>OY982927.1:1207500-1865000 GCA_963891755.1 Pyrrhia umbra
CTAACTCAGGAAAATGTTCTACTGCAAGCAAGTTGGATCTGTTCATCGTGGTGAAGTCTGCGATGGACCATTTTGGTCACAGAGACGCCATAAGAAAAACGTACGGCCAAGAGAACGTGCCGGGCCGCACTGTGAAGTCCTTATTCTTCTTAGGAATAGACGGCAAGCCTAAGTCAGAGCTACAGAAAAAGATAGACAAAGAAATGGCCGAGTTCAAGGACATAATACAGATGGACTTTATCGACAACTACTACAACAACACTATAAAGACGATGATGTCTTTCCGCTGGGTGTACGAGCACTGCCCGGCGGCCGACTACTACTTGTTCACTGACGACGACATGTACATCTCCGTAAACAATCTGCTCGCGTACATACACGACAGGGAGGCGACGCGCGAGCCCGCGCCGGCGGCAGCTGCGGCGAGAGACCACGCCACGAGCGCCACTGCCGAGTCGGCCAGCGACTACTTGTACACTGGGTATGTCTTCAAATCAGCTCCGCAAAGGTTCAGATCGAGCAAATGGAGGGTATCTCTTGTAGAATACCAGTGGGACAGGTGGCCTGCCTACGTCACAGCCGGCGCTTACGTCCTATCAAATAAGACTATGAAGGTAATGTACGTAGCTAGCCTCTTTGTCCAACACTTTCGATTTGACGATATCTACTTAGGCATAGTGGCAAAAAAGGTCGGTATCACACCGAAGCATTGTCCGGATTTCTATTTCTACAAGAAGGAATTTAGTCTCGAAGGTTACAAAGACGTTATAGCGTCTCACGGTTATGAAGACCACTATGAACTGCTCAGGGTGTGGAGCGAGATGAACAGCAGGGCGTAACAGTGCTCGCATGGCGTCATTCACAATTTTAATGTCCATTATGTCGCGCAAAATGAGTCTAGGTAATGGTCCCCTAATGCTTCATTGCTTGGACTCATTAGAGGCGAAATAATTAGGGCATGGCGCGGGTACGAAGTAGTGTAATAACTATTTTCTTACATTGAATCTGTACTCTATCATTATCTGTAACAATTTTCTTTATATTGTGATCAAGTGCCCCGCCGGGAACTCTGACTTTAAGCTATTCTGGATACTATCTCGATGGATAAGGATAGGTGTTGTTTCTTATAGTCTGATGAAGGTACATATTTAGCATGTAATAGTGTACCAAACAAGAATGATTACCGCATTTACAGCTTACAATATTTTACAAATAGGGTTGGCCGTATTTCTTCCTTGTTTCCAATCATAATACATACTAATATTAAGTTTGATTCTGCATGAAAAAAATAAGTATGCTATCGACGATAGAGAAGTAGCATAGCCAACCTTAAACATTCTAGTTTAAGTTTATATTTGCTTGCATTCCTGCGTGAATGTTTTTAGCATTTAGTTTTATACGTTTAAAATTAAAATAATCAATTTAAAATGCCCTTGATTGGCAATAAACACATGATAATTGAGCAGTTTACATTTAACACTACAATTAGATTTCTGTGAATTGGACACGAATAAAAAGAAAATAAAGCGAGTCGTCAAGCCTTATATTATCGTTATATATAACACTAAAATATACCAAAGATTTGGATAGAACATTATGACAAAATTATTGAATGGATTTAAAAATTATCTATCGAGATTCTAAAAACTTATAAAGTTATTTGATACATCTGTAGCAGAACTATAAAAACTCTAAAGTAATTTATCATGTTTTTTTGTCAATGATGCTCATATAATTATCTGTGTAACAATGCTGGGTGTTAGAAGACTGACCACGATTTTGAAATGTAATCTGTCTAATTCCAAGTCTTAACGTATTTAGCCACACTTTACTTTGCTTCGATTCATAATAGAATGAGAATTTTTAACACTCTAAAACTCATATTAGAGATAACCTTTTTATACCTTGCATCCTTAAATTATTATTCATGTTTAAAAAAAACTGAAATTTTTCATGAATTCAGTGATCCGAAGGAACGTAAAAATGCAATAGTAAATTTAATGTAAGTGACTTTTTTAAAGTACCACAAAGACAAATTATTGCTCCAAAGATATTTATAAAGTTTTCCATTCGAAACTCATGTAGAAGTTACGAATAACTTTTCGAATGTGGTTCGTACTAAGCCCATAGATTAAACATACTTATCGAACACAGAATCTCGTATTTTTTTTGTTAAATTTTATTTAAAGTTTGTTTCTTATTTTTGGTACCTATAGCTTATATTAATTCAATACTCTTAGCTTGGGTATATCTAGTTAATAGATAGAAAGGTGATATTGACATTGAATGTCCAATTAGATTGATATTATTTTAGTTATTTACCTGTGAAATAGCTTTGATAGCTCCTGAATACATGGTTATCCTAAATAGTATCGTGTTTGGAAAATAATCTCTATAACAAAAAAAATTAGTTGACGTATTAAAAATATGTCATTAGTTTTCTATACATTGTACTTAGTAGTATTATGGGAGCTGTAAGTTAAGGATTCGAAAAGGAAACAAGAGTCCAAACGACTCCTTTCACTTTTTTCATTTTATCGATGATCTCGTGTTTTTGCTCCAAACATTATAAAGCGCAGCAAATAGAGTACCTGACTGCATAAGCGAGCGTCATACTGTTTCTCGTCACGGCAAAAGAGTTGCCATTACCTTTAAGGCACGCCAAGAAAAGGGTTCAGATTGAAAAAACCATGATATCTGGATTTTTAGTACTGGAACTATAATCATAAAAAGGAGTCGTTTGATCATCTGCGTTACGAGTTATCTTATTTCCATTCTTTCATTCATTAATAAAAACTTTTAATGCAGATAAAATAATGTATTTTTACATGTCATGTTTTGTACTTAATATACGATAACGTTAGCAATTAAGTTAGCTTAGTCCCTTTAGAAAACGCTTTTGTTGTATTATGCTGGTCATAAGTGGTGACTATGTTCTAGACACTTGTAGACGCCAGATTTTGTGGTCACCCTATACGTGTGAGATCTATAATTTTCAACAAAATTATCTATTAAAGATTTTCTGACGTTTACAAGACCTAGAATTTACAAAATGTAGATTACTCAAGCAATAAGTAAATAAAATAAGTTCCTTGTATTATTATATTAAATGTCTCAGTCTCAACCATACGTCTCAACAGATGTTACTTCTACAATATCATTTTATTGATCTATATATTATAACTGTATCTAATAGAGCTCTTGGTCCTGTTATCGAGTCTCTTTATTTGTCGTATCGGAGGCATGTATCTCTTTGATAAAAATATTTGTCATCGTAATTAAAAGAAAGAGGATCAATTCAAATAAATGTAAACAAATATGTATATTAAAAAGTTTTTTTTATTTCCAAAAAAAACCTGTATTATTTAACTATAAGCTATTCAAGGACCGCGCACTATTATGTTAATATGGTAAAGTGATTCAGATCTCAATGTGATAAAGAGATAGGTCAGTAAAAGACAAATAGATCCGTTACATTTTCGTACTGGAATCTGGATCAGTTAAACGTGTTTAGAAAATGGTTACTTTCGTCGATGGTACGAGTTTTTTACCCCTCTTCATCATCGAAGCTAGCTTCAGTACCTACTGAACTTTTAGGGATCACATCGTAGCACCTACTGGGTAAGTTATTTTTATCTGTTGGGTTTTTTGGACCATAGAATGTTCACTATTAATTTGCTTATTACCATATCAGTAGGATCTGGCTAATCGGCTGATCTGTCATAGGTTTTTCTATATAGAAGAATCACATTTTTAATTGATGTGATAATGTAAATTAATGTTTAATGTTTTTATTGATTAGATGATAATCTGTAAATTAATTATCAGTTCACCTTACTGCCTTACCTGCTTCCTAGTAAAAGCAGTATCCACTAAAGACTAGACTAGCAGCGTGCCCAGTCCTTTACCTAGCTGCGTGCCCTTTCTCATAACGTCATCTTAATATATTCTATCTTAATATATTTTTATATAGGTAGCTATCTGTAGCTCCCTATTCTTGTAAATATGAACGTCAAAAGAAAGAAGCATGAAAAGGAGACAATTTAAGTATCTGTTATGTGTGTGTGTGTGCTAGTGTACATATACCACTTTTCTGGTGTTAGTGACTATATACAATCAAAAAGCTTCGAAGACGGTTTCGACTACCCCCTTAATTTAAACATAAGAAGCATCGTGGACGATGTGTTATCCGGTAAGAAGGTTGCAGTGACCCCTATCAATTACTACCCCTACAGGTTTCTGTCTAACTCAGGAAAATGTTCTACTGCAAGCAAGTTGGATCTGTTCATCGTGGTCAAGTCTGCGATGGACCATTTCGGTCACAGAGACGCCATAAGAAAAACGTACGGCCAAGAGAACGTGCCGGGCCGCACTGTGAAGTACTTATTCTTCTTAGGAATAGACGGCAAGCCTAAGTCAGAGCTACAGAAAAAGATAGACAAAGAAATGGCCGAGTTCAAGGACATAATACAGATGGACTTTATCGACAACTACTACAACAACACTATAAAGACGATGATGTCTTTCCGCTGGGTGTACGAGCACTGCCCGGCGGCCGACTACTACTTGTTCACTGACGACGACATGTACATCTCCGTAAACAATCTGCTCGCGTACATACACGACAGGAAGGCGACGCGCGAGCCCGCGCCGGCGTCAGCTGCGGCGAGAGACCACGCCACGAGCGCGGATACCGACTACTTGTACACTGGATATGTCTTTAATTCATCTCCACAAAGGTTCAGATCGAGCAAGTGGAGGGTTTCCCTTGCCGAATATCGGTGGAACGGATGGCCTATCTACGTCACAGCAGGCGCTTACCTGCTTTCTAACAAAACGATGAAAGTGATGTATGTAGCCAGTCTGTATGTCCAACACTTTCGATTTGACGATATCTACTTAGGTATAGTGGCGAAAAAGATCGGTATCACACCAGAGCACTGTCCTAGTTTTCATTTCTACAAGAAGGAATTTAGTCTCGAAGGTTACAAGGACGTTATAGCGTCTCATGGTTATGAAGACCATGACGAACTGCTCAGGGTGTGGAGCGAGATGAACAGCAGGGCGTAACAGACACTATGGATACGCGAGGGGACTTCAGTCAGCTGCTTAAATAAATTATGAAGTTAAGAACAACTGATCGAATATTACCGAAAAAAGACAATACTTTTAATAAAAGATATAAATAAAACTCTGCTTTTAACATAAGTTATTTATCTCATCTTCCAACAAGGTAACAATAGTAAATGTAACAGACAATACATATATCTTCAAATAAAAGAGATAGACGGTGAAGCTCACAGAACACATATACCCTAAAGGTGAAGCTACACATGAGCTTCATGGTCAAGAAAGGTTTCTATCTCTTTCTATTGTTGATACGCTTCTGTCAGTGTTACCTCACTCGCTTGTATAACATCACTAGTGAGCGGCAGTAGAGAGCTTGTTTAAAAAATATAAATATTAATAAAATACCTATTTACGTTACATAATATAAATGTTATTTTCTCCCTATCTACTTGGATACATAACAATTTCATAATAAGCTAGTAAAGTGACAACAATTTTATTATAAGCTAGTCAATTCCTGTATCTTGTTTTTACAATAATATTTTTATGACATAATATCTTGTTTTAAAATATATGGATAACTTAGCACCTATGGTTTAATTAATCGGTTACGGCCGGCTAAATACCCCTAAATATTAAATCATCACTCCATCTCTATCAATCGTATGATGCTGGCAGAGACCGAGTTATGTTTTACACATATTTAATATGCAGTTATGGAAGTACTCCTGGTACCTCTGTTAATGGAAATACTACTTAAATTGAGCAGTAAGGTAATTTACAAGTCAAGAAATTCCTAACCTCACAAACAGTTCAAATTAAATAATCATGTTGTTAAGAAGTTTAGTCCAAATACAGCTAGTTCCTATGCCTTAGCCATTGCATCTAACTCCTTGAACACGTATGTGATCTTCATGATGGCCAGCCATAGATCCTCATCTGTTATGTCATGATGGATAGTGAATCGAAGGGTCTTGCTGTTGAAGTATATCGCTTTCAGAATAACACCCTCATCGTTCGGCGTTTTACAGTCGCCCTGCGGGAAAGCGAAGATGGTTAAAAATACATAATAATATGTATTTACACAGTGATGTTCCTAAATTGTAAAATGCATTTAAGAAAAGAACCAAGGGACGGAAGAAGCTCTCAAATTATTTTTGGGGACTATTAGGTAGGATTACAGACAGATTACAGAAACAGACTCAGTATTGCCGTAGGAATCATAAAAAAAATGGATTATATTTTGAATAGGCTAACGCCACATCACACACATCAAAGACACAGCCCTAAAACTCAGAATCGTGTTTCTTTACATTAACCTGCACAAATGATCGCTTACCTGTGTCTCAGCAAGGCAGACCTGGCCCAGTCGTGCCACCACCTTCTCAGCCGTCAGGGAGCTGTGTTCTGGTATCCTCACAAGAATTATGTTGCTGTGTTGCCCCTCCACGTCCACCGTGAACGTCTTCAAGAATAGTCCTTCGATTACTGGAACATTAGCAATGAAAATTGCACGATTATGGCTTGCATGAATGTAGGCTGTTCCGTATTACATAGCCATATACCATGCAAGATCGATAAGGCCTCTCGAAGAAACTGCTCAAGTATGTAGTAGTATATGCCTAGATGATAATTGGTCTATTTATACCAACCTTTGGCCATAATCTGCGCCCGCTTATGGTCCAGCTTGAGCTTGGGCACGACCTCGTCCAGCGCCACGATGGCGGCGGCGGCCAACACCCCCGCCTGTCGCATGCCGCCGCCCAGCAACTTGCGCATGCGCCGCGCCCTGCAGAATACGAGCAATCTCATACCACCACTGGTGGAACCAGCTATAGTTCCGCAAAGATAATTAATGTTTCTAAGAAGTTTTATTACAAACTATAGTAAAGGCGACGATTCTAGCGTCAGCTATGATAGGGATCCCCCTTTAATATCGAATAACTCCTAATGATAATTTAACAAAAAATCTTGCATAAAATATGTTTTTGAATAATAGGTACCAGAGAGTAATTTTAATTAAGTAGGTCCCTAAGTAGGTATAGCTTTTTAGCTGCGGCCGTCAGTTGACCCTGACTACGATCAATTTGTAAATTGCTTTGAAATAATCTTCCCTCCTTTGAAATAATAATCCCTTCCTTAATCATACCTAAACATGTCATGTACCTACACTACGTTATAAATCAACTTACTGATCAATAAAATGATAAGAGCCAACGATAGCCGATCCCACTGGTGCCGACAGTCCCTTGCTGAAGCACACGGAGACGCTGTCACAGTCCCTGACGACCCTGCTGGGTTCCACCTTCAAATATTCACAGGCGTTGAACAGCCGCGCGCCGTCCATATGAATGGGTAGGTTGTGACGTTTGCAGAGCGCTGATAGGTCGTCTAGGAATTTGAGCGGCAGCGCCTGTAATGAGATTGAGGTGGTGTTAGTGGTAATCCCGTAACTTGATGATATGGGGTCCCGCTAGGAGTTGCAGGGAATATTGTGGCAGGTTGGTCATGAGAACAGTTGACAGAGCGTCCTTATGAAACGTGACGATGAACCTTATCGACGTATTAGACTTGTTAAGGAGTGTATTATGCATGGTGTAAATGAATTAGAATTTTTACCGGCCATTGTAGCTTGGATGGCGGTTAACGGATTACTAAGGTCTAATTATGAAGATATTGCAGCATGAATTAGTAAGGTAATCCATACCTACATGAGATATAAAGTGCAATTTCGATGGATTCTATAATAAGTTGCACGTGTTTTACTGTGATTGTTACATCACTAACCTTACCCCCACATACGTTGTGAGTATTCTCCACTGCAACGAGTGAGGTGAGGGGGTCGTGGGCTCTCGGCGCCTAAACCGAAGAGACATGTTATCCCTTTATAATGTCATTTTCATCTTACAGTTATAGGAAACTACAGCAAAAGGCCAATCTTAACCAATTACAAAACGTAGTCACTGGTCTTGCAGTGTTTTTTTTTAGTTCGGGACTCCTCTTCAACAACATAAGCCTTGTGGTTCGTTCTGAGCTCAAACCTCAATAAAACATACCCAATCAGTTTAAATACTGTTTCAGCTGAGTATGTAATATTTTGAGAAGGCAGTAAGATCTATCAATATGTCCACATCCAGAAATTGCTGGTCACCGGCTAATATGTGTAAATTGCAAATTTCTATCGAACAAACCACACTAAAGGTCTACCATACCTTTTCCCAAATTTAAAACCGCTTACTGACCTTACCACCACAAACGTTGTGCGTGTTCTCCACAGCGACTAAGGAGGTGACAGGTTCGTGGACGTCGGTGCCTCGGAACCTGCTCTCCAGCTCGGCTAGGTCGAAGGTTCCGTCTGGTTTGTTGGTGATCGTCGAGAGGAGCACCCCGGCCACGTGAGCAGCTCCACCTGAACATTCAAACTATCACTTTCGTACCTATCGCTTTGAGTAACGGAAATCTGGGAAGCCTAGTGCGATCGATTTCTTTCCGTACTACAAGACTGTCAAAGTCCCTACTTACAAGTACATACATGAAATAACAGGTATTTGTTGATACTTAACGAGAAGCATGGGTCGTAAAGTGTGACCCTGCCAATATCGTGTTTGGAACCTACATAGGTCCCCCTATGTATGGCTTAAGACCTAGATAGTCCTTTGCTTAGGGCAAGCTATCTGTTCTAGTAGTCAACACAGACTAGGTTGATATTGAAAGATTAACAGCTGAAGCAGTAGATAGGTACCTACAAGTGCTAAATAACTAAGGTAACTAGTCAGCCGAATCAATATCAGACCGAGGGAAACGACCTCAACGCGCAAAAAAATAATAAACAACAAAAAGTGACGCAAAAAAGCTACTGCTTACCTTTCTGCGCTAAAAATTGCAGAGCTTAGTCACTGCACCCAACAAATTATTTTAAATTACGGCCTGATAAATCAATGCGCACCGCATTGATTTACGGCACCAATATGGGCAGGATACATAACTAATATTTATCATATTAAAACTCATCTGGATGGCACAATGTTTTCGTCATTACCGACGATGATGATGATAGCCCATCACTTACATAAATCATTATTAGGTAGGTAAGCCAGGCTTCTGATTGCTTTAGGTTCCGTATTTAGTACCTAATAATACTTAACCATTAGCCTGATCTGTATAGTATTTATGAGAACATAATTTTCTGCTAGCATCTAGCAGCTTCTCCATAGATTTGAAACGCCAGCCGTGAGACGACTCCCGGCTACTGTAGGCACGGGTCTGCTGAAGGTAAGGAATGGGTGGCTCGCCGTCCGGTAAGGACCAGGCCCGTATCGACGGCGCGTTTGTTTTCCACAAGCGCCTCAAAGAGATGAGAGAGAGAGAAGTCAGAATACTTGGCGGGGCCCACCCCCAGGCCATGGCCTGCTGGGGCTGCGCCAAGGGCGAAGGGCGGAAAATGGATGGGTTTTAGTTAGTACATATAATAGTCTGACACTACCTCCTGCTCCGCCCGCAGCGGGTGAGATGATGATATACCATCCCTAAAAAAAATAAAAAGGCTATCACATACCTTGTTCATATTTGTAGATATGTGACAGGTTGCCGACGAACGCCTCAGAGCCACGCTTGTTGCAGTGCACCATTACTGGAACAACGACAACGATATCTAATTCATGATATGTCTAATGCTCAGAAAAAAAGACTCCTCAGGTAGTCTGGTAAATACCGGTCAAAACAGCAGTAAGATTGAAGTAGTACATCAAAAGCAAGAAAACTCTTTACATATATCTACTCTTCAAAATATTACAAAGAGTATTTTTATGGCATAAATTAAATGCCTTACGCTTCTATTACCCGCATAGTCTCGATTCTCGAGCACTACAAACCTGCCCGTTAGTGCATGCAGTATGCAGCGCTAACGGACAAATTCCAGAGCAACACCGACTGATCGGGTCATCAGTTTGTTTCCGCTGGTTTTGTTCACGACTAACAAGTGTGATAAAATAATAATAACATGAGTGATTAATGAAATCCAAATTGACCAATATTCGGAGGACCGCCTGGGTATGCTTGCGCTGTCACTGTGTTTGTGTGTGTGTTAAAACACACAGACTACTTATCTTGGCTATTAGTACAATAGATCATCTATGTAGGCAAACCGATAGAATTATTTAAGTTATGAACAGAGGATCCAAAACAAATAACGCGTGGAAATGGTCAAGAAGTAGGTTGCTTGCAGGAATACTCGTAAATCCAAACGATTGCTCAATCAAAGCGTCACATTTGCGTATAGATATCATTTGTAAATAAAAAACTTCATACAATAAACCAGTCGTAGCATCCTGGTTATGTCAATGTGCAAGATGATAAATACGTGTGTGGACTAGCGGATGAATATATTACGTAATTGTCTTGTGAATTGAGTAAGAACGCTCTTGACCGTTGCGGCGACAAATAGTAGTTGACCATAATCACAAATAAGAACTCTGTTCATTTCTTTAAAGGATTTATTAGCTTATGTAGTGATATGAAAACAAGATGTTATATTTGAAGGCTTTGTAAAGCCTACTGAAGCTTATTGGTGATTGATGGATGGGGATAGGAGTACGATCATTTTTACGCCACATGCCCTATGTTTTGGCAAGACATCCTGCTGCCTGAATATTCGTCAAACTCTTTATTGCTATTATTATTTTCCTCAATACTAAACTAAGTTGTTTTTTGTTTTGTACCAGTGTACCTAAAAGAACGCTCAATTATTTAATTGCATCACGTTACCTGTCAAGGGTAGCTATAATTAATTATGACATTCATGTTAATTAAGTGTCATTCGCCTTCATCAAGGACTTTACAGTTATGAGTACCATTTTAAACATGGTTCTCGATAGAAGCGTAGTAGACTGATTAGCAATTAATTGACTAATTGAATTGAATATCATAATTCTGGAGCTACATCTTCATGTCTGGCTGTTTCCCGAGGTTTCATCCGTAGCCTGAGAGAATTATCTCAAATACATGGATAAAAGTACCGCCCTTTCCCAGGGTTCAAGCTATCTCCATACCAAATTTCATCGAAATCAGTCTTGCTATTTTCCCGTGAAAGCTTATTAGACTACTTTCGGAATATTTTATAATCCTAAGGATGTTATGCCATAAATGAGTGAATAATTTATTTATTTCTACTTTGCAATTTTGATCCTTAGTTGGGCACGTAGATACAATCTGAATCGTTAATCTGAGACATAGGTACCGTATCACATAGGTAAGGCTGACATATAAAAGTCTTCATATTAAAATCTTTGAAACTAGGTCTTGTAATGAAATAATTCAATCCAATGTAATGGTATCTCTACAGTAAAACGGGAGATGCCTTGAGCGAGATAAGACCAAATCTAATGCTGTCGCCTTATCAAATATCTATAAAATAATAATGAATAGGCATTATCAATTGCATTAGCTGTATTTTGAATGCAGCGATCACACCACATATTATGTTTGCTTAAAACTTATTTAATAGTTAAAAATCCGGTTATGTTACATACATTCGTGATATTAGCTGTATAAGATACAGCTAAGAATAATTACAATACAATACAATTAAGATACAGTATTCTGGGGTAAGACCCTAGAATACTCGTAACTTGGCCTTAAGTCTTCATTATCCTGGCCCTTAAATCCCAAATATTTAGGGTCGAGCGACGGCGACTGACGCCGCATGTTGCAATAATTTGGCTTTAAGTAACGCGTTTTTTTTAAAAAAATGTGAATAATAATTATACAAAACAGGCCTAGACCCTAGTTAATTTAATCCGGGCTATGATTTGAATACCGCAAGAAGTTAACCAAACCACAGACTTTAAAAACAGGATTTAAAAAAGTATTAATAAAAATACCTAGTCTACTACAGCAATGGCAGAGAATTTTAAGAATTATCGGAGTTATTTTTGTAATGATCCTTAACAATCGCTCAACACCGAAAATTTTGAATGATTGTGTTTTTATAGTGCTGTACCCGATAGGCGTGCAGACGGGAATCTTTGAAATTCACCCGTAAAATCTAGTAAATGATTGATTATTAAAAAAAGAAAAGGCTAGTAAAATCTATTAAGCTTTACGGAAGATGGAAATTAATTTTAGAAGAAAAAAAATAGACAGAGATATCCAAATGTAGAGAGGTGACATACATAATTGAGGCTAAAGAAAATGTTCATTCAGCCTAACTAAAATAATTTATGGAAAAAAAACTCACTCGCTATGAGATTGGCCATAGTGCCAGAAGGCACAAACAAGGCCGCCTGCTTCCCCAGTATAGCTGCTAACTTGCTTTCCAGGGTATTCACTGTTGGGTCTTCGCCGTAAACATCGTCGCCTAATGCTGAATTAACCATCGCATGTTTCATGGCCTCAGTGGGCTTTGTCACTGTATCTGATCTCAAATCTACTATATATGCCATAGCTACAAAATGTTTATATAATCTTATGTAAAGTAACCTAAGAAGCACCACCTAGACCGTCTGAACGCCGGCAGTCGAATGTCGAATAACAACGTGAACATCGCTCGTTACATTCGCTGGGAAACATTTTAGATAAAAAATCATTCTTGTTTCTTTTATCTTTACACAAAGTTATCAATGTGCTCGCCTTGAACTGAGATAACTTATAAAATATCAGAAGGGAACAGGTTAAAATATTTACATTGATTTTATTTTATTTTGCGTACATTATTAATCTATTGGATGATGGTAAATTTTTCCTCATCACTAGATTCTATTATTCCATTAATTTGAACCTTATTTTTATGTTTGTAAGGACTAATATCAATCACTTCCTCTACCAATCAACGAAAATCTGTGACATTGTAAACATACATAATGTTGGTATCACTGCTTATGTTCGTATATTTCGCGTTTGATTTCATGTAACTACTACCGCCATTGCCCAGAAAATTGAATCTTATAATACAATTTTTAATTAGATTCCCAAAAAAGTTACGATAAAAAATAATAAAATCGTCGGAGGAAACTTGATTGTTAAAAATAATTGCTGTAGAATGGGTTTAAATGTCGTAAAATGCTCGTATAAACGAATATAACGTATTCCAACCAAAGTATTCTAGGAAGCTTCCTACACTTTTACTATCGAGATTTTGCTATCCAAATTTTACAATCAACGAAATTACAACTTTCATAAATCACACACAATACGTAAATACACTCGGCGTCACAAAAATCGCACCTCTTTGAATATGAGTTTTAAGCATGCCCCGCCATCAAGGAATCAATTGAACCCAATTAATACTAGTATCAATTGAAAGTATATTTAATGACCTTTAATTTAACAATAGTTAGAATTCCCAAACACATCAAATCTCATTAGCACGTAACGTTAAACAAAATGTTGTCAAAATACGCATCACATCATCCACTAATTGCACCCCTCTAGAAGGGTATAAAACGGGCGACCCGGGTTAAATGTGAGTCAATTGTCCGGTTAAGCAGGTCGAATGCTGTTAGAAGCACCCTGCAAGAGGTCATGTAGGAAAAAAAATAAATAAATGTGAGTCATTCGCTCTCCAACCGTTGAAGTGAACACACGTGAACAGCTACATTAAGAAAAATACCCCTGAAGATGGATACCACTGCAGATGAAGCCGCTCAAGTCATTGCACTACTGCAATCAGGGATGCGGCAATGTGATGTTGCTCGGCAACTGAACTTGAGTCGATTTTCCGTTCGACGAGTGTTCCAACGGTTCCAAGAGACTGGTGGCTATATTCGAAGACGTGGATCTGGAAGACAACGCTGCACATCCGAAAGAGACGATCGCTTCATTGTTTCGACGTCTTTACGAAATCGGTTCTCCAATGCTGTTGAGCTGCAACAACAACTCCGATCAGCTCGCAGAACTTCTGTGAGTGTCTCCACGGTTAGAAGAAGGTTGCGGGAGAAGAAAATTGCAGCTCATAGGGCTGCTACAGGGCCAAAATTGACTGCACAGCATAGGAGAGCCCGGTTACAATTTGCTTGGGAACATGTGGATTGGACAATCGAACAATGGAGGACTGTGCTCTTCTCAGATGAGACAAGGGTTTGTCTTTTCTGTAACGACAGGCGTAGGAGGGTGTACAGAAAGCAAGGGGAACGATTCACACATGCCTGTATTCAAGTGACAGTAGAATACGGGGGTGGCTCGTGCATGTTCTGGGGCGGCATGTCAATCGACGGCAAGACGAACCTTGTGTGCGTTTCTCGGACTGGAGGTGCTCGCGGGCAAGGGTCGCTGACTGCTCCTCGGTACATAACAGAGATCTTAGAGGAGCACGTGGTCCCTTATGCGGGTTATATTGGCAGTGGGTTCATGTTAATGCATGATAACGCCCGCTGTCACACAGCATTAATTGTAAGGGACTACCTGCAAGAAGTTGGGATACCTGTTATGCGCTGGCCAGCGAGAAGTCCAGACCTGAATCCAATTGAGCACCTTTGGGATGAACTGAAACGGCGAGTACGGGCACGGGATCCTGCCCCTACCACGCTTCAGGCCCTCCAAGATGCCGCCGTAGCAGAATGGGACAACATTCCTCAGGAGACTGTTGTAACATTAATTAGGTCCATGAGGGAACGCATGGAAGCAGTTATCAGGGCTAAGGGGGGCAACACTAGGTTTTAAGTTGTTTTTAAGGACTCTTTTGTATATTTTTTTTTGTTGTAAATAAACATGTTTTAGTCATTTGCATAATCAACTTGCTTTTTTTTATTCCCTGGTAAACAAAAACGAAATCTTTTGTTTTATTCTTAAATTTAAATAAATTACCTTTCGAATGATACCCCATAGTCATATGTCTACCATTGATTAATAGGGTTAAAATGACTTTGAAAAGAATTCTTGATGAGGTGCGATTTTTGTGACGCCGAGTGTATTATCAATTAAATAATTTCCAAAATATCTTGCGTATGTGTATCCGAATTACATCACCATTAATTTTAGATACTTTATTTGTGAACGCGACCATATTTTGTTCTCTATTTCAAAGATACGGACAGCTGTCAAAAAGGTTTTTCTCATTGGTTACAGACAGGATTTTTTGTATTCAGGAGTTTTAACGGCCAATCAAAAGGGAGTAGATTTAACGGTCATCATTCGTTTGGTGTAATCGAAATCAAACCTTGACGACAAGAAAGAAGTGTCGGCGACAAGTCGTTAGCTTATTTTAGTTGTTTTTCAATTACAAAAGTGTATTTTACTTAATTATTTACGGTGTGAACATGTTGAATGCATGTCCATCAATGGGATTATATAAAGTTCAACTTTCTAGTTAAGTAAAACAACGAAAATCGTGTTCTTATTTCGGCTAAAATCAACGTGAATCGGGCGTCGACCGGTCCATCCCTCCTACCCGTAACCGTCGCCGCCTTGTGCTGTCAATCGCTCGCTATCGTCATTTTGTACGTATCATCGCTGTGCGCGGTCACGGCAAACGCGAGGCAAGAGAGCAACGCCGTGTTTGTAGCAATAAGTAGGAACGTGTGTTGTGGTGTGCCGGTCTTAGTGACCGTTTAATGTGGTATCTAGTGTCGGTGTTCAGCTGTCGTACGGGCCGCGCGGCGTGATCAGGCGGCGCGATGGTGGACATGGATAGGAACGATCCGGAGCTCCGGTACTTGTCGGTGGATAGGAACAGCTTCAATGACCCAGCCACACAGGCGGAATGGACGCAGAAGAGGCTGGTGTGGGTGCCCCACGAGACCCAGGGCTTCGTGGCGGCTGGGATCAAGGGGGAACGGGGGGATGAGGTGGAGGTAGAGATAGCGGAGTCTGGGAAGCGTATCCTGGTCCCTATAGATGATATACAGAAGATGAATCCACCTAAGTTTGACAAAGTTGAGGATATGGCTGAGCTGACCTGTTTGAACGAGGCGTCTGTGTTGCACAACATCAAGGACAGATATTACTCTGGACTAATTTATGTAAGTACACAAATCATACTTTGTACTTAAATGTACTACAGTAAATAACTTACAACAACATCAAAATTCTTAGAAAAGTTGCTGAAATGACTAACATTTGTTATCTGTTCCACTAAATTTGGCGACATTATCTTATCTCCAGTCAGTTAATCATCATTCTAAATTCAATAAGGTCAAAATTCTCATCAAGAGTGCATTACACTTGGCAAATTTAATTGAATGGGTCCTTTTAATGTGACTGCAAGTATAGCTGACAACGGAATAACTAATACACATATCTCTTTAACCATTAATTATACACAATTGTAAGGAGTCATTCATAATGATAGTAAAATTAAGAATCAGGTCTTAGTTTTCTCTTTAGAAGAGAAATGCAGTTGTTATCAAGGTTGCTACAAAAAGTAGATACTAAAAAAGGTTTTAATACTATCAGAGCTCCTCTCTGAGAGTCCCAGCTCTCCAGAGTATTGCCAGTCTAATATCTATTTGAATTAAATAATAATTCACTGGATAATGGACTGGAAATCTACTATGTATTTGAAATATTTTTATAAAAAAGCCTAATGATGTGAATCCCAACCACATAAATATAAGACTACTTTAAAAAATAAGTTATCAAAAAGTTTTTGAAGTTTTTACTGAAATTATTTTCATAGTAAGTTAGGTACTTACTATGAAAATAATTTCAGTGAGTTAAGTGATAAATAAAAATATTATCATTCTGATAATTAATTTATATTATAAGTTTAAAATTTTAGGGAAATCCTAACTAATAATGCATTCATAGCAAATGTAAGTTTGTGTGATTATTTGTTACACTTTCAAGTAAAAACAGCCAATTTACACGAAATTTGGTTTGCAGACAGGTGAGACCCTGGAGACTTTTATAGGGTATTTTTTAACTGGGTGTGTGAAGTGAAGTTTCACCAGGATGTGGTTGAACCGCTGGTAAAAGCTAGTAATAAAATAAAGAAATAGACTAGAAAAAAAAACACCAAGAAAGTTATAAGGATAGGTTTTATGATAATCCTTCTTTTTACAAGGTCTTTTATATGTGTAAGTAACTACTGAGTAACAACTTGTGAATAGATAACACAAACCAATGACTAAGAATCTAACACAACAAAAATGGTTACCTAACTCTCTGTAACTCCACACACCATTAAGTACATAATTACATACTAAATAACTATCCCTAATGAGTCTTTTTTACTGATAATATATTTCAAGTGTGTACGAAGGCTGCGGTGATTCATTTCTTACATAAATATGAAGTCATACCCTGAACAAACCTTTTTGGTAACAAACAATGAGTTTGTAATGTTTAAAATATTTTTCGGCCATCACTTACCTTGTATCACATTAAGCCAGTCTTTTTCTTGGTGGAAACAGTCCAAGTTTTTAGTTGTTGTCTTCTTTTTTTGTGTGGAACCGTAAATATTTTTCTAAAATAAAAGTAGCCTAAGTTGCTCCTTATCACATCCCGACACCTATCCAGTGATGCTTATGAAACTCCCATCAAAATCAGTCCTGCCATTTTGGAGATTTCCTGGACCGAAATGACAAAAAGATTGTAAACTTACTTTACTTACTTTACAAACATGATACACTTTACAAATATGATTAAGACATTACACACAGACTTGAAAAGACAGACTTTATATAATGTTAAATTTGAATTCTATTTAATTCCTTTTTTTTTGCATTTTTCCTTAGGAATATTGACCATATTTAGCCAGTTATTTTACATTATTTTTGTTCAAGACAAAAACAGGATAAATTCTATGCGAAATACCCGGGATTTCAGATTAACGCAATGACATCATTGTTATAACATTACCTTACTTGTCAACTTACAGGAATAGATTATATTAATCAGTTTTTATGATAGTGTATTTTTTATTAATGTTTGTTTGTACAATATGTGACATAGTTATTCATTGATATAATTATATAATATAAAGCCTGCCTGTAATTTATAATGAGTCATAGTTTTGGGGAAATGTTACCAATATCATTAGGTATATTTTATCAGTGCACCAAGTACTTGAAATTATAATTTGACATTAATGGAAGGTAAAATAGCCTTGCTAATGTTATAAACTAGATGCACCCATTTGCGTTGCTTGCATTGCACAATTTCAAGGGTTTTAATTCTTTTGCAACCCAAATTCCTAAAATAGAAGTCTTAGTTAGCATCAACTATCTGCCAGTGAAAGTAGCATCAAAATTGATTCAGTCGAACCAAGAGACACGAATATGTGTATAAAAATATGTTTTACATAGGTACCTAATATTCATTTAGTTTAAAGCTGTCATTTTGACATTACAGACAGACACTCCAGTTTTATTTATTAGTGCCGATGAGAAAATAACTGTCTGAATGTTTGTTCTGTGTCAGTAATTCTAATACCAACATATTAAAACTTTAAACTTGATTGATAAGTCATGAAGATCTCACTAGCAGACATATGGTCACCATTCTTTACAACAAAAATAGTGTAGTTGACCATATGGTCCATTATAAAATTATCCAGCGCTATTCATGAAAGCATGAAGCTTATGACACATTATAGTTGTCCTAATATGTCTGCTACACATGGACACAAGCCTTTTAGCCTTACACAGTACATGGTACCAATTTACACATACTTATATGGCTGTCAACACTGATTACCCCTTATGTTGCCAGACTTGATATTTGAGCGACAATTAAAAGTAATTTTAAAGTTTGTCATAATTGTTGTTGTGCAGGATGAATATGCTTGCCTTGGCCTTCTTTTTTTGTTGTAAAATGTACATGCAATTCAATTGATTTTCATATATGAGGTTGTATTTAATTACTTGACCTTTCAATTTGGGTGTTTCAGAATATTTTTTTTAACTAGTTTCTGGCATATCCTCTAGTCATGTCTCTGTGTCGTAACAGCTTGCTTGCATTTACGATTTATGCGTCATGAACTTTATCGTGGCTATTAAATCTACAGCTAATTGATAACAGCTTACATACATTCTCCTCTTACACCCAGTTCTTTAATGACCTTGCAATAACAGTCATATTTTTTATAATTAACAGAAAAAATATACCATGAAACTTTTTTTTTGTCATAACTTTGACATTCCGAAATTGCCAGCCTAACTAGGAAAAAAATCACACACTATCTAAGGTTTTTTTTTAAATATATATTGATCAAAAACTTCTTTATGAGAAGAGGTTTTGCCCAGCAGTAGGACTATAAGACCCGTTCACCATCAAGTAAATAGTCCGATCAACTAAAACAGCTGTTGACCATATATTAAAACTTCCGACTTAGGAAGCGTAACACTATCATTTGCGCACTTTATTCCTAAAACAGTCGATTAACAACCCAACTACAAGTTTTAATAAGAAGCACAGGTAACATGAATATTCAATATTCATGTTACTTCGTGGTTAAAAAAACGTTTTTGTTTAACCGATTACGTAAACATGAGTCGGTGATCTTGGCCCTAAATTGGTCGATGATGATCACGCTACTGGCCGTTACGACTTTATCAATAGATCGCGAATTGTTGACAAAATTCAACAGTGTAATATATATCCCTCTCATGACTATTCAGAGAGAATAACAAAACAACCGTACAAAACCCATATCAAGATTTGCGTTAACCACTTACAAAAACACGTGTAAAGTCTTGAAGGTTAAATAAAAAACGCAAATTCATAAAAATCTGTCCAAAACGAACGCTGAAAAACAAACCAAAATTATTTCTGCATTGGATTTTCTCATCTGACAATAAACCCATGATTCCTTACTGTAAGTACCAGTCCCCATGCAACTATTAAGTGTCATCAATTAAAGCTGTGTTCGCGATATCAATGGGGCGTGAAATCCTTCGATTTACATAACAAAGGTGCCAGCAGTCGTCGGATGGTGACCGTCAGCGATTGTCTGGTCGCTAGTGACAGACTTGGCATGTATCATGCTGTCATGAAGGCTAGATAACAAGATACTCTCATTGTCTTGTCAGGTTTCTAGGAGTCGATTTTAGTTGTAGAGTTGCGCCGCCTCAATTTTTTGGCGTCTGTTGAATAGAATTAACGTACGCAAGACTTGAGTCCTAATCATTGCCATGCCTTACCCTCCAAATAAACTGATGTGTATTATCCTACTCATATTATAAACGCGAAAGTTTGTAAGAATGTATGGATGTGTTTGTTGCTCTTTCACGCAAAAACTACTGAACGGATTTAGATGAAATTTGGTACACACGTAGTTTATAACCTACATTAACATATAGAAAACTTTTTACCCGGCTGTGCGAAGTACTTCCCTCGGGATGCGGGTGAAACCGCGGGAAACAGCTAGTGTGTGTATATTATAAAACTAATTTACTTTTTCTATGTCTTTAATAAATTATTATTCCTTGAATAAGCCTAAATTATTTTGAGGATCAAGACTAATTTTATGACTTCCTTAATTAGATCCTTGCCAAGTCGTCTGAGTAAAGTTTCTAAGCTTTTTTCATATCGGCACCGGCAAGTTAGGTGCCAGGCTTCCAACTGAAGTCATGATTTGAAACTGCCCGGTGACAAGCTATTTAGCTGACCGCCTGCGTCCATTCTAACCAGATTCCTTTAATGGTCACGATTTGCGTAGGAAGATTAGCGGTATTTTATGATTAGTTCCGAAATACCTGCATAAGCAAGGACAAAGGCTTAAATTGTTTGTATATTCTCGTCCCTAGAACGACGTAAATTAGAAATTTATGCTAGTTAGTGTAGGGCAGCTTGTAGCTAGGTGGGGCTATGCTATTGGTTAGGCAGCCGTCAGGGATTGGAGTAGGAGAGCTGAAGATTGCGCTGAGTGGCTTACCATGGGAGCGGCCTATGCCTAAAGTGGAGTGGTATGGATTGATGGTGACAATAGTTCTTCAGAATAAATACAAAGTTACTGATTAGTTTTTCCACCTTTGAGGATTCGATTCATCATCAAAAATATTGTTCACTTTTCTTGCAAACTACATATCGACTGAGGTCACAGTTCTGCAATGCAAAATTTTACAAAAACCCTGGTGGTCCCATTAGAGCCATAACTTCCTTTAGTGACTCACAATTTAACAATGGTGGTCTCCATTGAGCAACGTTTTTGTTTTTATTGTTCATTTTCTTTGCCCCTTAAGGCTTTTATTGCTTTAGGCTTTTTTTATAGAGCAGCTCTGGAAAGCTGGGTATACACCATGTACATTGAAATATAGCAGATTGTAATGATTAAACACTCGGTTATTGAAACTTACTAGCAAGGTCGTCTACTCAGCTTGTCTTATTAACATCCATTGCTTACTATATTACTATGCTTTGTATTTAACACGTCGAAATTTGATGGTACTCATGTCTTGTTATCTAATTAATTGCAATTCATCTAGCTAAATATATTTAAAGTTAACATTAGATAGTTGTGCTTGTCAGGATGTCAATTTAATGTTATCACCATCTAATGACGGGCTTATCTTATTAATAAAGCAAAGGAGAGAAACTTCTAATACGCCATTAATCGAATCGTATTAAGGATATCCATGTCTTTTATCTCAGTATTTGTCATTCCTTTGCCATCCAATTGTTTGTCAAATAATGTACAGTTCACATGAATAGGTACTACTTCATTATGCGTTGGATAACGAGTTTGTATACGTACTTACTACGAGTACTTGTACGCGAAAATATTTTCTTGTTCAAAGAGTGTTGACCTTTGCAAAAGGAATGAAGATTTGTTAGTGGTGATGAAGTCATTATCAGTAGGCCGATGCGTTCCATGAAGGTTTTTCCATTATATAAAATATTTCTATTATATGCAGATTGATTTACATAGCTGACTCTTTGTTCGTTACTTATCAATTTAATTCATGAGTCACGTCCCACAATGGCGATAGGAAACATCGTCCGATTGCAATAAAACGCTCTTTCTTTATCTTGCTAAGAAACAAGATTTTAATTTCAATTTCTTCATTAGAACGAGCGGCGTGTACCAGGGCAACATAAGATCGAGTAGTTCGCCGCGAGTAACCGAAATGCAACGCGACCGAATCGAGTGGGCGGTTGATACCATAGAAGGGTTAATTCTAAAGCGGTGTTTGAAAGTTGTTCGAGTTAATTCAAACGTTTGGCTAAAGCGTCGTGCTCGAGATGAATGTCAAGGTGAGGCGCGCCGCCGGCCGAAACGGCCGTGGATGTCGTTGACCTGGCGGGGGCGAGGGGGTTGAGGGGGGGACGGCCCACGCGAATATGTACGCTACGTTTGAACCTCCATCGACGTTCTAACATCCTGGTACTTGTGGCAAACTTGACTGTTAGTCCTTTCCCTCTCCTCTGTTTTTTTGTTTGTTATTGATTCGTACAAATATTTACGTGTTCTGAATGAAAAATAATATTTTCGTACGTATTAACGATGTCCAGATGAAGAAATAATGTACGTTATAAACTTAACATTAAAGTCGAGCATTTCTTTTGTGTTGAAACAAAATTCACCTGTCAGCAAAAATACTTGCCATTGGCAGAGTAATATTGCCTAGTCTAGGTAGAAATTACGCTTATATCTGCTAACGGCTCGTTTACGGCCGATAACTGGTCTGTTCGTAATCAAGTTATTTATTAAACACAGTTATATCACGTCTTAGAGATAACGATATTACAGGAGACAATATTGTACCACACCACAGGTAAATTGAATTTGTGGATCTTTGACGGGTTAGAAGCCAGAGTCTTTCAACCACGCAGTCTTACCAAGGAATATCGTGTTACCCGGTTACTGGGTTGTGGAGGTCAGATAGGCAGTTGCTCCATCTAAAACATTGGTACATAGCTGAATCCTGTTAGACTGGAAGCCGACCCCAATATAGGAAAAGGCTAGGCTGATGATGAGGTGTATTGAATTGAACCATTCTTTCGGCAAAGGTCTGTGTCTCACCCGTCCAAGATTGATGATCCCCTCGCCCTTCGCTTCAATCACTTGCTATAAAGCACCTAGGCCGTTAGCTTGAAGGGTAGAACTTACTCATTTGCCCTTTTTCACGTTATGATATAGGAAAATAAATTTATAGATGCGTAAGCCGCCGACCTCGGTTCCACTCGATTATAATAATATTGTGGTTTGATATCTTTTGCATAATTTTAATAATGCTCCATGGAGTCAGTAAACTGTGTAAGTTAATTTGTAACCTTACCTCCGTGATGTTGAATCGTTTGATTGTTTGATTCTACTTTTGGCAAACAGGGATTATGTTTTTGTATAAACAAAAAAAATCCTAAGTTCTTCTAATGCATAAAATATCACAGTTGCCATATAGATCCAGTATTATCCCATAACGTTTGTAAGGCATACGAGTGTGTCATGCATATTTCATGACAAAAGCCTTTTATGGATAAGTCAGAATTAATCACCACGGGGATATTATCATAGATATTTCATTAAGTGTTCTCCCTCACCCTGTACAGCTTTTTCATTACCCCAGGTCATTGGCTGTCGGGCGTCTGGCATTTTATATCAAGTGTCCGGGATGGCGAGAAAAAATTGAACTCTATAGATAATTGTTGATACAAGAATACTTTTAGCCAGTTAAGAAGATGAAAAAAGCTTTCTTGGTAGTCAAGTGATGAAATGAAGTTTTATAATGTTTTCAAAAATTGCTTTAGCAGAATATAGTAATTATGATAAGATTTTATGTAGATTTTGCATTAATCTACCAAGCTCCTTTTTAATTAGTGCATTGATAAGACAGACGCAGCAAGGTCGTTTGATAATAATGGTGATTAATTTGTTGCTAATACTTTTAATTTTGCTTGTGATTTTATCCATGTTGATAATACAAAATAAATGATTGCCTTATTTAGGTATAAAACGACGGCAGTATGCATTTTTGCAGCCGAAAATACGCGTTTCATAAACAGAGCTTGCCATTGTTTAATGATTGGCAAAATTACTACTCTCCAGCTCTCCTAAAATTTAAAAGACAAACAAAGCGACAAGAAATCCTCATTTTCTATAACAAAAAATATGATCTATAAGCGGATTAAAAACCATTAAATGTTCATTATTCAACCGTCCCATGATATCGCGGTTCGTAGCTGGACAGGCCTCTCCCAAGTAGCGCCAGAATCCGCATGTGGGATCTAAAATAGAACATGCAGATTGTCGATAGTCGCTCCGTGGACTATTCAGACTCGAACAATCGACGCTATCCGTCTTATCTGCCTCCTATCGGGCAGATAACGCAGGAATCTCGTATGAATTGAATTTTGTAATCAATACATTCTAACTGCGTTTCTTTGAAGTTTTAAAGTGGTCAGGGTTAATGTCGTGGTTGGAATTAGAACCTTTCTAAGAACCAGTTGAGATTCTTTACTGTTTCCATTTGATAAGACCTCTGATTTTTGAGTGATTGAGTCCATTTAAGATATATGTTTGCTCTCGTTGTGTGCGATCGGTAGTCTCGCTGTTTTAAATTATTGCTTCTATTCTGCTATGAGAAGTGTAACGTTGAAATATTTCAAACCAAAACGGGCAAAATTAAGCAATAAATAATAAGCTAGCGAAACATAGATCGCTTGTCGGCTTTAATTAAAATAATATAAATAGCGAACACCCTCGGCTATTGTGGCTGTTCCAGTTCCTTTTTTGTTCAGATAAATGCATTAGGAAAGATGAGTAAGAGCATCGTAATGCAATTGGAATTATCTAGAATTTAAATCGTCTAGTTGCTGGGACATTATGGTAATATGCAAAATGGAATGCTAAATACTAAATGGATTTGTGACGATAATGACGTAAAGTAAGAGAAAAACTCTACGTATTTTAAACAAGTTTGAGTTCGAGTGAAACTTGTTTCTCTAGCAGTTGCATAAAGTAGCAATTATGATACTTAAGTATTTTATTAAAAAACAATATTTAAAAGTACTGCCATATCATTACTTTCTCTTGGAGCTAACCTATCCCGCACGTATTCATGTTATGTAACGTTTAATCATTATTAATTTTGCAACTGACTTTTCATCTGCCAGTCACACCCTTAAATAATGCACTGCAACAGTTAGCACTTAGTCATCCATTAATTTGCCTACCCCTACTTTGAAACCAATCGGCAGTAAAGTCTGAACGAGCCGCACCCCTTGCAGACACCCCTAAGGGGGTTGAATAGGGTGCAGGGTACGTGCAGACGGGGTTATGAAACTTTCAGACGGCGGATTGTTTGCGCAGGATATGTCCGACATATGGCTTGTAATTTGTAGGGGCTTCACGACAAAATATTAGGGGCTTTCTCTTTCAGATTGAAAGGGTGAAAAGTTTTCGTTGGAAATACAGGTGTAATAGGGGATGGAATGGAAATAGTAACAGTTTTTTTTTCTGTTGTGATTAATTTGTTTTTTTTTTATCCGTAAAATCATAACCAAGTAGCAAAGCTTAATCATTACACAGTGTCGTCTTATAACCAAGCAATAAATACGTCATTTAACACTTAGAATTCTATGTGGAAAACCTTGGTGGAGCCTCGGCCTCAAACTGACCCATCAAGTATTCAACCCACAGAGCCGATGTTTCTTCCCTATTTGTATTACATTGTACAAGTCATTTTAATACCTCAATAAAAATCATCGAACCATTTTGCGGTCGTCTTAAACATTATGGTTGACGTCTGACGAAGGAAAGTATATTTGTTTTGGCAAGCGAGCTACATGGTAATGCGTTGAAATATAACCCTGATGGATTACGGCTTGCCATTGCCAATGGTATTGCAAGGACTTTTTTTATTGCAATGGCTGTGGATAGATCAGTTTACATGGATCTTAGGAGTAGATAAACCTACCTTTGCTAAAATTACTGAACAGACTGAATACATTAATGTTATATAAGACAAAACGAAATCTAGATTTATTTTGCGTTTGGGTTACAATATATTTTGAACAACATTTACAAAATTCAAAATAATGTTTTGCTCAACTAGTAAACAAGTTTTAACAAGCGAACCATATTGCTTTTTATCTTGAGCTCACTAACAACTTTATCTGCGCAAATGCATTCAGCTCGTTCAGTTGCAAAAATGTTGCCTGCGGCTTTGCACGGCCGCTCTAAAGAGCTTAGCTATGGATGGTGATGTATAGTGCTCTCCTGCACTGCAGATACCGTAGCGTACCGCATTGGACCAGGTATCTGCATCTAAAAATTCCAATTTTTGGATATTTCTTGCACAGATTTGATTTTTATCAGTCCAGATATTTGAACATTTTGTGAGATTTAAATTGGAGTCTATAGAGATCAAACTTTGGTTCTTGTTGATTGATTTAAGGTTAGGAGTTTGTCTACGTTTCACGAAATTTCTTTTTTAAATCCATAAATATTTATTATATTTTTTCTGTTTTATAAAATGTTTGTAAAGCTTAACTTGAAATCGATAGAAACTGGTTTCATTTATAATAAGTAGTTCTCAATCGGATTGATGTTAATTATTATTCCGTTACTGGATACAAAATAACGATATTAAGGCAGGTTTTGCCAGGCTTAGAATAGTCAGTATTGGATCCATATGGACATCCTAAAAATAGCAAGAGATATTAGCATTGATGCATTAGCGATCTGAACTATTGAATTAGTTTTGACTATTGATAATGAAGAAGGTTTTATTTGCTGATATTTATTATCCTTAGTGCTTCAATCTATGGGTGAATATTTATATTGCTCATAGTGAAGCTATCCTTGCAGGAGAGAACGTGTACGATGATGTAAATTTATCTGTTTTTAATAGTCCATGTAGTCTATTTAAAGAAGGATGATGCAACCGATGTTTTTACGATGGAAAGGTCTTCGATCTAATGTTATATTCGTTCGTATGACTTGTCGTTTGTTTTCTATTAGTTCTGGAGGAAGGTGCCAGGAGTATGAATGAATATGAACATACGTTTTAGTTGATTATGTCATTATATTGAAGTAACATGATTTAGAAGCAATATGAAAGGTTTATTCTTAGGAGTTTACTATTACTAAATTAATTAGAGTAATTAATTTATTAGTGAGCACGTTTATACAAAATTACACTATATGGGATTGATTGACACAAGTCTTTCAACAAGTGAGTTTTCCGTCGAATTAATAATTGTATTAAAAGATATATTTTTTTTAATTCACTTCAGTGATTAAGCTGCTATCAAATATTTTTACATAACGGGGTACAATCAATGGACTTTTATGTAAATATATTCAATTCACCCATTCTTAAACCATCTGCGACCTTCCAATAGTCGTGATCCACGACCGCCAGGCAACACGTGCGTGCAATATTAATATGGAATAATTGACTATGAATGAAACTCCTTGTTACACTGGCGGAATAATTTCTACCATATCTAGTAGCCTATAGTTAGAACATAGTTATTTTTGGTCCAGTCACGTTGGTATGTTATCTGATATGTGCGGAATGCACAATGTCGTGATCGATTCGAATATCTTAAAGCAATTTTCAACAAGGGTAGCAAGCCGCTGAAGTTAAATTCAGCGCAACTCATATCTCTTCCTGCTCCCAAACGATTAGGAAGGTACGTTTTATCCCTAAAACGATTTACTACGATAATCAAAGTTTACGTTAAGTATAAAGTATCTGAATAGTCGAAAAGAAATTCTATTTTCTCCACAATATGAGTGGACTGTAGACAAGAAACAATTAGAAAAGTTATTACTAGCATAGAGACGATTTTATTAAATGCGCATAAAAAGTTTTCAAAATAATCGTGGGCCTAATGCAGCTCCTTGCTGAACACCACTTAATGTTTAGAAAATACTTCCTTTGTTCTTATGTTTTATCATATGACTCAGTTATATTTAGAGTCTTTATATCTATTAAATGTATAATTAACAATGATTAGCATAGCTATCATAAGATATCGTTGCATTATAAGTGTGTCATGGTGTCAGAAGCTAAAATAAAATCATTGTTTACATAGTTCAAGCGAAATTAGTTCATCACTGTTTCTAGTTCATTGAATCACTGACGTTACCTACTATATGTTTGTGTTTTAGCCATGTATTTAAAACACATATTGTTTTCCTTTGAATTCGCGTATTTGTTTACGTCAGTCATATAAATAATCTTTAAGCTTCCATAATGTACTGCTGGATGAGCTAAATGCAACATGTTAGTCGACACTGATAAATACTTTGAGTTTTTTACTTGCTAGATACATGCCTATCCCAAATAGAAAGGTATTTTACTGTGTAGTAAAAGACATTTCACCGTTGAAACAATTAAGTAATTGTCAACATGACGATATATCCTGATTTTTATTACTTCAAAAAGTTAGTGTTTCTTCGTATAGTTTACAATGTATTGTAAATTTTAGTTGTACTTCGGCGTCTAGACAGTGCGTCGTAAAAGCTAGACGTTATAGTCACCCGCCCTAAGCCGTGGGGAATGATTTTCAGCAGAGCCTTTGCAAATATTATTGTATGTTGTCAAGATAATTTTATTCCTTTGTCCAATGCATGGTTAGAATTATGATTTTGCTTTTAATTATCCTCTCATATAAGCAAGACTAAGGGCTTTTAGTGTCGCTACAGATATAAGCAAGACTAAGGGCTTTTAGTGTTGCTACTGTATTTTATGTATCATAGATATTATTGTTCTTTAACGTTGTAACTGTTAATTGAATATTATATTTCTTTATTAAAACAGCTAGACTCAACACTTTGCGATTTGAATGCTATTTCAAGGGAACTTTTAATTAGCTTTATAGATGTCTGGTTTTAGCTACCTTGAGACTACTTCCTTAGATAAGTGGAACGGTAAAATTTCTTGAATTTTATTAGTGTAAAACGATAATTTGGATTTTATATTTTAAATCTGGCATAGTTATCATAAATTCGTAATAAAACTGATAACAAAGCGGATGTTGATCATTTCATTAGAAGGTTTTAATTAAGTTAAAGACAGGCTCTCAAAGTTTCTTCTATTATTGGTGTCCTGGAAAAAGGTATTGCAAATATACAGGTTAATGACTTTCATGGTATGTTGATGATGTCAAAGCTATAACATTATGTATATATTAATTGACGTATTTAAATAAGATCTTCTGTATTTTAAAATATTTTATTAAATAAACCCAAATGTTTCGGCCCTACGTTCGCCTCCCAAAGGTCCGGGACTCTGTTGTCCCGTGCATGGTAGAGACAAAATAGTATCATAATACCTGCCTTCATGTTTGATACGATTACTGTTTTTTTTGAAAGAAAATAACAATTATGCATAACACACGTACAATTATCGCAATTTTTCTACCAACACGCTTGGTGATACATCAATGCGGGAGGTACTTCAAACAAAGCTCATGCTCATAGTCTCTTGACCTGCCAACCGTAACCAAACACATTTCAACCGTAAACCTTAATTGTCATGAATATAAGGTTGAATATCATCCAACGACATACTAAATAGTACCTACTTGGGTATAATCAGCTCTTGTCTTTGTACAGGACATCTGTTAATTAAACTCTTTATTGCGTTTTGTGTGCGATCTGACAATCTATTATAAGTGATATGATTAGAGCTTCGATTGTAGCATTTTTAGTGTTGTTATGGCAAAAGTGAACATTAAACAGCTTTATTGCCTACTTCATAATTTTCAATCTTTTAAGGCCTTCATCCAATCGTCACTAACGCAAACTATGTTATAATTCAGTTCTGATAAGAATTATACAAATCGACTATCCTACGTATTTCTTCTTGAATTTAATTGATGAGCTCTTTCTTCCGTGATTTGGTAAAAGGGTACTGATTGTTGGACGATATTGTGTCGTGTGTTCAAATCGTGCTAAAGTAGACAACTTCAAAGACAATGTGTTCCGTCCGCACTTTGCCCTTACAGTCTAAATACAACTAAACGTTCTCGATATGGAGTGTTACTTGGGTCAAAGTTCACAATACATAGAGTCATGAATTGCCCTTGGCTTGTAGATTAAGGTCAGTTCCTTTGATTTAGATCATCTTATATCTTGGAGAGCTTAGTACTGTGAGTTATATGAAGAGTATTGAAGCGGTTAGTATTTCGGACAGAGTCAAACAGTTATTCTAAAGTTTTCTTTTCCATATAAAATCTTGCTATATGAAATGTTTAACAACGTCGTAATACATCATTTCGCGAATGGTGTCCAAAACTGTTTCGAAAGCGTTACATTACAATCCACGTCAAACTCATTGACTTCAATATTCGTAAGTTTGACACGTCCATTCATCATGTCCGTAAAAGTTGTCACAAACGCATGTACCGCTGAATTCGTCGAACAAACCATGTCGTCCATATGTGCCACCTTATATGGCCATGTTTTAGCCGCCATATGCCATGCCGTGTACCAAGTCGACCACAACTGGACATTACACATAGTGCATTGATTAACTGTAAACGGCTTTGGAGCGCAATCAACGATCGTATTGAAAGCAAATCGCCATTTTTTGTTGGTTCTCAGCTTGATATTGATACCACGCTTAAAATCGTGTTGTGGCATTCTTTTCGTCAATGATACGGTTAATGCTTAATTACATTTTGCAGCTTTAGCTGCAGTTTTGAACTTAATATTTTTTGGTCTTGCGCCATTATAAAGGAGAACAGAATGCACGTAAACCGTCTGAATTATGATCATTGCATTATAGATAAAAATCTAGACAGTTCTCGCCCTTTATGTCTTTTTACCATATTTGAGTTTAACTGCAAGATTTATGTTTTAATCAAACAAAATTTACCGTCCAAATAAGGTAAAATTTCCAACATTTAATTGTATACAGTAAAATATGAACAATACGAGAGTTTCGCGCAGAATCAGTGACTTGCGTAACCATGTAACGCCTTACATGGCATAAGTCGGGCCGGTATAGGACCTTCAAGAAGTGGGTCGCCGTTAATGCCATCTGGTCAGACAGGACAGGGCGCGATGCAACCACGCTGTGGTGTAATACCACCGTAACGGTACCAGAATACCGCGTGTGAGAGAACTAAGGGCTAATTAACATTCTGACGGTATGCCATTCCGGTTTTGATCCTTTTACAATATTCGTTGATTTACTAGTGTTGGCTTGTAATTTACGTAAGTTTGAGTTGACGCGACCTTTTATTCGTAATTTAGTGATTTCCAAATTGTATTCCCAATATATATACGTCCTTGTGAAGGTTCTTGCGTTGCCTTATCTGATGTTGTTATAAAAAATGTTGGAGAACATATTGCATTTATCAGTCATGATGGAATAACAAGATTTTAAATTGAGAAACATTTCAACCAAGTTGTTATTTCGTCTAAATAACATTTTGGTTTAATAAACACAGGTGGCCAACACAACAAATTCCATATGTTTTCTGATTTAAAAATACCTTAATAAGTTACTAAAGAAAATTAAAATTTTAGATAATGCTACAAATGTTTTGTTGCAAACATAAGAATGGAGTCTCCTGAAGATGTTCTCGTAACTTATTGATTCGGTTACTAGGTTATTAATAATTCAATGCAGTCGACGTCACCTCGAGAATAATAAGTGGCTTTCGTCTATTTGCACATCGATCCATATATCTATAATATTATGACTCAATGTTACTTTGAAGTATCGTATGTCATCGATCCAACAGAAGCGTTTGACTGGCCGTATGAAGTACCGAAGAAGCGCTTTGCGAAGCTTTTTGCACAGGGTATAGGCTGTTGTTTGCCCTGGCTGGAGGCCCTAAATTTATTTAAGGCACTTCACAGGCAAGCCCGGTTAAGCAGTCGACAACCTTTTAGGTTGACCTGCGAGATGCCATACAACAAAAAAAAATAAAAAAAATAGGCTGTTGTTATATAGTTGAGCTTGCTACTTTTCTTGTTACTTTTCATCCTGATACATATACATATACATATATGAATTCTAGCAATTTAAAAAAAACACGATTGTTAGGTTGCAAAATATCTGATGTTTTGTTTTTGCATATTAATTTGGTCTCCTGCTATCGAATCGAAATCGTCTTTTGGTTATTTTCTAAAATGACAAGAGGAAACGATCAAACGTGTTTTACGTTTGGTCTTTTCGTCTTGTTTGACTATTCGTAACAATATGTTCTGTGCGAAGTACATTAACGTTTCTTTTGTTGAGTTTTCCTTGGATTCCTGCATACCATATATTTCAAACATTACAGCGTACAATATTCACAGGTGTCACTATTCTTCCTATTGTTAATATCTATTGTGCGAAGGTGACATCATGTTACCGGTGGCTCGTCATTGGTTCCCAGCATTGTGTCGTACGTGGTATACATCCTTATTACATCGATACTTGCACTTACACTCTCTCTTTTAATATAGTTAGTACATACTTTGATTAAGAACCTATTCACGTTGGGTGAAGATACATCATCTCCTCCTTCTAAATTGATCTGTATAGTCTATTCCTGACTTCTTAAAACTGTCTAACGTCATTTCCATGAAGTCATTGCTTCATTAACTTCCAGTTATTCGCTATTAGAGATATGTAATTGATGATGCATAATATCAAATCACCAGATGAAAGCTACTGCTAACTATTTGGTATCAGCTCCTTCAACGTTCAATTTCCTGGGCAGTTCTGTAGCAACTTTAAATTAATATCTAAAGCGATAATAAACTATCTGGTAGGTGTTAACTACCTATCAGAAAGGTCGTGAGTTCAAATCTGAAGCCGTTCAGTTATGGTGTAATAATATGCAGTAGCTGAGCATTGAACATTAAAGTGAATGGAGCCGCGGGCTAAAGCTAAATTAAATAAGTTATTGACGTAACTGATGTTTCATAATTTTTCTTTCTTTTTCTCAGGTAAGTTCCCGATGTAATTCTACACGCGAGATTAATTGAAAACAAAGGTTTGGATTTTTGCTTTATCTGTAGTAAATAAAAAAAAATGCTGAACATAATAAAAATAGAGCTCTTATAATTATGTTTTATAATTGTTCAGATTCAAGAGACTTTCAGTAACATTATCATACAAATTTTAATTTTTATGGTTTTTTCCCGTTTATGCAACTACATATGTTTAAAGCACTACAGTATTAGCAACTAAAATGCTGTGAATACTAAATGTACGAGTATTAGTGTCTACATTGATGTAAAAATAGGTCTTCAAACGGGAATACTCAATATTAATTAGTTCCATAGCCTGCCTCGTTAGCAGACAGTATATTTTCTCCACTCTCGTCGCCATCGTGTTTCCCTATAAGATCGATATAATATGTCGAGGCGAGCGATCGACAAACCGGTATCGGTACCGTTGCCACTGGCATTTTGTTTATGGGTCGCGGGTTCGAACCAGACGGTGGCATTGGGATTTTTTTACTTGGTTATATCGATTGTCGTCCTTATTTTGTATTTTCAAGTATCTTGGCTGTTCTAGGTGATGTTCTATTTTTCATGCATTTTATCAGTTTGTAACAGCATTGGCTTTGGCTCGCAATTTGTGCAGTGATAGTCATGGATCTATGCTTAACAAAGGTCATTGTATAAAGTTCACTCAGTTATTTATAAAGGACAATGGAATTATTTTTATTCTGTAATGAAAGAAATGCATAGTGTTTTAATTGGTAATTTACACGTACAGACATTTCACTTAGATATTAGAAACATATGTACGGATGATTAACCTCTTGTACAATCATGTGTGTCTCAACAGCAAAGGCGGTAAAAGCAATTCAAACAACCAACTCTCTTCACTATCAGCATCGTTGCAATTGAAGTCCAAATGCTAGCTGTTCAAGTCTTTTATTAATAAGTAATGTTGCGAATTAATATTGCCATTATCACCGCTTCATATGGATTTGACCATTACAAATTTCAGCATAACTCTTACCAAGCCAGGTAAAAAGCGTGAAGAAAAACTAAGTAAATCCTTCCATTCTCAGTTAATTGAGTATCTCATACTGGTCGTTCCGTTACGTGGTCGCCGGTCATTGTCGTCACTCGCCGAACGAGTCGGGGTCCACTGTGGTGTGGCGTTTTATTTTATTTTGTTCTCTTTTCACTGTCTGCCCTGCACTTTCTTTGTTTATTGTTTTTGTGTTGATAGGTTTTGAACCTTTCAACCTTTGTTGGTCCTGCCACGGCTTATATTTGAAGTCTGTTTTTGTCCACTTCAGTTTTGGTGCGCTATTTAAAGTTGTAGTATCGGTGATAGATAGGTTGATGTTTCTGTTGGTTTTTGTGTTTCATGTTAGCTTCGTCGTTAATGAACTATAATTTAATATAAATTGTACCATGAATTACTCATAGATTTGTGATGTAAACACATCAGAAACTGCTATTGCGGCCTCGAATGTAGGCTAGGTAGTTCTAATATCCCTAATTCGTATACCATTATTCTATTCCTTTAAATTAATTGTTCGTTCTTAGTGATTCTCTTTCTATGAACTGATAAAATTATATTTATATCTACGTTCAATCATTTTATGATTTAGTAGAAGCTCAGCTAAGCGTGATTAATATAATCCCATCAACGCAATCTATCGAGGATACTAGGATTAGAATATAGTACGCAGTCGCTAGTAAACATCTGACCTCATAGTTATGTACTTAGAGCGGAAAAATAGGATCTACTACATCTTGGATTGCAACCATATGGTCAACTGGATAACTTAATTCACCACGACCGCCATGATGAATTGTTTGGACACAGCTGTGCTGGCCCAATAACTACCATACTTCAAGTACCCACCCATTCTGAATTCTAATGTCCAGGCTTATACCGAATCATAATCTTTAATATCAAAGTATTTTGAACTCAAAAACAATAGCTATAAGGATTAAACACTGTTTTTGGTGGTGATCTAACTGGAAATGTAGCAAGGTGCGTCAAGGACATCACTTAACGTTTGACTGTGGTTGTTTCAACTTTTTTTTCAACCAGTTCGTGTCTTGCTTTTAGGGTTGCTGCGATGAAGTTAGGATGTGATAATTTTTGTTTCGAGTAATGAGTGTAATGAGTGAGAATAAAGAAGGAAAATAAACACGTCATAAATTAAATGAAACTAAACCATATGGAAATATGCATTACGATTATGTGATTTTCCTTATTCAAAACCCAAACAGCTTTCTGTCTGAAACCAAATTCATACTCTTATTAGTGTTTATAATGTAACTTAATTTATTAGATTTTTATAAGAACTGCTATTACTATGAAATGACAGCCCTGTTACCTCCCGCTCCCCTCGCACTACACGCGTCCTCAGCGAGCGAAGGCCGGCGCACGCGCACCTCTTCGAATTTTGAATGGTACCAACGACAATATGGCAGCCTTGTTACCGGATGTGTCGTACGCTACTAACGATTCGCTAAATTCAAATTTTTCGTTCCATTGTTTTAGCAATTTGGCGTATTGTGGAATAATAAAGAGATTTTAGTTCGAATATAGTAGTATAATAATTTGGATGTTAGTGTTTCAAGTATTGTGATAATATTGTTTTCCCTAAAATAGATTTTGATTATAATTAATGTGTTTGGATACGCTTGTTGTTTAACGGTTACTGTCTAAACTGAGCGATGACGGTGATGGTCAAACTAGAATCTTTGATTATCTCTTATAGCTTTTATCATTTACATATTGAATAAAACAATTGTATTTTTATTTGATAACTTCAACTCGGCCTTCAGCGATTATGTTAAATATATATATGGAATAAGTGAATTATTCGAGGCAATAATGTGTTACATTTGAAAATAATTATTAAAGTAGTTAAAAGGTCACTGACAGCCATTCCAGTGTTATCAGCGCCTAATTGAATAACAACATAGTATTTATGAATTGTATGGCACACGTTAATTAGTCGCGTTATTATTGAGCCGTGGCGGATAAACTTAATCATTTTGACTAATTGTGTACTTGTTTTCGTGCACCTTGAAGACAGAATACCAATGCATGTTTGTGAATAGCTGCAATATGAGGTTAGTACGTGCTAGCGGTACCTAGACAGCTTAGGACGAAAATTCAAATAATAAAAGCTCTGTATTAAATACAAACTGATGTGGCTATTTGCCTTTTTTAGGGATGGGAAATCATCTCTCCCTACCGCTGAGGGCGGAGCGGGAGGAAGTATCATACTCTGACTAAAATCTATACATGTTCCCTCCATCGCCCTATACGTTCCAAGGTCACGGTGACTCTTAAAATGCCTTAATATTAGATAATATTAAATTAACATAATAATATGGTTGAACCAGAAATGCAAGCTGGTTCTATAAAACAGCCATAAAAATACAAAATGCCGGTCGATTATACACTAGTCATGAAACCTTAGACATACATAGTTTTGGTGACCACAACAGCTGTCGAGATTGTCTTGTCAATTGTTTGACTGTTGATGGTCCCAGATATTGATAAACAGAAAGCAAGACATGATCTCGTCGGTAGGGACTCCAGGACAATCAAATTTTAAGTGAGACTGAACATCTTACCTAAAGCATTCCATTCAGTCACAAATTTTCTCTGGAAATCATATCGAAAAACATCTAGTTTTTCGATATGATTTCCAGAGAAGAAAGAAGAGCTTATTGGAATCTGAGTCAACCGCACCTATTGAAGAATAGGTGAGGTTGGCTCAGTCGGCAGTCAGTATCATTCTTCGCTACTCCAACAGCAATTAGCTATAGCTACCAGAACAAATTTTCTAACGAACAAGCATACAATTTAACGCCGCATCAAACAATAACCATAAACAAGGAAATAAATTCTTATAATATAATTTTGTGTGCAGCCCACCCACAGGGGGTGACATGCTCAGGCGCCGCTGGTTCAACGGCCGTGCTGAAATGTGCGAATGTCATTGTGTACGCCCCACATTAGAATAACAGCATTATTGTTCACTTTTTAACCATAATTGAATTTAATTGTTCATATTAATTTGAGATTTAGATTAGTTTTGGTCTTCGCGAAACTAGGGCAGTACACGGAGAGAAAATCTGACAAAAATACAGTAATTATTACTAAAATATTTCTAAATCCGAGGACAACAAATGCTCTGTAATAATTGGTAATTGATTTTTGTAAATGCTGTTAGTAAAGATTACATGTAACGTTTTTGTAATTTCAAGTGTTTAGTATTTAGTATTTTATGATGACGTCATAAACAAATACTGTTTTGTAATTTTAAGAGTTCAGTTGGAATATCGGAAATGATGACGTCATAAAAACATACTAAGTGTTTTGTAATTTTAAGAGTTTTATTGTAATATCGGAAATGATGACGTCATAGACAATACTCCCACATAGTCTCGGAGACCCCAGTTTCCTAAGAGATCCCTCGTTAGACTGTCTATTACAAAATTCTTTTTTTGCTTTTTACACTTATTATAAACACTGAAACTTTAAGATCACACAACCGACAACTTTATTGTTTTAGCACATACATAGTTATGAATAAATTGGGAATAAATTGTACTAAAACAATCATATTTTCTTTCTTTTTATTATGTTATTGTTGACCGCAACGTGTCACCTGGAGCGCTTGCAAACTTGGAATGGCAGACAATTTAGTGCCTGTGCCGTGAGCATTACTTGTATTGACAAAATGCTTACTTGGAATAACAAAACATTATAGTTTTATTATTATTAGAAATATTTTAGTAATTCCAAGTAATTCATATGTAAATACTAAGATGTAATTATTAATTATAACAAAAGTTTGTTATTTTGCCTTGTACTAAAACCATTTCTTGAAAGTATGAATGAGCTTTTTAAAAGATACTAAATAGGTTTGCAGTAATTACAAAACTTTAACAATATTTACTATAATTTGCGATAACCATGAAATTTTGTAATATCTGGCATTTACTAAAACTGACTTTTAGGAATTACAATTACAAATACAAAGGCTTTGCTAAAAATCATTAATATTTGCAAAAACAGCAAAACTTTTGTAAGTAATATTAAAACTTAGTATTTGCGTCAAATACAAAACAGTTTTTTAATTTCTGGTGGTGTCTTTTTTCTCCGTGTACAATCTGGGATGTCGGTAAAGTCATAATGACTTTAGGTGATCCTGAAAATGTTTCCTCCTCAAGCATCGAATGTGGATCCACACATGGGTCAAGGTGTTAGAAATATAAATCAGTTTCTTATTCAATTAAGGTAAAAAGGACCTTCACATCATAAGTTGTCTTTCATAAAATATACGTCTTCGAATATACGTTTAAAATGCCCCTACATTAAACTCTTGAAATCTCGAGTAAAGGCGAATCTTGTCTCACTAGATTAGCTGGCGATAAACTCTAAAACTTGATTTTGTGCCTGCTTTTATCAGAAATTGCCTATTTCAATTTAGAGCAAACTTTCTAATTTCTAGATTAATTTTAGTACAATAAGCGTAGATATGAAATCTTGTAATAACATTCAGGTACAAAGTATCAGCTGCGTAGTAAACACAATCTTTTGATAAGATTTTTGTTTATCGTAGCTTTGTATAGAAATTCAAGTATTTTTAGCTTGTTCTCTGAAAATCCCTTGATCGCTTTTAGCGATAAGACCGCCCATTGTGTCACCCTATGTAACTAACTTTCCAATGTTATATGTTTTTCTTTTGGTGTACATAATAAAGAATATTCTATTCTATTCTATACTACGTAATTCCCAACTTGATTTAATGATTTTAATTCTAGTGTTTCTTCTACTTCATTGTTTCCAATAGTTATTGACATGAATAACAAATTTAAAGACAAGCCTACATACGAGAATAGCTTATGTTTTATGTAGGTCAAAAATACACTAGGTACTGAGTATTGTTTCCCAGAAATGTAATTATGTATATCGAAAATATTAAATATTTAAAGTTATTTCTTCTTAGTCGATATCATTTCTCAATAAACCGCTCCAGTTCCACCTCATGTATTAACCATAAGGAAATCTGTTCGATTTTGTCATAATAACACGAAATCTTTACCGTACGTGTCGTGGCCACAATAGTAATAATTACTTTTTAACCGCGCCGCCGCCGCAAAGGATTGGGGTCATGGAGCCAGCTATTGTCTTGTAGCTTCTGAATTATGATCATTGGCCAATGCTTCGATCGTAATGATCGGGATTATTTGTATTCTCTGTAGACTGGTATTGTACTGGATAGCTTCTGTATAAGTTTTTCCAGATAATGTTTTCTTATCAACATTTTTAAAGCTACAAATAAATGGTCCATTTAAATTTTAACTTAGAAGTTCTGAAAATAAAATATTTTACTGGTTTTTATTGCCACAAATTATGAGCCAATAACTGTCCATTCCGAAAGTGCTTTACTTAATATCCTTGTAATGTAACTTATAGCTCGTTAAACTTGGCCCACGGCCGGGGAAAGTTATCTCGTTTCTTATCATGATTACCTCATACAGTCGTAATGTTTCGTTCTTCATGTTCGTAAAATATACAAGTAATTACTTTGTCCGGGGTTAGGCAAATACGCGTGACAGAACTATTGTCATGGCAGTAACGACATTAGACCTCCGTGAGAATGCTTTGAATTACTACCTTTTCCGTGCCCAAGTTAAAATAGCAGAGAAATCATTATTCCCGCTCTGTTTCTAAGAAACATATATTTGGTTTCAGCGAATCATGTAGTTAATTATTTGTTTGTTTTTAATGTTCGGTGGTTACGCGAATTATCTAACAGGTAAAGCTACAAAGCGGGATCATTAGGTACTCATGTGCATAATTATATTTTCCTTAAAAGCATAGTTGTGCCGGCCTGAATAACAGACGAGAAAAATGCAAGAGAATTCATTATTATTCCTCCAGTAATGCATGTTTTATGATGCATTTCTAATATCTGATAATACCGAGCTAAGCCAAATGAGATCGTGTTAACTGTTAACAATAGAAGCAGGTATGAGGCAATGACCTTCAGAGATTCGGTCCAGATATATGGCTATTGTGCCTTCATTGATCTGTGTTCACAAATTTTTCGTTAAAGACTACACGTAAACCAAAAGCATTATGAACTTCATACTAAATACAAAAAGACAAATAGTATTCACCTCATATGATGCCTAGAGTAATGACTCTCGTAAAAAGAAAACTAAGTTGCACTTTACTGTTTTATGGCTGATCTATGGCAGTCATAGGTTTAAGGCTCTAAGAATCAACTGGGTTCCTGGGTCCGGTTGGATACAATTAAGGCTTTGCCTATTTTAAGACATTTACAGGTTCCTAAAGATCGAGTGTCGAGTTAAGAATGCTTAAGTCCTTGTACTATGTCTTGAAGCCTAACATTTTAGATTTTATGTTAGAACATGAAGAGTGTATTCAAGGGTGCTATTAGAAATTTTGCCATCTGAACGTGTTGATACTCATTCTAAGTTGACATAAACTATTAATATTGTCGCCAATAAATCACTAATTGCAGTTTCTCCTATCTAAGCAAAAGCTGAGTAAGGCGGCGTTTCAGTCCAACTATGTCTGGACATTCAGGAGACGGAGCCATATCTATTTATTCGACAAGTTGCGACTGGCTGACTGCCAACTGTCTAGAGCTAAGCTCTTAAAGCACCGTCTTGTAGAACTTTCAGTGTTAATAGACGAGGGTTATTTAATTAGAGCTTTTGTGGCATTTAGGACTTGCGGTAATTGAGTTCCGTGGCGCCTATGTTAAGGAAGCTAATAAAGAATTCGAAGCATGAAATGAGTCTGGCAAGCGAGCAAGAAAATAATCGTTTATAGTATATTCCACTATCGATTTAGTTTAGTTGCTACACATATTAAAACGGACGTCCCCATAAGATCATCAATTCCAATTTGAGTACATCACAGACATTAATATTATATCTCTATCAGAGTTAGAAGATACCTAGTATTTCCAAATGGAAAGAATCGAATATATATTTAATCGCAACCGATTAACCAATCATCCGAATAAGCATTTACAGTTTTATAACTTATGGCAACTTGCTATGACCTTTGCTACCTTTAGTGCTGTGCGCAGTTGGCGACATATTTAGCGCTAGCAACTCGTGAGTCATATTAACGGTCTCTCGACGACTTTTTACACAACAATCTAATAAAACTAGACGGTAACACATGGCGAGTGAATCATTGGACGTTGGGTTTGAACTGTTTCCGTTTATGTACCGATTTGGGGGGCCGGCAATATGTTTGGGTATGAGATGAGGAAGAAAAATTATCTTTCCTGATGCTATTAATAACAAGCATAGCATGTTATTTATTTGTAATAATCCAACAATGCAAGCAAAAATTACTCAATTACTGGTCCTATACCATATTGCTTTTTGGGTTTCCTTTCCAAAATCCTTTTAACGGTTTTATGGAAAACCCATTCTTTAAATAATGATTGGTTGCATGTTTACCCAAGATTTACCTTATTTATCTCTCTGTACTAATGAACAGTTGTTGGAACCCTCACTCCTGGAGCTTTATTGCCCCATCAAGAAGTCATTGTATTTTCCTCCGGACACGTTCGGTCAATTAACACCTCGATCGCACCATGCCGGGATACAACGGCAAAGGATTATATTCTAATGGTTTCTGAATCGTTAAAAATATGAGATTTATTGTATTGTAGCAAGTGTTAATTTGGATTGTTTAGTTAATAACAACAAATGTGAAGGCAATGAACGCTGTGTTGCAGATCGTCATTGCAATGTTTTAGGGTTGGTACGTTTTAAAAAAATATGAAAGTTTTTCTGCACAAGATTTTGGAAGTTTCGGTATAATTGGCGTTGATGTATCGAAATTCGAATTGAACAAAAAAAAAACTGTAATTGTTCAACATGTCATTACTCCTTATTTGCAAAGCTTCTGATAAATAATTATACATCGCCAGTTTTTTGGCTGAAGTTATTTCCAGATTTATTTGGAAATTCACGTTTATTTTTAACCAAAGCTTTAATAAACATAACCTTCTTTCGATTTCAATTACATGACTGCAGTGAGGGAGGCTAATAGTGATATAAACTTAATTCCTTGAATTACACTTGTCTCTTGAACATACAAAGTTAATTGTCTCTGGCAGCCCTATTGTCGTTTCGGCGGTCGTTACCGTTCGAACAATGCTGGCCGGTCAACGTACGGTGCGCTGAGCAAACGTCAAAACAAAACTGATTTTACAACTTGCCACGTGGTACCAATTTGAGTCGACTGTTTAATTGCAATTAGGACTTGCGTTGTTTTTCACAGCAGTATTGTTATTTTTTGTTGGAAAAATTGAGGATTGAATGTTGTTCCAAAGTTGTATGGGGGTCAAAGAAAGAGTATAATTCAATTATTTTCATTACTTCAAATCGTAATGCACTTTCGACTTTATAATGTTATGCTTTGTTTTCATTTTTAGGTTGACCTAGACTAATGGATTTGTTTTGCTGATCAGTATAACTAACTAATAGGTACATAATTCAATTTTATATATTTTATAAGTCTTTACGCGTCAGTTGAACTCGTTACAAAGTAATTTAACGATTAAATGCGAAAACGATAAAAATGTAGTGTTTGGCATAAAAATGCGCTTACGCATACACAACCTCATTGATGGTTTGCGTAATTGTTTTTATATAGAATTAATGTATTCAGGTCAATGAGTAATGCCTTGCATAGTTCGGTGATAATATTTTCGAGAAACGATGACTTACCTTTAGTAATTATAGCTTTCAATAATAATTTACCTGCATTTATGAAGTCAATAATAAGCTGCTGAAATTTGGGGCTTTGAATGTTAAAATCTTCGGACTATACGTGGTATCAAATAACGCTTCCGGCAATAGTCTAGAGTCAAGTATAGTAGTAGTCAAGTATTTTCACAGTAACCATTAGTCTGTTTCCGCTAACCAATTTACATTAGGCCAATCAATTCTAGCTCTTCATAAAAAAATAAAATATTAGCTAAGGCTGCACAGAGTGATATGATATTTCTTGAACGATTCCCATTCTTTAGGAACTTGGTAACAGAAGAAATGTAAAAATCCTTATGACTCACTGCATATTTGACTTTACAAAATTCACCGAAGCAGTTTACGAATTCAAATAAGCATGACCATTTCAAGCGAAAATAATAATAACGTTGGATTTTCCAGTGAATGATTGTGAGTTTCAGTCCGTCCCTGCAACCGTTAGGCTGAATTAATTCCTTAGGTGCCGATGGCCGATCCTGCTGTTAGTTTATACGTTACCACATCTAAAAATATTCTTACAGCGAAAACAATGAGAGCATTTACACGATCGTTTTTGCATCGATGCCGATTCGATTCTATAATGTGTACTGGAACTGTTTCCAACTCCTTTGATAGTTCTTCTTTCTCATGTTGTAAAATGGCTTTTAGCTACTTTCTAAAGTGTTAGGTTGTCTCATTAAAATATTGTTGAGCAGATTCGTGATATTTGCTTTTGCAATTTAATCTTCAACGTCTTCTATGCCATAATACTAGTGAAACAAGTCAATCATTCACACATTTGATTCGGTTGGCTTATCTCTGCCTGCCTCCGAATAAATTGAGCATCAAGCCTTTTCAGATCGAAAGTATAAAGGTTTCGAATAATTGTATTTAGCAGTTACTACTGCATTTCTATAATATACGCAAGCAAATATTTCGCATGTTAGCTCACCTGGGGAAAGTCTTTACCTGCGATGACTCAAGATTCAAGATGGATGCTTGACCCCAATGATACATGGATAATTGTTAAGTGAATCATTTCATCTGATGTTATATGAAGGGTTCGTTGGTTGACATTTAAATGTATGGTAATGTATTCGTGTCTGTTTTTAATAATTGGACGGCATTGTGATGTGTCAATAGTTTATTCAAATTATCTTATAGTGTTTGATTGTTTTTAGGAAAAGCTTCTTATGCTTTCGAAGTATCCTATTACGTTGTTTTATCTGCCATCCCTCCAAAGACCATGAAGTCTGCGCAGGTGGTGTGTAAATTCTTCCAGATATTTCTGACTGAAGCTTGTGATGTAGGGCAATATCTAGGCTTCCTGCCTATTTTATGGATTCATCCCTCCCGCCCGGGGTGGAGCGGTAGGAAGTGTCTCTTACTGACTAAAACCCATCTATGTTCCTTGAATTGCTCTTTGCGATCAAGGAACGCTGTAGCTCTTTCGAATAATTCCGCGTCCTAGTCTTCCTGCCTTAAATCCGAGGTGGTTTAGTTGGGTTCTACATGCACAGGTGCTTATTGATCTACGCCTCGACAGATTACTTCGCAGATGATGTATCGGGTAAATTTTCAATACGCTATTTTAGTATTCTTGTACACGGGCATGACTGATATTTGCGTACCCATTATCTGGTGTGCCTTCAAGTGGTTTCAATATCCGATCCTGATTCATTAACCAGTAACTATGACTAACTTTTAATGAAGTGTTTTTTTTTCAACACATTCTGGTTCTCAGTGACTCAAGTAGTCGCCAAACTCGTAAGATGTGTGTGACGCATTATCTCACGCAGTTTAGACAAACCCTACGGCTGTTCACAGAAATAACTGTTTGTTTTACTTTGTGACGTTCTTGTGGTCAAAATGGTACTATAGACGATCGGAAATAGGATCATGTTAGCGAGAATTTACCAATGACGTTTTGGATGTTGGATTTAATTATGACTCTTCGAAGCAGTTTATCGCTCTATGTAGTACTTGGTTTTGTTTTGTATTACTGCTCGCCTCATTAAATTGGATCAGCGAATGGAGAATACATTATAGTTTTTCTGTACGTCCTCCAAAAATTATAAGATAATGCTAGACATGCTCTATCTTCCGGATCAAACTATCAGATTCATATTCTTACATCATTTTAACATTTATGCAATACACTATTGCATAAACCTTTCCTTCTTAACTCGGGTTTAGCCTAACTCCGTCCAGATTTTGTCTTTTCTTGACGAATGTTATGTTGACTGTTCTATTGAGTTCTAATAATGCTATTATCAGGCAGAAAGTGTCTAGCTCTTGCTCTTTTGTTACCTTTCTATAGCCCCTATACAAATAATGGTCATGTTTTGTACCTCATAACTCAAACCGTAACAATAGGTTCTTTGACACACGACGTATCATGTCTGATCGGCCAAGTAGCGCAAATCGTGACATATCATATCAGCCTAGCTAAATAAGCTATATTCCTTGTTAGTTCTATTAACATAAACAGTCGAACATTAACTTTCATTCTGGGAACAAATATTATGTCACCTCTTGAAATTACTAACAACATTTCAGTGGCTTCTTTATGATGTGCGGATATATTGCCTGTGACACCTTAATATTAAGCATCTGAAGAAAATATTATGTGAACGCGTGGGATGCACAAATAGAAATATACTTATATTCTTTAAAGGAATTTTACCAATCAAATCAAAATTTTCCAGCCAGTCAACATTGCCAAATTTTGGTAACTTCATTCCAGTTGGCCAAGTATATTTGCAACTGAGTTTAGTCCAAGGCGAAGTCAAACACAAGTCCTAACAAAGCATATATTAGCTACGGACCTCATCAGTATGTTAATCTGTCCTATTTCCAGTAATTGATTCTAATGAGAACTATTGCATCGGAATATTGATGATTTATTGCTTTTGTAAACAACGTTGACTTATCTGAATGCTGTTAGCGGTAATTAATCAGTTTATACCTACTTAGCTTGCTAGGTGTATTTAATAGGTATAACATATACACACCCATATTTTTTCACTATAAAAAGTTAAGTATATCAAGGTAATGAAAGAAGCCAATAAAGAATATTTTTATATCGTTTAATCACAAAACTTGGGTACTGATATCAAATGTCACCACTCTAAACCTCTCGAGGTTCGTTTACATCTGAAGAGAATATGAGAATGTTAAGAGCACGCGGGGATTCCCCGCATTCGGAGAAATTAAACAAAGACGATTGTACTTCGTGGTACCCAATCTTTTGAACTAGTTATGCAAAAAGTGGTTTCCAATAGCATCTAAAAATCTGAGACATACACATTCAAATTGACATTTGATTTTTCCGAATACATTTGTACCTTTTCCTACCTTTGTAAAACATGCATTAAACAAGTATATATACATAAAGATTCTGCAAAATATTAAAATCTTATAGATGTACAATAAAATATAACACTGATGGGAGATAGACAAGGGCGCGCCCTACAGGACCGGTTCGCGACAGACCGGAAAATTGGCGCGCGACAACGCGACGCCACGCCTGCGACAAGACATCGAACTAATTGTATTAGACGGCTGTGATTGTCGTGCAGCCGCTATTCGAGATAGCTAATTAGTTGCTGATGGAAGACGAGAATATGGAATAGTAAGTACAAAGTGAAAAGAAACTGTATGAGGCATGATATTAGTAGGAAGCCAGTGAATGTTGAGATGATGGAAACGAGGTTTGAATGGAATAAATATACAGGTTTTGCTATCCTTTGGTGCTTGAGAACTGGACGAGAAGATGAGTTAAGAAAAGCTGAAAGTATGAAAAAATTACTTTGGGAGACATAGGCTTCTTTACCCTTTTACAAGGATCAAATACAAGTCTTACTCTTTCTTTGTGAATAAAAAATATGGAAATATTTTTCGGTATGTGACTAGTGTAATGGTCCAATTGTGCGATTAAAGCGCGCGTGAAGTTTTCTTAACATTGTGGACCATTCCGTTCGCGACAGACCAGAAAATTTGTTCTAAATGGTAAAACAATTGAATTATGTTAGACTATGGTGAGGCGAAAATAACATATTCATAAAAGAAAGAAGTTCTCCCAATTACAAGAAAAAAAACCTTCATGGTGATTTTAAAGCAGTGACTACTCAAAACCTATAGTAAATAATTTGAGATACAAAAACATGAACACAATCGAACTCCTGAACAAACTTGGAATAAAAGCTTTTGCACAGATTAGAAACGTTTTAGCGTCTTTGACAATCAACCTAGTCTTAAGATTTAATCTTTATATTCTGTGTGAAAAGAGCAAGATATTTCACCACGCCACGCGCCGAAGCTTAAATAGAGATTTAATCAGTTTTAATATAAAAGCGATACCTACAATAAGAAATAGCTCGCGTATAAAGAAGGGTCCCCGGACCGGTTAGGCGTTAGACCGGAAAATTGGCGCGCGACTCACAGCTCCACTCCAAGCTAATTGTATTACAAATACATATTTGTTTTTTTTTTGCTGCCAAGTAGAAATATGATGGAAACTGTAATACGAGCGACAAATAGATTAAATTTTTATGATTAGTTAGTCATTTGCAAGCACTTGAATTTCTTCCAAACAGTTCTTCTTGTCGTCTTGTTACAGTAACCGAATCACGCCATATGTTGAAGTAATACAACCCGATCAATAAACAGCCTGCTCTTTGTGCCTACAGTAATTTAACATTACTGTCCTATCTAACCTTCCTACTTCGCTAATGTAAGCCATTAATCTTATAATCTATTAATCTGTCTACATTTAATACGAAACCTATATCATTCGTACACAAACCTCGGCCTACCAATGCCAGACGTTTAGCAATTAATAAGAAGCCATAGGATACAAATCCAGTTTATTATTAAAATGTCTCCGAATGTTTACAACAAAGCGGCAGGTGGTTCAACCCCCCTCGCCCCTGACTGCTGCAGGTGCATTGCCCCCCGAACTCGACCCGTCTCGGAGATTATAGACTGTAGAAAGTTCCCTGTTCAAAGGAGCAAAAGGTTATATTGAACTTTTGTCCTTTTGTGTCCTTATAAGAGGATTTCGGTTGAGAATTTTAGTATAATCTAGAGATGTTGTTTACTTTACTTATTGTTTATAAGAAAGAAGTCTTTGTTTGTTCTTATATGAATTTAGTTTAGGATTCTTGACTCTTGGCTTGAAGTCTGATGTCAAATTAGTTTTAAAAATAGTCATTCTTTTAATCTTCTCACAGTACCTTCTATATCAGTACCCTCTTTGCATAATATTTTTAAAGTTACGCTTTTTCAGCGCCGCATACCGCATATAGGCCCTAGCCCTACCTTCTACGCTTAGCTTTCAAATTGTTTGTTTAATATTATTTTTCGCCCTAGTTACATAGTCGCCATTAATTTCCGGGCTTCTACCTTGTAGCTGCACCTATCTATTAATTAAATAAGGTATTTAATTAGTAAAGTGGACGCAGCGTATTTGTCATTCGAGTATCTAGCTGGAATACATGACCATCATTTAGTAATAAATGGTAATGCTTACTTATCCTTTTAGCATTAGTTATTCGACTAGTAGCTTGTCAGTAGCTTTCTATCTTGAGAATTAATTACTATTATTATACCAGAGGAGTTCTAGTTTATCATTTGTCTGAATAATTTAATCATTTTTGGTGTTATCCTGCTTCAGAGTTTGCCCTTTCTTAATCACAACTTTGATATCCCAAAGTTTCTTCATAATAAGATCTTCCAATAAGACCCTATGTAAATGTTCTAGTTGACCTTCTATCAGTTTTGGAAGGTCATCCACAATATCCATTGAAACATTCGCCTAACGAGTTACAAATGCCACCGTGGGATATGGGCTGACGTCAGCACAATCGCGATCACGTCATCCATTATCCAGTCCTGATCCACTACACACATGCAATGTTTGTACAACACTGACAATGAACGTTGTAAACAATTTCACACATAGGTTATTCAGGTGACTGACTTCTCAATAACTAAATAGAGGGGAAAATGCAAGATAACAGGGTGATTGGTAAAATAAACATACATTCTGCTCTCCTATGTCCTTTAATTTCGAAACGAGACAACTGCATTCACTTATACAACCTAGGCATATTTTTGCACCTAAAAATTATTTTGACCAGCTTTTAGACGACAGCATTAAATGCTTAATAAACATTAAATGTAAATAAAGATAAAGTGCAATTATTTCTTATTGATTCATTGTGGCCGGAAGGTATTCGCTTCCGACAATTTGTTGTGTTTAAATCTAAAGACAGAGCTTCTGTGTCGAGTGTAAACAAAACTGGATAATGGGTGATGGACAAAATTTGTATTCAAGTAAGTTTGTATCTTTTAATTGTAAATCTGTAAAGAGGTCTGTAGATAGTATTAGAGATTTATGTATGACTGCGGCCGTGGTGGCCCTCCAAGAAACATGGCTTCTATCACATGACATACATTTTCTTGGTACTATTAATGATAACTTTGAATATATTGGTAGATCAGCCGTGGATACTTCGCAGGGTATTGTTAAAGGGCGCTCTTTCGGCGGAGTTGCTTTATTATGGCGTAAGGGATTTTTTTAAATCTGTTACTGTGATTAATTGTAATAGTGTGAGACTAACAGCCATAAAAGCTTGTTTAGAAAATCAGTCGATAATAATATTTAGCGTTTATATGCCTACGGATTGCTTGGATAACCTAGTAGAATTTACCAATTGTTTGAGTGAAATTGCTGCTGTAGTAGAAAATAATGACGTTGAAGCTGTATACATTCTAGGGGATTTTAATTCACATCCCGGTCAGCCCTTTTGGAAAGAATTATGTACTTATTGCGAAGAGCACCAATGGTTGTGTGCCGATGTTGAAAAACTAGGGTTGCAAGCTGACTGTTTTACCTACATCAGTGATATGAACGGTAGTCAAAGATGGTTGGATCACTGTGTAGTGACGCAAGCCGCATTGCAATCAATTACCAATGTAAGTATATGTCATGATGTTTACTGGTCCGATCATTTTCCACTAATAATTGAGTGTGATCTTAATTTAGTTCCATCCAAAAAAGTAACCCTGGATAAGACTTATAATAAAGTACTGTGGAGGCAAAGAAGTAAATTACAGATTAGTAAGTATCATGACATATGTCACAGTAAGCTTAAAAATATTAATTATCCAGATACGTTTCAATTATGTGGTGACAAAATGTGTCATAAGGTTGATCATAAGAGTGTTCTGGATGATATGTACAAAGAAATTGTGACCACGTTGATTGAGGCAGCAGAAATAACCTGTAGTGAAAATTGGCCTAAATCAGGTAGAAGAGTTGCGGGATGGAACAGGCACGTGCGTAAACTACGCACGGAGGCGAGGCTTAAGTATCAAGCTTGGTTTGAAAACAATAAACCAAAGTCGGGTAGATTATGGGACGAAATGCGTGCCTGTCAAAAGGTATTCAGAGGAAAAGTTAAATGGTGTCAAAAGCATCAGGATCAACTGAAAATGGATATAATTGCGTCGCACAGATCCAAGAAAAAATTTAAAGAATTTTGGAAATCGACAAATAAGCTTGATGCTAGGCCAAGCCTTCCTGTAAAGGTCGGGGAATGTGGTTCGCCGAAAGATATCGCCAATCTGTTTAAAAACCAGTTTCAGGTGACATCCCCCCTAGGCACTAGCGACGCGGTGTTTGGTGCTGAGATCTGTCGGGGCAGTGAGCCTATCCGTTTTACTGCCAAAGAAATAACAAAAGTTATTACAAAAATGGCTGGCGGTAAATCTCCTGGTCACGATGGTCTCAGCATTGAGCATTTGCGCTATGCTGGTGTACATCTACCTAGAGTATTGGCGTTATTCTTTTCATTATGTATGAATCACTCATACTTGCCTTCTGATATGCTAAGGACAATAGTGGTGCCAATTCTCAAAAACAAAACCGGTGACATATCAGAACCGGCGAACTACAGACCCATTTCACTAGCCACTATCATTGCGAAGATATTGGACAGTTTGCTTGACACTAGACTTGACAACTGGTTAAATATCCATGATGCACAATTCGGTTTTAAATCTGGACTCTCAACAGAAAGTGCAATTTATGGTCTCAAGCAGACTGTTCAGTACTACGTAGATAGCGGTACTCCGGTGTATGCCTGCTTCCTTGATCTCTCAAGGGCGTTTGACCTGGTCTCATATGATGTCCTTTGGGAAAAGCTCAGGGAAGTGGGCGTACCGCTGGAAGTGTTGTGTCTGTTTCAGTACTGGTATAGTAACCAGATTAATCAGATACGTTGGCAAGACAGTTTGTCCGATGAGTACAGGTTGGAGTGCGGTGTGAGGCAGGGGGGTATAAGCTCACCCAAGCTTTTCAACCTGTACTTGAATGATCTGATCGTTGGACTCAGCAGTAAACCTGTCGGATGCAAAGTTGGCAATGTTATGGTAAATAATCTGAGCTATGCAGACGATATGGTGCTGCTGGGTCCAACGGCAGGGTCGATTAGGGACATGTTAAAAACATGCGAGGAATATGCAGTTAGACATGGACTTATATACAATGTACGGAAGAGTGAATACTTGATCTTTGGGGTCCCTGGTAAACCAATTTCCTACGAACCTACCATTTCATTGAATGGAGTGCCACTAAAAAGGGTCAGCCAATTTAAATATCTTGGCCATTATGTTACAGAGGACCTTAAAGATCAGGTAGACATAAATCGTGAGCGCAGGACTCTAGCAGCTAGATGCAATATGTTGGCCCACAGGTTCGCCCGCTGTAGTGTAGAGGCGAAGATAACACTTTTCAAAGCTTACTGCCAGAACTTCTACACGGGCGCCCTGTGGGTCAACTATACGCGGAAGGCCCTTGATGTCCTGCGAGTGCAGTATAATAACGGCTTCAGAGTGCTGTTGGGGCTGCCGAGATTTTGTAGCGCGTCTACTATGTTTGCTGAAGCGCATACAAACGACTTCTATGCGATTATGAGAAATAAGACCGCCTCTCTATTGAGTGGATTACGAAGCAGCTCCAATAGCATTTTGAAGACGTTATCTGATTATTATGACTCCCCAATGATGAGTCATTTTATAAAGGTCCTAGTGCGTCAGGACAAACCAAACTACTAACCCGTAGACATAAGCATTACTAACAAGTGAGCCTTTGTAGCATCATTGAATAAATATATTATTATTATTATTAATGTAAATCCCAGTTGATTCTCTTTAATCCTACCATGGTAACGGGAACTACAAATACCAATTACTTATCTAAGTACCCCCACAGTGCCAAAGGGCAAAGATATTATGATGAGGCAGTCGATATCAGTTATCTTTCACTATTAATCAGTAACTGTTTACATAGTTTGACCCGCAGTCCGCTACTATGCAAGATATCATTTACTTAAACATCTATTGAAGGTTGCGTGTAAGGACCTGTTAAAATTTGGCGATGAATGGTAGCTGATGATGGGCCATTGTGTAGGCCTATATGTGCCATGTGTGCGACAGACAGACGCCAACCGCCAGTTTGGGCATGCAACTGTAGGTGTAACCTTAAAACATGATTGTGTACCTAAAAAAGAAGTATGAAGATCCTAGCCCTTGCAACATAAAGTAAGAACAAACAAGAAGCTATAATAGCCGTTCATGTAATTTAAATATATCGATATTTTATTAGCAAGCATTACATCAGGTCTTCCAGGGCGAACAAACAGACCTTGAATCAGGACCGGACGACCGCCCAAATGATTGATGTACCGTTTATTTATGACGCCAACAACTGGGTGAGCCCGTACGCACGTCTTTCGAAACTTTTAATGGGTTCAGCATTTTAAAAAACATTACGTATTTTGATTGGAACATAACCAAAATATTTCAGCAGCATACTCTGTATATTCAGCAAGATACCTTTGCATCTTTTCTCTTAACTTCAATAAGGTTTGATCTAATAATAATATTTGTATGGCAGTGTTGGTGGCCTTCATTCAATGATTTGGTCACACTATCATTCACACCACATTGTAAACACCATTCACAATTGAACCTCGTATTGTCATCGAAAACAAGAGAGTAGCACAAGAACAGAACACACTTATATCGCAACGGATGCCACGATACGAAACGAGCCTATATCCTGCGCGAGAGCAGTTGAACGACCCCCGCCGTTCCTCTGATAATAAAAGTAATTATCAACGCTAATTGTAATTGTAGAAAAAAATATTTTATAATGGTGAATAATGAATCCTTTGATAAGTCTATTATTACGTAAAGCTTAGTCACTGATAAGATTGTGGAGTTCTGGGAAGTGGTTGGTAAATCAATATGGCATCTACGTTGGTCTAGTATTGGATGTAGATTATAAAGGCTGAATACTTCATGTTGACTATAAGGAGGAAGTAATGTTCTGAAGGTGGAGTGTTATTTCCTTGAATTATTCTATTCTTCATTCCCAATTATTTTCTATTCATATTGCAGAAAATCATCATTCTCCCGCCCTTATTCCAAATTATTTGGTGTTGGCACAGCATGTCTTTATTCCATACATCTCTACCAGCAATTATCTCATCATTCTTCATAATTTTCCAGCCATTTCGTGTAATGCAGCAAATATTACAACGGTTTTTTTTATAAAAACTTATTATTATTACTCTGAATCCTGAAACGTCTGCGTATCCAATCAATAAGTTCGAAGCCTTTACAAAGTACCGCTAGACAATCTTAATGTTATCTCAAAACAAATAGCTATATTAAATCTTGATCTAGGCTCGTTCGAAGCAGCATCTTACAACAAACAATAGCTAACCAACCTACACGCTTCTCAAATCGGCAGCACAATTTGGGTGATTTATATTAAATGCTCCCGTTTGAAGTGTATAGCATTGATTAACATCACGTTAATAGTGATGAGACGTCGCTTTTATATGGAACTGTGATCGGATAAGACTGATGTCTTAACTCTAAATGCTTGTTTTATTATGATTGCGATTGATCGAACTGATCATGTTAAAGCAAATGCTATAATGGTCTAGGATTTTGATGATTTCAATATACAAATATAGACAAACGTAGTGTTGGACGTCCTCCAGCAAGGTAAGTGGAGTTAGATGCGTCAAGCTGAAGTTGCAGTGGAGTACCATTAAATAGGCTGATTATGATGAAGATGATGAAAGTACCGAATAAGACAGTTTTCTTATAAAAGAAAGTGAGAGTAGAAGATATACTAAGTTACAAATCAGGATGAACAACTGTTTTCTGGGCAGCCATGTATACGCTAAATGCTCAGCGTGAAATAAGACAAACAAATTCTCTCATATTAAATGCATATTCAAATATTCACTCCATCAATACCCGTCTTATTCTTACAGACCACTTTGATATCAAAACACTTGAATGACCATATAAGGAGGCCTTCAAGTCACGTATACGTGATGCAAACGTTTCACCATAACACGTCTGCTAGCCATGACTCATGCACTGTTTACATATTTAGTCACACATGTACACGCAAACATAAGCTAGAATTTTAAAGAATTTAATGTTATTAAAGGTGATTTTAGCATCAATGTTAAAGTTATGTGGGCGATAGATAACGATTACCGTCATCACTGTACTAATGCGCTTCTTAATTATATCGTATTCAGAAGTTGACGTTTACTGTTGGTGGGGTGAACGTTTTGATAACAGCAGTAGAATGTATGGATAATTTACTGTGCAAGCAAAGATTACTGATAATTCCTTTAAATACTGCCACCATGTTTGTGACTTCGTTCTCATATGTTAACATGAAACTCAATTCAGCCACACAACATTTTAAATATGAAATTAAAATGCTCCATAACTCATAACATTCTGCTGAAGAATTTAAATCCTATCTGAGGCTGCACAAAAAATACCTTAATCCCTAAACGGCTGGAGCAATAACCAAGTTTTAAGGCGCTCCTTTGCGAAAAAAGCTATAAAATAGGCAATTTTTCGTCGCCTAGATTGAGACGTTGGTACAAGTTACAAGCCAGAAAAAAATAACACTTATAGTTAAGTATATGATGCAGGTACAACCCCAAAAAAATCTTAAAGAAATGGTCTAGAACATTGAAAAAAAAATTCCTAAAGTAACCTCTCGTTAAAATTTTTCGTCGCGTAGTTCTCAAAATTTTCAATGATTACCATCACATTTTTTATAACCAAAAGAAAGGGAATTCCGTGAACAAGGTACAACTGCAATATTATATAAATATATGGTGTATTTATCGAGCAAATTGAAAAAAACCGTGTAAAAATTGCCGTCGATTTCATTTCAAAAATTCTTCGTATTGCATCTCTTTTCTGAATGAACTATTTGCATAAATCTGTTTCATCGACCAGACGGCGCTCCGCCGTAGAGACGGGTGGTCTATGTCACTCTGTCATCCGATGACAGTTGGTCTTTCGCATTCAGAAAATAAATATAAAATTGATTTATAAAAATTAAACCTACGTAATTAAAATTTCATATGTAAAAGTGAATCTATTTTAATGTCTATAATGTAACTAACTGTTGTGAAGGGGTGTAAATAGCAGGTGAATGGTAAACATGATGATGATAGCTGTTGTCGATATTGTGCTTTGAAACCCCTGTTTTAGAGTAAAATGAGGCCGTAACCAAGACTTAAAAATAGGAAAATAAATACAATGGCCGCATACTTCAGGTATATGTGTGCTTTCATTTATAAAATACATTTATTTTCATAATTTATTTTTGTATTTCATTGTGTTTCGCTGTCATACACGACAACCTGGTAGCTTGGTATAAATATATATTACTAGCCTTCCGCCCGCGTCTTCGCTCGCGTGGACAACATAATTTTGGCTGTTTAGTTTTTTCCAATTCTGGTTGCATGTTTGCGCTAAGGAGTGAAACTAAAAAATAATTAAATATTGTTTTTACTTTATACTTAGAGGCTAATTACCACATTTCTTTTAAATAAAAAATGACTGAGCTCCATACAAAATTTTCATCCCTTATTTTCCCTTCTAGCGGATGAATTTCGAAAAAGCCTTTCTCAAAACTCAAACTTAAAAAAACCGGCCAAGTGCGTGTCGGGCCACGCGCAGTAGGGTTCCGTAGTAGGTCTCAGTTAGTCGACTATAACTCTGTAACCGGTTAAGCCTACTTAGCCGTGATAGTTTTCCTTGTAAATTCATTACATGTGCTACGTCTGTGATTTTTTTCACATTTCCAGGTACAGCCATTCAAAAGTTAGAGGGGGGGGTAACTCGTATCGAACAAAAAATTTCACTTAAAATCTAGATATTTCGCAAATGGCTCGCTTAACCGAAAAATGATCTTCACACACCCATAATATTTTTGAAAGACCTATCTAACGATACCCCACACGAAGGGGTGCGCGAGAAAAAAAATATTCATCCCTACTTTACATGTTTGGGAGCTACCCTAAAAAAAAATATTTTTCAAAATTTTATTTTACCACTTTCTCGGCGTAATCAATATACATATTCATACCAAATTTCAGCTTTCTAATAACAAAAACCACGGAGCTATGCCGCGGACAGACAGACAGACAGACAGACAGACAGACAGACAGACAGACAGACGGACAGAGCGAAACTATAAGGGTTCCTTGTCGGACTACGGAACCCTAAAAAAAGTTTATTGAAATTAGGCTAATTCAATTAGCACTTTTTCACGTCAAAATACATTATGGCAGCACCCCAAAACGCCCACCCTTCACTGCTTCCTAGTGTTATGGCCGCAAAGAAGAAGCAGTGATGAACAAACTTCCCAGCAACACAGCTGTCTATTACAGTTTAACTTTATATATTATATCATATTTATAATACACCGAATTTACAATACAAATGTGTTCACTTTTATATTATCCACTTAACAGCTTCCATCTGTTGTTATCGCTAAAATAGTCGTTTAAATTATACTGGGCTATTTTGATTTTGTCAGGTGGTTCTATAAAATTGATCATGAACTTCGGAGATATAAAACGGAAATCCATAGAATTATAGCAGAACTGTGCTTTCTTTATACATTTGTTACAGTCGCTATAGGTAGTCAGAAGCCAGAAAGCCTGACAATCAGTCGTTCTAAGAATAATACATGTGTTACCCGGTAACTGGGTTGTGGAAGTCATATAGGAAGTCGCTCCATATAAAACATTGGTATTAAGCTAACTAACTACAAGGTAACAAAACACACCTTGCGCGCTAATTGTGGATACCTGATGTTAAGACATTTTTAAACAAATGTAACCATCAATAGTTGTTTTGTTTTCTAATTATTTATTTTGAATTTTATTTTCTTACCATGTAACGTAGGTATATTAGTATTGTTAATAAAAAATGTAAACATACATTATGAAATTGGATCTCAAATAATTATTATTTTCCTTTAATTGACTCCAGTGTTAATTGTTCCCATCGTTTGTTTGCTATTGGACACAGAATGACCTGCTGCAAACCGACTAATCAGGGATGGTTTACAGATTTACGGGTGATAAGTACATGTTTGTTCACAATTTTACGGTTTGACACGGAGCGACTATGAACCATCGAAAATGAATACATAATATTCTAAAAACTTGTTACAGTTCACGAATTGTCGTCAGCAAACACTATTCATAGTATTTTCTATTTTTTTTTTTTTTTTTTTTTTTTTTCGGATGGGAAATCATCAAATGACCCCTCCCGCCGTGGGTGGGGCGGGTGGGAATGTCAGACTCTTACTGACTAAAACCCATCCATGTTCCTTCCTCAGCCCTTTGTATTCCGGGGGCGCGGTATCTCTTTCGAACGTCCCGCAGCCCCGGCAGGCTATGGCCCAGTGGGAGGGCCCCGTCGCTATTGCTGACAGCTCTTTGAGGCGCGCGTGGAACACGAACGCGCCGTCGACGCGGGTCTGGTCCTTGCCGGACGGCGAACCACCCATAGCTCACCGTCCGCAGCCCCGCGCCTACGGTGGCCGGGAGTCATCTCGCGGCTCCCGACGCCCGTGGCGTCTCCCGCGGCGGCTGGGGCGTGAGGCCTGTCGCTCCCTCACGCGTTCCGCCGCCTCCTTCTCCAGCATTACTGCTTCGCAGAAGGAGGCGACGGCTTCCCATTCCGTCTCGCTCCGGATCATGGCCTGAACCAGGGCCGGACGCGAGAGGTCGCCGCCGCCGATCGCCCCTACGAGGACACGGCGGTGCTCCGCCCAAGCTGGGCAATCCCCCACCGTATGCTCCACCGTGTCCTCCGGGCGATCTACACAATGGTGACACCCGGGCGTTTCCTCCCGCCTGATTCTGTGCAGGAACCTCCCGAAGCTTCCGTGCCCGGTGAGGACCTGCGTCAGGCGGTAGGTGAGGACGCCGTGGCGTCTCCCTAGCCACTCCTCAAAGAGGGGACTTACCGCCGCAATTGCGGCGTGCCCTCATAGTCTTATGCTGACATATATCTATAGACACATTATGGCTGGAATGAAAAATCATTTCTCAAAACTTGAACTTTAAAGCGAAAACAACGAAAACCTTTAAGGCAGTGTTGACTTCGATAGGTCTTTAGGATAGGAAAGAATTAAGTTTGATAAAAAAGGAAAACGAAAACGTGTTTAATTTCTGTAATTGGTATAGTAAGCAAAGACAGATATGACTTTTTTGAATTTTAGATGGTGTATATACATGAAAGCATTGTTTCTGACTAAAAACTTATCAAAATGTCATGCACTGGCCAGTTTTTTGGAAAAAGTTGATTTGTCGAGTTGTATGTTACTTACAGATCTTCAATGCAAAGTGAAGTGAATCGGCTTAACTGATTTCGATGGGACTTTCACTGGAAGATAGCTGTTAGCGTAACGAATTACTTAAGCTTCGTTAATTTTCAAAAAAATAAATAGAAATCTCTTAAATTAGAAGACGTGGGTGGCGCCGTTGGTGTCAGCTAGTTTCTCTAGATATAAATTAATAAAGGCTAATATTTAAGCCTGAATGGGATCGAGAAGTAAAAACAAGCTAGTCTTGATCATTTCCTGTCAGAAATAATTTATAAATAATAACTTTTTACATGTAAATGTGGTAGTAACAGTATTATCGAAATTAATCGATTTGTTTTATGTAACAATCCTTTAGATTGGTTAGGTTTAAAAATTAGGTACTACCTAATACTTATCTCTATAAATAAAATTACTATGCATGAACACGATGTTTATGGTTATTTATTATACATGATTCTTACATGTTTTAAAATTGAAAATCTTGAGTTACTTATTCCTAGCAGTGACTACAGTAGAGGCCCCGCGATACGACGACTGCGAGAGGGGCGCCCCGCAGTGGGCGGAGCTACTTCCCCTGCTTCACCCCCTCAATTTGTTAAAACTGGCCTACTACCCAGCCTTAATGTTGATTAGACCAACCAATTATAACTTAACATCTCAATACGCCATTCATTATACCAATAAAGGATCCTACTGAATCGTTAATATTTATAATTACTCTGCATTCTAACACACTGACTGCAATGAGTGTAATTACAAGGCTTATACATTCTGCTGTAATGGGCGCCTCATTTGGTTCATTGATCTTGAAGTCTTGACTATCGTCCGGTCCTGCTGTGTGTGATAACGTTTTAATATCATATTGGTCGGAAAAAGAAATTTGGTGGCCTAGTGGTTAAGGCACCTGCATCTCGTGTTCAATTGTGCAGGTCCTAAACTTGGCAAGTACCTGACTTTTCTAAAGTCATATGTACTTTCTAAGTGTATCTTAGACACCAGGAAAACATCGCGAGGAAACCTGAACTAAAAAAAGTCTGATATAATCTCTGTATGAGAAGAGGCCTTTACCCAATAGTAAGATAGAAAATAGGCTGATGATTATGAGGAAAAAGATATGGTATAGATATGATATTGGTGCGATTACACCATAATACCTTGTAGATCCAATGCTTGACAGCAGTTTAAAAGCTATGATCATGTCTACATTCTAATAAGAGATAATACCGGCGTAGTTAGCAGTGCAGTAATTAAAAGGCGGCCTCGCGCGGCCTTGCCTACCGTTTGTACAGATGCTCAGGCGCAGGCTATCGTTCAACGTTATGAGTCAGGATTGTGAGCGTTGAGATAACGTTATTGGATCAATATTCATTTATTGTGGACGTATTAATATTTATTTTTATGATTGAAATACTGACTCATTTATAAATGAATTGATTGATGTAATTACAAACAGGTAACTAAATATTTTTAACCGACTTCAAAAAAAAGGAGGAGGTTCTCAATTCGTCGGGATCTTTTTTTTTTATTTTTTATGTATGTTCACCGATTACTCGAAGACGCCTGGACCGATTTGCAAAATTGTTTTTTTATTTGGTAGGGTATACTTTCCAGGTGGTCCCATATAAATTTTATCACTACCGGTTCAGCCGTTTTATAAATATATCAAAAATAACGATTTATCTCTACCTGCTGATATGCCAAATACTTAGATGATTTGGTTGTTTACGCTTATTACAACCTAAAAAAAAAGTGGTGTGTTTATTTTGTTAAGATAGCAAGACCGAGACACTGAAAAGCGAAAAAATAAAAAACTTTTTACAAAAAAATAAAACCGACTTCCAAAAAAAACTGAAAAGTAAAAAATAATTTTATTTAAACGCTTTACGACCAAAACATCGCTTTCGAAGTCGGTGGCGAAATACTAACAATTGTAACTTACAAGACACCGACTTCTAGAGCGATGTTTTGGTCGTAAAGCGTTTAAATAAAATTATTTTTTACTTTTCAGTTTTTTTTGGAAGTCGGTTTTATTTTTTTGTAAAAAGTTTTTTTGAAGTGAAAGAGTCATAATTTCGTTTGGAAAATTTGTTGGTAAAAAGCTGCAACCCACACGATAAGAAGCAGAATTGGAAAATATCACATTCGTCAAAATAAAAAGTCACCATCGATTTCTATTTCTTTTCAATACGAGTCAAGAACCTTTACAACATGCAAAATAGATCCTGTTATATTGACCTGGATATCGCAAGGATGTATCAGCGCCTTGCATTTCAAGACCTCTTCAGTGATTTAAGCCATTTCAGTTCGTTTTGCATTCGAGACGCGGTTGTTCAATATTAATTAGTGAGGAGCCATCAATTTGTTCTGTGTCGTCTTCCATTAAAAATTTTGTATCAGCCTTGATGGTGCTTATTAACAGCGTGGTCGTGGTGTTCCAAGGTCATGATCATTTCTTGGAACTTGATTATTATTATTAGCTAATAAATATATAATACGAATTATTATCATGGTGAAGAAATAAATTAATGGTGTAATGTAGCTTACACGTGGCATTGCCCGGTAGCTAGTCTGAACATAGTTTGTGAATTATCGTAAATCATTATTTAGCAAAGAATTGTTTAAAAATGAGTTCTAATTGTAAATGAAAATATGTGAACCTAATCAAGATTCATGCGTTGCAACAATCTCAAAAATCAAATCTTATTCCATCTTTGGATTTCTGCATTATACAAAAGAATTTCTCGAACGTGCTCGTAAACTGGTCCATAAAATATCTTTGCGGCCATTTTCGTATGCCGAATGTCGATGTGGTGAGTCATACGTTACGTTGTAACTCACCTTCCCATTGTGCGCACGCGGTGATTGCGTTCCTAATGATGACACATCGGCGGTAACGACGGTTTTCGACAAGTTAAAAGTGCGGGGTCAAGACTGGCCGGAAAATGTCCGGTTACATGGTTTGGGTTTCGCTTGCGCGGTTTCTTTAAGGTCTTCGGTCAACACCTTAAGTGGTGTTCAAAGGATTCCGAGAAATTATTGCTTTCGACTTTTCAGTACTTCGATTCATATTTACTATATAGGTTAGTTGGTAATCACTTCAATGACACATTCACGAGCTGTTTAATTAGTTAATTAGTAGCTCTTTTTTCCTTACTAATACTAAGAAGCCGCGTAATAAGTAAGTGTGCCATAAATCAGCCCAAAAACTCCAGTATTCACACTTGCCCACCTGTCGTTCTGTCACTTAGATCTTGTAAAATGTCATTCAGTTGCACATTTTAAGCGTTCGGCGCATTACCAAAGTATTTATTAGTGTACTCCATGTATGGGTATCGTTGAACACGACCAAATAAGGCTGTAGTCTCGTGGAAACTGTGTCGTATTAGTTTTTGCGGTCTTTCGTAACGAGAGGTGGCGACACACCTCACAATTGGATATACAGCTGCCTAAACCAAACTACGTATAATATGGTGAGGGTCCTTCTCAAAATATGAAACGTCTAGTCCAAAATCAGCAAATGTCTGAATTTGCAGTAAGCCTATTTTTCACCAGTTCACCTGAACATTGTGTTCTCCTGCCTCAAAGTTTGGCTTAGAAGACGAAGTGATACTTCTAAGATACTCTCAGTAAACCTATCGCTTCAAAGCTGAAGCTGCGAAGCATATGGCATTCCTTTACGCAATCCTATGACGCAGCGAAAAACGGGAACCATGCCTGCCAGCATATGGAATTCCAATAGGAATTCCGCAACGAAATGCCTTTTTTATTTTTAATATGAGGTCATTGCAAACACCCGTGGCGGAGCTGGCGGAATCCAAAACCTCACAGACCTTGCATGTCGTATTTATACATTTAAAAATGTTTTTATCACTATATATGCGTAATGACGATCTCAGACTTAACTCAAGTTAAAAGTTGAACATATTCTACGCTTTCACAGGATTCTCAGAATTCTTCATACGTGAAATTCTTTCACAGCCAACTAGGTAAGGTTGAAAAATATTCCAATAAACAACCGCTCTCTTTCCAATTAACATAATCGGTGACTATGGTCCCAGAACGGTGAAGCAGAGGCGTATTGTCAAACACCCACTCTTTGCCAAAGATAAATACTATAATGACGCTAATGAGACCTAAATAGGTTAATGTTATTTTCACAGATCGGTTTTTATAGATATTAGAATTGTTGTTTGGTAAAATTCACAGCTGGTAACCCTGCGCGGACTTCATAGAATTTAAGATTGATAGATGTTATAACCATCACTCAATCATTGAGTATTAAAGCTAGAAATTATAATGTTCCCAGTGTTCAAAATATCACGGGGAATGCAGTTTGCATGCGAACAAAGTCAAGGACAACTGCTATTACTGAATGATGTCGAGCGCATACGTCTGATTTTTTTATTCCACAATAACTGACTTTAGTCTGCTAAAAAAGTTCACCTGCAAAAATAAGCATCGGTTATAAAACTTTCTTCAAACCCCTTATTGATTATATTTCATTATGACAGTCCAATCATACATTGCTTCTTTGTAAGTATCAATAAAATAAACCTTTAAACGGACGCAGGGATGCATATTAAACTTCTTTGGGAAAGGAGATGAAAATTGAGAGACGTTACCGTTTTACGTAATCAGGCTGTTATAGCTTATTAACTTGTATGTTTTATCCTCGTTTAAGACCCAAATAGACTAACGCGCGAGCGAAGCCGCTGGCGAATAACTAAAAGACTAGCTTTACTACAGTCTAATTCAAATTAAAAATGACAGAGTTTCATACCAATTTTGCAACCTGCCCCTTTTTGAAATTCTACCACTAAGAGAGTTGTCCTTAGGGGAGAATTTCAGAAAATCCTTTCCTATCGGATGCCTACGTCATACAAAGAATACATCTACGATCAGCGGTTAAGGCTGTGCGTTGATCCGTCAGTTATTTACGACAAAGCATTTTATATGTAAAGATTTGCCACACAGTGTACCGCTTGTTTAACCCTAAACTTTCTATTCTCCGATGACATCAAACCAACAAAACAGAATCGAAGGAAAAAACCCAAAGGTACTTAATTATTATCAAAAGGACATTGTTTAGCATACAAATGTCGTTATTATAGTATTGTAAACAGGTGCCGTGGCTGTTATCTGTCAAGTTTCCGTTGGTTACAAGTGGCCTGTTATCTGTTGGTAATATGTTTTTAATAGTTTATCTAAAAATGTTGTTGTTTATGATAGACTAGCTTCTGCCAGCGACTTCGTCCGCGTGGAATAGTGGTGCTCCGCTCCTATTGGTCTTAGCGTAATGATATATAGCGTAATGATATATAGCGTATAGCCTTCCTCGATAAATGGACTATCTAACACTGAAAGAATTTTTAAAATCGGACCAGCGGTTCCTGAGATTAGCGCGTTTAAACAAAATGACAACATTTCCCTTCACTGCTCTGCTCCTATTGATTGTAGCGTGATGTAAAGTATACTATAACCAGCTCAGGAGTATGACAAATAATTGTACCAAGTTTCGTTAAAATCCGTCGAGTAGTTTTTGTTTCTATAGAGTTTATACAGACAGACAGACAGACAAAAATTTTACTGATTGCATTTTTGGCATCAGTATCGATCCCTAATCACCCCCTGATAGTTATTTTGGAAATATATTTCATGTACAGAATTGACCTCTCTACAGATTTATTATAAGTATAGATAGATTATATTGGAGAAATGTGGTGTTAGCAAAGTCCTGGCCTAGTGAAAAAGATCAGAACGCAATTAGTCGTCGAAAACCAGAAGTCAAGAACTAGGTTGTGAAAATTTATGAAAAATGTTGTATCCATTGCACTGTTTCTAAAATGCATGATGGATATTTTTGTGTTGTCTTTGTATAACACAGTTACCACACATTATTTTGAATTGTTGCTAGAGTTCATAGTCCATAACTAAACCTTTCCATACGTCATCAAATTTATTCAAGCTGAATCCTCTAACCATTGACTTTTTAAATCAATACCTCTAACTCTCTTATTTATAATAGCGTCATTAGTCTTGTAAGCCTCTTTTAACTATCAAACTTTTTTGTACCTTACCGTCAAACTTAATTTTTAACTTTACAGATATGGACATAACAGTTTCATAAATAAAATAGATTTATTGAGCGAACGGCTTTATTATGAATCAGACGGTTAATTGTTATCTAATGTCTATAACAATATTGTTGTTTTTCAAACAAATTGTAAAACTAATCAAAATGCTACATAGTCTTTAGGTAAATATATTATTATCTTTTCCGTCCAAAGGGTATTGCATATCTTTTAATATTAATGTAAGTTTAATTAACGTTGTGGTAGGTGGTAGGTACTAATGCGTTATATTGGATAGGATTTTGTTCTACTATTACGTTCTTAAGTAGTCTCTAAGCTCTTGTGAACGATTATTTTACTTTTAATTTTGAAAAATATAGACACCTAGGTTTACTTAACCTTATAAATTTTCATTATCACCGCGAGGCAAACCGAGCGATGGTGATGACGAAATGTTTGCATTTCATAGCACTTTAACGCAAATTTTGTAGATCTTATAGGTAAATCCAAACCATCAGACAAACATATCCTACAAAAACCTCTTTCGGAGAAAAAAAACCCTAGTCCATACATGGCTGAGTTATGACCGAATCCGAACACAAAAAAAAAACAAATATCCAAATTAAGAACCTACTCCTTTTTTGGAAGTTCATTTAATAATACAGAAAGAAGTAAAGCGAGAGACGTTATTACTGAACCAGTAACTGATAAAAACGTCGTGCTGGTTCAAAATTAAAACCATTATCGAAACCTATTAGGATTCATCGCACGCAGCAGTGTTTTATATACATATATACTATTAATTCATAGAACTTGAACACCAACCACGCCGGCTACCACGAAGTGATATCATATTTTATAGAATGAGAATCATAACATTACATAACATAACATCACATATTCTTTTTTAATATAATAATACTTGTATTTTATGACCTATAAGCAGACCAAATTTTGCCAGATATTTTTCAATCACACGTAAAACGGCACTAACTGACAGCCGGGAAACACAGCTTAGCGAGCTTTCCGAGGCACGGAGGAGTCGAGATGATATAGATGGTCACCCATCCACGGACCGACGGCTGCAAGCGCAGCTATGACTTCGATTGACCTGTACGGTTAATTGTTACATGCTATCAATCGGAGATAATTCAGACAGAGCTATATCATAGCATATCGAAAATCCCAATTATATTTTGCTGGCCCTGGGAGTAGAATCCAGGACCTCATGCTTCAGCTTGAGACCACTGAGGCAGAGGCACTCAGAATATAAAATGAGCCATTACTTATCGATCTATAGATCATTGGCTAGGTCAGGTGTTAACACAAACAACATTATGCTCCTGCGCAGTACCCCAGACGCGGGTCAAGCCGTCAATTGATTGATATAATTGCGTTTATCATTTTGATAACGAATCGGTGTAAGCTTTGATGTTGCCGCTACAAAGTTGTCTTCTAATTAAGGCTGTCCAAAAATTGATGTTTTTTTGCTTTTATCGTTATACTCAACGTAACGTAAATCTCATACTTCTTCTTTACCTGTTTTGTGGTTGTTGTGTACATACATATTTAAAGTAGTTACTAAAAATCAAATCACGTGACATATGGATTTCATTATTCGGTTATAAGTAAAGAACTATGTAGTTATTTTTTCTAACTTAATTATCTTGTGTTTGACCGATAGTTTTTTTGCCAGTAATACCTGGCATTATGCAGCAGTTAGTCCTCCCAAATATTTAGTTAAGAATAATAATATGTCGTGACGGCCAATGGTCTGATGGCCAACAGCCTCGACCAACATCTTAAGACGTTCTGGATTGAAGGCGTGATTCAGACGGCGGTTGTCCTTGATACGGCACGTATTGTGAGGAGGTTCCTGTCTCTGGAGCCCTAACCACCGGTAACTTGCACCCTGTTCCCGAAATCGGTGGATCCCTATTTTTTATTAATGTTTTTTTTTTTGTAATAAATATTAAAAATGTATGAAATATGTGTGAAAACACTTTGTATGACTACATAACTTAAGTACTACGAAAATTCAGAAGTTATCATAACCCTAATATGTTTAGGAGTTTAAATATTAGCATATCGATTCTGTCAATTTTACGATCCCGCCAATTAGCATCAATTTATAATTCTATTACTAATTACATGTTTGCACTAAGATAGAATGGCACTATCTACTTGACCTGAATAACTTAGTGTTTTAGTGTTGAAGTCATTTGCACAGATAGTAGGCAGACCAAGTCTTGATTGAATTCAATCTGGAGCTCTCTTATAAAGTGTCATGTCGGGTATTTCAACTGTTCGTGTATTAAAATGTAATTATGTGGGCAAAGGACGGCTTCAACTAGCTGTGTATGTAGTTTGGAGGATTAGCCATTCTGGTCTTTTCGAATTCACGACTTTTGCAGTTCAAAAGAATTAAAGCTTTTGATTTACATACTGTAGTTAGTTAGAACCGAAATTCAAGAATTCTCAGGCATGGATTTCTGAATTTATAACTAACTAGCTGTTTCCCGCGGTTTCACCCGCATCCCGAGGGAACTACTTAGCGCACCCGGGTAAAAAGTAGCCTATGTTGTTCCTCAGGGTCTATTCTATCTCTGTACCAAATTTCATTTATATCGGTCCAGTAGTTTTGGCGTGAAAGCGTAACAGACAGACAGACAGACAGAGTTACTTTCGCATTTATAATATTAGTAAGGATTTTAAGTTAACACTAGCTTTCCGCCAGCGGCTTCGCCCGCGTGGTCTATACGAATTCAAATTAAAAATGACAGAGTTTAAAACAAACTTTGCCCCCCGTTTTCACCCCCTTAGTGGTAGAATTTCGGAAAATCCTTTCTTACCGGATGTCTACGTCATACAAAAAACACTCTAAGTTTCAGGTCTCTATGATCAGCGGTTTAGACTGTGCGTTGATCCGTCAGTCGTTTAGGACAAAGCATTTTATATGTAAAGATGAATGGTCTGTCAATTGCTAAATTTTACAATTCATTGTTATCGTGAAGCCGACAATGCCTTCCTCTATGATTTTTTTATAACCACAAGAAGCTTGAAAGGGAACTAAAAATATCACGCATATACATAACACATAACATTCCATGTAACACAAGACACTACAAAAAGTCGCACATAACAAAAGCCAATTTTCTTATAAGAAACAACACAATAGTTTATGCGCGGGCGCAGATGCGCGGATGTTCGCGATTGTTGCGCGTGATTCACTCTTGCGCACGTCTCGTTCTTGTCGCCATTTCTACGGATACGGATACTTTCGTTCTCGTTTGTTTTTTTTTTACCTGCTACCACCTTATGACACTGATATAGCTTGTTAGCTTATTGAAACTCCTTGTTTATGTGGGAAAGAGGTAGTCTTTGGTTGATTCATCATGTCATGTTTGATGCTTAGTGCGATTTGTCGTTAGGGATCGTCTACTTCTTTTGTAGTGTAAAAGTAAAAGGATTTAGTAATCTAAGGAAGCTCTCGTTAGGCGGCTGGGTTAAGAGCCTGATTCAGAAGGCAGTTCTTGATACAGCACGTATTGTGAGGAGGTTCCTGTCTCTGGAGCCCTAGCCATCGGTAGCTTGGGCTCTGTTCCCGAAATCGGTGGATCCCATTTATTTTTATTTTTTAAATCTTATTTTTTTTGCTAATATCTAAAAATGTAATAAATAAGTTATTAAATTAATAATGGACCATAGATAGAGTTCTTAACGAGTAGAATTATTTGGTAGTTACCAAGTTGTTATCGTGTCCAAAGTGTGCTGACTCTATTATTTAAATATTAAACGTTCGAGGAGTAATCGTTTATAGGTATAGTATTCGGTAATGATATCTCTAAAACAGAATGTCTTATTCGACAAACTATCATTTATCCTACAAGTAAAGAAAGATCCTACCAATCAACTCTGGCAATAAATTGACTTGCAACTCCAAATTATGATCAGATTGAATGGCTAGCTTTAACACCCGTCTCCATCTCGCCCCTATAGTCTATATACTCTTCATCATATACTACATAATATACGAATCCTTCAATGAAGTTTATGATCATCATTAATAGCCGTATCAAATCACGTTTTGCCTCAAATAATTAGTAGCAGCAGTTACTTTCCAGTGACAACTATCACAATTAAAGTGCTACACCATTTTGAACCTTAAACGATTATAAAAAAAACTTTTTGTGTTTCGAAAATTGTCTTTGATTAAGTACTCAATTAAGAAGTTCTCGTGTTACCTAAAGTTCTAAATATTTTGTCACAATAAAAAAAATCTTGCTAATTTATCTTTAGTAATTAATTAAAAACGAAATCTATGTACATGTTAAGGTTTTATTTTTTTACATTCCTAAACGTTTTATTTAAAGTCATAGCGTCATTCAGTCAGTCCTAGAAGTCATTCTAGGTATTATCTTAAAAGCTTCTGATTTTGGGTAACTTTGACTATCATTGCTTATGTTTATTTATATTGTTACAAAACTAAGCAGTATTTTACGGCTGAAGTGTCTTAAATTACGGGGTTAGTGGACTATGCGAAACAGTAACCGCGGGCCCTGAAACGTAAACGGCTGAGCATCTGAAACAGACCAGCGTCCAAAAATAATGTTTACCAGACAACTTCTAACTAGATCTTCCTTCTTTCACAGACATACTCAGGCCTCTTCTGCGTGGTGGTGAACCCTTACAAGAAGCTGCCCATCTACACGGAGAAGATTATGGAAAGGTATAAGGGCATAAAGCGGCATGAAGTACCTCCCCACGTGTTCGCCATCACAGATACAGCCTATCGTTCTATGTTACAAGGTAAGAGATATTTGGATATAAGATATTAATTGGCAGGATAAGGTCCTATTTGTGAAAGAAGTTCAACAGTATTAGTAGTCCATTATAGCATTGGCTCTGACTCCATTCGCATCGCAGATTGCTTTTTCACTGCTCCCAAATAGTGAAGGACCGCCATTTTGATCCAAACTTCTAGAAGGTACAATTGCTGGTACAGTCAGTACAGGATGAAAGACTTGAGAGAGCTGTGGCACCAATCTTTTATCTGTGAATTTTGTTTCTTAGCTGCAATTTTTATGCTTATCATATAAAACATCGTTTATGTCGTAAGTTTTGGACTTTTAATTTAAATAAACTTAAATTTTAGACACATTTTAAACTACACTATCCGTAATGGAAAAAATACAGGTTCTCGCAATAAATAACCTCTCGCCTTGTACGAAATAAAGTGGTATGCGACAGTTGCGCCATAAGTCATTCCGTATCGGCGCCATTACAGAACAATTAGACGAACGGCCCTTATCTTTGAACTGTAGTGAGGGGCCGGTATCGATACCGGGAGCCGTTATTTTGATATATAGGTATTAGAGTCATTAAAATAACGCTAAAATAATTTTGATAAAATGTACCACCTTGTTGTAATCTTTGTTTGACTGTTCTATACGAATTGAGACAGACTTAAGATTAAAGGGCATAAACTGTGGCTAAAATCTAGTAGTACAATCGTGTATGTAAAAGAAAACAGTTGATCTAGAAAACCTCCGTAAAAGAAAAAACTAGTATCTTTTATGAACTGCATTATTTTCTATGCAATTATTTATTGAATTCAAGGCAGTCTGATTTAGTGCCACTCTATTATTTTACGGCGTTTAACAAAAGTTACTTCAACCTAATATGGGTACTGCATTTGTCCCTTCACAGCTGCGACATAATTTACTCAACATCGAGTGCTATTACTAAACAATTAGAACAATGTAGCAAATTATCTTTGTCTCACTAAGATGTTTATGTCTAAAACTGTATAGTTATATTGTCTATTTCATAAGTCTAGGACCTGTGGAGTTTTATATTGTAGCCATTGCAAGTGTGATTACCCTTTACGATAAAAACAGAGTTTTTCTTTGCTCTATGTTCTAATACAAACCTTACATGCAGCCAGCTAGGCCTGACACTAGCTACACAGCTCGAACACTATACTAATATCTTCGGGAAGACCTAGACTTTATACTATCCCTGTTGACAGATTCTTAAATTATTTAGTATTTTTTATGGAGTGACTGCCTGGACTCCACAACCTAGGTACTATTGATTGTTAGACATTCGGATTTCTGTCTACCCTTGACGACTAACTGAAAGATCTACCTACAAATGACAACAGAAATCAATGGCTAACATGATTTTGGAAGTACGGTTTCAATTTCCCTAATACAATATTCGCGAAAAGTAGCACAAAAACCGATTGGTCCACTAGTGTCAACAGTGCTATTACAAAAGCCTATTATACGCCAGTCTCCTGAGCTAGGACAGGTCCACGTCCCATCACTACGATACGACAGCAATAATGATCCCTGTATCTAGTGTGCAGGTAAGTGGGAACGCCCACGGTAAAGCGCGCCTTTCGTAACATAACCACTAACTGCGACATGGCGACAGAATTTAACTGTACAATACAATGCAAATCCGATGTAGGAAGTAATCATGCGGGAAGGAAAATTATTTGTGGAATTTATTTGTGTATATATTATATTGTGTGTAACTGGACTGCCGTTTGGTACAGAATAGGTAGCTTAGGAAATAACTGACAATATTATTATCCTTGTTTGTTGATGATACAACAGTTTAGGGCGAATATTAATTGATTTTGCGATTTATTCTAATTTATATAAAATCCTCTAGTCCAAAAACAGCTTGAAATTTTCAGATTTGAGTATTATGCTTGTGCCTAGGAAATTTCATGAAATGAGTTTTAAGGACTTTTTTGTTTTTGTTTTTAAGGGCTTTTACGCATAGCATATGTCAGTCAACAAAAATATGGGGCTATGAATTGGAACAAACCTTTCGCATAGTCGTTATTTCGTTGGGATAAAATTGAATTGAACATGCCTACACGAGTTCTGTTCAAATTCAGGGATCTTACAAAATTATTTGTATCAGACTCTTATTGGACGAATTTCACCAATAAATGTTGTAGGTCGTCAACCACTCCATATTCCTCACAATTGGGTGAAGCGATTTTCTTCATCCTTTTGTAGGCAATTTTTTTGCATGGTATGCGTCAAGAAAAAATGGAAATCTCTTAGAACCCTATGTCCCTGATGAGGGACAGGATCGCATCATCATCATCATGTGTCCAGATCTGAGTCAGAGCAGTAACAATCAGTTTTCTACTAAGTTTTAGAGACTTTGTGTACACGTAATTAGTGTCGCTATGTAAACATTTTATGGGTTTTGCAAAAAGTTTTAAATTAGTTGTACTTATCGTTATTGCTCGCCTACGTCATAGTACCAGCTGGTAGTTTCTTATCGAATGTTAATACATATTTTTATATTTTCTTCTTCGCGGCCTTTTCAGAAAATTTTCGCTATGTCAGCCATACGAAAATTACCTACCAAATTTCTTTTTTTAACGTTCATATACAGAGGTATATATTTTTAAATGTAGCAAGACTACTCTCGGTTTCTTTCATTATACGTACCACGTAAAAAACTCCAACATCCCAGGTTTTGCTGTGCTACTTCAAAAAGTATTCATTATAATTCCTGAATACCGCAGCCCTTCCCTCGCGGCTACCACTATTATACCGACCAGATTAATGCTGTCTGGGAAATACACACAAGTTTCAACAAATAGTTTTCTTTCCATGTTTACATTTTTCATGATAATTATTTTTTGCAGAGTTCCCTATCTTGTGCTGACTGTACTATGCTATTTCATAATCATATTATAAGGCCTCAATGAATCTTAGTTATTTATTTACGACCATAACTCGTTTAATTGAGCCTGATGCCCTTAACTTACTAACTACATGGGTTAACCTTATCTAACAACCAATTTGTATGAAGTAAAATTGGCCCCAAGCGCTTTAAGACATGTAAAATTTGCCCTGATCATATCTTCAAAGTACAATAGCAATCTGTACAAACTTTGCACTATCCACTACTCCGTTCCCATACTCTGTCTGCAAGATACCATCACCACACAAGTTATCGTGAATGAAATATGTTCGTTATCGTAAATATCATCAGCACACCCTCAGATGACATAAGCGAAGTTTAAAATAATCGTTTCTTTTGATTGACTATTGAATATTAGTTCTTCTAGAAATTCTTAAGATATAAAAGCGGTATTGAATTACACAATTGATTTATTGTTTGATTGAGAAACAGTAATGACATCCTCAAATCTTTAAACAAGTATCTGAAATAATTTGGGCGTTAATATCGGGCGGAGTTCGGAGAGACCTGGAAGTTTGTATATGTAAAATACTGCGAAAGCCAGTTGAAATTTTAATATTTGAAAAATCCATACGAAACGTGGAAGTGTCCCAATAAGGTTAAATTCAGAGAAATTTTCTCAAGATCCAATCAGGTACCTTAAGTGTACCCAGCAGTAACAACTCAAGTTTTAATACAAGCTTCATTGTCATTTCAGATCGAGAGGACCAGTCAATCCTTTGCACAGGAGAATCAGGCGCTGGTAAGACAGAGAACACGAAGAAGGTTATACAGTACCTTGCGTACGTCGCCGCCTCCAAGCCTAAAGGATCCGGAGCGGTGAGACCAATTTCTGATGACGTAGTTTTAATAGTAATACTTTTAAGAAGTAAACAGTTTATGGATAATCAGGTTGCAAAGGACTTGAGATTTTTGATGTAGTTAATGAAGTTGATAGCGTAGACTAGGCCTTAGCAGATACTGTAGGAAGAACTTTTAAATTGTTTGTGATATAGCCCAGTAATTCTCGTATCTTCTCCGTGTGAGAATAGGCCCGTATCCAGTAGTGGGACAGTAAAAAATACTGTTGTTATTGTTGTGATAAAGATCAATCATTCATATACCAAATAGTGATAATTGATTAGTTATGTCTGTTAACAATTATTTGTCTTAGATTAGTTTGTGTCTTAGCTTTCTGTTTAGTAACATTCCAATCACTTTCTCAGTTAATCTTTCAACTAGTAACTTAAACCTAAGTTAAAGTCAGTTTCCTAGTGGGAACGAGCGTAATAACAATGTTTAGTAATGCAGTAACTATAGTTTGCGTAATGAGTACTGCGGTGTCCATTACTAGGGGACTCGCGTGGACTTAATTACTACTTAAATAATTGAGTGACTTAAACAACTATGTTTTGAACGAAAGTAGGGGTATTTTTGGTTCATTATTTATTTTGACGTGAATGAGGGGGAAACGTGTTATAGAGTGTCTCTTGAAATATTTAGTACTTCTTTTTTTTATTATTAGAGCTGGTCATTACCTTTTGGGGTGATTACACCAATTATAGTTTCCGAAATATATGTATTTTTTTTCTTAGTTATTTCATTTAATTTAACAGAATATTGTATTGTTAAGCGCTCACATGTCTACTGGTTCGACTATCGCGTTCGGGTGAGGAATGGAACCAGTTTGTCGTTATCTGGCTAGCCTCTATACGGTTTACTGTACAAATAGCTAGAATAAAATGTTATAGGCACTTTCTCTTGGGTATTTAGCTGCAGTATAAGTTGTAATTACAAAAAATGGTGTTTGTTTAAAATCTAGGTCACTATTGAGTGTGTATGCTAGTTCAGATGTTTTAATTATTTTGCTAATAAGTAATAATTTCTATGTATTTCTGAGCATCATGTTCCGTGTTCTATTTACTGTTACAATATATCACAGAAGTTTCACAGCTAGATCTTCGGTAACTATGTGTAAAATGTATACGCAACTTGCGTGGTTGACTGTTCGTATTTTGTACAATAATTACCACTTTGACACCTGCATGTAATGGAGGTGGCATGTGTTATTATGTACAGCACTGCGGTTGTACTATTTCTTAATGTGTTGCCAGGAAAAAAATAATTAAAAAAGGATTTTTCTAACAGCACATGTATCTAAATATCTTTATCTTTTACAACACACTGATGTATATTTTTTTATTTTCCCTCTTCTCCGTGAACCTGGCAATCGATACGACAACAACAGGGACCGACACCACAGTTGATTATAGTAAGTCAAGGAAAAATATAATTAAAAAAAAAGAGGATACAATCAACTAATCGCCTGCCAAATATTTGGGGATATCATTTGGGAGTGGTACATTATTCGATATGATAAATATTTAATTAAATATGTTTGATTTGAAGTGATTCATTTCACTAGTTTTATAAATATCTCTAAAAATTCAGAGAATAATTGACCACAATTTGCGGGAACTGGGTGCTTTTTTTTCTAAAGGTTTATGGGTGGGTTTGATATGACATGAGCATGATACGGTTTTTTATTATCATTATTCTTCCAGTTTCAATGTGGGAAAGGTGTTGCTATACCTTATCCATCCGCTTACCTATATCTTAAACATGAAGTTTGATTGCTTGCATGGTTACCTATAATTTAATTCATTCATCTATTAATAAAGGTATTTTAGAAGCGGCGAAAATGTTAATAAAATTTTCTTAAGGCGGCTGCATATTTTAAGTACTGCACTTAAAAAATAAATACTTAACTTATAATACATTAAATTATGCCTTTTTTATTTAGTAATTAATTTGAAACCCCGTTACTGTATTTTTGAAACAAATACTACCGTTTAATAAAAGTCTTTTAGAAACTTTTTTTTTACCGTAAATTAATTCATCACTATAGTATGTATTAGCTTAGCTAACATATTTTTATTTAGAATTCCTAATTAATATATCTTTAGTACAGAACCTTCCTCCCACCTCCCACACCCCGGTAAATACGAAGCTTTGCTATTGTTTTGTGCTTACCTAATGTGTCGTTATGATTTTGTCATTAACTTGCCTTGTTTATTGTCGAAGTAAATATCAAATAAACCTCTTTATCACTTGTCTAAAATATTACTGTTGTAAGACAATTTAAACTGTTATTTAAGATTGAATGTCGGTTGTTTGTACAATAAACACTTGATTTACAAGTGAAACTCTAAAATTTGTAAGTGCCATATTACTTTTGCGTTGCTGTAACGTGAAGAGCAACACACTCTGCAACATGTTGCAGTTACGGAAGTGCCAAGCAATGAAGAGGTCTATTTTGAGGATTTTCTTTAATAGTGTGATGTCGCTAACCTGTTGCATCCAACTAACTCTGTATCAATAACCTGTAACGTTTCATTTCACGCTGCTAACCCCTACGTAGACAAACGGACCTACATTCGAGGTAATGGAATGCTAAATCCTTCGTTCATTAGTGTGGCTCAAACTTATAACCCTATTCAATAAATTATTATACTATTATTCTAATGCACCTTTTAAAGTTCATTGTGTATTTATAAAAAGCTCATTTCCTAATTGGCTACACTTACCAGCTTCAATGAATTTCACCCAAAAGCTTGTTTTCATCAACAAAACCTTCACATCTGCATGCATTTTTTTGTCTTATACTGATCAGATTAAAATTATGTTTTTCTCTCCTAGGGCGAACTGGAACAACAGCTGTTACAAGCTAACCCTATTTTAGAAGCCTTCGGTAACGCCAAGACTGTTAAAAACGACAATTCTTCTAGATTTGTAAGTAGATGTTTCTTCAATTAATTATTGTACGTTAATTATAGACTGAGTAAATGGATCTTATATCGTCTTGCTTGTGATTTCAGGGTAAATTCATTAGAATAAACTTCGACGCGTCAGGTTTCATAGCTGGCGCGAACATCGAAACGTACTTACTCGAAAAATCAAGAGCAATCAGACAAGCGAAAGATGAAAGAACATTCCACATATTCTACCAGTTGCTCGCTGGTGCGACGTCACAGCAGAGGGCTGAATACATCCTAGAAGACCCCAAGAGTTACCCATTCCTGTCGAACGCGGCATTACCGGTCCCCGGTATTGATGACGCTGCCGAGTTCCAAGCGACCATCAAGTCCATGAACATTATGGGCATGAACAACGAAGACTTCAACTCGATATTCAGGATAGTGTCCGCTGTCCTGCTGTTCGGCTCCATGCAGTTCAAGCAGGAGAGGAACTCGGACCAGGCCACGTTGCCTGATAATACAGTCGCGCAGAAGATCGCACATTTACTTGGTAAGTCTCCTTATCAGCAAGGTAATTTTCGTGTTGTGATGGTTGGTGTAATCTGTGTTTCGTGTTCCAGGTCTTTCGGTCACAGAAATGACCAAGGCATTCCTGAAGCCTAGAATCAAAGTAGGTCGCGATTTCGTCACGAAAGCACAGACCAAGGAGCAAGTTGAGTTCTCAGTGGAGGCCATCGGCAAGGCTTGCTACGAGCGCTTGTTCAGATGGCTCGTCAACAGAATCAACCGCTCCCTAGACAGGACCAAGAGGCAAGGAGCCTCCTTCATCGGAATCCTCGATATGGCTGGTTTCGAAATCTTCGAATTGAACTCTTTTGAACAGCTCTGCATCAATTACACGAACGAGAAGCTTCAGCAACTCTTCAACCACACTATGTTCATTTTGGAACAGGAAGAGTACCAGCGCGAAGGTATCGAATGGAAGTTCATTGATTTCGGACTCGATTTGCAACCGACTATCGATTTGATCGACAAACCTATGGGTATAATGGCGTTGTTGGACGAAGAGTGCTGGTTCCCTAAAGCGACAGATAAGACTTTCGTTGAAAAGTTAGTCTCCGCGCACTCTGTCCACCCCAAGTTTATGAAGACTGACTTCCGTGGTGTTGCTGACTTCGCGATTATCCATTACGCTGGCAAAGTAGACTATTCTGCTGAGAAATGGCTAATGAAGAACATGGACCCTCTGAACGAGAACGTGGTCTCCCTCCTGCAGTCGTCTCAGGATCCGTTCGTTTGTCACATCTGGAAGGACGCCGAGATCGTAGGCATGGCGCAGCAGGCCATGACGGACACACAATTCGGCGCGAGAACCCGCAAGGGTATGTTCAGAACAGTCTCCCAACTATACAAGGAACAGCTCACTAAACTGATGGCGACGCTCAGGAACACTAACCCGAACTTCGTAAGGTGTATCATTCCCAACCACGAGAAGAAGGCTGGAAAGATCGAAGCGCCTCTAGTTCTCGACCAGTTACGTTGCAACGGTGTGCTGGAAGGTATCAGGATCTGCAGACAAGGTTTCCCCAACCGTATTCCCTTCCAGGAGTTCAGACAGCGCTATGAGCTGCTGACTCCGAACATCATTCCGAAAGGATTCATGGATGGAAAGAAGGCTTGTGAGCAGATGATCGAGGCTCTAGAGTTAGATCACAATTTGTACCGCGTCGGTCAGTCCAAGATCTTCTTCCGGGCTGGTGTACTGGCACATCTTGAGGAGGAACGGGACTACAAGATCACAGACTTGATAGTCAACTTCCAAGCGTTCTGCCGAGGCTACCTTGCTAGGAGAAATTACCAGAAGAGACTGCAACAGCTGAACGCTATCAGGATCATTCAGAGGAACTGCGCCGCCTACCTCAAGCTAAGGAATTGGCAATGGTGGAGACTGTATATCAAGGTAAGTAAACATTTCAGTTGCAAATACTATGTAACATAGTGCGTAACCAATGGCACTCGGGGACAGTGTAGTTTCCTATCAGTGATTTATTTGTTCAGAATCTGCTCAGTAGTTCCAGTGATTATTTCTACAAACGTACACACAATTTTACCTTTTTATATAAAGGCAGGATGGGCTGGGGAAGGATGAACTCCAACATGCGCTATGTTGATATTGGGTTGCAAAATAGTTCTATACACTTCACAATATTGTTTTATATAGGTACAATAAAAAAGTAAAATTTGTTTGTCTGTATTGTAATAGTTTCCGAGGTAATTGCTAAAACTACTGATTCGATTTTTAAAAAATCTGTCACTAATAGCTAGCTTCCTTTTCCAGAGTGACATAGGCTATGTTCTATGTGGTCATAACTTATGACAACTGCAGGTTTTAAATAAAAAACTGTGGCTTTTCAAACTGGAATCTTGTTAGGATATGAATAGAATATTATTTCCCACGTGAATATAATATTATACCCCTCACGGGCTGTTATAGCGACAAGATGCAATTGTTTTATAAACACTCCAGTAACCTCATATATATTCAATCATATACCAATATGCAAGATCTATTGTTCAACATATATTCTATTGTGAAGTAAAAATCTCACAACTTCAACATCATCAATATAGTTCGATACTTGCATAAAATGAAGAGAGTGTGGTGGAAATTGCGAAGACGATTTGTAAGTTGTGAGCCGAAGAGGTTATAGAGAATTTATTAAGAGATATTATTTAGAAATAAAGAAGTTTCAGTCGTGAGTGTCAATAACAGTTTGGCTGTGAGGGGTGGGCAAAATTGTCTAGAGAATATACCTAGTATAAATCTGAAAACAGTGCCCAGCTAACTAGTCTTCTAGGTACCTAGACCGTTATAGTGATCAAGAACCCAGTGCGTAAAAGAGACGGAGCTATACAAGTCGAGTAACGTGGTATTTCACGCACTAGATCTGTATGCACTATAACGTGTCCTACTTTCAATACTTCTCTATCAATATTTATCTACTATCAAAATCTGTTAATTATTTATTTATTGTTATAAAATCTCCTTCTTTTTTCTTTCTTCTAAAAATATAAGGGAAGGCTGCGTTTATGCGATGTAATCTCGTTTTATGTACGATGTGGAGCTATCTAGAAATGTTCTTAAAAATGTCATACCATAGAATGTCCCATTACATACATGTCTGTCGCGCAACCGCAGCCTAAGACCATTTCTTTTCTTCTTCTCATCAAAAAAGACTGTGATTCTTTTTTTCAGTTTATAGGCTTTACCAATCTCTTTTCCAAATGTTTCGGTAAGATATAGTCGCCAATCGTACGCGTGCATCATGGCGTTTTCCTTAAAACGTTACGAAGCACTCGCCGATGTTGTAAAAACGCAACCAGTACTTGGTGAGTGAGGCGCTTTTGAGTACGTAAAACATCTTCTATTTATACTTGTATTTGTTCTACACTAACAGGTAAAAATACTACACAAAAACCTTTTAAAATTCACATGGTAAGTGCATGCATCAACCCCTTGGCGTCACATGTTCCTAACACGATTTGCAGGTGAAACCTCTCCTGGAAGTGACGAAGCAAGAGGAGAAGCTGACGCAGAAGGAGGACGAGCTCCGACAGGTCCGCGAGCGCCTGGACACGCAGGTGAAGCGCTGCCAGGAGTACGAGCAGAAGTACCAGCAGGCTAACGCTGAGAAGACGCAGCTCGCCGAGCAATTGCAGGTCAGATGATCACGTATTTTCTCAACCATAGTGAATTTGTACAAATAATATCTTAAATTTTTATTAAGAAAATTTAAAAGATGAATTTAGAGTAATACAAGCGTTGATGAGAGATAAAAGTGAGGGAATAATTAATTTATTAAAAGCATTCTATTCTTGAATCTGTAGAATGTTCGATTCATATACTGAAACATGTGAAAATTGTAGCGTCCCACTCATAAACCTTATTTAAATGCGAAACCTCAAGCAATATATTGATTTAATAAGTTCCTTCAGAAGTATCAACAGTCTAACTTTTTATTTTTGCCTTTCTAAACTAATCTCTTATATTTTAGGCTGAGCTGGAGTTATGCGCGGAGGCCGAAGAAAGTCGCGCCCGTGCTGCCGCACGGAAGCAGGAGCTGGAAGAACTGCTGCATGACCTGGAGGGCAGAATTGAGGAGGAGGAGGAGCGGTGTAACGCGCTGCAGCAGGAGAAGAAGAGGCTGCAGCTTAACATACAGGTTAGATAAAAATGAGGATTAGGTTAAGATCTGTGTATTTTTGCAAATTGACATTTTAGTTTGGAACCTGCATTTCTACTATGTGGCAACATGTTTTAAAATAATTAATCAAGATTTAAATAATAATATTTCAGGAATGCATTCAAATACTAACTCTGAAATGTATTCTTTTAGCCTATCACAGTTGTAAATGAAAAAATATATTCAATTATACTTCCAATGTTGTTCTTGATAATCTTATCAATCACCATCTTGGCAAGATGTCAGGTTAGCAATACTTTTATATTTACAATATCAAAACAATATTTCTTCTCTCACAGGATCTAGAAGAACAACTGGAGGAAGAAGAGGCCGCGAGGCAGAAGTTACAGCTGGAGCGAGTACAATGCGACTCCAAGCTCAAGAAGCTAGAGGAGGACCTGGCTCTCAGCGACGACACCAATCAGAAGCTGGTCAAGGAAAAGAAGGTAGGATACTTGGGAACTCCTTTCATCCTCTCTACATGAGAAGTGAGCTGACGTGTATCAGGAAGGATGAAGGGCATAAAATTTGTTTCTGGTATAGAATTGCACCTGTGAAGTTTCTAGTGTTTTAAATGTCCGATAACTGCGGTGACCATCAACCGTCTGGTGAACCTTTGTCTTGTTTGGTAAAGTGAATCTTATGACCTGTATCATGTTGTAGATCTTGGAGGAGCGCGCCAACGACCTGTCGCAGGCGCTGGCCGAGGAGGAGGAGAAAGCGAAGCACCTCAGCAAACTGAAGACCAAGCAGGAGTCCGCCATCGCCGAGCTAGAGGAGAAACTTCTTAAGGTAAATAAGATAACGAATGTAGTTTTCAAGGCCAATTTTATTGCAGGTCAGAGTGGTAGAATCTCCAATCCAAATGAATTAAAAAACTTATCGAAATTTGGTGGTCCATTTTCGGAATAAAGTGCCATAAATAAAAAAAAAACTACCGTGATTTTTTTTCTATAATGTTCTGTTTTATTTTGACCAGGATCACCAAATGCGTCAAGAGACGGACCGCGCCAAGCGGAAGCTGGAGACAGAGTTGCAGGATGTGAAGGAACAGCTCGCAGAGAGGAAAGCACAGCTCGAGGAGTTGCAGATTGTACTCAGTCAGTATATAAATAAAAATACATGTATCATTTGCTTGACTCATTAAAATTACGAGGATTTAAATTTTTGACCTCGACATGTTGTCTTAAGAATTTTGTGGCAGTTTGATAGGCGATGATTGCATCATGAGATAAGGAGCCGAACTTAAGGGCTGAAAATGGGTTAACGGGCGTTCCGCTGGATTCTATAAAAAGGAGGTACGCGTACGTCCGTCGTAAGGAGGCGCTCGCGCTGCGGTCGCGCCTCTGTGCCGCTGAGGCGCGAGGGCTGGCGCGCGACCCACTGCGGAAAGGCAGCGCAGAAATATAATCCGAGCTCCGCGAAGAATACCCGTGACGGTGGCCACCCGCATCCACGCGCTTATAGACGCGACGGGTTCTTGTTGCACCTATAAGCGCTCTTTTGTCGCGATTTTAGGCCTAACATGACTGGAAAGGGTTAGAGATGTAATTTTTTTTTTATAAAATTTGTTTTTTTTTCACAGCCAAGCGAGAGGAGGAGCTGGCCGTGGCCATCAGCCGCGCGGACGAGGAGAGCGGGCTGCGTGCGGCTGCGCAGAAGGCAGCACGCGAGGCCGAGTCGGCGCTGGCGGACGCGCACGAGGACCTGGACGCCGAGCGCGCCGCGCGCAGCAAGGCCGAGAAGCTGCGCCGCGACCTCAACGAGGAGCTCGAGGCGCTCAAGAGCGAGCTGCTCGACTCGCTCGACACCACTGCTGGTACGTGACACTGACACATGGTACACGAGGCGCAGTCGGCGCTGGCGGACGCGCACGAGGACCTGGACGCCGAGCGCGCCGCGCGCAGCAAGGCCGAGAAGCTGCGCCGCGACCTCAACGAGGAGCTCGAGGCGCTCAAGAGCGAGCTGCTCGACTCGCTCGACACCACTGCTGGTACGTGACACTGACACATGGTACACGAGGCGCAGTCGGCGCTGGCGGACGCGCACGAGGACCTGGACGCCGAGCGCGCCGCGCGCAGCAAGGCCGAGAAGCTGCGCCGCGACCTCAACGAGGAGCTCGAGGCGCTCAAGAGCGAGCTGCTCGACTCGCTCGACACCACTGCTGGTACGTGACACTGACACATGGTACACGAGGCGCAGTCGGCGCTGGCGGACGCGCACGAGGACCTGGACGCCGAGCGCGCCGCGCGCAGCAAGGCCGAGAAGCTGCGCCGCGACCTCAACGAGGAGCTCGAGGCGCTCAAGAGCGAGCTGCTCGACTCGCTCGACACCACTGCTGGTACGTGACACTGACACATGGTACACGAGGCGCAGTCGGCGCTGGCGGACGCGCACGAGGACCTGGACTTCAGTATTTTATCCATTCGTGCTTAATTCTAAGAATATTTTTATGATAGTTTTAGTCAACTAGTTTGTCCAACCACAGATAAAAAAAAACATAAAAATGATTACAGCACAACAGGAGCTCCGCACGAAGCGCGAGCAGGAGGTGGCGGTGCTGAAGCGCAGCCTGGAGGAGGAGGCGGCCTCGCACGAGGCGTCGCTGGCCGACCAGCGCCACAAGCACTCGCAGGAGCTGCAGCAGCTCAACGAGCAGCACGAGCAGATCAAGAAAGCTAAGGCTGGTCAGTACTAACTTACATCAAAAGCATTGTTTATAAGTTTGTTTTGTTTATAAAATAATAATAATAAGTAATCGAAGGTCATATATGAAGTTACTAAACCGATGAGTGAGGTAGATCGAACCACTTGTAATGACCATTTTTGGGACTTTGTCACGCCTAAAACCCCGGCAGCGGCGCTCGCTTGCTTGCAGTCTTGCAGAAAGACAGTGTGCCGCGACATACAGCCGCGGTCGGATGTTTGTGTTTTATAGGTCGCGCGCTGCATCGCACGATACTGCTACAACTGAAAGAAATTCGCGTGTATAGGGATAGTATGGATATTAATTCAGATTTAGCTTAAACTGGGCCAATCTCGGTAATTAGACCCGACAAGTGTAATTTTCAGTCGTACACTCCGCTTACATTCATCGCGATTTTTATATCGACCAAGGAGTTTTACAAACAAGTTGAAAAGCATCATCAATTAAAACCTTTTCAGTACCTATCAAAAATACAAAATGACAACACAAAAAATAAATAACCGACGCAACTTCCAAATCCAAACTATCCAAATATAAAAAACGTCAAAAAACTTTTCGAACTGTCATCTACACGAATAAAAATTTATTATCCAATATTTTAGTATAACATATATATTTTAGTATACATTATTATGTACGAATGGCGTGCGTGAAGGAGCGTAGACAGAAGAACGTAAAGTTCGGGTTGTCGAAGGACGATAACTTCGAAGTGGAGAACGCGGCGTTCCCCTGCGAGGAGGGCAGCTCGTTCCACTCGGCGCGGGACTACTGGCAGCACATGTGCAAGAGTCCCGAGCCCGACCGCAGGGCCGATGTCTCCCTACTATGTAATGGTACTACACGTCTGGAGTGACATCCTTACTTCTTCATAATAACGTGTGTAGTGTAAGAGGTAAACGCCGAAAGATTCGCAAAAAAGATTCGGTGTTGTAATATTTTAATTGATATTTCGACAGTCATCGAATTTGAGGATATTTAAATATAGTTTTCGAGTAAATAAAGTGTCGGTAGTATTTTGTACCCCCAATTATATTTCAGCTCTTGAAAAAGCAAAGCAAGCGCTGGAGGCGGAGAACGCGGACCTCGCGACGGAGCTGAAGAGCGCGAGCGCCGCGCGGGCCGAGGGCGAGCGGCGCCGCAAGCAGGCCGAGGCGCAGCTCGCCGACCTCGTCGCCAAGCTGCAGGATGTAGAACGAACCAGGTACTGTGACAATGTGTAATCTTCGTTTTGGTAATTACTCATCATACACCAACACCCTGTATAAAGTAGTTTCCAAAAACAACTTGTTCGGGAATTTATTTCGCCTCATGAAAAAATATTTTATTTTTGCTTGCCTTAAAGACTCCTAAATTATGGAATTTGGCATCAACTTCTTCAAGTATGACATTGGGTAGGCAAAATCGTCTTTGAATATTAGTAATTTGTAACAGACATATAATATTTTAGGGTCATTATTGTTAAAACTTATTTAAAAAGAGTAGCCATGGAGTTTTTTGTCCGTCCTTGTCTATGGGAAACTACTTTTTGCAATGAACACCTAAATTATTTTTTTTTCGACTTTCAAAAGTGAATTGAATTGACTTTTCTATGACCAGTCAGTTTGGGTCTCTGACTAATGTGCTAAGGTTTGAAGTACGAGCACAATGTGAGTACGCTGAGTGTGTGTGTGTGTCAGGTCGGAGGTGCAGGAGAAGTGCGTGCGGCTGCAGGGCGAGGCGGAGGCGGCGGCGGGGCAGCTGGAGCAGGCCGAGCTCAAGGCCTCGGCCGCCGCCAAGCAGACCGCCACCCTCGGCGCGCAGCTCGCAGAGGCGCAGGTACTGTACTGCTAGAACTTAGCTTCAGGCCTATATAAGTTACAGGCATTCAAGCAACTTCGTGCTCCGTGAATCTACTACCTACCTGGAGAACTCTGTGTAACTTATGTTATCTGATGAATCAAATCAAATCATACACCATTTTATTTGTGTCAGTAAATATACCTTTTCGGTTTTGTTAGACCTTTGAATATAAATGCGTTCAATTTCTCAACAAGTCCAGAACTAAACACCTAGCTATACTGTTATGTAATTTGATTTAATTTGACAATAATGACTAACAAACTATCCTTATTTGTCAGGCTCTACTGGAAGAGGAGACGAAACAGAAGCTGTCCCTACAAACCAAGCTGCGCAACATCGAGCAGCAGCTAGAGCAGGCCAGGGACCAGCTAGAGGAGGAGGAAGAAGCCAAGAAGAACCTGGAAAAACAAGTCAGTATATCAGTAACAAAAGATGCCTTGTTATCTTTTCAAAATAATAATTACCAGTACTCATCATCTGCCTAGACCTCCACAACCCGATTACCGGGTAACACTGTACCCCTTGGTAAGACTGGTTATCAGACTTTCTAGCTTCTGAGTACCCATAACAACTGTCAAAGTGCTTTCCGAGGCATGGAGGAGTCTCAATAAAGATGGTCGCAACGGACCGACCGTGCCAAGCGTAGCCTAACCTTTGATCGGTCGAACCGTGCGGCTGTTACTTAGCCACGAGCTCCTCATACTTACCAGATAAATTTATTAGATGATATAAATAATTACCAGTACTATTCCTATAATTATTTAGGTTGTTTCGAATCACCCGTCTTTGAACCCTTTATGAGTCTTTGTATCTGTACTTAGAAGTTGAAAATTTAGTGTTCTGCGCGCTATGTGGTTACGTGAAAAACACAGCCCGGGAGGATGTTGCGACCTTTACATACCGTCAATAGCCAATTGAAAATTTCTTTAGACAATATACATTTTTTTTTATTTCTATATACTATTTTTTCTGTAATTAATTGCAAACAGAAACGATTATGAGAAGTAAGGCAATGTGTAATATACAGCAAGTTCAGTATTAATAACTAACATTATGCCATGTGTTGTCCAGGTGACAGCCCTCACCCAGCAGCTGGTGGAGGCGAAGAAGAAGGCGGAAGAAGAGGCGGAGACCGCGGCCGCGCTCGAGGAGCAGCGCAAGAAGCTCAGCAAGGACGTGGAGGCGCTGCACCGGCAGATCGACGAGCTGCAGCAGGCCAACGACAAGCTGGATAAGAGTAAGCGGCTTCTTTCGTGATAATACTTTAATAGTGTTTCAACCTTAAAGCTGCTTTGTTAAATGAGAATCAACCGCATAGTTTTGACTTTGTAGTAATGCATTTCTGTTTTTGAAATAACTAAGTTAAACATTTTGCCACTTCCTAAATAAAGAACTTATCTACGTAATTTGAAAAGCTTACACTACTACCCATTATTTTTAATCGACTTCAAAAGGTAGGAGGTTCTAAATTCATCTGAATGTTTTTAGTCCCATCAGCTAAAATATCAAATCTTGGTTAATTATATTCTTTGTAGCGGGAGTGAAGGTAGAAAGTTGTACGTACACACTTCTTTTCTTTTTTTAACATACTTCTTTCATGTTCTAGGTAAAAAGAAGATTCAGGCTGAATTAGAAGACACTAATATCGAGCTGGAGGCGCAGCGAGCCAAGGTTATGGAGCTCGAGAAGAAACAGAAGAGCTTCGATAAGGTATGGACTTGAATATTTTTGACCTCGTAGTATATTTTATAACACTATGTTCCGCAGTCTAATGTATTTGTGAATACTGTAGTCCAAGATATCTATAGAACTGCAAAAATACAGACAGTAATAGCAGTATAATATCTTTTTATTCTTTCACACTGCTTTGAAAATGACTACAGTATATAGCTGAAGTTTGTGCAGATACAAATAATATAATGTTGCAGGTGGTGTCGGAAGAGCGCGCGATAGCGGAGCGGTACGCGGCGGAGCGGGACGCGGCCGAGCGCGACGCCCGGGACAAGGAGACGCGCGTGCTGTCGCTCACCAGGGACCTCGACACTGCTGCGGAGAAGGTAACGCACGAACCGATCCATTGTTGTAGAACACCCGCATTGTATTGGAATAATATTTTTGTCATTCTTGTTAATACCTTCCAAAACGGAATTGGCAAAATTAATTTAATTAATTTCAGGTTTATTTGAAGAACTAAATATTGTATAAATAAGATCTGAGGTCCTTAAAATCTATGCTTTTGTATCAATCTGTTGTTGAACAAAAGATTTGACGATAATAATCAAACAAATAATGTGAGCAAAATTTTGTCTAAAGATGTCTTATAAATCATTCCAAAATGTCATGAAGAAATATTATTTAGGTATGATACCATCTAACCATGTTGTGCCTGTCAGATCGAGGAGCTGGAGCGCACGAAGCGGCTGCTGCAGTCGGAGCTGGACGAGCTGGCCAACACGCAGGGCACGGCCGACAAGAACGTGCACGAGCTGGAGAAGGCCAAGCGCGCGCTGGAGTCGCAGCTGGCCGAGCTCAAGGCGCAGAACGAGGAGATCGAGGACGACCTGCAGCTCACCGAGGACGCCAAGCTGCGCCTCGAGGTCAACATGCAGGCCATGCGCGCGCAGTTCGAGCGCGACCTGCAGGTCGGTCATTTTTTATATTTTTTAATCGTTGCTCAATACTAGGAATTTCTCCTGTATTGTGGGTGCGTTTACAAACACCCAGACCCGGAACAATTTTAGTTCTTCCGTGCGGGAATCAAACCCGCGACAGCGCAGCAGCTTACTCTGCCACTACATCAATCGTATACTCACTATCACTTTTAACTTTTGGGGTTACATTGCAGAACGATAAAATAGTCTGATCTAAGTTGTAGTAGTAAAATGTAGTATATATTCGCAGGCGAAGGAGGAGCAGGGCGAGGAGAAGCGGCGCGGCATCGTGAAGCAGCTGCGCGACCTGGAGGCCGAGCTGGAGGAGGAGCGCAAGCAGCGCGCCGCCGTGCTGGCCATGCGCAAGAAGCTCGACGCCGACCTCAAGGACGCCGAGCAGGCGCTGCACCTCGCCAACAAGGTATTGCGTCTGCTAGCAGGAGTGGAGTCAGGGCCTGGCAGGAATGAGATAATGGGGATGTAACGTTAGCTGTTTTTGAATGGAATAATTTTGTTTCTCACGTATTAGTTACTGATGAATAATTTTGTTCATATTTTTGGATACTACGAAATGTCACGAAATTTGTATGGATAGTTGTATTTTTGATTAAAATATGGCATACATTAATGTTACAATTACATTAGTTCATTTGTGCACTGGAAGTCGTTTTCAGTATCGGTTTTTTATTCAAATGTAGAACATGTTTTTTATGGATAATTATGGCGGCAAATCATATTATTTATACTGTTATAATCATCCATACCTCGGGCATCTTCGTATGATTTTCGACGCGTGATTTTTATTTGTATATCCATTCCCGATGCATCGCTTCATTCGGTCTAGACCGACATGGGTATTTTTTAGTGTGACATTCCTTACTGTAAATATGTTGGTGTCCGCGCAGGTGAAGGAGGACGCGGCGAAGCAGGTGAAGAAGCTGCAGCAGCAGCTGAAGGAGGCGGCGCGCGAGGCGGAGGAGGCGCGCGCGGGGCGCGAGGAGGCGGCGGCGGCGGCGCGCGAGGCGGAGCGGCGCGGCAAGGCGCTGGAGGCCGAGGCGCTGCAGCACGCCGAGGAGCTGGCCGCCGCCGACCGCGCGCGCCGCCAGGCCGAGGCCGAGCGCGACGACCTGCTGGACGAGCTCAACAACACCTCCGCCAAGGTACCCGCACACTGGCCCACTGCTGGCCGCAGGCCTGTTTTCAAACACAGAAGACTCATTGATCACCAGAGAACGAGGCGGTTTGGCTGTATACTTAGGAAGTACATATGATTTTAAAAAAGTCACATTGATACTTGCCGGTTTTCGAACCCGTAAGCTAGTACAAGCTGGCCTTTACCACTAGACATCCACGGCCAAATCCTTTGCGTCTTAAGAATCACAAACAAGCCGAAGGTCTGACATCTAATCTTTCCCCGATTATTATGTACTAGCTGTTTCCCGCGGTTTCACCCGCATCCCGAGGGAACTACTTAGCGCACCCGGGTAAAAAGTAGCCTATGTTGTTCCTCAGGGTCTATTCTATCTCTGTACCAAATTTCATTTCCAGTAGTTTTGGCGTGAAAGCGTAACAGACAGAGTTACTTTCGCATCTATACTTATAATAAATCTGTAGAGAGGTCAATTCTGTACATGAAATATATTTCCAAAATAACTATCAGGGGGTGATTAGGGATCGATACTGATGCCAAAAATGCAATCAGTAAAATTTTTGTCTGTCTGTCTGTCCGTCTGTCCGTCTGTCTGTCTGTCTGTCTGTCTGTATAAACTCTATAGAAACAAAAACTACTCGACGGATTTTAACGAAACTTGGTACAATTATTTGTCATACTCCTGAGCTGGTTATAGTATACTTTTCATCACGCTACAATCAATAGGAGCAGAGCAGTGAAGGGAAATGTTGTCATTTTTTTAAACGCGCTTATCTCAGGAACCGCTGGTCCGATTTGAAAAATTCTTTCAGTGATAGATAGTCCATTAATCTAGGAAGGCTATAGGCCTATATAGGCTATAGGGTATATATATATCATCACGCTAAGACCAATAAGAGCGGAACACCACTATTTCACGCGGACGAAGTCGCTGGCAGAAGCTAGTTTATAATATTAGTAAGGATATTAGTAAGAATTACCGTTCCTGAAGACGTAATGTATGCACACTCCCTTATGAACTACAATATCTTCTGCAATTTTTAATCAACTATATACCGACGACCCCAAATTTTTTGAAGAAATCAATCAACTAACAATATGATTGTAATTGACAGAGTACACTTCTCATCGATGAGAAGAAACGCCTAGAAGCGCGGATATCAGCCCTCGAAGAAGACCTGGATGAGGAGCAGTCCAACAACGAGATACTTAACGACAGGCTTCGGAAATCACAGGTATACATGAACATCAATTTGACTACTTTTAACCGACTTCAAAAAAAGGAGGAGGTTCTCAATTTGACTGTATTTTTTTTGTGATTTCGACTGATCAATGATTTTTAAGACGGTATAATCTACGTACCTAATTTTTATTGTCTAATAAAATTACAGTAAAAATTAAATGAAATAATAATCTGTTTGGCTATATGAATAGTAATACAATTCACCTACTTTTGATGTTTTTAATCAATCGAAAGGACGTTATACATTGAACATATTAGTATTTTATATCACCGTCTAACTCATACCTCCTTCCCTCAGAACCAAATCGACCAGTTGACGATGGAGCTCGGAACAGAGAAGTCAGCCACCCAGAAGCTGGAGAGCGGCAAGTTAGTGTTGGAGCGACAGAACAAGGAGCTCAAAGCGAAGCTCGCCGAGCTCGAGACCGCCGCGAGGACCAAGACCAAGGTATGTCACATTTGACCAAATCATTTCACGTCTGACACTAAAATATAAATTACTCGAATGGACGTGTGACGTCGAAGTCAAGTAAATATGCGAAAAATTACACATTTTCTATTACTTTGTTATTAAAGACTGACGTCACATCAAGCACGCCAAAATATTGGCCAAATTTTTTTTTTGTTACATGTTTTTTTGTGCTGGATATTTTTTATCATATATCAATAAAAATATTTAATAAAAACACGCACATTCCCTGATAAATCCCACATGAAAAACATCAATAATTTTTCCGTACCAAAGATTCCAGAGTTATTCAGAATACTCATTACAATGTTTTTTCCCAGGGCGTGATCACGTCCCTAGAGCTGAAGGTGGCCAACCTGGAGGAGCAGCTGGAGGCGGAGTCGCGCGAGCGGCTGGCGCAGCAGAAGTCGTCGCGCAAGCTCGACAAGAAGATGAAGGAGCTGGCGCTGCAGCTCGACGAGGAGAGGAGGCACGCCGACCAGTACAAGGAGCAGATCGAGAAGGTACCGCGCACTGTCTACTCCTTGTTAAATATAAAACTTAAATACATTAAATGGTTTCATCATAATAATCAGAAACTTAGATGTTCCGCTATATTCTGCCTCATGTCACAGAAAAGTAGTTCTAATAAATAGTTGTAGTTGTTTCTGGTTGAAAGACCTTGACTCGTACTTGATGTAAGTGGCCATATGTAATTCTACTGTTAAGCATAGTTCTCTATTCCAAATTTAAATATATAAGTCTTAGTGTCTTTTTTAATTTATATCTGGCATTAATCACATCTACGATGCCTCTAGTGTTGCAGATGTCAATAATAGACCGGTGAGAGCTTTACGTCAGATGTCTCATATCCTAAAAGTGTTTATAGTTTTGCGCTAATGAGTCAATGAGTTGCGCATATTTGCGCAACTAGGTGCACATTGGTGTTCAACGTGTAACGCGTGGTTGCAGATGAACGTCCGCGTGAAGGCGCTGAAGCGTCAGCTGGACGAGGTGGAAGAGGAGGTGCAGCGCGAGAAGGTCGGCAAGCGCAAGGCACAGCGCGAGCTCGAGGACATGCTGGAGACGCACGAGACCCTCACGCGCGAGTGCAACAACCTGCGCAACAAGCTCAGGTACGATACCGTGTACCCTGCCAGGTGGACGCGAGCTGTACGGCATCAGGACTTACAGACCACCGCATCTTCTTCGTCTTCTCTTCTTTTTAACCGACTTCAAAAAAAGGAGGAGGTTCTCAATTCGACTGTTTGTTTTCTTCAGTGTTTGTGTAACTCAAGCTACTTAGAGGATGCCACCGGAAGGACAAAACAATGCTAAAAATCATCAACCGATTGTGGTTTTTACTTTAGTTTCAGATTCAGTTTTTTTTATTGGATAATTTTTCTACGTGTGAACACTTACAATAATTCCAAACAAAATCGATCCATAATCTGTGTAGATGAAAGTGTTGTTATATTTCCGCTAGGCCGTCGTTTGCGGACGACGAAACAGCTAGCGAGTGGGGGAGTGAGTAAGACGGGCAAGGAGCGAGCGACTAGCGGCAGGTATAGAGTGGGCTAACTATGTCACGCTCGAGTGACACGGGCTCGCTCGGAATGGTCCGCTAAATATATGTGGAATGGGGCAACCGCTTTACTAGACTTTTTACTGACCGGTCATGTGCTTGAACTATTCACTCTTTATCATCATTGAATGAACGAATGGGATTGACATCATGGAACGAACAACTTCATTTCATTATTGTGTCGTTTTTTTATTAGAATTATCAGTAATGTAGCGCATTCCTGAATTTTTTTAAAGCAAATGGGATCTTTAAACCTGAAAGATTAAAAGCAAAATTGTCGATTTTGTTCAACTTTAGACGGGGGTTATTAGTCGCTTTAAAAATTATGGTTTTTATGTGACGTCCGTTTTTTTTTTTGAGATTAATATTAATTCAAAGCTGAGAATCTTTGATTGTTGCAACCGTATAGAGAGCCATCAATTATTTTTATTACATTTCGGAAAGCTTAGCAATTAAAAATAATCAAAATCAAAGTTTCTCAACTTTCGTTTCGATATTTAACAAATAGGATATTAACATAATTTGAACATTGCCCCCCGCAGACGGCAGGGCGGCGGTATCGGGCTGTCGGGCGCGTCCTCGTCGTCGCGCATGAAGCGCACGTCGCTGGCGCCGGGCGCCGGCTCGGGCGACGAGTCCTTCGACGACGTCAACGACACCACCAACAGCGTCGAGTAGCCGCAGCCGCGCCCCCGCCGCGCCTCGCCCGGCCTGCGGCTGCACTGCTGAATAAACACGGCTAGTCTGTGGCCGTGCATTGCGACTATGACGACACTGTGACGTCATACTCGCAATGTCGTCCTAGTTAAGAAACACGATGCATCGAAGCGCGCTTACGCTTGAAAATTTCTTACAAGCGATAAATGTGCGCTGTTACTTAATGTTTACGCGATGTGTCGCGTTTATTAATAAGGTTAGGATATAGCCACGTGATAGGCTGTTGTCACAGTAGCGGCCATGTTGTCGGCGACTAACTTGTGGCGAACACGGCTTAGCGGCGACGTCATGAATGACCACGTAATCGCTACATGTAAAAGCATATGTGAGGTAATGTGTTCTTCTGTCCAAATGCATGCGTTTTACAAGTACCACAATAGCCCCCCGCCTTATGTTAGAAAATTGATGTCGATTCGAAGCCTAGCGCCGGACTATTGTGGAGGGCCTGCTCAACTAGCATGAAGCTTAGAGGGCCCAATGGTAATATTAGTAATATGCACCACGTATTGCTAATATTCGTTTTTAATAATAAATAATGTCAAACGTGATTAAGTTTCAGTTTAGTGACTTTTTGACCTTAGGCTAAGTAGTTATTTTTGAAAATTTATTGTTATTAGTTCTTTGTTCTTTCTTCATCTTTATTGACGTACTTAATTACTGATGAATACATTTCTTCATAATACGCTCTTACATGTAGCTATGTTATACTACAATCGTATTTTTGTACATAAAATCTATGGTGAGGGATTATGTTATAAACCCGTGTTCACATTAGCTATCACATTAAACTAACCTAAGTGTGATGTAAGACATTGTACATTAGCTTTACAAACTTACGATTGTACGCGTGTGGCCTATAAGTCAATGTAAATCGAGTTAATGTATGGATATAGCGAACAGCTGAGAACGCATAGGCTTTTGTATCTAATATACGTTTTCTTTCATTGTATAATATTATATATGTACGTGAAATTTTATTGTCATTATGAAATATTTTGAGTACATTTTTTTTTCAGTTTTAGGTGTAGGAATATGTACGCTAATTTATACGACGATATATTTTATAAACGCATGAAAAATTCTGAACAGCGCATGGGGTGTCGGGAGCGGCCGACCTATGGCGTATAATGTACGGTACAGGCTCGCTATTGGCGTACACGTTCGTGCGTCTAGAACACTACTGAATAACGCGGGTGCTCAATTTACACTAAATAAATTGCATTTAAACAGTCGAATCTCTGAAAAACAATAGCAATTGGTGATAAACCCCATCCCAGTATTAAACTATACATTCCTAACAATCGAGATTTTCACTTTGCCCAGACAAAGTCGGACGGGTAGATTGTTAAATTACTCATTGGGTGATATTTGTAATGAAATTTTTTTAAAAGTATTATTAAAATGTGGCAAAATATTACTTATACTGTTTGATGATTGCATTTAAAACGCGACTGAGTAATCAAGACTGTTGTTGCGATAATTGACTCCCCTCCACAATCAATTGTACCGTTTGCCGACATGTATCGACCACGCTGTGCACTGAGCGCGCTCAACTGATTGTCCTGTGTGTACTTTATAAATTATTTTTACAACTATTGACTTAGCTCCCGTCGGTCTGTTGAGCGGGCTCAGCTCGCGTCACTCTCATCTATACAATGTAAATATAATCAGTGTGAATCACTGAGCGCTTAGTTGCCATACAAATTTTAATGATAGTTGATAAGTAAACTTTGTGAGCTTTTGATGTGATAGGGTGTGACGGCGAGCTCGGCTCACTAAACCTAGTTGACTCAATGACACTCACAGTCGGCTCAGTTTTTAAATATTATTGAGCACAAAATATAATAACTTTCAAACAGCCAATATAAAGAGTTTTGTGCAAGCATTCTTGCTCAAAATTCTGAGCTGTATCGAGTTGCACACGTTTTGCTATGGAACATTTTGTACGTTGAGCGGGCCGGCGTCACATCTTATATTAAGTGTTTAACAATAAAGTCCCCTACATCTCCGTAACCCAACATCTTGAATGTAAATACACCTGGCCAGGTGGTGTCATGTAAATTGTTTACATAAAATACAAAACGGTATTATTTGTGTCTGCAGGCGAGGGTTTGCGCTAGAACGGCTTGCTCTTATAGACTTAGGTAAGACTCGTAGTAATAAATTGTGGCCTTAAGTTTTCTTTATTATCGACTTAATACGTAAAATGGATTGGAATTAGTCTCTTGTAACAGAGGCCTAGTAACTTGTATCGTGCGAGCATTTTTTATCATTATTTACCAGAGTCTACATGACCACTTTTTTATTCATTATTATAGTTTTCCGAATAATAATATAAAATTTAAATGTAAGTAAACATTGAAGCATAAACTTATTTTACATAAATATTATATTTAATTATTAACAATATTGATAATTGTAAAATTGGCCATAGGTTGTAACAAGTTATCAGTTGGCATGCCAATTAAACAATTTTTCATGATTTTTATATCATTTGTTTTATTTGTAAATCCTAAATAAACAAAAAAATAATCAAAAAAATGGATGCGACAAAGATTGGTACTGGCCCATGTTTAAGGGCTGTAATATAGCCTGTTAAAAAGATGGAGAAGAACCAGTTGTAAGTAACCTGATATGATGTTCAATAAAGTTTATTTTTTTCATCGTTAATTAAAAAAAACTAGCTGTCCCGGCGACCTTCATACCGCCTAAACCATCCAATTTACAACAACCAAAACTAATAAAAATACCTACGTTTTGTGATAGTGAGAAACAAGTTTCCGTTACCTTGAAAACCAAGATTTTCCTCTTCCATGCACAAAACAATCGACCGGTAACTTGACAAGATAAATAACAGCTTGGTGAAATTTCCAATAAGAATGCATATTAAGATCATCGCCATGAGAAGGGAACAAAGACAGGCGCAACCTAAACACAAAACCTTGTTAGAATTGTTCCGCTATCTCAGAGAGGACTTCTGCAACGTTATGAAGCCCTGGTATGTTATATGGTATTTACAAAGTGACGGGTAGACAAAGATAAATAATAATTATACGGGTGGGTAGTTGAAACATAACAGCGGTGTCTCTTTCATTTTATGATGTCCTAGTACTTTTCGTGACGCAACATTTGAAATGTTTTTTCATTATTACAAAATAACGGGTGGGGTAGTTGAAACATGATAGCTGTGTCTCTTTCATTTTATGATGTCCTAGTAGTAGTAACTACTTTTTGTGAGCAAAATTAAATTTCGTGATTTTTTCGACAAATGTTGAATTATTTATTTTTCTTTCTCAATGCGGACGGAACTTCTGCAACATTATGAAACCCTGGTATGTTACATGGCAATTACGAAGAAACGGGTGGACAAAGATATTATAATATACGGGTGGGTAGTTGAAAAATATAACAGCGGTGTCTCTTTCATTTTATGATGTCCTAGTACTTTTCGTAACGCAGCATTTCAAATGTTTTTTATGTCCATATTACCATATTATGCGTTCATTTTCCCACAGAACAACAATACTACGGGAATTTACCAGGACGACATAAAAGTTATGTACTTTTTACTTAAAAGCCTGGATTTTTTACTGGACATTATTTTAGGCATTATTTATGATTGTGGCTTACAGGTGAACTAATGCTTGCCACCATCTTGAAATGTCATCTTTGGTGATACCGGCCAAGGGTTTTTTTTACCCTATAAGTAAAAATATAGCTGTATTCGATAATACTAGATTTTGTCTTCGAATTAATTAGGGCATGATGATATGCGATGCATCTAGTATTATAGATATCCAACGGCCGAGGTAGCTACTTAATAACTGGTGGGTCTCGGCTTGAGGAGCCACGTAGTAACATTCAAATGAGTGTTAAAGATTACATTTTATTGTTTCCAATTTTGAATTATTATTGTAAAGTAAATGATAAATTACTATATTGCTATTTATCATGTCATGATTTACTTAAACAAATGGATAATTCCATTAACCGTGTCATTTCAAGATGACAATGTTAGTTCCAGTTTTCACCACATTCATAAATAGTTATGTCGGACTATACCTAGTAGTTTATCAAAACCACAGAACTTATTAATATTTCCTGACGGGAGGAATAGATTTACCGGCCCATGCCATCTATGTTCCGCCCACTCAAACTAGAGTAAAGAAGGCTAGAGCGGCAAATTCAAACAATAATACATACAAGTATTTTGAATAGCTTTTTATACACAAGCACAGTACGTTTCTCGAAGGTTTCCTATTACTCGAAAAAACGTAATAATAATATGCATAAAATCGTTCTAATAAAACAGAAAATAATAATATACTTTTTTATTTATTATGCATGGTATGTGTATGTGTTAGGCGATCGGCTTGCGCCCCCTGAGACCCCGTGCCCGAGTGCCTCGCACCCCTTGTACCCCCGGGTAGAGACGGCCCTGATTTGGTGACCTTTTACAGAGTCTCGAGGCAATTATTTTAGCCCCCTTGTTCCATCTGCGCCCAGGTCTCTTCTTCCTATAATTCTGCAGTTGTACTTGAAGTAAAAGGGCAAATGTGGAATTTATATTTTTGTTGAGTATTTTTTTAACGGTTGCATCATTACAAATTACATTTAAAAATGATTGTTTTTTTAAATATTTCACAGTTTTTTGTAGCCTGTATTCTTTGTTCATGCTTCGTTTCAGTTTTGTTATCAGCTCTTCTATCTGGTAATTTTGCTTTGAGCACTTGCAACACATCAATCCTGATTTGGTTAAATCATCTGTGGATGGCCCAGCAACAGATTCGGATTGGTTCGGCAGATTAGTTCTTTGAGAAATGACTTTTATATAATGTTTATTTAATGGATGTGCTGTGAATGGACTGGTAAGAAGTTCAAATAGAGCAGGTTGATCTGGCAGATTGGCATTTATTGTATCCTGAAAAAAAAGCTTTATTGCTATAACAGTGAAAAAAACCTTTCCTGTAGGTGTATCTGTCTTTGGGACAGATACACCTGGTTTTGAACAACTGGTGGTTTTATTAAGCTCTTCAAATATTATTTGTACTAACCTTATTGCATTGACCACCAGGAACAGCTGTTTTGAACAACTTATGTCCATTAAAGCAAGTGCTTCCAAAATGTTTGCTGCAAAGCATTTTATGTTTTGAATGGAGTTCATTCTGGAATTCAGAGGATGCCCAGGCCTCATCTGGGAAGCAGTATTTGGCCCATAATTCACATCTGGAAATTAATACCAACAACATTACATAAAATAAGTTTCTTGTCAACTAATTTATCTATAAAAAATCTCAACTCAAGCCAACATTAAGAAATATTATTATTTATTTGCTTTGATTAAAGGGACATTATTATAATGTAGGTATATGGGTATGATGTAGGAAAATGCAAACTCTCAAGGTTGTCTAAGCAATTTTTGTTTATGCAAAAAGACTTATTTTTCTGATACAGGAAACCCTTCTAACAGTATTCAACCTACACTGGACAATATGCAATATGAACATGCAAAATTCCACTGCAACTTTTTGCCAATACCTAATGATTTTTAGCAGCCTGTTTTGGCACATATGATATGCCTTGTACATGTTAGATTAGTTTGAAGTCCAAGAAACAAGGTTTTGTATATGTTAGGCACTAGATTGATTTATTAAATCCTATCTGTACTAACATTATAAATGAGAATGTAATTCTGTCTCTCTCATTTACGGCTTTACACTAAAACAGCTAAAAAAATTAAATGTATATGTAATATGAAGATAGTCGGACGAACTATGGTTTGAACGGCATAAGATAGTTTTTATCTAGGAGTGATGTGAAGTAGTACCCTCGTGTGAAACCGTGTGGTACAGCTTATTTGTAACGAATAGCGTGGAAAGTAGGTACAAAGTGGGTAGTTACATACCGCAAAATGTTTTTTGAGCCCGGCTTTGGGAACCGATGTAAAGTGATGCTGGGATCTTTAGCAGGCGAAGATCCACACATGCAACATACTCTAGTGTTTTCTTTCTGCGAACTCATCGCGAATCAAACACAAAATCAACCAAGAGTCACTTTCCACATAGATACAAGCTAAAATGAGCGGCAAACATTTTCTGATTTTTAGGGAGAAAAGTCAACTTGACGTGCAGTGCAGATTTAAGTGTTGCCAAACATTATCCCCCATATCCAGTTTATTTAATTCTGGACATAATAATTAATAAAATACGTTTGTTTAATATAGAAAAATAGTAAAAAGTATTTTACAAGGACAATTTATTTTGAACATCATTCATTTAGCATTTTGTTTTGGAGAATCCAACAAAACTGTTTTTGCAGTGAGTGAGAGTGAGAGAGTAAGTCTCTTTTACTCAGATGTTGTCGTCTCTCTCTAATTTTTCAGCCCTCCTACATTAGATATTTTTGTTAACACATTATTTTTTTAATCAAAATATTTTTTTTATTAAAGTAACACTACTTGACATTGACATTGACAGTTCATTAATTTCGCATCGCGCTGAGTTTACCTTGCGAGTTGCGAATTGCTCCAGGTAATTTCTTTAGATTGCGGTTATTATCAACTGCAGAATTGTAAAACTATTATCGTTTCACTTTCTCCATAAATCTCCAGTTTTACGTAAATTTTCATTCAAAATGGATCAAATAGACGAATATTTCGAAGCCGCTTTATCACTCGTCAAATCCGCTGGAAACCTTATAACTGAGCACGTAAGTGGCTGCAAAGTGTTTGAGAAGAAATCCTGTGACATCGACCTTGTTACTGAAATAGACAAAAAGGTGGAGGAGACGCTTATCGGGGGTCTATCGAAACAATTCCCTAATCATAAGTTTATTGGTGAAGAGTCAGTAGCTAGTGGAGCTAAATGTGAGCTGACCGACGCCCCGACGTGGATCATCGACCCAGTAGACGGAACCCTAAACTTTGTGCACGGGTTCCCTCACTGCTGTATATCAGTCGGTCTCGCGATCAATAAGGAGTGTGTCGCCGGTATTATCTACAATCCGAACTTGCAGCAACTGTTCACCGCAAAGAAGGGTCAGGGAGCGTTCCTGAACGGCAGACAAATCCATGTGTCTCAAGTAACTGAGCTGCGGAATGCTTTAGTTGCATTTGAGGTTGGCACAAGTAGGGATGAGGAAAAATGTAAAATTGTATTTGAGAACTACAAGCACATTGTGAGCAAAGGTCACGGTCTGCGGGCACTAGGCTCTGCTGCCTTGAACATGGCTATGGTGGCCATGGGTGGAGCTGATGCTAACTTTGAGTTTGGCATCCATGCTTGGGATATTGCCGCTGGTGATATTATAGTGAGAGAGGCCGGGGGAGTGTGCATAGACGCAGCTGGAGGTCCTCTTGACTTGCTATCCCGTAGGGTTCTCTGTGCCAGCACTCCTCAACTAGCCCAGGAGTTGGCTAAAACCCTGGTACAGTTTTACCCGGAGAGGGATTAAAAATATTTAATGTAGTTAAATGTATGTGTGTATGTATTGTTGATCAATTTGCAGTGTATTAGCCAAAAATATTTATATACCTATTTAAAAACTGTTATTTAACTAAAATTAGTTCTGAAAACCATCAGCTGGTGACTTACTAAGATATCATTTTCATTATAAGAAAATAAATGTTTTAATTAATTTTCCTATAATTTGATAGGTATCCAATTATGTAGTGCAATTGTCTAGGTATTAATTTATTTTGTTATGTAAATCCCAGTAAATGATGTACTTATTTTATCTTGCAGATTATATTGGAATAAGGTCTCTGTGATTTCATTTGATTCTCATATTTACTAACTATGAAATAAAATTATTCTCTGAAACAGAGAAAAGCTTGTGTACAACAGAAGTGTAATCATTGTATAGTGCATGGTACTGTAGGATATAATAACGTTGTTCATATTGATAAACAGGGATTGTTTCACATGGAGAACATGTCGGGCAAATATTGTATCAGTTATGATTCATCCAATTATGTAATGAAGTTGATTTGAGAGATAAGTTCATATTATCCACTATATGTTCGAAGGAAACAATATTCTCTTAAGAATGAGAAGGTGGCTATGAAATTTTTCAGCAGTGTGAAATGGATAGAAAAGGCAGAATATAATGTATATTGGAAAAACATTAAAGTATCAGATTAAAATATTTTAATCACAATATTGAATTGTCATGATAAATGAACAAAATACAATTTAACTTCAATCGTCAATGCTATAAAGTTCTATGGTTAAATTATTTTTTATCCTTAAACATTATTTATTGGTGTAGTTCTATTATTAAAATATTTGTATGGTTACATTTAATGTATTTATTTAATAAGAATAAATCAAAGAGGATGTATGGAGCTATTATAATCTGGAAACATATTTCTCCCTCATCTCTTTTATTTATTTTATTTATAAATAACTATGTATTAAATCAAAGTGAGTTGAAAACGCCATTACAAAAAATATTGTGACAACTTATATATACCTAGCTATAATAACTAGTAGGTAAATAAAATACTATATTACATACCTATAGGTATATTATTATATAAAATTAATGTTTTAATTCAAACAGTCTTTTGTCATATTATAAGTTGTCAGTCAGTACTTATCTAAAACTTTGTCATGACGAGATCTAGTATAAAATGTCATTAATGTCTATAAGTTAATAACCATGTAAATTGATGTCGTAAATAAAAAATATATTTTGTCCTAGTTGGTTGTCGTCATTTTAGTCAAGTAATTTAGAAAGTCAGTCAGATTAGTTGTTTTGTCAGTTTAATCATTTCATCAGTTTGGTCGTTTTGTCAAATAATTAGTTATATTTTAATTAGATAATAGTCTTTCTTTAACGTCAGCACAGTCAAGTCAGCAACTGCTGCCAGTCCAGTCAAACCACGTTAGTCACTAAAAAATATTTTTATTTATCTTTAAGAGTATGATTAATGAGTATATAGTCTCTGAAGTAAGTTCAGTCATATTGTCAATCAGTCAATTCTTTGAGTATATAATTACTACTGTTAATATCACCATACGAGCTTTATGTAGTTGTTATGCTCACCATAATGTGCCATTGTTGTTAATTTTAGTCATTGTCATAGATGTCGTTCGCAATATGTTATTGTACCTATGTCATTAGTTTTGCTATAGAAGTTAAGTCATTGTCACAGTTCAATCAACAGTCCAGTCATGGTTACGTCGCATTGTTATAATAAACAATATTAAATCTGATTAGTCACTTCATAAGTATCTTATCTAGTTGCCTACTTATTTAATTTACTCAGTCGTCAGTCAAGAATTGAAATCGTTTTCTTGAAATGTCAAAACATAATGTTTTAGCTTGTTGTACTTTCCATGATAACATCTTTCTCGAGTCGCTTTGTCAAATCGAATGTCAGACTGTCAGTCGTAAAGCATAGTCAGTCAAGTCGAGGGTCAATCGGTTAGTCAGTCAGTGTTGGTCATTTAGTCGGTTCGAGTCGTTCATGTCACACAGGATGTATTTATTTCGTCATATTTTATTTAACACTTAACAAGTCGCTACAATCAACAAGTCAATCAGTCGAAAAAAGATATTTTTTTACTACTACTTTTAATTTAGTAAGTCAGTCAGTTTAAAGTCAAAGTCAGTCTATTATTTATGTCAGTCGTATATGATATATTCACGTTAACATTGTCAGCCTTTATCCACTTGTGAGAAAGTAAAGGATTCTTCAGTCACGTCAGTCAAGCGGATAATACCGATACGAGCTACAAGCAGATACACCATAATTTGAATTTAATTTCAAGCCATATAAAGTAGATATTAACATAACATATTGGCATCAAATCCAATTTAGAATTGCCTAGATTCTTACAATTATCACAATCGTAATTCTTTGTCTAATAACCATGTTGTCCCTACTTTTATTTATCTAAATAATAATAGGAACTAAGGCAAGATTTCTTCTAATTCTACGTCAATGCCTCCCAAGCCCAGGTCTTCGTCTTCTGAAGCTGTTGAAAGCGATCGGCGTGGGTATTTCCTTGAGAGCGTAAGGGTCTGTCTTGATGGCCGGCATGGTGTGCTGTTCCGGTAGATCCAGGTTCTCATCGTAGATAGCCCACTGTGTTGGACTGGAAAAAAACCTTTTGTTAGTTATAACATCTTTAATTAATTAGCTCGCCACTTTTGTAAATATTTCCTTGTTAAACTACTTAGAATGATAAATATTATCTAAGTGAATAAAGCTTGAAGGGTAAACTGAACTCTAAATATACATATTATATTATGTATTCAATATGATAATTATCATACTTGGCACTATAATGTTAAAAAATGCTGCTTAGAAGTGAATATTTGTCTCTGACTGACTATCCAGTAGGGCTAGACAAGTGGCAAAAAAGCTAGTAGAATAGAATACAAAATGTATGGGACATTTTGTATCCTATTGTACTAGCGTTTTTGCTACTTGTCTAACCCCCCAGGTGTGTATTTAGAAACACCATTCATCAATGCTATTTTGCTACTGGTAAAATGTTAGCGACTCACCTGTTCTCACTGGGTATAACTTGAAAAGCCACCGATGGAGTCTTAGCTGGACTCGAAGGCTTCAACTTGTTTCTATGCGGCTTGTGAGCCTTCACTTCTATGTCATCTAAGGACGCCATCTTATCTATCGCAGACCTTTCTTCTATATTGACCTCGTGGTCACCAAGATTATTGTACCCATTTGTGATGACCTCTCTCTTCTCGTCTTTACTTGTTGGTCCAGAAGTATTTTTGTCACTGTTAGAGTATTTGTGCAGAACATTCCTAATGTAGTAGTATTTGTTTGTCTGTATCGGTACTTCGTCATTAAGTCTCGTCGGTCTCTGTAAGTAAGGTTTAGTTGCGGTCTCGTAAATGTAAAATGTCGATAGTTTCATGTTTTTATTGTCATTCGCGTCGAAAGTAGAAAAGTCTTTGCTCACAGTTTCAGCTTTATGTCTGTCAGTCACTTCTTTGTCAGTCATGCCCTTTTCAGTTTCGTCTTTGTCAGTCAAAGTTTTATCAGTCACCTCAGTAATTTTCTTTTCAGTTGTGCTTGAATCACCTTTGTATGTCCCTACGTATCCAAATGTCACTAGTTTGTACAAGTCAGTCGTGCTTTCGCTTTTATTGTCAGGTTTGTCGGTCATTTTGTTTTTCTGTGTCACAGTCTCGTCATTGGACCTAGCGGATGAAGGGTAGTTAACTTTAGTCGTATGAGTCGGTCGATTGTATCTGTAGTTGGTCTCTTGATTGTCTTGTCTGTTGTAGTAGTAAGGTTTGTTAGGTCGTCTGTAAGTGTCGTCGTAAGTCTGATAGGTTACCTTAACCACGTCTCTGTCAGATGTAGGTCGTCCAGTAGTATGTCTTCTAGTCGATTGTCGCCAAGACTCTGTCGGTCTCGGCACATAGTTTATCAGGTAAGTATATTTGTCAATGTTCTCTGTCACTGTTATCACTGGTCTGTTGTTAGGTCTGTTGTATTGAGGTCTTTTATGTGCAACGTTGTTTATGACAACTGATTGCACTTGTTGGGTGTCTTCGTCATCGTCATATTCATAATCGTCATACTTGTTTGAAGGTCGTCGCCTAGAATCTACCTTTATGTCGTCAAATCGTCGGCTCTTGTTTTTAAAGTCAAGTTTGTCATCTATCTGTACGTCGCGTCTAGTCACGGTGGGTTTCGTCGTCATGTTAGGTTTAACAGTCGTGCTAGTTATGTCATTAGTCAAAGTTAGGTTCAATTCGTCATTGTCACTGTCTTTTTTTAGCTGAGTCACGTTTAGTTTGTCAGTCAGGTCTTCTTTCGTCAAACTTTCAATACTCATGTTTTTAATAGTATTCGTATTAGTGTCAGGTTTCTTTTTATTTGGTTTTATCGCACCCTTGCCCGCCATTTTCTTTGTAGTAGTAGGTTTTGATGTAGTTGTTGGTTTTTTAATTGGTTTTGGAGTCGTAACCTCAGATTTGTTTATATCATTGTCAGATTCGGAGTCTATTTCGATCCAAGGTGATAAGTCAAAGTTGTTCAGTAGTCCGTTCTGGCAGGATATTCTGTCATTGTCAGGGTTGTCGGTAGAGAGGAAGACGAAGGGTTGAACTGTGTCGATGCTGTCTAAAGTGCGGCAGAGGACTTGCGCGAAGGAGATCCTACGAATTTGTTGAAGCTGAGCTGGCGTAAATGAAGAGTCGAAGCCTCCGTTTTCGTACCTGAAAGTAAAAATTTGGTAGGTCAGTCAAATTTTCAGTCTTCAGGCAAATTTTGCGAGTAACAATATTTTTTACCGAAATCAGAACTCACCAAAACCGATCTCCTTTCCTAAGGTTCGTGAACTGCTGCGCAATAATACAAGCAAACGTCGGTCCCACCAGGCCGCCCACTACCGGCCTCTCTGCCATTCCCGCCGTGAACAGGTCTATATCATCCACGTGCCTGAAAATTTAACACAACGTATTAGCCTTCATGTCGGTTGGTACGAATTCGTCGTAGTGTTTCATATGACACGGTATACTTGATCATTACAACTCACAAGTAGCGAAAAAATCTGTATGATGTGGTGACTGATAGTAAAAATATCTATCCAGCCTCATACTCTTACTCCTTTATATAACTAGGTAATATTTTAACACCATTCAGCTAACAATATGGAAAAATAACCTACCTATACAAGGCTTTCATCTTTCTGGCTGCCCTAGCTGGCATCACCCTAAGCAGATCTTCAAAGTCTTCAATAGCAGACAATCCACACGGTTCCCTCCAAGAAGTATAGGGAGGAACTCCATGGTCCCTCCCTCTTTGAATGTTAATCGCTGCCAAGTCCATTCCAAAGTCGAATTGAGGAGTTTGGAAGAGGTGGTTGGTGAGTTCTTCCGTGATGAACTCATCGCGTTTCTGGATGGGCTGGTTCAGCATGCCGAGGAGTAGACGGTCTACTGCGCCGATGGACCAGATGTTGGATGGGTTGCTCAGTTCGTCGTGGAGGGACACATCTGTTGCAGAAATTATTCGAGTATTAAGCGAGAAAAAAATCAGACTTCGAAATTTGACCGTCATTGATTAAATTTTGTAGTGTCACATTTTATAACGGAAAACTTTTGGTACTTACTATTACTCATAGGCCGGTGGAACCTATCAAAGCGCACCATGGAGGACTGCACGAGGCTGTGCCCGAACCTGAAGGCTGCTGAGCCGAACGAGCTGGCTGGACTGGGGTTGATCTTCGGGTTGTAGCCTTTGTAGAAACCCTTCTTCTGGAGTTCTAAGTCGAAGCGATGGATTACTTCGGAACCTGGGATTGTAGAGGATAGTTTACTTTTCAATTCGTGGAAAAAAATGGTTAATCAGAGTCTCTGAGATAACTAATGTATGTAAGAGGAAATAAAATAATACAGATAGAGAGCTTTGAGAGTGTTTGGTAATGTACGACGAGGTACGACTTGAAGCCTTCTTCGTCCATAAATGGTAACTGACCTAGCACAATAGGTAGGAACTCTCTGTACGTGATGTGCTGTATCATGGCTCCTACAATCTTGCGCGTCTCCTGGTAGATCTTCTCGTCGCTCCAGTGTGGATTCAAATGTGTCAGCTCTTGTGCCATTCTGGAAACGTAAATTATTTTTAATTTCGTTCATTTATTTTGAATTTTCTTCTTGTCTTGATAACTCACGCTACATTTCTGGTAGTTTATCACAGTCCTCACCTGTTGTGTTGCCTCAGCCACACTATATGAGCGGCAACCAGCCCCGGGTGCTCGTTAACCCTGGCGTCTCCTGACTTGAAGCAGTCGGTGGACACGGCTCCCTTACGGCAGAGCTCGTCGCGTCGCTCCGGTGGAAGAACCGGACGACGCTGTTGCATTCGACCGTATTGGAGCATGCCTGGTAGGAATGAGAACGTTATGAATTTTCAAAATAAATTAGAATAGCTGTTTGATTTACCTTTAATTAAAACTGTATTGAACTGACAAACCGTTTATCTGCTCAATCATAAATAATTCGAACAATCTTTATTTTATTCTAGCGTCTCCTTATTTCGCGGTGAGCGAGGGAGTTCTATGCCAAAAATAGCTTAACATATGCATAATATATATATGTCAGAAATAATATAGTTATTTTACTCAGGAATTAGCAAAAACTTATGAGGTAGGTACTTATATTAGTATAGATAAATCAACAATCTTAAAATCTCACCATTCCTAAACAGCCTCAATTTATCCGACTTCGTAGCTGAACTGCCGTATAATGGTGAACCATCAATATAGGCAGATACTTGGTTCAGCTGCTCCCGCCAACCGAGCGCGCAGTCATCTCGAGGAGCTGGCGAGGATCGTACGAAGTCTAGGCACCGCACGCCACGAGGCCCATAGAACGGGTCTGATGCTGGCACAGCGATGGGGAAGCATTCGGGATGCTGGTAGGTGAAGAATTTAATGAAATATTAAATGTGAAGAATTTATGAAGAAAATATACTATGTATTTTGGACAGTTAATCTTTACCCTTGGCTTATATATAAGCACCTTGAGTTTCTTTATTAGAGAGGCCAGATTTCTGACAGAGTTTCCTGTGATACTACATAGAACGAATCTAGTCATATTCATAGAAAAAAAAACAGAATAGGTAGGTTATGGTAAAAGTTCCTTACCATAAACTCTTTAGGAACGAAATCTCTGCCACCATCCTTGCAGCACCTGGGCACCGATCCATTAAACCCTCTAGATTGCGAAGAAGACGTCACATCATGATCCAAGAACTGTCCCCACTGCATCAGAAGATGCGTCACTCCTGTGGTCTCAGCATTCCTGTCTTCGTGTATCGTAGAACTGATCTCTCTAGCTGAGGGGAGTTTGGTGCCGAAGATGGACCTTCGAGCAGCTTGCAGCCCATCGGAGTAGGAAGGTGCTAGGAACCGCTGCACCGGAGTCATGGTGGCCCCCCAGCGGGGGCGGTTGATATTGTTGCATGTGCCATCGTGTGTGCGGTATCTGGAAATGCAAATTGGATCATCATGGTTATTGTTTTTGCTAGAAATTACTTAACTCGGCTTGTAGATATAGCAACCAAATTAGTAAAAAAAACATTTACTAGATTATCTATATAACTTTGATATATCGATGCAGACTCGGACAACTCATATTAAAGATGACAAACTCGATATAACTCCTGTACAGTGATCGTTTGCCTTGCTATCTATAAAAGCTATCGCTGTTTCAAAGTTCTAGCCTGGCAAAATAGAATATAAACCATCGAAAAGACCAAGAACGTGATGAAGGTAGAACCTTACCTCTTGGAAGCAGGAGGACACTTAGGCGCTCCCCGGAGAGGGCAGTGCTGCATCAGAGACGACTGTCTCATCATACTCGCCGTAGGGAACTGCGTCTCCTCCGTGCGACCTTCCAAACCCTCGCCATTTCCACCGCTGTAACAAGCAAAAGATCTTATTTAGGTATAATATCTTTGGTTGATATTTTTTTTAACCTTTATATTGAGAATCTGCATAGATTAAAGACACTGTTATTATTCGCGTTGAAAGGAAAAAAAAATATTTACATCGTTTGATCTCTCCCCATGTAAATACATAAAGTTCCTTACGATTAATGTAAGGATCAGGGACAATATTGGCAACTCCTCGAATGAAACATTACCGTTTTATAATGAAGTAATAAAATTAATGATAGAGTGACGTAAATAGGATCGCGATCGACTATGTAATACATGTTAATGGCACTCGCGTGTTGTGGTGAGATCTCAAACCAATTAATTATCTGGCGCGGTGAACCGCACGCATTATCGCGTTGTATCAATATCAATGAAACCGCATTAGATTAATATGCGTATTATACTCCTAGTTCATAATATACACTTCTCATCAAAAAAATCGAAACACCTCGCAGTTTATGATTTGATAAGGATTATCAGAAAAATGTGTATATTTAGGAATAAATGTAAAATGTCATTTAATAGTGAGTAGTATGAGGTTTTTAAATCCTAATGTTATTGTTCTAAATTCAAATTAAGTCTTCATAGATTTCGTATTTTGTATAATGAGTAATGTTTACCCTGTATGGAATATGAAGGAAATGGGTAAAACAACACGCGTAAATGAAAAAAAAAATTAAGAAACGTTTATTTAATAACTTGTATTCCCTCCGCGAGCTCTTATTACTGCTTCCATACGGTTCTTCATCGATCGGATGAGAGTCACGATCACATGTTGTGGTATATTATCCCATTCCTCTTGGATTGCATTTTGCAGCTGGCTAAGTGTTTCTGGGGCTGGATCTCTTGCTCGAATTCGTCTCTTTAATTCATCCCATAGATGTTCAATGGGATTCATGTCCGGGCTTCTTGCTGGCCATACCATAATGGAGATACCGACTTCGGTAAGATAATCTCGTACGACGCCCGCGGTGTGAGCTCTAGCATTGTCGTGCATGAATATGAAGTCGTTGCCAATAAAATGTGCATAGGGCATCACATGAGGTTCAAGACACTGTTCGATGTACCGATGAGAGTTTAGTGCAGGCAGCCGTGGCCCAGACACAAAGGCAAGTTCTGTCTTACCGTCGGCGCTGATTCCTCCCCAAACCGTCCACGAACCGCCACCATAGCTGACCTTTTCTTCAATGCAGCATTGTGCAAAGCGTTCTCCATCTCTTCTGTAGACCTTGTTCCTTCCGTCGTTACCATACAGCATAATTTTACACTCATCAGAAAACAGTACTTTGCTCCACTGAAGGTATGACCAAGTTAGGTGCTCGCGTGCAAAGTTAAGGCGCGCTCTTCGATGGTCTGCAGTTAATTTCGGCCCATTCGCTGGCTTATGCGGTGCCAATCCGCGTTCCTTCAACCTTCTTCTTATTGTAGAGTCACTTACAGCTACTCTTCGTACAACGCGAAGCTGCTGCTGCAGTTGAAAAGCGTTAAGGCGTCGATTTCGTAAAGAAGTTGTTACAATAAATCGATCATCTCGCTCAGAAGTGACCCGATTCCTGCCAGATCCTGAACGGCGCGTGAACGAACCAGTCTCCCGATAGCGTTTGTAGACTCTATGAACAGATGATAAGCTTAGATGCAATCTTGCAGCCACAACACGCTGACTAAGTCCAGAATCCAGCAATGCCACCACTTGGGCGGCTTCTGCGGGCGAAGTATCCATATGTTTTAGAAAAAAAAGTTTTTTCAGACGTCCCAAAGTCACAGTAAATGAAATAAGAAACAAAAAGTTTAAAGACAAGCGCTAATTTTTAGTTTTTAAACGAGAAACGTACTCCAACCCTAAATACACATTTGTCTCAAAACAGTGATTAATTTCATTTTAGGATAAACAAATGAAATTCTAATTTCGAATTTTGATTTTTTTCTTCTTACTGTAATGACCAAACTGCCAGCTACACAATAATGTTTTTTTTTCATGGAATTAATTCTCTTTTGTAAAAAATTAGGACAAAAACAATAAAAACGAAAGTGTTTCGATTTTTTTGATGAGAAGTGTATGTAGCTGTATTTTCAGCAACAAAAATAATTTGACAAAGTTTAAATTCCGTATGGCACATAGTTTCAATCGATAAAAATAGCTTCTTTTTGTCGCATGGGAAATCATCAAATGACTGCTCCCTGACTTCCCATCTTATCCTTCATGACCATCAGACTCTTACTGACTAAAACCTATCCATGTTCCTTCCCCGGCCCTTTAAAACTTTTTCGAACGACCCGCAGCCCCGGCAAGAGATACAAATGCCTGTGGTTATAATGTTATAAAGCAGACGATGTTTGACTTATATTCTAATGACGAAATATGAAGACAAATGACAAAGATAATGTGTCAAAGGTGTAGTAGAAGAATAGTACTGAATACCGAAAAAACTTATCAGAAAAGAAAGAAATAGCATATTTTATTCTGGATACGGACAAGAAAAAATTAATTAGTAACAATAAAAGATAACAAGTTCGTGATAGCAAAGATGATAATCAAATACTTGTAGGTAGGTACTAACAAGTACTCTTAAAGTAATAAGTGCAAAACGATAATCGTCTCGATCTTTAATGCAAATGACTGCAAATAAAATAGCAAAACATTACAAAACTCAACCGGATTCAAAAACGGATTCAACTCAATAAAATCATGATGAGCAGTCGTACAACTATCTCATTGCTAAACGCACTAATTTTGCAATAAAACCACGCGTGTAAAGGTCAATTAATTAATAATCCATAAATTTAAAATATTAATGTAAAATTTTAAAGTCAATTATCGAGTAAGATATTAATTTAAATGCTACAAATATAATAAGAATCCCAAGGCCTGCAGCCAATTGCACCAAACTTTTAATTATTTATTTTACGAATATCACGAAACATGATATCAATAATTAGCATACTTTTAACATATTTTTTATATATAAATACATTCATATAATAATTAAGTAAACATCATCATCATCATCAGTCTATATATTGCCCCACTGCTGGGCACAGGACTCTTCTCATACAGCGAATGCATGAGCATTGATCACCACGCTTGCTCAAGGCGGATTGGCGATTTCAGACTTAAGTCCAGGTTTCCTCACGATGTTTTCCTTCACCGTTAGTCAGTGTTGTCTAAGATATACTTAGAAAGTACATATGACTTTAGAAAGTCACATTTTTACTTGCCAGGTTTAGAACCCGCACACTCGTACACGAGAGGCAGGTGCCTTAACCACTAGGCCACCACGACACTAAGTAAACATATATCATAAATATTTTGATGAAAAACAGAAAATAATAGCAAAATTAATCAATTTTATCCTCCATTTTGACAGATCTTGACAGTTCTTCCGTTGCACGTATGTCGTATAAGTAACCACATATTTTTTCGGTGCACCCAGCTGTTGATATTAACGTACCCAATGGTAAATGTAAATATTCAAGGGAAAGTGACGATGTTTATGTAAATGGTGTTTTGAAAATCAATGGAAACGTCACAGGTGAAAGTGATTATAAAAAAACTCACGTTGGTTTTGGACATTATCAGTACTTCTTTGTTCAAAATGTTTTTAGGTTTCGTTACAATTTTAATACAGATATTAAACATAGAAGAAGGGTTAAAATATTTCGCTGTTAGTAAACATTAACTGTTGTCATTTCGGATGGAAATAAATAAAAGCATTGAGTTTGAAAAGAAATAACAAAACAAAAATAGGTAATATAGATGACCAAAGAATATTAAAGGTTAAATAAGTATTTAAAAAAGTATCACTGATGACCAAACCGTCCCCAAACAATTAAAGAGTTAAGTAATAACATTATGTTTGGACCTAAATAGAAACATGTCCCGCACGGGACAGCTAAAATTGTTGATGTTTATGTATGATAAATGTATGTTTGTAAACGGACCCACGATGCAGGAGAAGTTCTTATTGTGGGGCATTTTTTTTTTAATAAAGAAAAAATCTTATTATTTGACTACTAGTTACTATTACTTTTCCGTAGTTCTCTATTTTTATTATCAGGGGAACACAATGTAGCTTTATAGCTTACAATAAATATCCTATCTTATAAATCCAGTAATGTTGTCCCATTTTTAATTCTACATGATTGTCGCATAATTGTTTTATGTAGACTTCAATATTTTTTTATATTAAAAAAAGGTGTTATAACTATAGAGTTTCTTGTCCGTTCTTCTCCAGAAGACAAGTGCCTAACAAGTTCTAATTGAAATAAATGATTTGTATCTTAAATCAGGATTGTTATAATTTAAGGACATTAACGAATGCAAAGTTACAGACATGGATCAAAGACAACATGCAACTTTACATGAGGGAAGAGAATTGTAAAAATGCAAATTTTATTTTAATTAGCATTCATGTGGAGTAGGAAACGCATTTTCTGCATTTAATTATGAATTGCACTAACGTTTATTGGATGCACATGAACGAACTGCATTGTTTAATGTAGTTTTTGTTGTGTGCTATTCACCTTTACCTACTGGTTTAATCGGCTTTAAGTACACTCGAGAGCAATGAATCCGGGTCACTTAAAGAATGTTAAAAATCTCGGAAACTAAAAATGATAGGTTAATGCAATAAATTGTATTTAATAGACAATGTAATACTCCTTAAATGAAAGTAAAAAAAATATGATTCACCATACATTTTATTAACACAAAATTACATAAAGAAAAAAACTGCTGATCTCTATTTAAAACAAAAATAGGAAACATGAAATTTTTGAACTTTATTACGATTTTCTTGAATTTTAATACTTCGTATTGCCTCCTCGTGCTTCCATTACTGCGTTTACGCGGTTTGGCATGCTGTACACCAAGTTCCTTATACGATTTTGGGGAATATTCTCACATTCCTCTTTGAGAGCAATTTTGAGCTCACGAAGCGTGATTTGGGGAGGGTTTCGTTGTTTTACGCATCTGCCTAGCTCGTCCCAAGCATGCTCGATCGGGTTGATATCCGGGCTGCGCGCTGGCCACTCCATACGAGTAATGTTCATCTCTTGAAGGTAGTCATTCACAATCCTACCTGTATGAGGTCGGGCATTGTCATGCATAAATATAGCATCCTCACCTAAATTGACCATAAATGGACCAACGTGATCATTGAGGATTTTTTTCCACATATCTTTCGCTAGTTAAAGAGCCGTTTTCTATGATCACCAGCTCTGTGCGACTTTCAGAAGAAATTCCGGCCCACACAAGTACAGACCCACCACCGTAGGCTACTTTTTCTTCGATGCATGCTTGCTTGAATCTTTCCCCTGGTCTTCGATACACTCTGTGTCTTCCATCGTGCTTGTAGAGCATAAATTTTGATTCGTCGGAGAACATAACTTTTGACCAATCTTCAATACTCCAATTTACGTGGCACTGGGCATATCTTAGTCTTGAAATACGATGCCCACGCTCCAGTTTAGGGCCGTTTGCAGGTCTAAGGGTTTTAAGTTAGATTCAGCAAGCCGACGTCTTACTGTCCATGCACTTGGGTTACTTCCTCCGAGGCGTCGAAACTGATTTGTGAGTTCAGTTCCTGTGAGAAAGCGATTTCGAAGCATGGTGTTCACCAAGTATCGGTCTTCTCGTGCTGTGGTACACCTGGTTCTGCCCGTTCCTGGTCTGCGTAGGTTAGAACCAGTTTCTTCGTAACGTCGGAGAACTCTTTGTACTGTTGACAGCGACACACCGACAGTCCTGGCTGTATCGCGCTGACTCCGGCCGGTTTCCAGCATTGTAAGTATTCTGGTGCATTCTTCAGGCGTAAGCGACATAATTTCAGCTTGAATAATGAATATAGAGCACTATCAACATGGTTTATGTACCCACATAAATGACAGATTACAAACAAAAGCAAAACCAAATGCTGTAATTTCGTAGTTCCATCTTCGAAAGTGGCCCTTTTTCAAATTTGATTTTTTTATGATATAACTTTACAATAACTAAGAAGTTTTAATACTTTCATTTAAGGAGTATTACATTGTCTATTAAATACAATTTATTGCATTAACCTAGCATTTTTAGTTTCCGAGATTTTTAGGATTCTTTAAGTGACCCGGATTCATTGCTCTCGAGTGTAGTTACACATACAACATTTATTTCTAACAATATTTGATTATATATATTTACTAGCTCTCCGCTAGCGGCTTCGCCCGCGTGGGCTATAGGAATTCAAATTAAAAATGACAGACTTTCATACAAACTTTCCCTCCCTTTTTCATTCCCTTAAGGGTAGAATTTCGACAAATCCTTTCTTATCGGATGCCTATGTCATACAAAGTTGACGCCCTCCAAGTTGCAGGTCTCTATGATCAGCGGTTTAAGGATAAGTTAACACTGGAAGACACACCAGATGCAGCTGAGTACCAATGTTTTAAGAGCGAGTGTCTATCTGACCTCCACAACCCAATAAGTCGGTCGGACTTTCTGACTTCTGACTACCCTTGACGAATGTCGAAGATCTACAAATGACAATCAAACCCAACGGTTTATCATGCATTCCTGAGCATAGTAAAAACGGTTGGGTTCATAGATAGTCACCCATCCATGGACCGATCGCCGTCAAGCGCAGCTTAACCTTGTTCGATCGATCCGTGCGGCTGTTACTTAACCACGAGCTTATTCAAGATAATTAAGTAAATACAATTAACTCCAACACTTTACTACTTCTAAATAACTCACGAAGACAAACAGAGAAGCTACCAGATTTCCATAAGGCAAATGTTAAATATTGACAAACGTGAAGTGGTTATTTGATGTTGATTGCTGATGAAAGGGAACCGGTATTTGCTTACGTAGATCATAATTTTACCTAGACTGGCTGAGAGCACTCACGACAGAGTTGGTAATGCTCATCCCACTATTATTATAAACTAGCTGTTTCCCGCGCGTTCACCCGTATCCCGAAGGAACTACTTCGCGCGGGTAAAAAGTATTCTATATGTTAATCCAGGTTATAAACTATGTGTGTACCAAATTTCACCCAAATCCGTTCAGTAGTTTTTTCGTGAAAGAGTAACAAATATGTACATCCATACATTCTGACAAACTTTCGCGGTTCTAATATTAGTAGGAAGTAGGATATATTCTTTTCCGATGGGCGAAATCTATATGACAGGATCTCCTCCTCCATAAAATTTCCTCACAAAGGATATATTATATTCTATTTATTTCATTATTCCTTTTTAAGTCACATTTGTGGAAGTGAAAATGTCATGATCGTTAGGAACTTCAAGAGCGATTTTATAAAAATATATTTAATTTTCCTGTTACATTGTATCCAAAGTCTTCATTTAGAGATTGATAAATTTTATTGTCACTTTTTAACTTTCTCTGCATACCTAATCAGATAATCTTGAAAAGATTAGGGCGTGGTCAGACATAAAACTTAAAACACACGTCAAATCGAGAACTTCTCTATTTTCTTTATTGTCAGTTAAATGTCACATTCTTGACTGTTTTCACGCTCTTTTTTTCGCCATTAAAAAAATAAAGACGCGTTTTTAATTTAAAAAATATTTTATCTTTGCATAAATCTATACTAATCTATACTAATATTATAAAACTGAAGAGTTTGTTTGTTTGAACGCGCTAATCTCAGAAACCGCTGGTCCGATTTGAAAAATTCTTTCAGTGTTGGATAGCCCATTTATGGAGGAAGGCTATAGGCTATATATCATCACGCTAAAATCAATAGGAGCGGAGCATCAATGAAGAATGTTTCAAAATCGGGGGTTAAAGTTAGCGATAGCCCAAAGTTAATATTCCACGCGGGCAGAAGCTAGTTGTTTATATACCGCTATTGATTTCCTTGTTATGCAAACAAGATAATAATATCTGATAATTGAATGAGAAAATTAAAGAAGAATTTCTCATACACATAAAATATCACATACAGTGTTCGGTTGTATGTGATAATACACGTTGATGTGTGACCCCGAGTGAAAGCGAAGTCGCTTTCGCTCACTCACATAATAATTATAGATTTGTATATGTATGTATGTACTTAAATATCGCTTGTTACGAAAGCGAAGCGAGCGATTGTTTACCGGTTAATTGATTTAAAAGGTTTAGTTTCGTATTGTTGTTTAATTTGTGAGAATTTAAAGTAGGATGGATATTCTAACTAATATTATGGCGATTGTAAGTTTGTTTGTTTGTTACGCTTACGCGGTAAAAAGGCTCAAATGATTTAGATGCAGTTTGGGATCCTGGATCATTAGGATCCTATCTAACTCCATACTATATTGGTATTATGTTGTAGACATTTTATTTGGAGGCGTAAGGTATTTCCCTCAGAACGCGGGAGAAACCGCGAGAAACAACAAGTGTTTTAATACTTTTAACTAATTTTTTTTTTTACTTTCCAAAGTGCTTGTTATTAGGCCTAATTGAAATCTATGATTTGAATTGAATTGAAATTGAATTTAAATTATCTATATTTTTTCTCATGTTTTTTTAACGAAGCTTAACAAAAAAGTTATATTTTTAAGGACTTTATGGTAGTTAATAGTAATATGAATTATCATAGTATAGGTTTCTTTTTACATAGGTTTTTTTTAAGTTTTTCAACATGATTAGTTATTGGATTACTGACTAAGTTGCAAATTCAGAATTCTTGTCATTAAAAAGTAAGGTAACTTTTGTGGAACTTTATTCTGTTCATATATAAATATTTTTACGGTTGCCTATGGTTGTATTTTGGTTTTTATGGTGATAGATGACACAATTATTGTTAAATAAAATATTATGAAAAAAATACTACTAATGTTGTGTTTTTGCAGATAACAATCATAATTTCGTGATAAACTTATTTAGATTTTTGGGCTTAAGGATATTTTTTTATTTCGGAGCTCTTTAACTGTAGTGGAAATTAATAAAATACATAAATTACTTATAAAAAAAAATACAAGTGAGTTTTTACAAATACCTCTCTAAATTACCTACGTGAATATTTTTTAACATACATTAAGCTGTATGAACTAAAAATAATTAAAGAAGAAAAAGTGCATTACCAACCTGCATTTCCGCTCCGTAGTCAAGTTCAGTCAGTCAATCAATCCAAGTCAAGTCACGTCATATTATCGTCACACTAGTCACTGTCACGTCACTTGTCAGTCGAAAAAATGGTCATCAGTCAATAAAAAAAACACCGTCAAAACATTAATCTCGTCTATGCTTACGATTCAAAAAAAGAATGACTAGAATTTGAATTTGGCGCGCGAGAATGTCAGTGCGCGTGGGGCCGCCATGGCGTCCGCGCGTAACTGTCGTGGGGGGAGGAACGCGCGCGCTCAAATACTACCACTACTACTCGCAAAATGTCGTAATTATAATTTTAAAAGGTGCATGTTGACATTAGCGGGTGCTACGGTACGATAAACAGTATTAAACAATTTGATTTGGAACTGATCAATTCGTTGAAGGGGTTCGATGTCTTTCATTGGCGTTTTTCGGATATCAACTTTTTTGCAACAGAAGATTTGACAATGCAACATCAGATTATGAAATTGGCAATAGATACTTCCTGCGTAAATGATTGGTTTACCTTGTTAATTTTAATTTCAAAGCAATTCTAATTAATTTAGCGTCACCATTTTCAACACCGCTGTTAATTTCAAATAGTCTTTATCTCCACGCGTTCGGAACTTTTCAATTATGAAATTTTTCAGCGGATTCCCACGATTCGCATTCTTCAATTTATCATTAGTTTTAAATCTACACCTATTTTTATAGTTTTGAAGTTTTATTTTTTGGATGCATTCATAACTGTGGTCGATAATAATATTAATTCTTCTGCAGCTAGAGTGCATTTTTGCTCCATTTTGCATTTTGGATAAAAGACACATGTCCTCTGCTTGCCGTGAAAGCTGATTAGCAGCTATCGTTCGAGGATGTCCAAGGCCACGTAAAGTCTTATACCTTCAACACTCAACAGGAAAACGTCTGGTACGAACGAAGTCATGTTAATGCTATACAATTAATGGGCAAACGGTTTGCAAGCTACTTTAAAAGTACTGAAACGCTGGTTGTGAACTTATGTTATTTTACTAGCTTTTCCTTGTAGTTTCAATCGTGTTCTAGGTAAAATATTTCATGTAGGTACGATTACAAAAATAGTCATCTCAATGTCCTTTTTGGTACATGTTTATTCTATACCAAAACTACAGAGTGAGGAGACAAAGAGACAATGTTTTTTTTTATGTGGTGATGATCTTGATTCTAGTCTAGGTCAGAGGTAACAGAGACAAAGTCGACGATGGAGGGGCTTACCCAGTAGAAGCGTGTTCACTATAACTTTGAATTGATTAGGGTTGAATGCGTTACGAAACATAGACACAGGTGGAAGTTTCATAGCTCCTAGACCATTTTTATACTAAGAGATTGTTTGCTTTTTTCCAGCAAAATGATGAAGATGTTTTTACCTAGCAGTAGAACAGTCTAGGCTACAAAATACGATAATAATATCCAGATTTGCATCCGTAAACGGTTAATCTACTAATAAGTGAATGGCCATCGTCGATGTCTCTGCATACCGTCAGAGGATCCGCGTGACATTATGACCTTTTAATCTCAGGGCAAGCCAGGTGTTCGAGCAGGTTTCTTTCTGAGCTTCATTCACCTTTCGAAGATGTCTTTAAATTATTAATGATGCTTGATCTATGGCATTAATTCGCTCATATCATTTCCGGGTTTTAATTATTGCGTTGTACAGCTTTTCTTTAACGGTTTGATCTACAGAATAGAAACTCATCCCGAGTTTATATATTGTTTTTTGAAAATCATTAGTAACGACTGACTGCTTCCTGAGTTATTCGAAATTAAATTCTGAAATAAAGTTTTTTTTTTCGGATATCATGAAATGACCCCGTTCCGCTGTGGGTGGGGTGACTTTTAGTCAGACTCTTACTGACTTTTAGTCAGTACCAGACCCATCCATGTTCCTTCCTCAGCCCTTTGTAACCGGGGCCGAGGTAACTCTTTCGAACGTGCCATAGCTTGTAATAAAGCTACGACTTTTTGAAACATAGGTTATTCATTTGTTTCGTTGATCATTGGTCTATTTCTTGCTTCCGTAGAATCATTATACAATCGGAGCAATATGTTTCATATTCCTTATTCCTTTTTCACTATCACTTTATAACTTAGCCTTCTACCTTACGTAGTTCTATCCATATTCAATTTGCTTTCCTTTTGATATTAATCTATATTTATGGCGGTCAAACAAATGCATGTTCAATCATGTTTTCTTCTATCTACATCAGTGATGTCCCGCCTATTCCATTTGATCTCAATAGTCATATTACAATTGATTCCTCCCGATCTTTCGCAATTATTTTCTCCTTCCTATTACCTCTTTCTACACAACAATTGTTTTATCTTCAGCATGTACATCATAGTCAATGTAATAAAAACTGATCTGTATCTGACCCAGATTAAACATCACGTCTGTCTATGTAATCACCGTGAATGCTTTTTGCGGCTACTGTAAATGGCAGTGGCCTGTGACTGCGATGTTACTAAACCAACTGTGGGTTAATGTCAATTATCATCATCATCGTCATCAGCTTATCTATCACTGGTCCAACATAGGCCTCCCCTAACGTGTGCCAATTCGCCCGGTCTTTAGCTTTTTTTTTGTTATAGGAAAAACCCGCCACACTGTTCCCAACCACTGCAACTCCTGGAAGCCAGAATCTGAACCACCAGAAAAGCCGAGGCACTGAAGCTCGACGAGCCCCAGAGATTATTTTTTTTACTCTCTTGGAACCCGCAACGAATTAAATCAGAAAACAATAGTGGAGGAGTAGTAAAGGTCGTAAAAGTAGTAAAGGGAGTAGTAAAGCTTGATGCATCCAACTTCGTCGCTCTATCTTGCCCATGGAGAAATCTTGCTGGTCAATTATGTGATCAAACAGTGGTTATTCAATGATACCATGGTGTTTACCATTTTGTCGACGGGATCACTATAAATAGCCATATCAAATTTCAGATTTCTAGCACCAAGAATCTCTGAGCTGTGCCGCGGACAGACAGACAGATGGACATGGCGAAACTAGCGTTCTTGTCGACTACGAAACCCTAAAAATTAATCCCTATTTTTATTGGTCATGCCATAACTTGAGAACGATATAACCGATTTGGATGAAATTTTGTACGGAGAATGACCCGACTCAGGAAAAGGTTATAGGCTACCTTTTTAACCGGGTGCATTAAGTAGTTTTCTCGAGACGCGGGTGAAATCGCGGAAAACAGCTAAAAGGGTCATAATTCATAGCACTTAATCACATTTAAGGGGATGTGGTCAATATTTACTCTTCAATAAACAAACAGCATTAATGAAGAAAGTTATCAGGCGACGAAAAACAAGTACGAGGTAGATTTAAAATTACGGTTTTTTTCATTTTTTAGCATCTGTTTTTAGAAATGGTTTAGTTGGAAGAATCACAATGACGATTACTGCGATGGATTGTATTTAGTATTGTAAGAAGTATTTTTATTGATTTTTTTTGCAATAGGTATGAATCTAGGCTAATGCAGAGTGACATGTTATAGATTTCACATTGAATCTTTGAAAGTAATGAAAGAGATTGCACACAATATTTAATTTTATTGGCAATTAAATCTAGCCGTTCTACAATGTTGTGAAGTTTAATTATTATAAACTTATTGCTACAAATGGAAAAGCTTTAGACATCAAAGAGACTGGATTTAATTAAATAAGTAATCCAAGTAAATGTATCATCATTCATTTCAAAGTATGTCGACACTAGCATCGTACAGGTCTTACCATCTCCGTCTCAAAGTGTTGAAATACATAGAACGATGTCTTTTTCAATGAAATTCCTTCTTGGTATCGATTTGAAATCGATTCTGGCGGAAACGTCATCGCTTTAGTCACAAAATAGTTCGAAAAAAAGTTGATCCAAATTTCGAAATTCAAATCAACTGTCAAACACAAAAAGGTTTTAATTCGCTTATCGATTTTGGCTGCCATGATGAAATTTTTGCTTGTTGATCAATAAAAACTTTTTGTAAACTAATCTGAGAGGTTTGATGTGGCTTCGAAGTTCGACAACAAGAAAAACAAAGGAAAAATTTATTATTACGCACGATTTACTGTCAAAGACACAAAAGAAGTATTATACGATTTAAAAAAGGTTAAATAGATCTATACATATAAAATGCTTTGTCCTAAATGACTGACGGATCATCGCACAGCCTAAACCGCTGATCGTAGAGACCTGAAACTTGGAGGGTGTATTCTTTGTACACGTCATACGATAAGAAAGGATTTTCTGAAAATCTACCTCTAAGGGGGTGAAGAAGTGGCAAAGTTTGTATGCAACTCTGTATTATTTTTAATTTGGATTTGTATAGCCCACGCGGGCGAAGCTGCTGGCGAAAAGCTAGTTATTCAATAAAGTAACCAAGTACAGTGAGCTCAAGGTTAAGAAAAAGAAAAAAAAACCATAACACCGCATTTCCGCGTTCGGTTAAAAAACAGTTTGCAACTGACCACTAGCTGCGGTTTCGATCTATTTCTTTAATGGTGTTACATCGATTACAGAATAGTCGTTTTTGTAAATCATAATCATTTGTTGTATTATATTTTAGGCTCACGGTAACAAAAGTAACGAAAGTTTCCTCTAGAAGTTCTCGTTCACACTTAGACAGGAGTAACTTAGAAAGAACCTATATAAGAATTGGAGGCCTTATTGGTATTTTCCAGATAAAGCTGGTAAACCTACGGGCCACCACGAAATTTTACGGTACTTTTGGCATAGTGACTGAGCATTTGTGCATCCTGCCGGGGCTGCGGGAGGTTCGAAAGAGATACCGCGCCCCCGGAATACAAAGGGCTGAGGAAGGAACATGGATGGGTTTTAGTCAGTAAGAGCCTGACACTCACTTTCGACCACATCCACGGCGGGAGGGCGATGATTTCCCATCCGAGAAAAAAAAATGTGCATATATTATGTTTATTTGGTAATGCACTCATGGTACCTACACAAGAAATTCTAAGTGTAGGGTAGCTATTTAAAAAAATATATCAAGTAATTATTAGTAAAAGTAATTACTTTCATCATTGCCAAGGTTACCTCAACTTTAGCCCGATCTTTTTTCATGATTTTTTTTAAATAATAAAATTCTTCATCTTCGAAGAAGTAGAATTACCTACTTATTTCAGCTTCTGCCCGTTATCTATTATTTTACAATTTGACTCCATCCAAAGGTTGTCTGTAAGAAATTGCTTTTAGCGATAAGACCGCCTATTGTACTTACTACCTTTTTGTTTGTATTTTACTGTGTTGTTGTCTAATGGTGAACAATAAAGAGTATTCTATCTATCTAGCTTCTAACAATATTTCTTCCGGATTCCCCGTACACAATAGTTCAATGATACCAAACTTTTTTACCGGGAACTTTTCTATTTAACGAGCGAACAGCAAGGAAGTGTCATGCGATGTGCGCACGCGACTGATACGTAACTGATAAATTAGACGCAATTACAGTACAGCCATCTCTTTCTCATATTCGGTGTTGGAAAGAGACAGATAGCGTTTTCACTGCATTCTTTATCGAGTGTAGTATTTTACAGTAAATTATTGTTTTTGACAAGGAAGTTTAGAAACACATAAACATATATGTAGTCGTCATGGATTCATGACAGTAATTTTCTTGGACTGCATTATTATGTGCAATATGGAAAAATATAGGCCACTTTTATGTGCTTTGATTTAGCTACGAGTTCCTCCGTTTAGTTCTCAATATAATCTAATTTTTTTCCAAATGTTACTCAGCCTCTTATTCTTTATTTGTTTCGCTTTTGTCACATCGGCGGTGAAAGTTATTTTCAATACCTACACGCAATAACATAACTCGAAAGTTGTGTGATCTTGGAAAGCATTCGTATTGTATTTTATGGTTATGTAAGTGTAGTTTGGCGACAACCCACTACAAAAATCATTGAGGAAAATGAGGCTGCTAAGTCCAAACTAAGTAATTCTTTTTTACTGATATTCTTGGTTGTTCTGTCCTTTATAGATTTTTTTTGCAGGATTTCTTTTTCTTATCATATGTATTGCAGGTTTTACTAATAAAAAAAAAACATACAGCCGAATTGAGAACCTCTTTCTTTTTTGAGATTGGTTAAATTTTGGTTGAACAATTGGGTTAAAAAATTGGTGGGCCCTTTTTTTCGGATGGAAAATCATCAAATGACCCCTCCTGCCGTGGGTGGGGCGGAAGGGAGTGTCGAACTCTTACTGACTAAAACCAATCCATGTCCCTTCCTCAGCCCTTTGCATCTCTTTCGAACGTCCCTCTGCCCCGGTAGGGGTTAAAAAGCCCTAGTATCAGAGTTTTATCAAATCCTCCTGAGGGCAACAGCGACTGCTATCTAGCTATCAGCTATGAACAACGGCATAACGTGCCCTCCCAGGTTGTAACACCACCAACAACCAGACTCTTCTACATCAATTACAGATCACGACTATACGTCTTTCATTCACACCTTCAAACCATGCAACATTTAGAAATAAGGAATTTATTTTATATTTTATATAAAAATTTCTAACTTTTTTTATATAAGGTGCGGTTGCATCATGCTGGCCATCTACACGAGCTGCGTGTCAGGCTGCAATGTTCTGAGAACTGCACGCTATGGTCTGTGATGCAAGCGAATCGGTTAACGACTGTACCGCACATCATTGGATGCTGCGAAACTGTTTCTGGTTTTAGAAAAACACCTGTGTCGTGTAAGGGAGTGTGCAGTGTGCACGTTGCTGAAATAAATAGATAAATATTCTGAGTGGAGAAACAGAAATATTAGATTTCTGCTTTTGTGACGTATATTTTTTTTTCACAATAAATACCTATATTTCATTTACTATAAGATTAGAAAAACTTCCAAACTCTTTTTGCAGCTTATTCAATCGATTTTGAGTTCATTTCCCTACTGATAAGGATGGCGTTGAAAGCAAAATAATGTTTACAATAAAAAATATATTTTGCGTTTGTTTTTGTCTTGTCATCTTAGTATTAGGGCATTAAATCGTTTGAACAAACAGTAAATTGGGTGCGTTTAAATGTCTAATCTCATAACAAATGGAGTATAATGTAAAAACACCTATTGTAAACTTGTTTTAAAGAATAACCATGGAGTTTCTTGCCCGTTCTTTTCTATAGGAATCTACGCTTTGGAACGGTTAACTTCAACTATTCCATTATGACTGACAGACTCATAATCTTTGTAAATTCAAAAGTGCCTGTAAATGTTCTAATTGAAATGAATGATTTGATTTTTTGCAATATCCTATTTTAAAATAAATTTAATTACAGCATAAGACCTCTAAATGACTATTTCATAAGAAAACAGACATAGACTAAGTAACAATAGATTTTGTGGCTTTCTATTGGTGTAAAATTTTACTGAAACAGATCAATAGTTTCAGAAATATACACCTAAAAATATTGCAAAAACTTAACTTCTTTATTTTTAGATTAAAACCACTGACTATTTACATCATTCACCATTATGCTATCTTTCAACAATAGCTTATTCTATCACAATTAGAATTGTTACTTGTTATTACTTCATAACGCGGTAATGGTTAACCGGATTAAGGTGAAATTTTCCACGGAGGTAATGTCTCACATGGATTCTGTACGACTTCCCTAATGTAGATCACGGTACAACACGCAAACAACACCATGGACTTGGCATAACATGTCTAGGTACAAGACAGGTTACTTCCAAAACTGTAACATTATTTTTCTCTGAGTAAAATACATACATGATTATGGTCTGTGTGTAAGGGTTTGCGCTCACTTGATTCAAATTTGAGAAATATAGAAATGCTAGATGTTTCCCGTGGTTTCTTCCGCGTCCTCAAGAAACCTTCACGAATCCGAATAAAAAGTAAAATATGTATTAATCCAGGTTGTAAGCTATGTGTGTACAAAATTTCGTTCAAATCCGTTAAGTAGGACTAAGTGTTTCTGGTTTTACCCGGGCACTACTAAACGCATCCGAATAGTCTATAACCGTCTCCTGGTTGGTTAGACAAGTGCCCAAAACGCTAGTAGAATAGAAAACAAAATGTATGAGAATGACATTCGTTTACGACTAGCTATCTGTCATTCCCATACATTTTGTTTTCTATTCTACTAGCGTTTTTGCCACTTGTCTAACCCTCCTGGATATATCTAACTCCGTACCAAAATTTATTCCAAGCACTTCAGCCGTTTTTCCGAGAAAGCGTAACAAATAAATCCCTTTCGCATTTATAATTTTAGTTGTTCGGATATAGGTTTAATACTGAAATTGGGAAAAGTGTTATAAATATTTTGAATTAATCCGTCAGTAGTCCAGAAACTGGATCTGTTCCTATAGAAAAAAGACTAATAGAAGAGACCAAATAATACGACGGTTCCAAATGGACGGTTCCAAAAATTAGGTGTTATGGAGAAGAATCCATAAGAGACTCAATGGAGACAGTTACTTTTTTTAAATAACATACCTACTATGTTTTTTTTATTAATGAGTAGACAGTACCTACGAGAATCTTAAACGTATGTTAAGAATTTAGCAAAAGTTAGTATTAGCTTGGATTCTAAGTTAGAATTTGAACAATCTATTTTTGCTAATTATCTTATTTCCCACACATTCAGACAACAAGATAATAATATCACATAACATCAAGCGAACGTCTTGATCAGAACATCAATCTAAATCAAAAAAATATTCCCACAATTTTGAATCTTATTCCCAACGCTATAAATCTTACAATAACTAACAAAATACACGAGCCACATTAATTCCAATCAAGGTGAAAACCGAATGGATATGCTTATAATATATCCGTATGTCACAGGCGGCTATCTGAGAAACTTGTTGTACACAACTCGGGAAAGTTGTCGAGAGATCGGATACGTAGCTGTTTGCCTTTATGAGGTATATAGTCATGTTTATACTCGTATCTTAAGAATTAGTATGTATTTTAGGACTATGTAATGAGCATGAATTAATATACAGCTAGTTTCTATTGGTTAGGAATAATAATATGTCATTTGAAGAAAATAAAAAAAAATATTACGAAACGGGTCAAGCCGTAGAGACTTAAGCATAATGTAACATTTCTTTTTCGGATGGGAAATCATCAAATGACCCCTCCCGCCGTTGCGTCAGATTCTTACTAATTAAAGCCCATCCCTGTTCCATCCTCAGCCCTTTGTATTCCAGGGTAACTCTTTCGAACATCCCGCAGCCCCGGCAGGCTGTGGCCCTGGGGGAGCGCTCCGTCATCTATGCTGACATCTTTTTGAGGCGCGCGTGGAACGAGAACGCACCGAACATCTGAACTAAATTTGAAATTGATAAAAATAGTGACAATTTAAAATTTAATTCATTTTAGTTCAATTAATAAACAAATTTTTTTATTAATTCCATAATTCTAACTTGACTGATAGTTTGAAAATCTCTTCAGTACCTATAAGAAAGCTCTTCAATTGAGTCAGTCTAATGAACCAAGTTACTCCATAGTCCATTATATCCTGACTGATAATTATTAGAAATGTGTGTTTGTTACGATTTCATGGTGAAATAGTTTAATCGATTGCGATGAAATTTCGTAGGATCCTGGATACAGTTATAGAACACCACGTGAAATAGCTAGACGATGTTTTTAAGTGTTTACTTAAAGGAGTGTGTGAGAATGACTATCCAAGTCTTTCTTAAACTAACTTAATGTTATGATTTCTCTCACAGTTTATTATTTAACTACATATGATAAAAGTCATAAAATATACCTACATTTTATATAAATAACGTCTTTATATACTAAGCTATTAAAAACCTATCTGATGATAGCTTAAGAGCTATACTCAGCGAAAGTCAGCGCTCAAACATAATTTACCTGCAGCAATCAAGTGAGAGTCGAGTTTCAGCAGATATTACTTTCTAACTAATTTGTATGTGGTTCTGCAGTACACGGTTGCACTTTCGTATTCACTGGATCAGCAAATTTGCGAGGATGAGCGTGCATTTGCGTTGTAACGACAATTTAATAGACGGATCGTCGGACACTTCGTTTTGGTTAAACCCCGACAGTCTGATGTTATATGTTATATTATTTACATTAGGAAAAAATAAAAGAAAGTTAAATATTCAAGTATAAATCTAAATAAAATATGACGTCAAAAAAATCTTCCTCGTCGCCGTCAACTGGAAGTGTACCGGAGAGGCTGGCAGCATAGCCACGTTGGATGGCAATGCTTAGCCTTTGGCCGAAGGTTGAATAGTCTGATTAGTTTTATTATCGTACTAATGTTAGCAAGTCATAGGTATAGGAAGGATGTAGCTTAGAGAGAATATAGCACGATATTGAATTGCAGACTGTTACAAAAAAGAAATAATAAGCCGGAGTTTGACAATCAGTGTTACCAAGGGGTATCGTGTTACCCGGTAACTGGGTTGTTGTGGTCCGATAGTCGCTCATGTAAAACTTAGCTTTATCCGGGTGAACTGGAAGCCGTTCCCAAAAAAATTGGGACAAAGCTAGACAGGTTGTGATGTTAGCGTTAAAAAAAATATATTTTATTTTTTGTGTAATTCTGTAGCGTTTTTCTTTGAACTATACAATATATGCAACATATACATACGTATGTGTACTTAGAGCTAAGATCAATGATCCAATAAGACCAATTTATCAAGCTGTTATACATAAATTATATTAATGTTAAGATTAAAGCTTATGTCATAACTTCTGGTGGTTTTGGTATAGATAAATGTTGATGTAATGTCTTTAATTTAATTTTGCATTAAATAATATTAATTTAAATTTAATTTCATTATACACAGGAGCTCGTGGCTAAGCAACAGCCACACGGGTCGACCGATCACAGGTTAAGCTGCGCTTGCCGCGGTCGGTCCGTGGATGGGTGATCTTTGTCATAGCGAGACTCCTCCGTGCCTCGGAAAGCACGTTAAGCTGTTGGTCCCGGTTGTCATTTGTACATCTTTGACAGTCGTTACGGGTAGTCAGAAGCCAGAAAGTCTGACAACCAGTCTTACCAAGGGGTACCGTGTTACCCGGTAACTGGGTTGTGGAGGTCAGATAGGCAGTCGCTCCATGTAAAACACTGGTACTTAGCTGCATCCGGTTAGGACTGGAAGCCGACCCCAACATAGTTGGGAAAAGGCTAGGCAGATGATGATGATACACATTTTTAAAATATATAATCAAAAAGAAAGGACTGTAAATTTAAAAACTCGTGACCTTTTTCTCTTAATATTTTAAGTGGCGCTGCCAGAACTGTAAAACATGGAATTTAGTATATTCAACATTAATTTCCAATTTTATCGCAGATCATCATAAAATGGATGCTCTTCTTCTTTATACATAAAATTTCCAAAAATCACGTAACTGGTCATTATTAGATATCTAATATTCAAATAACTCTTTCTTTTCAATAAATATCTTATCATGAGACGGGGAAGAACGAACGCACTAATGGAATTGTAACTTTAAAGACACCGATTTTTTATTTGAAATTGCTCTTTTCTTACATATTATGTATTTTAAGTTTTTATTCACATCTCATATCGGCCTAGCCTTTTCCCAACTACAACTTTTGACTTCTCTAGCTACGGGCGGAGCAGGAGGAGACGGAATTTTACTGACGATAACCCATCTATGTTCCTTCCTTCGCCCTTCGTGTTACGGTGCCGCAGCAGCCTTCTCCCAACTATCTTGGCGTCGGCTTTCAGTCAATGCCACTGAATAAAGTGTTTTACATGAAGCGACTGCCTATAGGACCTCCACAAACCCAGTTACTTTTTAACAAGATCATCTTGTTAAGTTTGTCAGGCATTCTGGCTTGTGACATGGCCCTCTTCCCGGGCCATAGCCTGCCAGGGCGGCTGGATGTTCGAAAGAGTTACCGCGCCCCCGGAATAAAAAGGACTGAAGAAGGAACATGGATGGGTTTTAGTCAGTAAGAGTCTGACACTCTCCCGCCACACCATGGCGGGCACCATGACTCCTCCATTTAATGATTTCGCATCCGAAAAAAAGGCTTTTTGGCTTCTGATTACCCGTAATGGTAGTCAAAGAGCTACAAATGATAGCGGGAGCACTGAGCCACGTCAGCCATCAAAAAACCTATTGTGTCGCCAAAAAATGATGACCAAAAACTGTCAGTAGGTACTTACGTAACATAAGTCAACGAGTCGCAGCTCGTAAGTCAATACGTCATAATGGCACGTAACTTAGAGTCATCGTTCGTAATTAGCAAATATGTAATGAGCACTTTCGCTGGCTGAGAAAAGTGTAAGCTTCAGATGCTGTGGTACACAGAGCGCAGCATCTGTGTTTTAGAAGATTCTTTTTTGGAGTGTTTTATTTTATTGTTTTATTATTTTTAGAAGAAATTGTAAGGATTCTTGGAGTAAAATCAATTGAGGGATTTATAGAAGAAATGTTTTTAGAGACATTAAAGATATAAAATAAAGTTAAAGTTTAAACACAGAAAGATGCTGCGTTAGATTTAGATGTCTGTCTTTATTTTGTTGTGCTTAAGTAAAGAATTGAATATCCATTACTGATTAAATGAAATAAATCTAACAAAATAAAATTTAATTCAAAGAAAAAATCACACATTAATTTTTATTCAGAAAACCAACTTTTATTAAAAAAAACTAATTCTCTCGGCTGCTTTTTTTTTGTAAATCAACCATATATATTTTTTACATAATAATAATTTCCAAAACACCGCTCCCGCTATACCACAACCGCAAATGACACAGCGTTTACGTTTACTTTAGTTTCCGTTACCGCCGCGTTCTATTGCGTAACGTTAACGCGTACGTGCGGGGACAGTCGCGTTATGATCTATCGACTAGACGTGAGAGTTATGCTGATATAATAGAAAACTGATTATGAAATATGATTCGATTTACATTTTTATGAGTATAACTGTTAGATTTATGTGCTCAAATTACCGGTATAATGTATAACGGTATCATTTATACCGGTATAATACTGATAGGTTCTAACCAGTATTGTTTTTAGATGCAGAACAAAAAACTAAATAACTTGCTGTTTCCCGCGGTTTCACCCGCGTGCCGAGGGAACTACTTCACGCATCCGGATAAAAAGTTGTGAATCTATGAACTTCTCTAGAGACCCCTCTATCTCTGTACCAAATTTTATATAAATTGATTTAGTATATCTCTATATAAGTGTAGTTGCTTATCTTATTCCTACCTAATATTATAAATACGAATGAGATTGTGTTTATTACGTTTTCAATGTTAAATGGATGGACCGATATATATGAATTTTGTATGGAATATTTTTCATTCCTTGTTATCTGGGTGAATGAAAATGTCCTTCAGGACTATATATAGACTAGCTTCGCCCGCGTGGACTATACAAATTCAAATAAAAAATGACAGTTTCATACAAACTTTGCCTCTCTTTTTCACTCCCTTATAGTTTCGGAAAATGCTTTCTCATCTGATGCCTACATCATACAAACAACACACCCTCCAAGTTTCAGGGGGGTTAGACAAGTGGCAAAAACGCTAGTAGAATAGAAAACAAAATGTATGGGAATGACAGATAGCTAGTCGTAAACGAATGTCATTCCCATACATTTTGTTTTCTATTCTACTAGCGTTTTTGCCACTTGTCTAACCCCCCAGGGTCTCTACGATCAGCGTTTTGGGCTGTGCGTTGATCCGTCAGTCATTCAGGACAAAGCATTTTACATAATATAGATTACAGTTAAAGTTTCTTTAATAGGCTTTTTTGTTCCCTTTAGTGACGTAGATACCTAGAATTTTCACTAGAAGTATTTTCTTTCACAGTTTTCTTGCCAGCTCACTTCCCGCCTCATATCAGTTTTTTATAATATTTCGTAAACATTCGATCAGATATTCTCACCTCTACTTAGTATCTAACACTAACGATCCGTCAGTATGTATGTCGCTCGTTATGTATTACTCAACCGTGACACATGGGAACTGGTTTTATAAATGCTGATAATTGGTGGAAATTCGTGCAGTTTTTAGTGTTATAATTTATAATTACCTATGTGATTTTTCCACGCCTTATATGGGAATGTAGGAAATAACGGTATCGTCAGATTGATTTGTGTTATGTATAATAGAATAATAGACTATATGAAATTAGAATAAAAGGCGTTCTATGTAGTGCCTTCAATTATCTTGTTTTTATTTATATAAAAATAGTTTTTTTTTTTTTAAGATAAGATTCATTTATTTATAAACATGAGTAAACATACAGAAGCATGCAAGATCTTATAACATTAGGGTAGGTGACAGTCATGTTTGGCCTTTTAGGCGTATAAATTTAGTAATTTTACAATAGTAATGTCAGGTACAAACAGTCAATTTTACTAGAAATGTGTGAGTAGTCATAATATGTCAGCTAAAGAATATACAGTCAATAAAAATATAGATGAGTGGGTAGTTACAATTTGTCAGTTAGAAAATCATTACTGTCGTAGTAACACTTATCCGCTAATAAATCCCGCAATTTTATTTTAAACAGTTTAATATTTAAGTCTTTATATGCCTGAGGTATTTTATTGTAAATAATTGGTGCCATACAGAAAATGCTTTTTCTCATTAAAGTAGTTTTTGATGTGTGAAGTTACAAGTTTTGATACATAGAGTTTCTAAAGGAATCTTGGATGGCATGTTAGTTTAAATAATTGAAGTTTAAATCGATTCTATTTCGAAAAAAATAATCGTCGTCAGTAATCGGACAAAAATACCTCACTAATTACGTAACAGCTAAACAATCAGAAATAAAAAATCTAAACTCCATATATCTCACACGATAGATATGACAATAAAAAATAACTGTGAGAATTAGAAAATATCAACTCGAATCTATCGATGACACTTTTCCTATTGTTACGAGCTTTTTATCGATATAGAAATCGGATCTAGTAATGATACAAAAACGGTACGCAAGTCTTTTCTGTGGACTCACAGTATTGTGTGAGGCTGCGTGCGTGTCACTGAGATCTTACTTAGAAAGCATCTTTGTTTGGTCTAATCTGTGGGAATATGTAAAACTAAGTAGCTTTAGTTTTGTGAGAAATGTGGGTAATAACCGCAGTCGAAGTCAAATTAGATCTACACAACAAAAATGTCCATTTTAAAATGTCATTATACCATTATCTGCTCAACTAAATGCCCATTTCAAATTGTGATCATCATTGGAGACGAATAGGCAAAAAATTACATGGTTACTCATAAAACCATTTTTCTCGACTTAAAGGCTTTGTCAAGCTTTCTATAGCATGATACATTAATGTGATCCAGATTCCAGTGTTAGAGAGAGATGGAGCAATGCACAACGAATAGTGGTGTCCCATTTTCATTCTGGAATCTCGATAATTTTAATGAATCATAATGCGTCGCCAATATAAGAATTATCAGCAAGTACAGTGAACTGAGTTAGATGGGACCCTGGAGACGGTTATGGGGTATTTATCCGGGGTACTACTAAATATACTTTCCACGGGACGTGGGTAACACCGCAGGAAACAGGTAATTTAGTATACATATATACGATTGCTGTCCAACTGTTTACGACCATCACAAAATTCGCGCCCCATTATGACATATGCTTCCGTTGTGTTCGCACACTCAAAGCCATACCGTCTCCATAGAATGCAGACCCTCCAAAACCGTTTCTTAAGAAAAATCACAGGGGCCCCTTTCTACGTACGAAACGAGAACCTCCATCTCGATCTCAAACTGCCCACCATCCAACAGTTTATGAAACGTGCCGCCAAGTATTACTTTGATGCTGCCGAAAAGCATCCAAACCCACTGGTCGTATCGGCCGCCGGATACGCACCCTCCCAGATCAGTAAAATTCGCCGCCCAAGGCATACTCTCACCATACCCGATGACGCTATAACCCTCTTCCAAGAGAGCAGTAGGTCCACTAGCACTCTACACAAACACAGACCGCGTTCGTATCGACTTCGCCGCCGAGGTCCGTCGCGACGACCTTGTCCATGCCCTCCCGACCCTAGCTCGACGAGCCAGCCCGCGAGCTGAGCTAATAGCTTAAAAATTCCCGATTATAATAATCATAATTTATTCTGATCCAGCCTGTCCCTTGCTGTCCTCCCCCAGCGACGCCCTAAGCCGAGGCCCGTACCCCACTAGGGGGTGCCCTTAGCGTGTAGTCGCTTAGTTTTGTAAGTTAAGCCCTGGCTGGAGGCCCTAAATTTATTTAAGGCACTTCACAGGCAAGCCCGGTTAAGCAGTCGACAACCTTCTAGGTTGACCTGCGAGATGCCATACACAAAAAAAAAAAAAAAAAAAAAAAACAAAATTCGCGTCACTCAAGGTCCTAAGATCTAAGGATTAAATTAAATGTCGTAAGTGAATGTAGCATATCAGACGTGTCCTGTTAAGTTCATGACATTTGACTTGGCCTATACAAAGATTTTAAATGTGTTTACTTACAATATGCATTGTATAGTGAAGAGCGAGGGGCTTGTGGCGTGCGAATTGATAAAACGTTATCCGCGGTCAGTTCGTGGATGGTTGATGTATGAGTCACGTTAAAACTTCTGAATGAATTTGAATGAAATTTAGTACGCACATAGTTTATAAACTGGATTAACACATGAAATAGTTTTTATTCACAGGCGCGAATTAGTTTCCTCAGAATGTAGGTGAAACTGTGGCAAATTGCTAGTCGCTAGTATGTCATATTTTCGTTGATGTTAGGATTTCCCTGTGATACCACCGCGGGTGATAAAAGCAGTAAAATGCAAGTTTTCTATAATAACTAACAATTTTATTGTTAAGATCTTGTGGTAGTTGGTAAAAGATATCATTTACAGAGATATACTTAATGTTGGTACTCTCTCCATTGTCTATCAAAACAATGTAATAGAAAGCAGAGTGACATTTTATGAAATATCATTTTACGTTGGCAGTTAAAGTTAATAAGTAAGTGATTATATGTTATACATAAATGAACAAATAAAAAAAAAACAGCTAAGTTGGATGCTTGTATTTAGAAATTATTGGATCTTAAGATTGCATTTTCTTGGTATATTTATTAGGTTTTTGATAATAGATGCATTAAAGACAGTTTAAAAGAACAATAAATTGTTATAGTCGTGAAACCAAATCAGGCCGATATCAAATGTCTTTACAAAACCTTCCTATCAAATAAATATTAGAATAATTGTGGTAGCTTAGGTCCCATTGTGAAAATAAGCCCATCAGCAATTTACTAACAAGGCTATTACTGCCCAGCTCATAAGCTCGTGGCTAAGTAACAGCCGCACGGTTCCGTCGATCAAAGGTTAAGCTGCGCTTGGCGCGGTTGGTCCGTGGATGGGTGACCATCTTTGTCATAGCGAGACTCCTCCGTGCCTCGGAAAGCACGTTAAGCTGTTGGTCCCGGCTGTCATTTGTAGATCTTTGACAGTCGTTACGGGTAGTCAGAAGCCAGAAAGTCTGACAACCAGTCTTACCAAGGGGTACCGTGTTACCCGGTAACTGGGTTGTGGAGGTCAGATAGGCAGTTGCTCCATGTAAAACACTGGTACTCAGCTGCATCCGGTTTAGACTGGAAGCCGAACCCAACATAGTTGGGAAAAGGCTAGGCAGATGATGCTATTACTGCCCAGGGTCACGCCAGACAATCATTTATATAACTTTAATCAAGGACACTTTCAATAAGCCTAAATGATTGATTGATTGACCAACAATTTTACTATCAATCACATAAAATACACCATCAACACCAAACAAATCACATACGAAGTTCACTGCCCCCACCAGGAACGCATAAAATCGAAAGTGCTTCGTGAAAGTGGGACCTTGCTCTTGAAAGCGAAAGGTGATTATACTGCTCATAACATATTGTTAGCTCGTTTACACCGCGAACATGTGTAGTCAGTAGTCTGGCCATGTGATTAGATAAGCATTCTAAGTCATTGTTAATGAAAATACGTGGAGGAAGTAAATTATCATGTTTTGAACCACGAAGTGAAGCGGCGGCCATGATATTTTTCTTGTGACGTCATAGTCTATGATACGGACGAATACTATGTTAATGTTGAAGCAAAATTAAGAATGGTATAATACTGACTATTTAATTAACCTTCTTCGCGTCACATTAAAGATTAACACGCACTAAAAAGATATCAGGGGAGTTAGACAAGTGGCAAAAACGCTATAGAAACGAAAACTTGTCTAGCCCCCCAGGTTACTTATATGTAAGTGAAACGGAAGAACTGTAATTTAAGATCTATCAAAATGGAGAATAAAATTGAATAATTTTGCTATTATTTTATGTTTTTTTTAATATCATAATATTTTTATGATATATGTTTACTATATTATAATATCTTTTATATGTATTAATAACATAAATAATATTATTGATATCGTGTTTTGTGATATTCGTAAAAGTATAAATTATAAAAAGATTGGTGCAACCGGCTGTTAATGTTTTTGCGTTTTCAGCTTAAAATTTTATAATTACCGTTAGTGTAGCCTTAACTTTTTCAAACCATTCCATGGGCTCTGGGTAATAATAGATTCTCAGTTTGTTTGGAAACTGGCTTTGCTAAGGCCTTATAAATCTACATTTCAGGCTCCTACTGAGAAATTACTCAATAGGAGCCTGAAATGAAGACCCCCATAACATTTTGCTCTACACAAATCGATCCCTGGAACTCACGTTCAGCAGTCTCGCTTACAACTATTACATCAACAAGGCAAGCCTAATGTTAACATGTAATAAATAAATATATAATAATGTGTAATATATATAAAGACGTTTATTTAAAGCTATAAAGCAGCCGGTGCAACGGGGCGTGGCTTCCTGTTCTTAGGAGACAGTCTGTTCCGTTCCGTACGGCGCGCTTTATTATGTTATGTTGAGTTATATCTGTATTGCTGATGTTGGCGTGTTCGCGTTTATGTCGTCGCGTTATATGCTACGTTTTTAAAAGGTAAAAAAAATATGGAAATCTTTATCCATTCAAATGAAGTATAGTTTTATACAAATAAAAATTATATATCCAAATAAAAATTTACACACAATTCACACCTGTGGTCATAAAGGCGGCCCCGTCTTCTATTGTTAAATGTTTAAGCAAAATATCAACCGAATTTTGCTTAAAAAAATACGTCTTTTCTGTGGATAACAGACAGATCCCTATTTCTTAAGATGAAATAGATTTTTTTGAGCAATTTCTCTACTTACAATTGCACTAAAGAAATCTTCATTCCTTTTTGTGTCCACGAACCTTTGATAAATATTTGCGAAGGCTAGATGTTGAATTAACAAGTTATTTTGACCTTTGATCCAGAGTTTAAATGACTTCAAATTATAGTTATTACCGCAGTTACGTTGGCTAGTTATGGCATAAACTACTATTATATGTAGGCTGTTTATAATGACTTTATACTAAGAACTCAAATAGGGTTTTTGAACTGGCTTACTATAAGGTCGTTGATCTACTTACTAAAAATGGGAAAACAGACATTTTAACATATAACTTTAGAAGTCAGACAGTAAAAAATATATAAAATATATAATGGAAAAAATTACAAAAATGCCCAACCTTCAATAAATATGTTTTTTTTATTATGTATTTGGGTGCATTTGGCAACACCTCACTGATGTTGGGTGACGATGCATCCGAGGATGGATCACGCAAGCATAGATAATACCTATTCACTCTCGGCTTGAAGACTCCTTAAGTCATTTACAATAAGATTAGAAAAAAATCCAAACTATTTTTGCAGCTTATTCAACCAATTTTTATTCCATTTACAGATAAGGATGGCGTTGAAAGTAAAATAATGTTTACAATAACAAAAAAATATATTCTGCATCTGTTTTTGTCTTGTAACCTTAGTAATAGCTTTAAATCGATTGAACAAACGGTAAATAGGGTACGTTTAAATGTCTAATCTTATTGTAAATGGGGTATAGAGCAAACGAATCGATATTGCCAAATAATTTTCACTACCCAAACAAATTGGTCGCTCAGCTGACAATTTTTCTATGGATGTGATAACATTTTTTTTTTGCGATTTTTACAAACTCGTAGAACAAAAGTTGTTAGTTTTGGTGGTAGTAATCATATCCTAGAGCACGTCCGTCGTTAATCCTGTCAACCTGTCTAGTATCTTAAATGAAACTTAACCATCTTACTTATAAAGTCCATTTAATTTTTAATCTGCTGCTTTTCAACGGATTAGCAAATATAATATATATATATAAGACGTTAAGTAAGGATTAGGTGAGAAACTTCAGATTACAGATTTTTAGGGTTTTTTGTTCGATACGAGCACCCCCCCCCTCTAACTTTTGAATGGCTGTACCTAGAAATGTAAAAAAAAATCGCAGACGTAGCACATGTAATGAACTTACAAGGAAAACTATCACGGCTAAGTAGGCTTAACCGGTTACAGAGTTATAGTCGACTAACTAACTCCTACTACGGAACCCTACTGCGCGTGGCCCGACACGCACTTGGCCGGTTTTTTTATAAGTATGACAAACATTTCCGCTAATAATGTCTTGTTGACAATGATAAGCTATTTATTTTTTACAAAGAGCTGCATGTATTTCCGTCACGTGATTCTTTAAGCCTGACTTAAATACTAAAGTCTAGATACTGAGTCGCTTGCATACTAAGAATGGACCCAAGATTATATTAAAATCTGCATTTTTATGAACTAGCTTGTGTGCACGGTTTCACTCAGATTATGTTAAGAAAACTCATTTATTTTTATCACTAAGTCAGAGATTTTAATGGGGTGCAAAAGACACCGTTGAACTTAGCTTGAATAATAATAATCAAACGTAACTTGATTTGAAATTGTAATTTCTATAAATCGCGTTTATTGTAGGGATACCAAAAGTCAGATCTGTTATTTACTTAAGATCTGTAAAAAACTACGATAGAAGTTAATAAATTCTGCCATTATATTTCTGTATTTTCGTCATAAGATTTATGATATAAAAGTATTACTAAATCATTATATCTATGACTTGTTAAATAATTCGGTTAAGTCGTTTCAGAGTATTGCATACAAAAAAAAAAAATAGTTTAAAAAAACTAAAAAAACACGCTTTTATTGCTGACCGAACTAAAAAGTAGAAAATAATTTTTAAATAATTCAATTCAGAGTAAAAAGCGTGGGGTGCATTTTCCTATATTTTCATGACTCTCCTCTCATAAATGGTTGCCAATAGAATAGGTGTAATAATAATTAAAATATCAAGCATTCCACGCTTTTTACTCTGAATTGAATTATTTAAAAATTATTTTCTACTTTTTAGTTCGGTCAGCAATTTTTTTTAGTTTTTTTTTATCGGATTATTGCATTGTCATCGGCCCTTAACACGTGTGCAAAGTTCCAAGTTGATCAGACGTCTAGAAACCAGTGAAAATTAGCTTCAAAGATTCCGTTACATACATACATACAACCCGAGCTAATAAAAGCGTGTTAAAAACTAATACCTCTTTGTGGTATTTTTATATTATGTAGAAAGTGCACTTAAGTATATAAATAAGAGATTATATAAACATGCAGGAAAATAAACGTCTTTTATGTAATGTATTATGCGCTGATCTGGCGGAAATTCCTGTCAGTAGCTACCTAATTGGTATTTTAGATGTGTTTTTGAAGATCTGGTAAATATAATATACTATATGCTGTTTGCCGCGGTTTCACCCGCGTCCCGAGCGAACTACTTAACGCACCCGAAAAAAACTAGCCTATAACCATCTTCAGGGTCCCATATATCTTTATACAAAATTTCATCAAAATTGGTTATGTCGTTCTTAAGTTATGGCGTGACCAAGTGAAATCTTTGATGATTGCAACAAATGGATATTATGGAAAGATAATGTTTATCGATATTATATATGGGAAAGTGAAGTGATCCTTACTAATATTATAAATGCGAAAGTAACTCTGTCTGTCTGTCTGTCTGTCTGTTACGCTTTCACGCCAAAACTACTGGACCGATATAAATGAAATTTGGTACAGAGATAGAATGGACCCTGAGGAACAACATACGCTACTTTTTACCCGGGTGCGCTAAGTAGTTCCCTCGGGATGCGGGTGAAACCGCGGGAAACAGCTAGTTAATAATACTGTAATAAATTAAAATTAAAATAATTGAATGAAAGTTGAATAATAATCTATCTAATCAAATAATTATTACATAAAATTATATATAAAGTTATACGTTATACTAACATAAGCTCATAATAAAATTAATTATTTTAGGAAGCGAGCTACGCTTCAAGAATTTTATCAGATAATTTGAATTAGCGAGTTGTTAGGTATGGCCGATTAATAAATTATTAATGGCTCCATCATTCGTTCCGTGTAATACATGATTACTTTACTTATGCAGTATACGTAGATATAGTTTATTTATTTACATAAAACAATGGGTTATACATATTAAATAATCCCACAAAACTCGTTTAACGGTTTAACTGTGAGTCAGATGGGAGACATAAAATAGCTAACTTTAACTAAAAAAAATACCTAGTTGTAGGTTGTAATTTTGACGTTCAGGAAATATAGATTTTTCAGACAAAAGATATTTTTTTTTTTACGTTTAATAAGTGACAGATTCTTAATGACTAAAACCCATCCATGTTCCTTTACGTTCCGGGGCCGTGGTAATTCTTCCAGAGAACCGTAGCCCACGTCATCAGGCTTACCGAACTAATGCCGTAAACTATAAAACCCATGCAAACATAATAATTGATGTTCAAGTAAGTATCAGAACACAATGACATTACCGCGAACGGTGACAGTTTCCCATACAAAACACCGGTTTTTGCTGAACCGGTCGCGACTCGCAATGACTCCGTGCTTTCTAGAGAGCTCAGCTTTCGAACGTGCGCGGGCGCTGTGATAACACGTTTTCTATATATATAGAAGATGAGGTTGTTGATTTACATGGATACATGGATTTTTTTAAATTAAGTAATAGAGAAAACCCTAAAAAACCTTAGGCACGGAAAAATGTGACATTGTTTTTTGAATCTTATATAATCCTAGCAAATGGTTGGAAAAAAGTTACAACATGTTACAGATTTGCACAATCAACTTGATTACTTACTACTATCTGATTTTGGTATACAAATAGCCAATTTGAAGTAGGTAATTGTGAAATTACACAACAGGTTTTCATATTTAGATGAAAGTATAAAACAAGCTTTTTAGAGGCTACTTATTCTAATCCTAACTTCCTAACTAAAAAGTGAGTTTGTTACGCTTTCACATTAAAACGGCTGAACCGATTTGAATGAAGATTAATACATAGATAGATGGGACCCTGGAGACAGCTACTTTTTATTCAGACGTCAAATTTACAAAAGAACGCCCCCAAAACGCCCGCCCTCCACCACTTCCTATGTGTTATTGCTGGGAAGAAGAAGTGGCGCAACAAACTCCCTAGCAACTTCTATAAACAAAAGCCTATAGTTTACAAACAATGTACTAAACTAACAGTCAGAAATCCTAATATCTCATCATTCCCAGTCACGTAAGTGTCGCCAAATTCATTGTCAATTACGTAAACTGGCATTGACACCGACGTGGTGTGGATCGTAAGCACTCTAGTGGTTACCTATGGGTATCGGTTACGACAGTACCCCATGACAAAGGTGATCCTATTAGATGTCGCAAAGAGGATGGGTGTTGGGTGTAGAAAATGCAGCAGAAATTAAAAATATTTACCCCGAATTGGAAAAAATGCTGCTCCGTGGACTATAATCTATGTGTGCATATAAAACGGTTTGTTCCGAATGAATGACTGATGGATCAGCCTAACCCGCTGATCGTAGCTTAAAACTTGGAGGGTGTGTTCTCTGTGTGACATAGGCATCCGATAAGAAAGGATTTTCCGAAATTCTAACCTAAAGGTGTGATAAAGGGGGTATTTTTTTATTTAAATCTATATTTTTTAATTTGAATTCATTTATCCCACGCGGCCGAAGCTGCTGGCGGCAACCCGCTCCGGCTTCTCATGGGTGTAATGTAGATTCTCAACTATAGGTAATATGCAAGTATCATACATATAAACCTTCCTCTTGAATCACTCTTTCATTGCTGATATCTGCATTAAAATATGTTGCGTAGTTTAAAAGACCGAAGCATACAATAACAACACCGGGAGCGACTTATTATAATATGTAATTACTTCATATTTTTCAAGTACTCGTTCATCGTTAATCCTAGTCATGACAAAATAGCTATTTTCATTGTCACTTGCGCAAACTGACATTGTACAAACGCGACGTGAGTGTCAAAACGTAAACAGTGCAAGTAGTGGGTAGTCCAGCTAGTTCATTGTCGCGCATGCGCCGTGTTCGTAATCTAAAAACATTAAACGTTATATAACTCTGAATCATGTTAAATGTTGTTTGTAAACATGGCTTTGCTTTGAAGAATGTTTATAAATTTGTTTTTATACTGAATGGATAGTCTTTTGCGTTCAGTAGCTGTTATGTCAGGTACTACTCAAAGTATAGAAACTATATGCCTGTAAATTGAGATTCAGATCAAAAATATTGGCTGCTGCGCTGCGTGTCGCGAGTTCGATTCCCACATGGCAACTTACATTTTTAAAAAAGTTCACCTACCAGACTAAGAATGAAAATTGGACCTTATTTCCAACATCTAGAGGCAGGTACAAAACGATATTGTAATATTTTGTAACATAATCTTCTTAAGTTTTTAGTTCAAGGCGCGTCCCACGCGAACTTTTGCTTGATTTTAAGTACTTTACACAGAGAGCTTGAGAAAGTTGAAGCACACCCACTTCTGTAAGCTTAAGTGTTTGTCTGTTATCTTGCGAAATCTCTACAAACAAGTAGTGGGTTTGTTTGTCTGTCTGTTCATCTTTTTCTGAGTTTGTTTCGGCATTTATTTTCAGTGATAATAATAGAAATGCGTTCAGTGTTCTCTTGAAAACATAGACACTAGTAATTTAACTATCCTAGTTACAAAATAAATAATTTCATTTCATCCCGATTCCGATTCCCATCCCAAAGAGGACTCTATTGCAGTCCGTGGCAACCACTGAAGTTTCAACTTTGTGGTATCGCATTAATGAAAAAGTTGCGTGATAAACAAAACAAGTAAAATACAGTACAAACGCGGCATTCCCCATCGATTCTGGTCTTGCAATAAATGCAATTCATTGGCAAACCGATTGCTATTGTTTACATAAAGTCACAGACCACGACAATGCGCAAGTGGGTCATAAAATACAAGCGCGACAACTTAGCTCTGTGACGGACCGAATATTTCCTTCATTGAGTTCTAAGTACCTATTAATTAAGAGCTGTTTGAACTTTTAAGAGAATTAAATGATATCTACACTAAGTTTGCATGTATTGGGTCATATCTGGCGCTTCTGGCTGTTTAAAGTCACTTGGCGTATGCCCCCAATAACACTATGTCCTTACGTTACCAGCCGATTCCCACCGCAAAGCGTGTAAAGGAACTTCATTCCAAAATTACCATGCCTGTCTTCCTAAAGAGTTGAGATGGTCATGTTTGAAGCTATAGAGGTTCAACTTCGCTTTTCTCTCACACAATAGTACATACCCATGTTTCCCAGTTATGTAAGTACTAAATAGTGACTATACCATGTCATAGGGGGCGACTTTAGTGCGACCAACCTCTACAAATTCAAAATTCTGCGCAACCTGAGAATCGAACTGAAGACCCAAGCTCAACAGTCGTACTTATTCTACACCAAGGGCTCACTTATTGATTAAAAAAAAAATCTACACAAAGACTGGAAGGACTGGTCTAGACTACAATATTGATATAAACATCTTCAAAGCGGATCCTTACATTAATATGTATGTTTATTGCCGGACATAGCTGGATGTGCAACAGAATTGCAACAGCCCTGAGTCAGCGGATGCAAGCCATCACCGTGGAACCCGTCTGGTGGGTAGCCAGTCTAGGCTTAAATAGCAGATGTCATAATTATTTCTGCCGTCTTATTGACCATTAAAATAATAGTGTCTTGAAGACGTAAACTAAATTGTAAAATATTTTTTTGGAAGGTGGTAAAATCGGTAGCCTGTTTGGTCGACCAAGTGGAATTTATGATTATTCCTACTCCTCCACTATTGTTTTCAGATTAAATCCGGCAGATTGCGGGTTCCAAGACAGTAAAAAAAACTCTGGGACTCGTCGAGCTTCATTGCCTCGACGTTTTCTTGTGGTCGCCACTGTTGATTGTGGCTTTCAGGAGTTGCAGTAGTTGGGAATAGTGTGGCGAGCTAACAGGAATAGTGTCCCATATATATAGCCTGTTTGGTCCAGGCAATCGAAAAAACTGGTCACGTGCCAGTCGTACTCGTACACGAAGGATTCCGTAGATTCGTAAAATTATACTACATTTATGTGGTTGATTAGATGATTCTGATAGGTATAGTATATAGTTTTTTTAGAGTTTGAAAGATATGGAATAAAACTGCCAACTCTAGTATAAATCGGTGGGGCAAAAAAATTCTAGGCTGATTTGGTCGTTTATGATAATGGTGAAATATGCTGCGTATTAAACATTTATTATTTCAATGAACTATACGACATTTTACACAACGTCATCCGGTTGTAGAATTGCTTTAAAAATATTGTAAATGCTAAAATATTGCGATATGCAGTCGGATGTTACCTATCAAAGACTAACTGTAAGGTGACGATAAATATAAAATTGCAGAATAAAAATTTTATTGATAAAAGTCATAAATGGTGGATTATTGAGTGCTCACCCGATTTTCTATTTCCTTCATAATAACCTCCTCCTTTTTTTGAAGTCGGTTAAAAAGTATCAATGATAACTGTACAAATTCCAGTCAAGGATTTGAAAGAAGAGATGTATGGAAGAAAAATACATAATGCGCTGAACTCTAATAATTTGCGATAAGGCCAGGAGGAAGGTGAAGGAAGATGATGGTGATAGGAGTCTTGCTAAATGAGGTCAAGGTAAGCGAAGAAGAAGCTATTTTATTATTATCAAAATTCATCAAAATCGTATCAAAGAAAATGTGAAAAATGTATCAAAGGATTATTTTTTTAAAATGTCATTTCTCAAAGCGGTTATTAATTATAGACCAGGTTAGCAGTCTTACTAATTATAAGTTCCTGTTAAACCTCTTGGTAAGTGGTGTTATAATAATTTACTATGTGTCATAAAACATACATTTTTAACATATTAAATTGAACATGTAATAAAATAAACCACATTTACAATTAATGTAATACTAATAAACCTTGAATAGACTACACGCAATTCGATCATCTTGAAATTAATCGAAATTATATTTATTCGTTTGTATATCGTGTGAATTTTGATCACTTGCAACACTTGGAAAGGCGTATCATCCTAAATAGCAAGGCTAGGTCTAGCTGGATTGTTAATCATTTGCACTTCTCATTTGAAGTCACCTTGACTGATATGTTATGAAAAACATACGTATTTAGATTTGATTTATTAATTTAATACTTGAAAATAGAAGCTTCTGGTATATTTTAGTGTACCGGTTATGTATCAAACCTTGTAACGCACATATAAGTGTCTACATTTAACAGTTTTTGTGGAAAAATATTGTAAATCATAATTGGGTATTTTCATCTTTATTTTTAATCGAATTTCAAAAACACTTTAGACGCCAATTCAGATTATTCTATTTATTTGTATGTGATTAGATGGCTATTAGAGATATTATGTTTGCTGATTGTCAATCAATTTTAATTATTAACACACTGACTAACGGTGAAGGAAAACATTGTCAGGAAACCTGGACCAAAAAGTCTGAATTCGCGAATCCGCCTTGAGCAAGCGTGGTGATCAATGTTCATGTTCTGTATGAGACGAGGCCTTTGCCCAGTAGTGGGATAATAAATAGGCCGAAGCTCAAGTCGCGTAATAATAATATTTGATATGATCCAGCTAGTCCCTAGTTGTCCTCCCCAGTGACGCCCTAAGCCGAGGTTTGTTTCCCACTAGGGGAGCCCTAAGCGCGCTGTCACTTAGTTTTAAATTTAGTTTTGAGCCTTGGCTGGAGGTTTTAATTTAATAAATTAAATTAGGATCTCGCCATATTGTCCGGTTAAGCAGGTCGAATGCTGTTAGAAGCTGTCGTACATCCCTATACTATCAAGGTAGTCAAGATAACACAGCTCTAAAGAAATGCAATCAACACTCAAGATTACCAAACACGACAAAGTTGTTTTAAACCACGATTTCATAGCTAAAATTACTTTTGAAATCTTTGTTCAGTTCCATTTGAACAGAATACCGGTTTCATGCAAAGTTAAGCTGTAAACCGTATCATTTGAAAATGATCGAGAAATTGCTTAGATCGGACCTGCGTCGGCGCATTGCAAAAGCCGTTCGCATCGAGATAATTATGTAAACACTGACATCCTTGGGATGGTAATAACATGTGGATGGGAGGATGTTTATATGCTAATGTATGTATGTATGTTAGAAGCCGGATAGTCGGTTAATGTCATTGTTGTATTTATAGTTTTTTGTATTTCCTGCAGTTTCATATGTGCCCTCGTATGACGTACGAATCCGCATAAAACGGGCCTATAGCCGTTTAGTGTAATCGTGGTGGCCTAGTGGTTAAGGCACCTGTCTCTCGTGTACTAGTGTGCGGGTTCGAAACCTGGCAAGTACCAATGTGACTTTTCTAAAGTCATATGTACTTTTTAAGTCTATCTTAGACGTCACTGACTAACGGTGAAGGAAAACATCGTGAGGAAACCTGGGCTTAAAAAGTCTGAAATCACCAATCCGCCTTGAGCAAGCGTGGTGATCAAAGCTCATACTTTTCTCTGTATGAGAAGAGGCCTGTGCCCAGCTGTGGGACAATATTATAGGCTGATGATGATATAGCCGTCTCCAGGAGACCTACTGTATCTCACTGGAACGAAACTTCGGAATACAATGTAATAGGATTAAAAAAAAAATTGTATGGTAAACAGAAGTTTGTCTAATAAAGACCCCCCATATAAGTTTTTCTTCAATATGTATGATGTAGGTACAGACATCGGCCTGTTATAACTTTACTATGCACAGATTATGTAGGAGATGTTTAAAGACTTTATACTGCTAGTCAATGCTTTTGTTTGCTACCTTCAAAAAGTTATGTTCTAGAAAATTCTTTAAACACATTTTAATACATCTTTGAGAGTGCGCAAGTGAGAGCGCAGTTTTTAACAACTAAATCGTTTAATTTGTTAGAAAATAATCACGTACGGCAATAAAAATCCATTCAATTACACCAATAATAAATTCTACGTCGAAATTTATTAAAGCATCTCACTGCAAATATCGATTTCACACTTAATCAGTACGTAATTTGAATTCCTAATTAAAAACCTTAAACATTTTTGCAGACCGCTTAAAAATGAAGAGACCCATTGAGGTCCATGCCCTCTAAGTGTCATTGCCCTCTTAATTAAGATCTACATGCACTGATGCGTCTTTAAACGTCTTTTTTTAAGAACTAGTGCAATTTGCACATCGATTGCACTAAGACTGGATTATTTATCCATTTTAGTATCCACAAATGTTGTCATATCCATATTAAGAGCAACGTGTCTTCAATTGCTACCGTATTGATTGCTTACATAATAAATATCTATGCTGCAAGTAATTGGTCAATTAACGAACAAAGATTTCAGTAGATTGGGTAATCAGTTCCATCGTCACAAAGGATTGTTTAATAAAAATACAATACAAAAATAATGATCATAACTGCCCGCCTTAAACACCTTATAAAAAAAGAAAAATAATTTGAAATATAAAATTCCAGAGTAATTTCTTCAAATCAGTTTAAAAATCTGCAATTTACCACAATAACAAAAAGACAGCCCTGAAAATGCTTATCCTTCGCAACTTCCTGAGAATTATTACTGGGAAGATAAAGCACAAACAAAAACCCTATCTAATGATTCACATAAATCAGCTATATTCTGTCCCAATTGATCTTACGACAAATGTAAACAAAGTCGTAACCTATTTTGTTCTAATTCTGCCACAGAAATTAACAAAATGGCGTAAGGATAGAGCATTTATGTCAATTTCATGCTCTAAACATCATCAATCATCATTAAATGCCATTTTATTTATATAGTCCGTACTAAACAAGACAAAACATGGTACAAAATTTATCTCCTAATAACCACTAACCTGGTTAACTGCTTCAGCTTAGTAGCCGCTTGTAGAGACGCATACCCGTATCGGGAGAACTTGGCTGCTTCTTCTGAAGGTGCGTTGAAAGCGGCCACATAGCGAGCTGGACTGGAGTCATCCAGCCACAGACCTAACAATGTAAAAATCAGTACATTTCCACCAGTTTTTGGAGAGGTCGGAAATCCATATTTAAGCATCCTTAGGCGGTGGAGGAGCTCGATAGACTAACCAGCTAGAATTATCCTATGTCCCTCTTGTCAAGTCCGGTAAGTATAATAATATTAGCCTGACCTTATTAGACACCTCTCACAGACTACACACTAATGAGATAAGAAATACAAGGCGATGATCTAACTTGACTAGGAAGAGTTTCGGGATGCCACAGAACAAATCCAGCCAGTCCAAAGTAAATGTTTTGTTTTACCAGATTTAGAATTGAGAGAGTAAGTAGTCATAATAATAATCACTAGTCAAACAAACCAGGAAATAAGCATGTACTCGTATGTTAAACAATATTTAAGATACACTTAGCTATTATAAGGAAGACAGTTATATTACAAAAAGTATTTGTTTAATGAGTACAAGCTGAATGACCTGGTTATGGTGTGTCCATGTTTCTTTAAAGGTCATGATGGTTATAAAGAGTTTTCGGAATCAATCAAATAAGTTTCTATTGAGCTGACAAAGCAATGTTTGAGTAAGTGACCAATAAACTACGATGACTATTTGAAGTGGCAGAGATAATTAATAAAGGAGAATGAAACTTGGTTTTGAACTTTCGTAATATAAGCTCGTTTAATATCCAGTGCTTTAAATGAAACTGACCCAATAATGTAATAGACCCAGATAGTATGTCAGGAAATCCGAACCCAGATTTTGTAAGATTAGGGAGAATGATTCTTTTACACTTTTTAGCGCTCTTTATAATCAAAATAAATCGTTACCTGGACTAGGTATTTATATTTAGTCATGTTGACTGGCAGGATCATATCTTAGTTCATACCATTAGAGTATAACCTGGCTACGCATCCCTTTTGATAACATGGACATGTAACCATCCCAAGGAATTTTTCTAAGCTCTAAAATTTGTAGCAAAAAAGATCACCACGAATCAGAAAAATATAGGTATATTTTTATATTCTCATTGTACTCGTATTCCTGTATTACGATATTACTAAATTAAATACTAACCCATAGAATATAGCTTTGGCTCCAAAACAGTGTACAATTCATGCATTTTCTGCATCCCGTAATCAGCGGCTTCCATAATCTCTTTCTTTTCTCCAATCGTTATATTGTTTGGAGATTCAGCTTCACCTCCATCAATTTCTAGTCCCTTTTCATCATCATAGTAGTCATCACCATTGTCTTCATCAAGTTTTTCATCATTTTCTTTGTCAACGACAGTACTATTTTGCTTTGTCAAGTTGTCGTTATCACAATATGTTACTATAATAGTCGAAACGTTTTTAGTTGCAGAAAAAGAGTGATTATTGTTATGGTCTCTTTCTATAATAGTTATGTTATGAACTTCTTTAGTCAATGTACTGTTGAATAGAGGCATCAGATGCTTTAAAACTTCTAATATATTGGCAGATGTTGTGTTTTTGGTATGAGGATCTTTTGTAAGAATTTCTACGTATTTAGGTCTTTCTGTGGTGAGGTTTTCGTAATTTTCAATGCTTTTAGTTGTATGTTTCTTATTTGTATTGTAATTACCAAAAGTATCAATTTTGTCTTCAATACCGCTTTTAATTTGGTTCCTTTTCTTTATGTCATTGGTTTTATCTTCAAATTTCTCTTTGGAAGATGTAAGAATGATTGCTTCATTTAACTTATCAGATGTATCACTTATATTATTTTTAATCCTATTTATTGAAGCTATGATAATATTTATGAGATCTTCTTCTTTTCTACTTATGTTTTCATTTGTTATATTAGCAATTGTACTCAGAAATAGTTTGACTCTTTCTTCATCCTTTTTGTTTAAGTCTTTGTCTGAGGTTTTGTTCTGAATTTTGAATACATCTTCTATGATTTTTGAGAAAGGGCAATTCGGTGTGGTGCCTGTAGAATTAGTTTTCGATTCTTCGTTACTGACGCTCCCATGAAGTAGTGATATCACGATAAAGATGTATTTGTACCTGTAAAATAAAGAACAAACTATATTAACACATTGTTTCTTTTTAAATCTTGACATAATGATCAGATGTAATCAAGTTTCAATAACAATTTCTTTTACACTGAGTAGCATTTAAAGAAGTAACAGTTACACTAATCTAAACTGACAATAACTATGTTTTCGTGACGAAAATAGAAGCTACATTATAAATTCACACGCGTGCGCAAGCATATCGCACTTACTCATACTGGATTATGGTCACCTGCCCATCCTGTGACAAATAGCATGCATTACACAAGCTCACATTACGTCCAGTTGCGTGTAGTCATAGGTTACGCGCGATTGTCCACATACTTTCGCGACAACTGTATGTCAGAAATGGAAAGTATGCTTTCTACTTGCCGATTCTCTTCGTTATTGTGAACCATCCGTACGTAAAATGTCAATGTATTATATTGTCACGCTCTTTCTGTGTTAGGGACTACATTTGTAACTGCAAGACTGAACATAGCCAATTGATATTGTTGGGTTTTACTAACGACTTCGATACCTGCGTGTTTAACTAGGTGGAACGTGTTCTATTGCTGTGTATTATCATAGTGATCATGATCATCAATTTGTAGGAGTTTCACTTGAAAGCATGGGTTTTCTGTTAAAATACTGACTGCACAATTAATAGTGACGTCACGGCTGTGCAGCGATTCGTAAAATTATCGCTAGGAAGTAATATTTGTTTGGCTTATGGTCACATAGTTGTTCTAGATCTGGGTGTTTGTGTCTGTGAGAGGTAAGTAAAAGATGCTGATGCAAGTTTTAATAGGGCAAAAAACATTTTGACTTTCAAAATTTTACTGAATATCTAATTATACCAATTATAAGCAACACGACGCATTAAATATTTCTTAATTTTCAATATCAATTGAAAATGTCGTAAGATTAATACAAGAGCAAGATGTTTTGCGAAGCTTTCGCGGTTGCCCAACTAAGGCCAGTGTTGGGAAAAATAATGAGCGTTCACTGTATCGAGCAAATTGTGTTGCTAAATTTTAATGTTTTGGCATTCAATAAAAAGTCGATTGAATGATTTTGGTTCGAGATAATATTTGTTTAGGTAAGGCGGGCAATTTTAATGATGATGACATTTGACGATGATTTGACGATAGCAGTGGTAAAGTAATTGGCGTCTATCGATTTGAAAGTATCGAAAATACTCGTTCATTTATCATGAGTTGTTTCCGTTTAGTTTCACTCGTATCCTGAAGGAAGTACTTCGCAGATCCGAATAAAAACTTCTCTCCTAAGTCTTAAAGGGTTATTGCACTATATTAAATCATGGTCCTGAATTCAGTGCTCTCATATTACACTATACTACACTGATATGCCTTCTCTTATTAAACTTTCCTTATTTAAGGTTTAGGTACGCTCTGTTTCCGGATGGGAAATCATCAAATGACTCTTCTCATCGTGGATGGGGCGAGAGGGAGTGTCAGACTCTTGCTGCCTGAACCCATCCATGTTCCTTCCTCAGCCCTTTATATTCTAGGGGCGTGTTAACTCTTACGAACATTCCACAGGCCTGGCACATCCTGCAGCCTTTCGATGTCATTTTTTGCGATTTTTTCACATGATACCCTTTTTTGGATCGTAATTTTTTTGGACACATTCTGTAACTTTAATTCTATTATTCCGTAAACAGAGTTCCTATAACATAATAACATGATATCCGTGTGTATGTCATCGATCTACTTTCCAGTGAGCATAACTTATATTTGTGTTATGCAAGTAAAGAGTAAGTTCCGTGTCACGGGAAACAGGAAAGTGCGTGTTCTTATGTAAAATAACTGGTTTTAACATAGAAATTTTGTTCCTGTGAGAAATAAAAGCCTTTTTAACCTATTCTTAGAAAAAAATGGCCTCGAGTTTAGTTACAAAATACCATATTCGAATAGGATCAGTAGTTTTTGAGAAAATCGCGGACATACACACACATGGGTACAGAACCTCCTTTTTTGTAGTTGATTAAAAAGGTCTTATAAAAAAAGGTTTTCATATTAAAAATATTCAAAATGGCTATGTCTATCAAAGATAGTGTCGTTTTTGGATATACCTACTATCCAAAAACCTTCTTCATAAATTTTAAGACCAGAGTCAAAATATATAAAACTAGCTTACCGCCAGCGGCTTCGCCCGCGATATTTTAGCTAATGGATACAAAAACTTGACAAATTATATACTAAAACCTTCCTCATTAATCACTATCTATTTAAAAAGACCGCATCAAAATCCGTTGCGTAGTTTTAAAGATTTAAGCATACATAGGGACAGAGAAAGCGACTTTGTTTTATACTATGTAGTGATAATATAAGTCAAAATATATATAAATATATACCTTTACTTCTGCCCACACCTGTAAATATTGATGTGACGTCATTATCACACTGATATAATCTCACTATCACCGGCACAGTCGTGACAACTATGAGTTATCGATCTATTACTGGTTCACAATGAAGATACAGGTTGTGAGCAAAAAAACAGTAGCTACAAGTTAAACTGACTCTTATGTCTTTAGAGATAGAGTACAAATTCAATTGCCTAGAAAGTACACATTAGCTGCTAAATAAATTGTGCTTTATGTAATTGAAGTAAAGTTGAAATTCGGTTGTTGTGTATGGATGAATGCATGACAAATTGCAAATATTACATGGAATATGCATGTTTGGTTTTTGTTACGGTTTAATATGAAAATACTATGTGCTAATTAATGAACAGGAGATTATATTTATTTGCGGTTATTAATGGTCTGAACGGACATTAATTTGAGAGGAGTAACTTAAGTTCGATAGATATATCTATACTAATATTATAAAGAGGAAAGATTTGTTTGTTTGTAGGGATTTAACTCAAAAACGACTGAACCGATTTTTTAAATTCTTTTGCCATTAAAAAGCTACATCTTTATGAAGTAGTTCAGGATGCGGGTGAAACCGCGGGAAACGCCTAGTTATAATATATGTCTTGTAATCCTGGCCTGCTTCTACTTCTACTAGATGTCTACCGTTCAAATAAATATAACTATTGCTATAAAATTATTGCATAACTAGCTTCTGCCAGCGACTTCGTCCGCGTGGAATAGTGGTGCTCCGCTCCTATTGGTCTTTTGTGAGTCAACCATAAAATATAGACATAGGCTGTCGTGGGATATTTTTTATATAATTTTAAGGCAAACATTTCCGTCATACATGATTTCTGTGTAGCTTTAACCATTAAGGGTGCACACGCGACGGAAGCTTAAAAAATGGAGTAACTTCTCCCGTTTCCCCAACATTTCCCTTCACTGCTCTGCTCCTATTGATTGTAGCGTGACGAAAAGTATACTATAACCAGCTCAGGAGTTCGAAAAATAATTGTACCAAGGTTCGTTAGAATCCGTAGAGTAGTTTTTGTTTCTATAATGTTTATACAGACAGACAAAAATTTTACTGATTGCATTTTTGGCATCAGTATCGATCCCTAATCACCCCCTGATAGTTATTTTGGAAATATATTTCATGTACAGAATTGATCTCTCTACAGATTTATTATAAGTATAGATGTCATGTTTTTACTAATGGCAAATTGAGGGTAGATTGTTAGTCTGTCTACGACTCTTCTTATTCATACAAACTGCTTCCCGCGTCTGCACCCACATACTGACGAAACTACTGCGCATAGCCGTATAAATACTATACCATATCCTAGCCTAGGTATTAATCTATTTCCATGCTAAATTTCATCCAAATCGGTTTATAAATATTATCGTGAAAACGAAACAGACAGACGAATAGAGTTGAGTTTGAACTTATATTATTAGTATCTAAGATTACAGATAACAAATATATTAAGTAATATGCGTTTCTAATTAAAATAAAATAAAAGTACAAACCTTAAAACTTCCATAATTCGAGAGCACTCCGAATTGAAAAACCTTAAACAATAAATCACAGACAACAACTCCACTCCCGCCAAAATTTGACAGCTTGACGCGGACAGATTAAAAATTCCTTGTTTTTTTTTTAATTCGCTTGGTGATCCAGGCGCGTGTAGTGGTTCAGCCAAGCGCCATTGGACTAGCTGTTACATAACGCCGGGAGGCTGGAGTGATTAAAGTACAGTTATAAGACCTCGCATCGAACGATGATCTCGTCTCACGTCCGCTTGCTTGTTTTGTGGCGAAATGAGCTTTTTTGGACCACTCACACCGTTGCGTTAGTTTTTTTTCTTAAATATTCCGTTAAAAATACCCTGTTACTGATATTACGGTCGTACTTAACTCGAAATACAATATTATTAAGCTACAAATAGCCACAAAAAGGTACATAATTTCAGAGTTGTCTTTTTGGAGTTTGCGGTTTCTTAGTCGCGTAAGCATCCGTGGTTGTTGAAAGAATTCTTGAGAAGTTACGACATCGATATTTCCTTAAGCAGCTATCTGCAGTCTTATTCATATACTGCAGGATTTGCTTATTGTTTTAATTGTATGTAGACAAAGACAGGTTCTTATAAAACGTCAAAGCTAAAAGCTAGACTTGTTGCACGGTTCCAAATATATGGTGGTATAGGTATCCAAGATGGGTACTATGAAGAAGATCCGGTAATCCATTGATACTTTTTTAAAGTTCTTGTTACAAGTTATAGTCGTGTAATGTGAGGATCATGTAGATCAGTGTATATACATACAAAAAACATACTGAAACAGCAAAATAGGAGAAGCCTAAATTGATTGTCATAGGCGGCACTCGTTCACGAGTATGACGAGCCTCACTTAACCATATTATTTTCTGATACAAAGCATCCCGATACCCTCTTCAGGTTGTTGTGTAAACTCTGTGAAGACTGAGAGTCAGACTAGCGTGGTGGTTAAGCGGTTGTTTACACCGCATTGCGGATTCGACTCCCGTGAAAATTTTCGTTGGACTGGTCAACCAAAAATGTAGGATGAATTGCCAGTATTTTGGCAAAAACTCCTATGTATTAGTAAGTATGTTCGGTTTGGTATCTTATAGAAGTCGAAAAACTTCTTCATCAGACCTGGGAAAGGAACTGTTAAGACAGCTTCTGTTTTTACGATAATTTAATCAGATTAGAAAATTGCAAAATATTTATTACAGAACATTTTAAGAGCTATCAAAAAAACTGTATACTAGACAAAATGTAAAGGCAAGTGCCACATTTTTTGCGGCCGATAATGTCTGTGGTTTAAAACGTCTCGTGCCCGTTACCACATTGTTATATCGATAGGTACTTGTTTTATTTTCGGAAATCGATCGGCCGTTCTGTGGTGATATTTATGACGTCATGTTTTCGCAAATAAGTTGTAAAAAAAGTAAGAAGGCTTCCTGTCTTCTCTTAACTTTTTTTTACGATGGGTGATAGATGTTTGTCACGCACGACGCAAAAACGGCTGAACAAATTCGGATGCGCGCTAGTAGAGAATGCCATTGTGGCATTAAGTCCGCTTATTTATTACTGCTTTACATGAAGTTTAAATAAATAAATGAGTTTATTACCTAGATCAATACATAGGAGTTGTGTAAGTATATTTTTGTCTTAACTAATCTTTGTTTTATTAATTTTACTCACTATGTCTACAATTTCTAACTAATTCTCCTCTCGCAGATCTGCTAGCAGAAATTTCGAATGAAATAAGCAGAACCTTTGTACGTCAAAATTCAAACATGTATTGTCCTTTTCTATTTTTAACCCCCGACGCAAAAAGTGGGGTGTTATAAGTTTGACGTCGATGTCTGTCTGTGTGTGTATCTGTCAGTGGCAGCGTAGCTCTCAAACAGATGGACCGATTTTAATGCGGTTTTTTCATTTGAAAGCCAGTTTCCTTGCGGTGGTTCTTAGCTATGTTTGGTTAATATCGGTCCGGCAGTGTAAGAGTATCAGATCGTTTCTAAAATGATGAAAGGCATTTCTGCGTAGGCCGTTTTTTAAATTTAAAATTTTTGCTTGTTGTTGTGTGTACATAAATTATATTATAAAATAAATAGGATATTTTTATACCACTATCTGGGGGGTTAGACAAGTGGCAAAAACGCTAGACGAATAGAAAACAAAATGTATGGGAATGACAGATAGCTAGTCGTAAACGAATGTCATTCCCATACATTTTGTTTTCTATTCTACTAGCGTTTTTGCCACTTGTCTAACCCCCCTGGATCCAATTCGAAGTTCACACAGTCAAAGTCGCGGGCTGAAGCTAGTAACATCATAGAAATTCATTGACATGTTCTCCTGCTCGGAGCGGTGCAATTGAGGCAGAACAGCCTTAGGCAATTATTCTTCTAATACATATCACAAGCCGGACATCAGCGATTTAAACACAACGGTTAAAGACCTTTGCTTCTAAAAAAACAATATCATTGTCACTGGTAGTCTGAGAAATTTGGACCAAGATTAGATTGCGTGTAGAACGGTAATAGTAATTTTGTTGGACTGTCATTTGTCATATGAATACTGTCGATGACAGTTGAGCGGTCAGTCGCCTTTTTATTACTCACTAGGTTTTCGCCAGCGGCTACGCCTCCGTGGGCTATAAGTCGTAGTGGCCTAGTAGTTAAGGCACCTGCCTCTCGTGTACGAGTGTGCGGGTTCGAAACCTGGCAAGTATCAATGTGACTTCTTACTTCTTCTGAAGTCATATGTACTTTCTGAGTGTATCTTAGACACCACTGACTAACGGTGAAGGAAAACATCGTGAGGAAACCTGGACTCAAAAGTCTGAAATCGCCAATCCACCTTGAGCAAGCGTGGTGATCAATGCTCATGCCTCCTCTGTATGAGGAGAGGCCTGTGCCCAGTGGGACAATATATAGATGATGATGATGATGATGAGTGAAGTATTTTCTGTAATCCTAGGTAAAAACTTCAATGTTTACAGCTGGTAGAGCTTATAAAAAGTTTATATCCTATATAATTTCATGCTGTAATTCATGCCTATACCCATAAGATGTATTTATGTTTAAATTTTATAACACCAGCCAGATTTCTTCTGATCATGAAATCATCTTTCATTAATCAATCTGAACAAATTTTCTAATCAACAAAGCATAAAGTAACTAGTACTTTTCTGATATGTGCATAACATATGCTATTAGGCGCCAAGGTGTGCTTGCGCAACCAGTATGACAGTACGTGACGTGGGTAAGTAGAGATGACCCTAACCTGTTTAGTTACTTGCAAATCGATGACGTAACGCTATGGTGGTCACGGTTGGACGACTCGATTGATTGATGGACTTTGATGGAGCGATTCCTGGACGATACAAATGTAGGGCTTAATTTTTGATTGGGATTTGAATAATTTTTTTTAGAATCAAACAACATGACTATTAACATAGAGAGAGACTTATAATGAAGACCGGGAAATATGAATTCTTCCTAAAAAACTAAATAAAACTTTTTATTTATATTTTATTAGAAAAAAAAATCTCCTTATAAACACTTAGCTCTTATATTTTGGTTACTAAACAAATAAGTCTGATGGAATTCGATTCGATTAGAAACGAATATTTTTTTTAATTATAGTCTTTTCCCAACTATGTCGGGATAGGTTTCTAGTCTTACTGATTACTGAATGAGTACCATTTTTTTACATGGAGCGACTGCCTATCTGACTTCTGCAACCCAGTTACCGGGTAACACGATACCCATAGTAAGACTGGTTGTCAGACTTTTAGAATATTGTATTCAAACTAATGTCGATATTCTTTCAGAATTTTGGAGCTAAAAATCTACCATATCCAAATTGATCGGTACCTTATAAATGTATCATTCAATGTCTGATCTAAAATTGATTTCACCGGATAGCTATGAATCACCAAGTAGCAGTCTATATTTCAGACGGCGTAAAAAAAACAATTCGATCAATCAATTTTATTGTAGCTTTTTTCGCTACATTCAATCATCAATGTTATCTTCTAACTCCTTAAGTATATTAGCTATCTATTTAGTCTTGTCTGATGAATTTGTATTCTCAGTTGCAGAATAGAGGTTCAATTTGGCCAGCCACGCACGTACGGTATGAAGAAAAAACACCAAAGTATTTTTTGATAACGAATCGAATTTTATATCGTCAGACTGGATTTATTATTTTTTTATATTTTTCGCCGTATCTAAAGTGATTTAGTAACGCTTTATCCGATATTTTTTACAGTTTAGGCAACAGCATTTTTGATTTTATTATTTTTATATTTATGTGAAGTGGGTGGTCTAGTAAGACACCTGCATCTTGTGTACGAGTGTGCGGGTTCCAATCTAAGAAGAATTTTCTAAGTGTATCTTAGATCGTTAGACTAGCGGTGAAGGAAATCATCGTGAGGAAACCTGGGGCCTTACCATGACGTGCCAAAAGCAGGAATAGATTAGTTGTGAAAAAGAGACGGTGCTATACGACGTTGGTAGCTGTGTCTCGCTTTCCCACCTGAATAGTAATTGCAAAAACATGTGGTGGTACGGCCCCTGTACTTAATAAAGTCTGAATCGCACATCCGCTTTGAGCAAGCGTGGCGATCAATGCTCATGCCTTGGGAGTAGCCCAGCAGTGGGACAATATACTGGCTGATGATGATGTATTTGAAATACCAAGCAAGCAGTGTTCCTTTCTTCCATGGGAAAACGTCCGGTTTGTTCTTTTTTTATATTTTCAGGTCTATTGGATCTCTCTATCCGACTTCAGAAGATGAGGTTGTCAATTTGTGTGTAATTGTTATGACTACTCGAAATACATGAATGATATTTCTATCTGCATGGTAGTGTTTTAGTGTATCGCCGCAGAACTTGTATTGAGGATTTTATTCGGAGTATGTTGAAATAGAATAGAGAAAGAATTTACTGTCTCTAGTATTACACTATACAGGAAAAGATTTTAACCAGTGCGAAAATTTTTAGTGGTTCGGTATCAGTAATAGAACACATTTCTATGCTTTGTTCTATTTTTTTTTACTCGTGTGCTTTTATGAAATAAGTAAAACATAGGTATAATCTATTCGGAATAGCACTGCCTAGACATGCGAGAGCGAGCTCACGAGTACATTACGACTCAGCTGATATCTACGCACAAGCCGACCGGCGAGTTTTAAACAAATTAAGTTCTTAAATGAATTTGTTTCGTAAACGATAACTTTTTTTTTGTACTTAGACCTAACAAACTAAAAAATACGTGTTTGTTAAAAAGTGTTTAAGTTAATTTTGTCAAAATTTGCGCACTGGTTAAACAAAACCTGTATTATGTGTATATATTATACTGGAATATAAGATTCAAGCGTCAGAATAGGTTTCGTAGTATATTTTCAAACACCTTGGAATAAGCAACAATGTGTGCTAATACTATCTGTTCCATCCTGGCGCCCAGAATTTTTCAGCGCCCTAATTTGACAGAACGCAAAATCCAAGCTGGCGCCCTCTGGTTTTATCAAAAGGGTAGGTTTGGCAGTTGTAAATATTTTCCATCAATTATATAAAAGAAAGTATATGTTTACGTCAATTTAATACGTTCCAAAAACAGTTAGTACAAAAATATAAACTAAGTAAATTCATTAATTAATTATAATAATAAAATCTCTAAAAAAAACAACAGATCACAGTCAATTGTGACGTTATCAACAAAATGTTGTTGTTGCTGACTATGTTAGACTTAAGCCCAAGTTCACCGACAAGATAACGGTCCGATTAATTTAAAACAGCTGTTACGTAATCGGCCCGTTAAACAAAAGCGTTTTTTAACCAGGAAGCTGAAATTTGTATGATACCCACTTCTAGTTTAACCCTGGTTTGGTAATCGACCGTTTCAGGAATGAAAATCTCTAATAATACGTTACCAATCAAAAGTTGGAAGTTTGAGTTTATGGGCAACAGCTGTTTTAAGTTAATCGGACCGTTATCTAGTCGGTGAATTTGGACCTTAATTCAAAGTTGTTCTGTTATTCTCAAACAAATAGCATTTCTAATCATGTTGATATGTGATTTTTTTTCAATTATTACTCGTTCCGTATTATAGCCTCCATTGACAACTGACATGTACTTTAAAAATCGATGTATAGTCGGTACCTATAGATATTATGAAAAATTTCAACAATGTCGTAACCTATTTTGTTCTAATTCTGCCACAGAAATTGCTCTAAAAATCATCATTCATCATTTAATGCCATTTTGTTTATCTATGTGGGAAAATTAGAACAAAATTTTAGGTAATTTTTTTGTTTTTATTTTTCGTGAAATCAATCGGTACATTCAGTCAACTTTTTTATAGTGACTGACTACTAACAAAATCTTTAACATCTACAATAATAAAAAAATATAAAACATTTATTAAAAAAATCGATAAATTTTCACAAGGAGGCGGGTTTATAGGAAACATTAATTTTCTAATGGCTTCTGTAGGTACTCTTTAAATTTTACATAATCTCTTTTACAAACTATCTAAAATTAAAAATAAGTCAATAATAATTTATACCTAACCCTGATTTTAGTTCTCATTTGCTCAGGAGATGGCGTTTTACTTAAATATGATGAGTACAAAGTTCTATTATAAAATCAGTGATGAGTATAAATTGAATCTTTTCTTAATCGTAATATAAAATGTATATAAAAATATTTATTATGGACATAAACTCTGTCTTCCGAGATCACTCCTTAGCTTCCAATATTTTCTTATCACATATTCAGCGCCTGAAATCAGAAACAAAGGAAATTAATTTCTGTTGAAAAGGTTTTAGCAGCAGTATACAAATTTAAAATATTCTGTGAAGGTAGACAGAGGTAAGGATTTACCATACTCTCAATTAAATTTACATGTCTAAGTATTATTTGGTGGGTGATTGAGCTTATTGCCACGAACCATATCTCTAATTATATTATTGGTTGGTTCCTTGAGCACGCTTAAGAATGCTTGAGCCTACACCGTATTGAGAAGCCTAAGCCCAGTAGTGGGGCCATAAACAGGCCAATGAAGATGATACTATCGCCTTACTATCCAAGGACTAAATTAATTAGCTATGTTGTGTATTTTGTTTATCATTAATGATCAATCATGTAATTACATGCCAATTAAGTCGGCATAAACATTGAAAATATTAGGCAAATAAAATTTGTTATAGTACTAACAGCGCCATCTAACGGGAAACTGACAACCTACTAACTCTCACACAAGATTTCTACATACAAGTAACGCCATCTGTATTGTGAAATACAAACTCAAGTTTCTCTTACCTGAGTCTAGATGTCACTAGTGTGTCCGCCGCGCTTCCCGCTCCGTCTTGTCCTGCCGCTTGAGGTCATTGATCGTCGTGACGCCGCCAAACAGCACTTTCGCCGTCATTTGCTGCAAAAATACAAAGTATTTCTTAATATCTATTGCGTTTTGATAGATTGAACACCTAGTTTAAAGTTTCAATGAAATAATTTTGTGTGTAATAAATTTTGTTCCCAAATAAATTTAGACACGGTAATTAGATGAGCTATTCTCATTCTCTTTGGTCCTGCAGACAGCTTTATTACCATACTTATTATATAGTTGAGTCTATTTAGTATATTGGGTTCCTGTAATGCATTCAATACGGTTCTGATAACTTCATCAACTAATCAAAATATATACATCATTTCGAAATTATTGAATTTCACAGCTACGGTAGCTGTTTTTTCTATTGATTGACGATAGTTTCCTTTTCTCAATAATCCAATGCCAAGATGGGTAAGCAGAGTTGTTTTATCACCTATCATTAATAAAGATTGGGTAGTGTAGGGGAAATTCAACGCAGCTAGCTGAGTTGCTAGCCTTTTGCCAATAACTTAAGTAATTATGATTACTCGGATTTTTTATTGTACAAGAGAAATTTCAAGATATCGTCGGTTTTGAAGTTGTCTAGTAATCTAGGTGGCTAGTGATAACAAGCATAATGGTCTATCTACACTTGCCACTGGCGCAGCAGTAAGCACCCACTCGTTTGCCACAAAAAAGTTTTGAGACGAAGATGGGGACAAAGCAAGGTAACAAAAACATGTCCAATGTCTGAATTAGAGACTTCATTGAATGATAATCCGCAAAAAATGCACCAAATTAACCTTAATTCAGAGACGAGTTTAATTCGACGTCTTAGAAACGTTACGCCATTTCGCAGTATTTGCGATAACCATCTAATCTGATTAACCACAAGAAACAAATAAGTTGATTCTCTTCCATTAAGTAATTAACTGGATAAATAGATTCATTATTCACAATTATAACTTTTATTGTATTAAAAATTTTAACAATATTATCAAACTGTTTAGTAGACTACAGACGTGCGACATGCACTGTCTGTAGTCTAAACAATAGGTCATGATTTTGTTTTGATTTTTCGTTTAATCAATCGGTACAGACTATACTTCACTATTGCTCGCATAACAATTTGGAAGAAATTATCTACATGTTTTTTACTATGTGGGTATAAATGTCAATTTGAGTTAAAAATTGTGAGGAGAGATAGAAATTTGTTTCTCTTTCACGCAAAAAAAAAATGGATTTGAATAAAATTTGACACAGGTATAGTTTACTGTTTCCGCGATTTCACCGCGTCTTGAGGGAACTTCATAACGCACCGTGATAAAAATTAGCCTATAACTGTCTTTAGGGTCCCATCTATATTCGTAGCAAATTGTTCAGTCGTTTTACCATGAAAACGTACCAAACGAATGAACAGACGAACTTTAGCAGGTATAATTTAGGGATACTTTTTTCCCGGTACCAGTGGGCTTTTTTCCCGTTACCATTACCAGCCTAGAACGAATTACTTTCGACAAAGTATTCTTATCGGAAGCGATTTTTGAATGGACTATACTCGCATCTTACGTACTATTTATTTAAATTGATGACTTTATTGTTATTTTGAGAAATTGTTATTCCTGCATTTTAAACATAAATTTTGCTTTGGTATGGTCGTTCGGAAGTGGTGGTGGCTTAGTCGTTAAGCCACCGTGTACAATTCGAAACCTGGCAAGTACCAATGTGACTTTTATAAAGTCGTATGTACTTTCTAAGTATATCTAAGACGTCACTGACTAACGGTGAAGGAAAACATCGTAAGGAAACCTGAACTAAAAAGTCTGAAATCGCCAATCCGCCTTGAGCAAGCGTGATCAATGCTCAAGCCTTCTCTGTATGAGAAGAGGCCCAGCATTGACGATGATAGTTGTTTTTATAATTCGAAAATCGCTTAGATTAACGTTACGATGAGATTAGCGCGTAGACCCACTAGTCGCAATTTGAAGTCCAAGCATGTGAAGTCGCAGATAGACCCCAGTTGTTAATAATTTTAGAAGGCTTCATTCCAAATGCACTTATCACGTTACTTACTACCAACAATTCCGGATTCACATTTCGCCAAAACACATTGGCCAACTGCTGGAAATTGGATCGTGTTGAAACGCACAGCCGCAATTAGGCACGTCATTATCATTTGTGTTCCACAGAGAAAGGGCTTTTAAGGTGTATCGATTGCTGGCCGGACAAAGGATGCCTCGAATTATTTGGTTTTGTGTTCAGCCAATTAGTGTTTTGGGAATTGGAATTAATAGTTATTTGTGGGGGATGTTGTATTATATTGTTGAGTGGGGATTGGTACTATTTATATACGCTCTATGGAGTAATTAGGTACTCTGCAAATGTGGGCAAGCTTTTGCCTTTATTGAAGTAGGAAAAGAAGAAAATGAAGAGCAAATTTACACTACTATTACGCGATACAACTAAAAAAAAATATTAAAAAGAAAAAAATATGCTACTAAGTAAGTATCTTTGAAATTACTAACCCGATTCTTAAAATTATTTTACAGTTAAAAAGCTTCTTAAATCACGAGTGAGATAACTTATGGTTGTTGTGGTTGAAAGCCTTGTTTCTTATGATGAGCGAACATCTTTGACAGACGGTACGAGTTAGAAGCCAGTAAGTCTGACAACCAATTTTACCAAGAGGTATCGTGTTACGCGGTAACTGGGTTGTGAAGTTCAGATAGGCAGTCGTTATACTGGAAGCTAACCCCTAAAATAATTGCGAAAAGACTAGGCAGATGATCACATGACAAAATAAAAAAAAAATACTGTTTCTTTATTTTTCGCCCCAGAAACGCCGCCTTAACCGTTATATTTTAAGTGGCCGATCAACATCGAGTGCTCCACATTTAATAATTACAATTTCGGCTACATGGCCATACAGCCACATACCATGCTATACTTATGTAAAACTCGAGTATCTGGATCATTACTTTGCATCAATAAAAAGGCTTTATGTCACAGATTTTGACCGACTTTCGATATTTTAATAGGTGATTAAGATTTTTTGATTTTATTTTTATTAAAGATTAAGGTAAGCGGAAAGGAAAGTTTATTTGTCATTTTAGTATTATTGTCATATCGGCCTATTTATTGCCCCATGCTGAGCAGGTATCTCTTCTCACACAGAGAAGCCATGAGCATTGAGCACCAAGCTTGCTCAAGGCAAATTTCAGACGTTTTAAGATCAAGTTTTCTCACGATGTTTTCCTTTACCGTTAGTCGTAGTGTCGAAGATACACTTAGACAGTACCTACATAGGACTTATTAAAAGTCACCTTAGTTAGTACTTGCCTAGTAAAGATCCCAGATTCCCACATTCGTACTTAAGATGTAGGCAACTTAACCTTTAGGCCACCATGACCATATCTAGCATATTACGTCAGAATATAAAGAAAGACAGACACTTATAATGTACTAGGTTCTGCCCGCGACTTCGTCCGCGTGGAATAGTGGTGCTCCGCTCCTATTGGACTTAGCGTGATGATATATAGCTTATAGCCTTCTTCAATAAATGGGCTATTTAACACTGAAAGTTTTTTTTTCAAATCGGACCAGTAGTTCCTGAGATTAGCGCGTTCAAACAAACAAACAAACTCTTCAGCTTTATATAGTAGTATAGATTTGTGCTGCGAAGAAGTGGCGCAACAAAATATGATGATGATCATTACTATGCATCTTTAGAGATGAAATTATATGAAAACGGCTCGACTTATTTGTTAGGATAAGGTATGAAAGTATTTTTTTAGAAAATCTGCCGAAAGAGTTTGTATTTTTGTATGAGATTCTCAATTTCAACCGTACGAAGCCGAACCAGGTCACAAAAATAATATAAAATAATGATTTCTCTGATCTATATTCAGTATTTACTTTCTTCATTAGAAATAATTATGAATATGATATACTAGCTTTCCGCCAGAGGTTTCGCGCTCTTAGGGGTAGAATTTCAGAAAATGATTTCTTATCGGATGCCTACGTCATACAAAGAACACACCCTCCAAGTTTCAGGTCTCTACGATCAGCGGTTTAGGCTGTGCGTTGATCGTCAGTCATTCAGGACAAAGCATTTTATATGTATAGAAGATAGATAGATAGATAAACATACATGAGTACTGTATGATACAAATGGCCACTGAAGCGAATATCCTTTCATAGACGGACAGGCTTCGCAATGTATTTAGACATTACATACATAATGTATGAAGCATGTTTATAATGTTTTTATGTATGGAAGTTACAGAGAGATAATTGTTTTGGTTGTATTTTTGTTTTATATATTCGTATTTCAATAATCAAACTCTACATAAAATAAAATAGTGTTGTCTTTTGAATAATACTGCCTTGTTGGTCTGGAGTCTAGAGGTTGCAAAACATGACTGCTGTGAACGGGGTTCGATTACCGGGTCGGGCTGACATCGCTTTATGGGTTTAAAAAAAAAACATAAAGCACCCTGGAATCTGGTAGTTGGTGGTGTTACACCTCCGTGCCTAGGATACCTTGATAACAGTCGTTATCACGATTACATGTCAGAAGCCGTCAGGCGGATTTGAGGAAACTCGAAAGGGCTTGTTAGCCCACACGACAAAAACAAGACTCGGTTTACGGGTCGATTCAATTCCTGAGTCAGGAAAAGTGGTAAAGGGCATATTTTTTTTCAAAGAAAGCGGGAATCTCAATTTGTGCTATAGTGATTATTCATATTCTGCCTAGCCTTTTCCCAACTATATTAGGTCGACTTCCAGTATAATCTATTATATAAGAATGAATCCCTATTTCCTTTGGTCTTCGCATCACGCGTGAACGCCTAGATCAATTAGGCTGAAATTTGGTACGGAGATAGAAGGGAGTCTGGAGAAGGTTTTAGGCTACTTTGTTATCCAGGTGGACGCGGGTGAAACCGCGGGCAACAGCTAGTCAAAAATACAATCGAATCAACTAGGAATAGGGCAGGTAGATGATGAAGTATCACGGAGCTATTGTTTCTACATCGTACCTGATAGTTTCCATTGCTGGCGACACTGGGGGGTGCATAACTCCTCCCGCCGTACCCCTGACCGGTCCCTCCGTGATACAGAGTGTTGTTATTCGCATCCCTTGTGGTCGCGTTCGCGTATGACGATTTGCAATTTTGAGACATTCTGTGTATCTGGAAATGGAGAGAAAACATTTGAGCTTTTGAAATGTAGATCGTGTTTTCTGGCGGTGATAGAAATACAAACACGCCATTTTGCCAAATTGAAATGCAAATAATTGTTTTTGTTGCGCCGTAATAAACATTAGGTGCTAAAAATTAGAAAAAAAGTACATAAAATATAAAATAATACCAAGTACCTACATTGATGTATTATCAAGTACCTAATTAAAGTTACTGGATTAATAAAATTATTCTCTAAAATATTGTTTTTCATTTAAAAATTCTTTAATTGAGTAATTTCAGTTAGCCAATTATATACTAAAAATTTTATGTTTTTTAAAGGCAGTGATAACAATTAATAAACAAAAATATTCTCGTTTTTTTTTTAGAATGAATACTACTACATTCATATTCTTAATGTCTGGCCTTACATCCAATTTCCTGATAATTATAGAAAATGATTAGAAAAAAAACAAATATTGCATCATCTTGGAGTATATAATTAATTATTACGCTAATGGTTTAAACTTAATTAAGGGAAATAGATTATGTGTTTTGTAATATCTTACTGATATCTGATTAGTTACATTGTAATGATAAGTGCATATTTAAACGGGTTAGCAGTGAAGGCTTGTAAAGTTGTGTGAGCAATCTGAGATCATACAACCACATCGATTTTTTTTCATTTCATTATTTTTAGATTTTTCTCTATGCCGATTGAAAGTAGTTTTGTTCGTTTGTTACTTTTTCAGAACTTTTAATTTTAAACAGCTGCACCGATATGAATGAAATTTAGTACGTACATTTAATGGATATAATTTGAATTCGTATGGCCCACGCGGGCGAAGCCGCTGGCGGAAAGCTAGTCCTTCTTAATCCTTACTAATATTAAAAGCTGAAAGTAAATGTCCGTCTGTTACTCTTCTGGGGGGCTAGACAAGTGGCAAAACGCTAACGCTAACGCTATAGAATAGAAAACAAATGTATGGGAATGACATATAGCTAGTCGTAAACGAATGTCATTCCCATACATTTTGTTTTCTATTCTATAGCGTTAGCGTTAGCGTTTTGCCACTTGTCTAACCCCCCTGATAACTTATAGACCTCGAAAACAGTAAATAATAAATAGCCACACGATAGAACAATAGAAATGTCAGCAAGCACAGTTTTGAAACTAATTAGTCTAGACAGAAATATCGGGTCACTCGTTAATAATGAAGCGGTTCGCTAATGATATATTTTGGGAGGTTTTAATGGCGTTAATTGATCTGAATAATTTAAATGATGTTTGATTTCGTCTGGGATTTGAGAAGCATTGAAAATAGGCCGTCATCATCAGCCTACTTTGCTATCCCACTCCTGGGTGAGGTCCTCTTCTCATACAGAGAATAAGCTTGATCACTTGATCGAGGCGGATTGGCGATTTCAGACATTTTAGTCCTCACGATCCTGCCGAGACCGCGGGACGTTCGAAAGAGATACCGCGCCTCCAGAATACAAAGGGCTGAGGAAGGAACATGGATGAGTTTTATTTAGTAAGGGTCTGATACTCTCTTCCGCCCCACCCACCGCGGGAGGGGTCATTTGAAGATTTCCAATCCCAAAAAAATAAGGTTTCCTCACGATGTTTTCCTTTACCGCAAAATAATTCGTGCCAGCTAATTATATGGTCAGCATAATATTATATGGTCCATTTGAAAATAATGTGTTAATGTTATTGATATATTATATGTTAGATGTGACTGTCTCATTACCCTAGTGATCTCAAGCATCACCATTAAGCATGAGGTCCTCAGTTCGATACTCAGGGATTTTTTCATAATTGATAAATTATTTACTAGTTGTTTTCCGAGGTTTTAACCGCGGCTCGAAGGAACTTATGCCCACAACTGGATAACAACTATATTCTGCCCCAGGGCCCAAGCTATCTCCGTATCAAATTTCATCCAAATCGGCTCAGCCGTTTTCCCGAGAAAGCGTAAACATATTATAATTCGGATTCATAATATTAGGTAAGATACGTCAGTATTTTATTGTAAGAAAACAGGCTTGTTGAATGATGGAACTTACAGCTGTATATTTTTAAAGAAATCTGCCATTATACACGTTTTTTCTTCTCTTAAACAAACATTTAAACAACTCACAATTGTTACGTCATTTAACGTGTGTCATATACTGCTTCATCGCAAAAAGCTATCTTAAGAATGCTGGTAACTGTTCGCTTGCATCAATTTAAGTCAAAACGCTCCATTTTAAGTGGACCACACACCATAACTTTTAAAATATCACACCCCATTTACATGCCGTCTTAAACACAATGTACAGTCACCGACAACAACATAGCTACACTTACATATTTTGTGAAGAAAAAAAAAACAAGAAACGGCTGCAATGTCTTCGCGTGGACGGTGGCTCGGGTAATTAAAAAAAAAACAGGCGCACCAAAACTGTGGCGGTACAGTTACTAACTGTAACACGAAACGAACAATTAAATACGCGACGCGAGGCATAAGCGGTAGCGGGTTTTTAATTAAAGCATAATTAATATTTTAATATTTTTTTTTTATATCCTAACTAATATTATGAATGCTAAAGTGAGTTTGTTTGTTACGCTTTCACGGTGAAACGGCTGAGGGGACCCTGGAGACGGTTAGGTGTAAGATATAGGCTTTTGGGTCACAGCCAGCCGAGGCTGCGGGATGTTCGAAAGAGTTACCGCGCCCCCGGAATAAAAAGGGCTGAGGAAGGAACATGGATAAGTTTTAGTCAGTAAGTATTTGACACTCTCTCCGGCCCCACCCATGGCGGGAGGAGTCATTTAATTCTCAACCGAAAAAAAAGGCTTTTTATCAGGGTGCGTTCAGTAGTTTATCTTGTGAGAAACTCCTTAGCTTATTGAATAATGCACTATACTCATCATCGCCTAGCCTTTCCCCAACTATGTTGGGGTCGGCTTCCAGTCTAACCGAATGCAGCTGAGTACCAGTGTCTTAAATGGAGCGTCTGCCTATCTAACCCCACAACCAGTTACCAGGTACACGATAACCCTTGGGAAGAATAAACTAGGTTCTATACTGTATTATTAGACTTTCTATAAAATGTTTTCTTTTATTTTATACATATAAAACAGACTTCCAAAAGGTAAGGTTCCAGCAGCAATTTTCATATATCAACTAGGTATCAGGATGTCGAAAATTCAATACCCGTCGTGTTCGAGCGTATTTCAGACATGTAGGTACGATTTATTACTACTATAAACGTTGAAGGCAACTATCGTGAAGCAACTAGACTTGAACTATTGACGTCACATACATCTGATGGCACCGCAGTTTCACACAGTTGCTCGTTCAAGAGGTTAACTGACAGCGGTGCTAGTTCTATTGGCTTTTGTTTCGTATTCTATATTTTAATAAAAAATAGTTTAAATTAACTTAAAACTATTCCAAATAACAATAATAGAATATTCTATTAAAATTAAAATAAAATAGAGCGTCAAAAAATGTCCTCATCGCCGTCAACTGGGAGCGTGCCCTAGAGGCTGGCAGCATTGCCACGTTGGATGGCAATGCTTATCCTAAGCAATTGTGAAAAAAGGATAGCACTATACGTTTATAGCTAAATCTGCCTCTCACTCTCACTCTTGAACAGTGATAGCAAAAACCGTCATAGTATTTGGTGCTTGTATTGTATAATATTTGCAGAGTTACATATATTAAATATATTTCCCTTATACTATTAACATTATCACCCTATTTGACTCTAATCCACTGTAAGACCAACGCCTCATCTAACGTGTGCCCGGACCTAAGCTTGCATCTAAACGCTAACTAAAATAGGACATCAAAATATATTTCATCATATTTTCTGTAAACTGGTTTAAAAAAATAATCTCTACTGCATCCCGCAGACCATGCATCGTTGCATCGCTCATGTCTTAACATCAAAACCGCTTGCAGCAGGTCTTAATCAAAACAAGAGGTTTGCGACACTTGGTATCGTTATCGGTAACACATCACGACATGACCTGATTGTTGATGCATTTTAAAAATTATTATGTCGATCACTTTCACGGCGTGTGTTGGTCTGAGATAGTGACGTTTGCTGTCAGATTTTAATCAGATATTATTGTAAAGTTGAATTGCTGTTTTTCACCCCTCCAAAAGAGGGGTGTTAAAAATTTAACCTATGTTTTTTTGTTTGTCTATGGCTATCACTGCCAATCTTGGATTTAAATCTGACAACAAACATCACTCTTTACATCGTGAGTTCACTGTAATAGTAGTTCCCAAACGAATAAACCGATTTCAATGCGGTTTATTTTAATTGAAAACTAATGTATAGGGTGATTCATAGTTGTAATTGTTAAAAGCCGTCTATCGGTTCCGAAGTTATAAGCCGTTTTAATAAAAGGACGATTTCTTTTTCATTAATAAATTTTATAGTTGATGGAACGAAATGCTGTTTATTTTCTAATTCAGTTGTATACTGTATTCTTAAACAAAAACGCATCAGTAGTTTTCGAAATTACACATAACCACAATAAGAAATGCATCTGTTCATTTATAATAGTCAGAATTATCATACATTAATTATCACGTAATAAAATCGTTATTTAATCCATCATAGTGCTTACAGTTATTGATTTAAATGTGTCTAATAAGTACCTCGTTCTAAAATCGGAAATGGTTTCGTGTTGAACATAAAAACGGTGTCCGTTGAATCATTACAATTTGAATTATATGACGTCAATAATCATCATTCGTGTGACGTCAATAAGGGTTATTAACGTCAGAATCACCGTAATCTAAATTATATGATACTGTTTTTACTAAATTTAAATAATGTTAGTCTTTTTTCGCAGAGAATAATTAGGTTTATATAAAAATGTTTTGACATTTGGATGCATTTAAAAAAATATGATGTAATAACTAGGTATTTCAATTGTTAGGTATTATTCTAGAAAGCAGCTACTCAGCAGCGTCTACTCCTAGATGGAATTTCCAGTTCATTGCCTGGTTTGCCAAGGAAAGGTATGTTTTAATAAACATTGTTTACAAAGATATTTTGGGGGAAGCGTTGCTATGATTTTCATAGCATTGAAACAGTTTTTTTTAGTTTATTTTTTTATTTCTGTCTCTTCTGCTTAGGAAACCCTATTCTTACCAGCTACTTAGAAATGTGCACTTTAGACGTTTCTAATTACCGAAAGTCAATTTTTATTGTTAAACTTAACCACCCGCTGCCGCTCATAGCTTGTCCATCAATCGCGAGTACTTGGGTTTTTTCGGCGTTCCGTCAAAAATGGATTACCCATTTTCTTTTTGCCTGTACCGACATAGAATAATGCCGTTATTATTCGAAGCTTTTTATAATTTATGTGAGCGTTTTTAAAAAGGGGCAAATTAGTGTTTCTTTTATAATTATGTGTTGGCTAGAGTTTATGCCTGAAATAGTAATTTGATTAATTTGTGACTTTTTATGAGAATTAAAATACCATTTCCGGGAAATTCATAAAAATGGACAGTTGCAATGCAAAGTAATCACGTTAAGCGACTTTGATGCAATTTATTTTTAAAACGCATAAGGAACTTTTTGCTTTGCATCTTTTTTAGATAAATATTACACAAATTTTATTCTACCGATAGTATTTAAGCGTAATAATTTCAATGTTTTGATTATGCCTCGATTTCAGCAAACAACAATGCAATCTATGTCATGCCTCGATGCCTCGCATTTACGCCTTGACAAAAGCGTGTCGGTATGTAGATTTTTTTTTACTTTTAATCGCTACAACTTTTAAACTTGAAAAAAACAACTTATTTTTTAATCATAACGCACTTAGTAACCGCATATCACCTTGAAAAGGACCAGTTCTCGAATTTAATATAGAGCGATTATACAATTGCAAAATTATTTTTTTCACACCAACAACAATTATTTGCACCTTATTATTTAAGCGGTAAGGGAGTGATTTAATTTTTTTGGGCATACATTTTATTTTTGCTGTTACTCGGTGACCATGTACAACGGAATTTTACCGCATACCTACTTTTTAAATAATATACTTAAGTATATGCACTTATATGGTGCATTCTCGATTTTTGCTTTTATTTTTCAGTTGGTCACGTAGGTATTTTTTGCCGACACATGTAAAAAGAGTAGGTATCTACATCTTGGAAAAAAAATCTTATTTCCTTTTTACTTATGATGGCAAGTTTTTTTTAATATATTATTTGGGACAGACAACAGACATGGCAGACAGTAAGGTACACGATTCCTTATTTGCTTTGGTTAATTGTGCGCAAATATTAACCAAACCTAATATGTCGAGGAATGCAATGATTCTAACAAATAGAAAAGCAGAAATCCTGTTTTTAACCGACTTCAAAAAAAGGAGGAGGTTATCAATTCGACTGTATTTTTTTTTTATGTTTGTTACCTCATAACTTGCGACTGGGTGAACCGATTTTCATTTTTTATTTGAAAGCTGGTGCTTCCCGTGTGGTCCCATTTAAATTTTATCACTACCGGTTCAGCCGTTTTATAAATATATCAAAAATAACGATTTATCTCTACTTGCTGATATGCCAAATACTTAGATGATTTGGTTATTTACGCTTATTACAACCTAAAAAAGTGGTGTGTTTATTTTGTTAAGATAGCAAGACCGAGACACTGAAAAGCGAAAAAATAAAAAGCTTTTTAGCTTTTTTTGCAACGTTATAATACTTGGTGGTAGGTCGGATGATATCTGAAGACCAGACACACTCACCAAACTCGGCGACCACCGGCACAAACCGGCGACTGATCATGTAAGGTCGCCGGGCTGAGTCGTCGATGTCGGCGATTTATTTTAGAAATATTAATTATTAGATTTCCGCTGCTTCACCCGCGTTGGCTATAGGAATTAAAAATTAAAAATGACAGAGTTTCATACAAACTTTGCCCCCCTTTTTCACTACCTTAGAAGTAAAATTTCGGAAACCCTTTATTATAAGATGTCTACGTCATCATCATCATCAAAGAACACACCCTACAAGTTTCAGTTCTCTACGATCAGCGGTTTAGTCTGTGCGTTGATCCGTCTTTCATTCAGGACAAAGCATTTATATGTTTACTAGCTTCTGTCCGCGACTTCGTCCGCGTGGAATAGTGGTGCTCCGCGCCTATTGGTCTTAGCGTGATGATATATAGCCTATAGCCTTCCTCAATAAATGGGCTATCTAACTCTGAAAGAATTTTTCAAATCGTACCAGTAGTTCTTGAGATTAGCGCGTTCAAACAAACAAACTCTTTAGCTCTTATAAGTACACATTCCAATACAAAAGTGCATTTTCGCAATATCTTTCTGTCCAATAGAAATAATAATATATGCAGTAAGCTCTGCATAATTTTAATTCCACTTGACACTTAAATTAATTATAATTTCAAACTAGAATGTTACGGCCTGTTTACACGTTGATTTGCAAGCGATTAGTTTAGTATTTAAATAGTGCAAGTGATTGAGATATTAAGTACAGTGGCCGGTGTGTAATTTCACTTTGTAACAACACCTTATACACTTGAGATCAATGAATTCGGGTCATTTATAGCTACAGCTTGTTTTTGTTTTAAAATACTACAGTAAAAATAAAATAGTATATCGTGGACTTGCAAGAGTGTTTGCTAAATATGAGTTCCTGATGATCAACCTTTTTAAATTATTCTTTTTAGAAAACCTTGTCATTTTCTTTACCTGAAAGAACCTATCTTTTGTTATGAATATTTTATCTATACTAATATTATAAAGCTGAAGAGTTTGTTTGTTTGAACGCGCTAATCTCAGGAACCGCTAGTCTGATTTGAAAGTTTAGTTCTTTCAGTGTTGGATAGTACATTTATCGAGGAAGGCAATAGGCTATATATCATCACGCTAAGACCAATAGGAGCGGAGCACCACTATTCCACGCGGAGGAAGTCGCGGGCATGTTTCATATTTTGCCATCTGATTGGGCAACCTATATACTCGTTTCGGATCGGCCAGGGTTTTCTTAATATACTGTATATATTAATATGCACTATTGCATTGAGTTAGTCTGTAAGAGTGAATAAATAAATCTTTCTTTTTTCCACCCACCAGAAAATGCCAAAGTGTGAGCAAGACGTAGATAGAAAATTATTTCTTTGAGTTCCAATTAAAACATAAACGAACCTTAACTTTTGAGCTAGCGTTTTTAATTTCATGTTCCGCTAAACACTTAAAGAGTTATCTTATTAGCATTGCTAAATACTTGTCTGTTAGTTTGTAACGAGTTTAAATTCTAAATCATTTTACGTAAATGTACCAGCTGCATCGATCTTAAGGTTAGGTAATGTGCTGCGGTCAAGTCTGGGATCAATGACCCCTCTTTATCATCCATGATGGATGTTCCATGTCCAACCACTTGGCTTATCTATCCTAGATTATAATGGACAGCTATGTAAATTTATAATGTGTCTGTCCTGAGTGAGAGCTAGCAATTTATTTAAAAACTATATTTTATAACACGACAATTCCATTGATGACAATTTTTTTTAACCGACTTTCTAAAATGGAGGAGGTTTTCAATTCGGTTGAATTATTTTCGCATTTCCATGCCTCGATATGACATGAAAACAATCAGCAGTTTGAAGTCATCCATGTACTGACCTTGCAAATGTTGAAGGGGTACGGGCACAGAGAAGAAAGATCACTGGTTTTTATTAAATAGTTCTTTAATCTTTATTTAATCACATAATTAAACATTATTAAATGTGTGTTCTTATTGCCATCTTGTCTATCTTTTTTCCACAGAGTATATTAATTTTTACCATAGATTATAAAAAATGTTAACAGCAAAGCGCAGCTTAACCTCAAAGATATACATACTCAGATGATACATTCTACCTGAGCATTTGCCCACCTTAGGAACCTAACTCTGGACCTTATGTTCAGCGGGCGCTGTTCAAACCACTATACCAATGATGTAGAGATTTAATACAACAAAATATTGCGTAAGTTTTCTAACCGAAAACTCAAGAAAAGTCGCATGCTATAACCAGTGTTTAAAATAAACAGGCATTAGTTTAAGACCCTTGAGGATTGTACAGAGTAATCCCCTTCTTACGGGATTATGAAAAATTCATTTTTCTTATCATTTAAGCACTTACTTTATTTCTTGTTAATTCTCTAAGAAAGTGCCTTTAGAAGGTAAATTATTGCTGTCTGCTAATCTACGTGATTGTTTATTTAGAACATTCTTAATAGGTACTAATAGCATACTGTTTTTATTGATTAATCTGATTATCATCTATTTTAATAAGTCGTTAATGGATTCTCTGTAGGTAGTTATATCTATGACGGTGTCAGTACGTATCTAGAATTTATATTTTTATCCATAAAATTATTGTCCATCCATAAACTATTGTGTATTATAAATCTATCTATCTAGCTAAATGAACCGAATGCTGGATTTGACGGGATACGGATTCCGGGACACCGGGTGATGTGGACACTTGGAGGACGCTTATGCCCACTAGTGGACTGCAATAGGCTGAGTTGAACTATTGATAGATTGAATCTATTGTCGCCATGAAGTGTAAATGTTTTTTAACCGATTTCCAAAAAAGGGGTTCGAAATCCGGCTGTTTTTCGTGTATGTTATTTTATACTGATTGTAGTTACTTAGGTTGAGCTGTTTTAAAGCGCTGCACGAATTCAAATAATACAAAAAGAAAACTCAACTTTGATCTTTTTGTTTATCATTTGTCGCCTCATCTGACACAGATTACAAGTACAACACAATTAATTCAGTATTCGTGAGTTATCATCAATACTGGGCCACCACTGCGTCATTTAAAACAATGAAACTATACCCCCAGACAAAGAAACAGCATCAAAGTTTTTGTATAAAAAAAATTGATTGGCCCTTTCCAGTATACAAACATACACTAAGGGATAATGATACTACGCTGTTATGAAGATAACGAACCAAACTATAGGTTTCAATTCAAAAATAAATTTGTATAAAAAGTTAGAATACTTGGTTAAAATGTTTTTTTCCAAGGTAGGTGCGTGTTGAACATTGATGCAGTTTATTATCCGTCAGTCACAAAAAAATAAGAACTCGAATTCAAGTCTTTTTTAATCTGTGACACAGATATGCATTTTAAATCTGGAATTACCGCACTAGTTCAACAAATATCTTTGATGCCGGACCTAATATATGAATATCTAAATACAAAACGGCCGGACACTGTAGAGGATGTCCGCGTTTTATTAAACCAAGGATTATTTATGTGGAATACTTGAACGATAGAATGCTCCACTTAAATATATTAATATGATGATTCAGAATTTAGAAGGGATTTAGTTCGAAAAGGACACAGTTGTAAATGACGATGTTCTAAATCGTTACATTAGGGAGCAGCGAATCCGGGTCAGTTACAAGAATTGTAATATCTTCAAGATTGTGAATGATTTTTGAAGTAAAAGACTTGTTTTAAGTATTTTTTTTGGTGAAGCTGAGTCGTTTTGGGGGCTGTTTTTTGTAAATTCGAATTTCAAAAAGTGGTTAGTTCTAGGCATAGATATATATGTTACTAAAGTAACTAGATGTGCAATCACCAAGCAAAATGCGTGCCATAAAGGTTGTGACCAGTCATAATTCATGACATCTGTCACTTGGTAGCCAGCTTGAATCTATCAAGGTTTAATTAACAAATTATTTTGTTAATTAAACCTTTGGCAGAATTAGAACAAAATAGGTAACAACTTTGTTTACATTTTTCTTAAAATCAATTGGTACATATTATACTTCGACTTGTGTCTCACAAAGATTTTAATAGTGTAGCTTTTGATTAGTGCAAGAATTTTCATTACCAGTTCAGTAGACCCTGAGACTAGATAACTTTTACACAACAACAAGAAATTTCTTCTCTATTTCAGATTGGTATTATCCATTCACATGATAAAAACACCAAAATTTTCCCGGAAGCAAGTACAACAACCTCAGACGAAAGTAATTTATAATAGTGGGGCGCACAAATAATCCCAGTATCAAATACCAAAGACTACGTACCGGTTTGAAGTATTCAGATCTTTAGGTCAACTCTAGTCCGGTCCACCCGTTAGCTACTACACTGTAATTATTGTCTAGCAAATATATCGATGTCTGTGGTGAAGAATTTATATTGAAAAAGTGCAATAAAAATAATCTTTATAGATGTTTAATAAATAAGAATCAATCGAGCACTGTTAGAGCAATCGTCCATTTTTTTTATGATAGTGATAATCCTAAAATGAAATATGAAGAAAGATTATTCGTAAATGAAGTCTAGAAAATTGGTAAATTGAAAGCATTATTTTAATGACACTGTCTCGTTGGTCTAGTAGTCGCACATGCTACTGCTGCGAACAGGATTCCGAGTTCAATTCCCGGGACGAGCTAAAATTGTTTTGTAGTTGTAAAAAAACATTGTACATTATTTAAAGTAACAAACTACTTTTAGAGTGATAGTTGGTTAAAAAAATGCTCACATTTAATTAACATAAGATTTTGTCAAATCACCAGTTTTTTTTGCTCTCAAGTGTAAAAGAAAATCTTTTAGTATTTTCGTTGAAAATAAAACTAAATATCTTCCTAGCTGTTGACGCGTCTCGTCGAACGAAGCCAAAGTCGTGATTTCCAAAAGTTTTAACGAGTAGGGTAAGGTGGGGTCAGACTATCACCGGGGCAAGACGATCACTGCCTAATATCTCGATAAGTATAGCATATCTACAAAATTCTCTTCGTTTGTATTATAGTACTATCGTAAATATTCTCGGCTAAAACACAAAAGTTACACCTTCAAGTAAAAATGGCAAGAAAAAAACCTTTAAAAATTACGGTGGGGAAAGAAGAATTTCAAAGTTACCGGCTTAACGGTTTTTTTTTGTGAAAGTAGTGCAAAAAAACAAGCGTTCTTAACGTGAATAGAATCCTATAAATATTTTATTTTAGATTGTTATTTCAATTTAACGTAAATCAAAGTATTTTCTAAAACATTTGAAGAAACAAAAACATGATTTCAAAATTGCAAGCTGGGGCAAGACTGTCAGTATGTCGGGAGCAAGACAGACATATGTTAGTCTTGCCCCAAGTCAGAGGTAATCAACATTTTTTTGGTGGATTTTCTTTCTTCATTATTATGATTATAATTCTGTATCAAAGCAAAAAATACGAATGTTAGTAGTTACAATAACTACTGAACCTATTTACATTCAAATTTTTTATCCGACTTCAAAAAAAGGAGGAGTTTTCTCAATTCGACCGTACATAATACATATTTTTTTTGTGTGTTCGCGGATAAAATCGTCGTTTATGAACCGATTTTGATGTTTTTTTTTGTTTGATAAGTCATACTTCTAAGGTGGTCCCATATAAATTTTGTCAACATCAGTTCCGACGTTTTCTTAATATATAAGAAATAACGGTTCTATCTCTATTTGCGCATACGCCACGTACTTAGATGATTTGTGCTTATAAGATAATTATCGAGCTACTGATCAGCGGAAAATAAAAAAAAGATTTTATCAGACTTTTTTCATATCGTTTTCGAGGTTTATAGGGATACCGATTACGAAAATGCGAATTTGAAGTAAAATCGATATGGTTATCGTTTTAAACGATACCCATATCGATTTTACAACAAAAGTTGATTCAGCCATCTTGGGTGCATAAAAAGATCGCATTTTCGTAATCGGCACCCCTACAAACCTCACAATCGATACCCATATCGATTTTACTACAAAAGTTGTGACAGCCATCTTGAATCTATAAAAAGATCGCATTTTCGTAATCGGCACCCCTATAAACCTCACAATCGATACCCATATCGATTTTACTACAAATGTCAAGTCAGCCATCTTGGATATGTAAAAAAACCTTGAAAACGATACCCATATCGATTATACTAGAAAATTGAGTCCATTATATTGGATCTGTTAAAAATTCTTATATTCTTAGTCAGCACTTCTTAAACTAATTTTGTTTTTTAATTCTAGATATAACAAAAAGTTTCCTATCTAAGACTTTCACCAACGTTTGTTTGTCCTGACAATTCCTGAAAATTCATTACAAGACTCCTTATGTGACCTGTCACATAAGGGGTCATTGACCTGTAATGAACATATACCTGAAGTTTGCTACCCCTGATTTTGAAAGTATGTTAGTCTTGCCCCGTATTTAAATATTTACGAATTTCTCAAAAACTGAAGGTATTTAGTTAAACTTGAGATTAAACCTAAAATGACTACTATTAATATTATATTTTTTTCTGGAGAAACAGCACTTGAGCACACGTATTAAACTAAAAAACATTAATGGTAGTCTTGCCCCGTGGCTGGGGCAAGACTGATAGTTTTTCCAGTTTTACACTTTACTCATTATTTCCGTTTTGAAGATACTTATACAAAAATGTTTATAATCGTATTAAAGTATATTTTACCATATATCACTATACTGATTACCTCAAAAATAGAGCAAAAAAATTCTTCATAAAACCCATTTTTGTCTGACAGAAATAAAAGTATGTCTGTCTTACCCCACCTTACCTTACCATATTTTTTGGTACAATGCACACCCGTGTGAGTTCTGTGTAAGTTTGAAGAATTTTCCATCGCTGTTTACTTAGCAAATATGTAAATGATTGATGAAAAAGCTCCAAGTTAAGATTTCGCTAATAGTAATGCGTGATAGAGGCGGTTTCCTGAGCAGTTTGACTGGGATTTTGATTCCAGGAAAATCCATTTGAACATACGTATATTTTTACTTAATAATTACAATAACAGATTGCGTAGTCTATCTCTTGTGGCAAAGCAAAAAAAAACGCTATTTGAATGACTACTAAAATCATCCCCTGCCTAGCCTTTTCCCAACTATGTTTGGGTCTGCGTCCATTTTAACCGGAAACAGCTGAGTATCAGTGTTTTACATGAAGCAACTGCCTATTTAATCTCCACAATCCAGTTACCAGATAACACGATGCCCATTGATAAGACTGGTTGTTACACTTTCTGACTTCTGACTACCCGTAACGACTGTCAAAGATCTACAAATGACAGCCAGGACCAACTGCTTAACGTGCTTTCCGAGGCACGGAGGAGTCTCGGTATGATATAAATGGTTACCCATCCACGGACCGACCGCGCCAAGCGCAGCTTAAACTTTAATCGGTCGAACCGTGCGGCTTTTACTTAGCCACGAGCTCCTCATGAACGATAACCATAATATTATAGAATATAGAAAAATTTCAATAAAAAAAACATTTATTCCGGGATATAATGACACATATTTAACAAGTCATAACCCTATAACACACTAATAAAACAATCTCTCACTAACCTTCATGAACAAAGCGACAAATTTTGAATAGAACCATGAAAGAAAAAAATATTTAAAAAAATATTCACTCACAACAATTATGACCCACAATTTGACAAGCACAAGACTAAATGTGATACTAGTAAAATATTTTGTTTGTCTGTATATATATGTTGGGTATACGTTGCCTATGAATGATATAACGGTAGCTGACCACATCCGGGTTCGTGTCACATAACCGGGACATCCGTTAACAATGCTGCAATTACTACAGGGAAAACCCCTTGCTATGAAAAACATCGAGATTATAGGCGAAGCAATAACATCATCTGCCTAGCCTTTTCCCTACTATGTTGGGGTTGGCTTCCAGTCTAGCAGGATACAGATGAGTACTAGTGTTTTACATGGAGCGCCTGTTTATCTGACCTCCACTACCCAGTTACCGGGTAACACTATACCCCTTGGTAAGACTGGTTATCAGAATAAATCCATGGTTGTTAGAAGAACTACAAATGACAATCGGGATCAACAGGTCAATTTGCATTCCCTCTAAGTATACACTAGTCATTCGTCTAAGTACGACATAGATGGTCACCCATTTACAGACCGACCGCAGCAAGTGCAGCCATCCTTGATCGATCGATCCGTTTGACTGTTACTTAGCCACAAGCTCCCCAATAAGTTTCTTCAAAAAAAATAATAAAAAAGTATCAAAATTAGCCTTAAAATCAGCACTTTTATTGTCGAATTAATAAAAAACAGTACTCAAAATTATTATTTCTGATGAAATCTTGGGATAAGAAGTCATCTTGATAGTCCCATTGTTCTAGTGGTTACAAGCGCAACTGATGAGATCCCAGTTTGATTTTCATTTTGGGTTAAGTGAAATTCATTCTTTACGACCTTTCATAAGAGCTTGCAAAGTTCTATCCTTACTTATATTATAAATCCAAAAGTAACTCTGTCTGTCTGTAACGTGTAAAGATGATTTATTACATTTATTTGTGGGTGACATTTCGTATTAATTTTAGATGTTATATAGATGTGTAAACCCTATGTTAGAAACTATAAACCTTTGTGATCAAACTCAAACTCAAATTCAAAAACGCTTATTGAAATTAGACTATAAAAATAAGCAATTTCACGTCAAAATACATTATGACAGCACCCCAAAAACGCCCACCCTTCACTGCTTCATAGTGTTATGGCTGGAAAGAAGAAGCAGTGATGAACAAACTCCCCAGCAATTATAACGATACCGATAATTGTCCAAATGTGGGTGGTGTCTGTTTTTATGAAGAACAAACTATGTTATGTTATGTTAAAAGTTCCGTTTGCTATCAGATCCGGTTGGGTAATCCGTGTGTACACGTGTAAGAGATTAGTTACTAAAACCTGTTGTTAAACCCCAGACATGCTTGATTATATAACGGGATTCATTCACTTTCGATAACTAGTTCACCTTTATATACGGTTAATATATTCTGGGAACATAAAGATTTAATCTCCTGAAGGGAGGAAATAATGATGACAGAAGATGAGTGTGAGTAATGGGAGAGGGAGTTTAAAAACTGCCTTTGAAAGTTGAAAGAGAATCGTTTTTCTTCAGATGTGTGTGTGAAGAAGAAGTAAGAAACGTATGTGATTTAAAAAGAGACTAGTTTTCCGCCAGCAAATGAAAAATTTTCATTCAAACTTTGCCTCTCTTATTCATCCCTTTAGGGGTAGAATTTCGGAAAATCCTTTCTTATCGGATGCCTACGTCATACAAAGATCACACCCTCCAAGTTTCAGGTCTCTACGATCAGCGGTTTAGGCTGTGCGTTGATCCGTCAGTCATTCAGGACAAAGCATTTCATATGTATTGATTTCTTTTTTATTTGATATGAGTTCGCTTTTGATTCTAGTCTAGGTCAGAGGTGACAGAGACAAAGTTGGCGATGGAGCGAGGTTACCCAGAAGAAGCCTGTTCACCCTAACTTTGAAGGGATTAGGGTTGAATGCGTTCGGGAACACAGACGTAGGTAGAGAGTTCCACTCCTTTGCTGTGCGCATTATTAAATAATTTTGGACTTAATGCGACTTGGAGGAATAGCAACAAGAGGTGAAGACGAAAAAATATTGATGGAATGTGTAAAAAATAAAGAATTAAAACGTTCTAAACTATAAAGTCTCACCAAGTTGAAATTTAAAGAAAAAAAAAATAAAAGACAGATTAAAGAAGAAGAACATAAGATTTCTCCAGAAAAGATAATGTGAAAATATAAAAGAAGATATGAAAACTAATAAATACAAGTAAATCTTAATTTTATAGACTTAGTATGAAACTATAACTAGCTAGGTACGCTTGTTAAACCAAGGGATCCCTTACATTGTAGTCGGTTACTGAGAGACGTTTAAACAACTTAATGCTGCATACTTAGCGTGACATCCGGACAGAATAAGTATCTGTATGTTTAGCTATAGTCGGTACGAATAGTTTTGATGAAAAACGTAAACAAAGTCATAACCGATTTTGTTCTAATTCTGCCACAGAAATTAACAAAATGGCGTTAGGATGGCAAATTTATGTCAATTTCATGCTCTAAACATTATCATTCATCATTCAATGCCATTTTATTTATCTATGTGTGAAAATTAGAACAAATTAGGTTATGATTTGGTTTAAATTTTTCGTAATATTAATTTTATTGACACAGAGTATAACATCCAACATTTCTCTTGTTTAGTAAGCCTTTCGATATATTTCAGCATTATTTAGATAATGAACATTACAATTGATTTCTTGTAAGGAGCGTCAAATCAGACTTTATGAGTATTATTATAATATACTAGCTTTCCACCCGCGGATCGCCCGCGTAGACATTTTTTTTACACCTTGGGTTATTCAAGTTTTAGTAGGGATTCCTAATTATTTCTGGAAATAAATATAGGCTATGACACTTCGTAAAGATGTAGCTTTCTAACGGTGAATTTTTAATATCGGTCCAGTAGTTTTTGAGTTAAAGTCCTACATACAAATCTTTCCTCTTTATAATATTAGTATAGACTAGCAGTTTCCCGCGGTTTCACTCGCATTCTGAAGGAACTACTTCAAGCACCCAATAAAAAGTATCCTATGTATTAGTCCAGGTTATAAACTATGTGTGTACCAAATTTCATCCAAATCCATTCAGTAGTTTTGGCGTGAAAGGTGTACAAACATACACACACACATACATCTTTACAAACTTTAGCATTTATGATATTAGTAGAATTAAATTATGGTTTGTGCTTCTCCAGGTTTAAATCTATTTCCATATCAAATTTCATCTAAATGGGTTCAGAGGTTTATTCGTGAAAGCGTAATGAACAAAGTCACAAATATCACATAATTATGTTGCGAAATGTTAGGAAAATTCGAATAAAACCATGCAGCTGACAAAATAGGGCATACTGTAAAAGTTTAGATTTTTATAAAGGCTATTTCGATATGCTCACGATAACTTCACCTTAACTTTCCGATCGTAACAAAAAAACCTACCAAGTACGATAGGGTTCCGTATCGATTGTATCTGTGTAACCGGTAAAACCTAGTTAGCCGTGATAGTTTTCCTTTGAAGTTCGTTATATATATGCTACGTCTGTGATTTTTTTCACAAATCTAAAAGTAGCCATTCGGAAGTTAGAGGGACGCTCTAACATAACAAAAAATGATAAATATGTATATCCATACCAAATTTCAGCTTACTAGTACTAAGAACCGCTGAGTCATGCCACGGACAGACAGACAGGCGGATATGGCGAAACTATAAGGGTTTCTTGTCGACTACGGAACCCTAGAAAGCATTAAGATAAGCAATAGTGTCGTGGCCGCATCGTAACCGTATCGTGCGAACGTCACAGCCCTTAAAACCCACCCCTGTGGTACATTTACGTAAGCTAAGTAGCGATCACTAGCGCTTACAGATTTTCGCTTTAGATAAATTGCTGCTTCAATACTGATGTTATTAAGGAGATGGTCCGATTGATAGCGGGAAGCGATTTATGCTATGTTGATTAAAATATCGCGTCCACTGTTTAAAGAAATCGCGAAAAGACTGGTTTACACTTCGCGAGACCAGAGGGCTGGCATATTTTTTTGGACAACGAATCAGCCAAAGACTATATAACCACTTGACTGCGCATACAGTGCCCCGATGCACGAAAACTATTAGCGATTTGTCGCCTATGCAGAGAGTACACTACTAGTAACCACTTTAGTTGTGTACCAGGATTAGACCTGTAAGCACGCTAAATTAATAAAAAAAAAATCAAGTTTTATGCAATTATAAAGCATTAAAATGCCTTCATGCGCGGTGAAATGGTGTGGGAAACATTCCAAGATATCTAATTACAAAAAGGATGGCATAACTTTTCATCGGTAAGTAAACAGTAAGAAATATTTTTATTATATAATCTGATTATGAGCCACCGCGGGGGTCTTGTTAAAATGGTCGTTGGGTGATCGAAGCACACGGTTGAGCCGCACGTTGATGTCTTTTGGAAAAGTCTCGTTCTTTCACTAGACAATTCTAATGCTTGTATCTCTTTCTATCCCTTTGTATTTTTATCGTAAAAATCTGTGCTGTTACCTTTAATGGCTGAAGTCAATATCGATAATAATAAAATTAAAATTAATATTTTTTTATATTTTTATAATTAGTCTTTGTAATAAAAAAATCTGTTTACTTTTAACTTAGTCGGCGTAAGCAAAATACATTGATGAAAAAGTGCATAAACGCTACCACTCAATGAATCAGGCGAGTTGTGGAGGGGAGCGGCTTTTATAACAACGCAGCGAGCGACAAGAGGTATTGCGACTCTAGCAAGCGCACCGTTCACAACCCTTGTATAGTGTTAATTTTGATAATTGTTAATTTACTTTAATTACGTTGAATTGTTATTAATAAACTTGTTGTATGTCAATATTTTCTTATAAAAATATAAGAAGTCGGCTCTCCCTCGCCAATATCTGCATCGGAACCTTCCTGTTCCGATGTACATGTTTTCATTTTAGATTTCCGTAGATTCCGGAACTTAAATAAAAGTGAATAGATACTACTAATAGATAATACCGATTATTTTATTAGATCGGTTTTAAAATAATTGATCGGGTATAATTTATTCCCGGATATTGATTTTCATCAATTTGAAATGGAATCAACAAATCAATTAATTGAATTAGCAAGATGCATAATTCAGAAATATGTAGATGCTCGTTTATCATTTTTTACAAAAAACAACCAGGACCCTAAAACTTTAATTCGGAAAACATATTATGTACCAAATTAATTCATTTTAAAAATCAATAATAACAGGATAATTTTCTTTTTGTAATTGATTTTTTTTTTATTTGTTTATTACAGGTTGGTTTTAAATTATTTACAATATATACATTCATTGATTAAATACTATTTGATAAGATTTTAATTGAGTATTTTTCTTAATGTTAAAATCCATTTTATCGATATCGTCTATTTTCCCTTAATCAAGCACAGCAGCCCTAACGGTAGGCGTCTGCGCAGTTTGACCTTGAACCGACCAATTGCAGCCGCGCATTTTTCCTCGTCCCCCGGCCCGCAGTGGTGAGTTGTGTTCTTAGAAGAAATCGGCCTATAAGCTCTCTAGTGGATAATTTCTCTATGGAATCAGCATTGCCATTCAACGTGGCAATGCTGCCAGTCTATTGGGCACGTTTCCGGATGACAGCGATGAGGATGAGTACTTTGACGTCTGATCTCGCACATGTCTGTATAGTATTGTTTTTTTTTTGTACATAGATATATTTTAAGTTTTTAGATTTATTTAAATATCATAAATATATTTTTTGTTAAATGTAATGTAAAATAATACAATGTATATTTTTAACATTACCTCGTGTCATTTTATGCTTTACAAAAAACATTAAAACACGACTGTCAGTTTAGGAATTCAGAAGTTATTGTGGAATAAAGAAACTTACATACAAACATACTAGTACATGATTACTGAAAACATAATACTCTTTTTGTGAAAAAAAAATATATAAAAAACGCACTTTGTAGTTTCTAAAAACGATGTATTGAAAAATACCCGCTGGCATTTAGACTAATGTTTAATGCTCAATAAAAGCAAGTAAAACCGGGAACAGATGCTAGCTTATATTTTTAGTGGGTATTATACCTATTAGACAAAACAAAATCGTAGAAGTAGTAATGATTATTTCAAATAATAATCAAAAACAGATTTTTATTAAAAAATGCAGTTAAGTGTCCTCTAATAGAAAAACTAGTTTTCGGTAGTGTTTTGTACCTAACACACCTGGTTTCCAATAATAACCTACATTTAAAATTCCTATCAATTGATATATTATTCTAAAATATGTAAAATTTCAAGTAGGTTATCTCCAACAGATAAACTAGTTTTGTTGAATTAATCTAGAGGATTTAAGATTAATTAACATAACTGGTTTTATAATACAGTTACATATTTCTAAGAATATGATTGCATCTGTAAGATAAAGACTTATATAACAGGACTAGCTCTCCGCCAAAGGCTTCGCCTGCGTGGTCTATACGAATTCAAATTTAAAATGACGAGAGTTTCATGCAAAATTTGCCCCCCTTTTTCACCCCTTTGGGGGTAGAATTTTGTAAAATCCCTCCTTATCGGATGCCTTCGTTATACAAAGAATACACCCTCCAAGTTTCAGGTCTCTACGATCAGCGTTTTATACTGTGCGTTGATCAGTCGGTCATTCAGGACAAAGCATTTTATATGCATAGATAGATTAATAAGCAGAACTATTTGATACTAGAAGTTTTCCGCAGTTTCTCCCGCATCACGAGTGAACCATCGGGTACCCGGATAAAAAGTAGCCTATAACCGCCTTCAGATGCCTATCTATCTCCTTACCAATATTAATCCAAATCGGTTCAGCTTTTTTTACCGTGAAATCATAACAAACAATCAAAATATACAAAATACAAACTCACTTTTGCATTTATAATATTGTCAATGTGGTTAGGATAGTGCTAACAAGTTTATGCACATAATCGGCAAAGATATAAGGTCCAGCCCCATGCGTACAAACAAAAAAAAAACAGCAGAATTGAGAACTTCCTCCTTTATTGGAAGTCGATTAAAAAGAAGAAAAAATAGAGTTAAAATAATATTAATTGAAATTCTTAAACCTTTTTAAGCTCTACCAAAAAAATATCAGGTTACTTTATACGTGAAACGAAAGAACTGTCAGTCAAAATCTGTCAAAATGAACGATAAAAATGAATGATTTTGCTATTAAATAAAGTTTTTTTTTTTTTTTTTTTTTTTTCGGTTAAAGATATTTATTTCTCAAAAAAGAATTACAAATTCACTTATTAGAGAAAACATAAATAGGTAGTAACAATGTTATCTGCCAGCAAGTGTAGATAAAAACAAAAACAAAAATATTTTTTTTTTTCTTAAAACTAACATTATAATAATAGGTACTTTGATTTGACATACATCAGTTAACATGACAAGTACAAAATAAACAAATCAGAAAAAGGTAGGTTACAAGAAACAACTAAAAGTTTTGGGCGATGAGGGTAGGGTGCAATTGAATAGTCGTTGCATGTTTACTAAGGCCTACGACACAGTGTAGAAACATATCCATCTATTAAATTGTTTATGCATCTGTTTATTTATAAATGTGTATATATATTTGTTTTTGTTAATGTAGACTATCATTATTTATTTTTGATTATATTTAATTGTAGTTTTTTTTTTCTTTTTTTAGTATTTGTATAAAAAAAAAAAAGTTTATGTCGTAACTATTATATTTATGTATTAATATCATAAAAAAATATTAAAAGTATGCTAATTAATTATTGATAACATGTTTTGTGATATTCTTAAAAGTATAAAATATAAATAAGGGTTTTCCGCTAATCGCTTATCGCTTACTGTATCGCCTAGTATGTCTGTATGTATCTCCTATTTTATTGGTAAGCTGTCGCTAGATATGCCTGTCCCGTTACTGAACTAGTATCAATAACACTAATGGATTAACTTTATTTATTACATACCTATCTAGTATGTTTAATATAATATATATATATATATATCTATGTTATTATGTATATACTAACTTCTCGAGGATTTGCTTCCATCTTGGAAGAACTATTCCCGGACAAAAACTATAGGTATATGTCGTTTCTCAGGTTTCAACCGATCTTTACACAAAAAATAAAAGAGTAAAAGACAGACAGACAGAGTTTTTTTCACATATAAAGTATTAGTAAGGATTTAATTCGTTAACTTTTTAAAATACCTACTGACTTTTCCTGTGGTGTCCTTCATGTCCCAAAAACTTATTTACATAAACTAGTAACCGGATAAATATTCTCTTCCATGATCTTTCCGAGGTTTCAATCTGTCTATATTCCATATTTCATCTAAATCAAATCAGTATTTTCAACAATCGTTTATTCATACTAGGCTACAAATTAACCTTTTTTTCAAGTCTTTACAAAAGACATCCCCCAAAACGCCCGCCCTTCAACACTTCCTATGTGTTTTTGTAAATAACACAGACAGATAGCGAATTATTTTCGCATTTATAATATAAGTATGGTTCACGTTCGCGGCCATAAATGCACTTTCATAGAATAACACCCTTTGAACTTTGAAACAGTTCTTAAAAATATAAAATGAAACAATTTTAAAAAGGTACTAGACAGTCAGCATGCCAGTAAACCGCAGTATTACCTCGAGTAGTCGAGGTCGCGGTTCAGATAAAATTGTCGTACCTAAATAAAAATGATTGACATAAACATAATGGTTGAGTTCCTCATTTCATTGAAATTAACCTAGAATTGCAAATTCTACCTTTCAGAGACACCCCGAGCAGAGAGAGAAGTCAAGAAGATCGGGCGATATGGCAACTGTCAGGGGAGACCTGTGCCTAGCGATTGACAAATATTAAATTGAGTGATGATGATGATGAATCAACAATTATAGAAAGAAAGGGAAATTGGAACAGAAGGAGAAAGCAGACGTAACACGTCTTCAATTAATAGTTGCAGGATGTAATATATTTTTCGGAAAATCTATACTAATATAATAAAGCTGAAGAGTTTGTTTGTTTGTTTGAACGCGCTAATCTCAGGAACTACTGTTACGATTTGAAGAATTCTTTCAGTGTTAGATACATTAGATACATATCATCACCCTAAAACTAATAAGAGCGGAGCACCACTATTCCACGCGGACGAAGTCGCGGGCAGAAGCTAGTTATAAAATAAATTCCTTGGTCCAAGCACTGTTTTAGTGGTTTGTGTTAGGGCTATTTCTACCACCAGGCAGCGTGTTCTGGTTCGAAAAATAGGTCTTCGACTTATCGTGTAGGCGGCAGGTTTTACCAACCTAACAAGCCTCGTGTCAGTGTCCTCAAATCCGTATGACGGCCTCTGACATGGACTTAAAATACTATGCTATCAAAATAGGAGGCGGGTATGGTATTACCATGAAGCTTTGTCATCATCGCCATCTGCCTAGCCTTTTCTCAACTATGTTAGGATCGGCTTCCAGTTTAAACCAGACCAGCTGAGTACCAGTGTTTTATATGGAGCGACAGCCTGTCTGACTTCACAACCCAGTTACCGGGTAATACGATACCCTTGGTAAGACTGGCTGTCAGACTTTCTGGCTTCTGACTACCTGTAACGACTGTCAAAGATGTACAAATAACAGCCGGGACCAACGGCTTAACGTGCTTTTGGAGGCACGGAGGAGTCTCGCTATGACATAGATGGTCACCCATCCAAGGAGCGACCGTACCAAGCGCAGCTTAAAATTTGACAAGTAGTTACGGCTTTTACTTGGCCGCAACCTCCTCCACAAGTGATTACTAATTAATAAACCATGAATTATAAATTACGTAAGAAGTATAAAGAATGTATAATCCTTATAAAAAGTATTGCCAGAATTTCACTTGACAAGGTCAAAAACATTGATTTATTGCAAATTAATGATAAAATAATGAGTAATAATATCGCGGTATCTTTGTTTAGACAATTTCTTTGTCACTGAAGGTCGACTATGAATCACAGCTTGTAACAACGCTTACTCATTACTGTTTTAATATCTTGTTAATTCTCTATAAGGATAGGTTATTGGTTTTGATAAAGCGATCTTGTTAACAATGTTATTAAAATCGTGGTGGCCCGGAGGTGTAGGAGCCCATTTCTCAAATACGAGTAAGCAGATTCGAAATTAAGGAAGCATCGATGTGATTATTCATTTAAAATGTAAATTCTCGCGTATTAAAATGGTGATAAACTCGGGTTTTTTACCATGCCAGGATCGAACTCGAAACCTGTTACACAAAACCCGCATTACCCAGTCACTACCTTTTAAACAGTTATGCCTATCGGAGTCCCTGGAGGTATCCTTAAAACTAAAATAGTAGAAAAAACCGCCGTGATAGTTTTCCTTGTAAGTTCATTATATGTGCTACGTCTGTGAATTTTTTCACATTTCTAGGTACAGCCATTCAAAAGTTAGAGGGGGGGTAACTCATATCGAACAAAAATTTTCACTTAAAAGCTAGATATTTCGCAAATGGCTCGCTTAACCGAAAAATAGTCTTCACACACCCATAATATTTTTGAAAGACCTATCTAACGATACCCCACACAAAGGGGTACGCGAGAAAAAAAATATTCATCCCTACTTTACATGTTTGGGAGCTACCCTAAAAAAAAATATTTTTCAAAATTTTATTTTACTACTTTCTCGGCGTGATCAATATACATATTCATACCAAATTTCAGCTTTCTAATAACAAGAACCACGGAGCTATGCCGCGGACAGACAGACAGACAGACAGACAGACGGACAGAGCGAAACTATAAGGGTTCCTTGTCGGACTACGGAACCCTAAAAAGGAAACAAGGCTTTTACTAAGTCTTAGTAAAGTGTAAAGTATAATATCAATAGAATCTAGAGAGATAGCAATACTCTCGCCTAGAATAATAGTACTTAAAACAAGTGCAAATTTCAGGAAAAGCAATATATTATACTAGCTTTCGCCAGCGGCTTCGCCCGCGTGGGCTATGCGAATTCAAATATTTTTTTTACATAGTTTCATACAAACATATCCCCCCTTTTCCCCCTTAGAGATAGAATTTTGAAAAATCAATTCTTATTGGATGCCTACGTCATACCAAGAACGCACCCTCCAAGATTCAGGTCTCTAAGATTAGCGGTTTAGGCTGTGCGTTGATCCGTCAGTCATTCAGGACAAAACATTTCCTATGTATAGATAGGTACACAAATACCTTTGTTTTAAATTTGATAAGGGTTTGTTCTTGACTAGGGTAGGTCAGAGGGAACAGAGACAAAGTTGATGATGGAGCGAGCTTACCCAGAAGAAGCGTGTTCACTCTAACTTTGAAGAGATTAGGGTTGAATGCGGGAATACAGACGCAGGTAGAGAGTCCCACTTCCTATGACCTTATACCTAGACTAATGTACAATTTACATCTCTGCCCACCCCCTCAATAAAATACAGGCGTATGCTATGTTAAAGTGTGTCAGTTCTATTTTTATTTTCTCTTCTTTAAGACATCATTTATCACGGTACATAAATCTTCACACGTTTCTAAACCTAAAAAACAAATGATCGTTTTTCTAAGACAACATTACAAGAAATGACTTTATCAAATGAACATCGTATTCTCTAGTGGTTTTCTATCTATTAATCGATGTCAATCATAATAAAAACTAGACAGCCGGTGTAGTCACGTTTCCAAAAGAAATTCTAACATCTGAGAAAAACATTTCATAGTAATGTAACAGGTAATTTTAAGTAGTTAATTGTATTAAAGTAAAAAAATAAAATAAAACGATTTTGTTTTATAGAATGACTAGCTTTCCACCAGCGACTTCGCCCTATGGTCTATAATCTATATGAATTCAAATAAAAAATAACAGAGTTTCATACAAACTATGCCTCCCTCTTTTACCTGCTTAGGGGTAGAATTTCAGAAAATCCTTTCTTATCGGATGCCTACGTCATACAAAGAAAACACCCTCCAAGTTTCATGTCTCTACGATCAGCGGTTTAGACTGTGCGTTGATCCGTCAGTCATTCAGGACAAAGCATTTTCTATGTATAGATCACGTCACGCGCCATGCAAAGTTCCAAATAAACTTCAATGTTTTATCTTTATACATATGTTACTACATAATTATACTAATAATATTTTTTCCCGCGGTTTCACCCGAATCGCGAGAGAACTACCTACTTCAGGAGCGCAGATAAAAACTATCCCGTCCCTCTCCAAACTTCAATTTTAATGACCATACCAATACAAAATGTGATCTACATAGATCAAAAAAATATCTAAATAAACGCACTCTAATATAATTATCAATACTAATATTATAAAGAGGAAAGATTTGTTTGTTTGTAGGGCTTTAACTCAAAAACTACTGGACCGATTGTAAAAATTCTTTCACCGTTAGAAAGCTACATCTTTACGAAGTGTCATAGGCTATATTTATTTCCCGAAATAATTAGGGATTCCTTCTAAAACTTGAATAATGTAACCAAAGGTGTAAAAAAAATGTCCACGCGAAGCCGCTGGCGGAAAGCTAGTAGGTAATAAAATAACGAAAACCCCATCCAAATCGGATCAGTAGTTGTTAAGAAAATCGCGGACAAAAAAACAAACATACGGCTCAAAAAACAGAACCTTCTTTTTTGACGTCGGTTTAAAACCTAAGTGAAAGCATTACAGACGGACGGATAGAATTACTTTCCCATTATTTAGCGATTCAAAATGATTAGACCGTATCAGTTTAATAAACAGACAATACAATATGTTGTTGAAATGAAACAACACAACAAAGTCTGCTCACCCCGTCTACCGCAAGCTTGAAGATATCTAGGCATCGCGAGAGCATCACTAGACCTAGGAGAAAGTCGGGTCTTTGAACCTAGAAAGAAGCAGTTTCTCTAGCGTGGAAAACGTTTTGTTGTCATTAAGTTGATATGTTGGTTGCAAGACTGTGTAAAGTATTCTCTAATAATATAAATGGGAGAGTTTGTTTGTTAGTAAAAAGCCAAAAACGATTAACTAGCTAGTTAGTTTATACAACGTGTAATAAAAACTTAGCAATAATATTTAAGGGTACTTACAATAATGTACATAATAATGCACAAAATCTTATTATTAAATCTGTTAACTTTTTTTTCCATTTTTTTTTCACTCATTATTATTAGGCTACTTGACGAATAGGTAGAAAATAAGGGGTAACCGATTTGCGAACTTTGCATTATTGATTTTTAGGGTTGTAACCTTTTTTTTTAACAAAAACTGTGACTTCTTTTTGTTCTAACTATAAGATAGGTACTATAAGATTTCCATTTCTTAATACTGCTCAAAAGATTAGTTATCACTTAGTGAGTAGCCCGCGATTTCGTGTGTGAGTTTGTGTTAATTTTTGAGACTAAGAAAAAGTAACTTACTATTAAATCAAAATGAAGGTTATCTATAATACCTACGCCTACCTTAATTATATTATCATGTTTATAAGATTTAGGCCCAAGTTCACGGATAATATAACGGTATAATTTAGCAGTTTTTTCGGTAAAATTGTAAAAAACGTTTATATGTATATTCTCATAAATTTCCACATTTATATTATTAGTAGAATTCATGAAATGTGATCGCTTGTTGTGAAAATGGATGTAGAATAATACAGAATTAAAATGGTATAAATTCAATTTTTTGTATGTCTGTTATTCAGTCCCGAAAAAAAACGGCTAAACGTATTTGGATAAAATTTGACTCACAGATAGTTTAATCTAATCAACTTTATCTAGACACAATTTTGTAATCTACGTTGAAGAAATCGCGAGCAATTAGTATTTCATAAAAAATGTACCATGGTTATCCTTAATTAAGTTGTAATAATAACTCTCTAAAAGATAGTAGAAGATATTAGAAGTAATAAAAAGGTCGCGACAGTCCGTTTATATCTGAAACAGAGTCGTAATGTAGAACAATAACGGAATGGAGTCGCCATCACGGTGAATTGCCGATAAAACAAATTATTTGTAGCACACAATTTCGTCAAGGTGGCTTGTGGCTACAAAGTTAGCGGGTTAGATGTTTTAGATAAAAAATTTAAGGAAAATATTTTTTATTAGAAAATAAATGAATGTGAAAATACAATGGAAATATATGTTTCCAAATATTCTGGGATTTTTCAAATGCAGTTAAGTATTTGAATTTATAACGAAAACCAAATCTAAATCGGATCAGTAGTTTTTGAGAAAATCGCGGACATACCAACAAACATACGAATACCGAACCTTCTTTTTTGAAGTCGGTATAAAATAACAAGTGATAGATAGGTTTACATAGGACGCGGGTCAAATAAAATGAATTAAACTTTGATTTTAATTTTAAAAATATTCTTGACTCACTATATTAAAACTTAAAGAACAAGTTTATTTCTGTTGTGTCAAGCGAATGAGCAAACTCGTAAACTTCAACTCCATAAACAAGATCTCAACTGATACAATTTAAATTACATTTTTCTTACAAAATCTGGGTGCATATATAATTAATCTCTTAACAACCTGATTCTGGTAATGACAATGTACCTACAAGTATATAGCAACAGTTCGGCCTTCATTTGGTAAACGGACAAAAATATTTGACATTTTCTTACAAAACATTGAAACTTTACGATTTAATAAAAGGCGAGTTTTCGAACTCGACATGTATGTATATAAAAAGAGAATGATTTATCATACTGTTGTTTCCTTGATGATCTGGATATTTTTTCGCGTTCCTTTTTAAGGAACTATTAATTATTATTTTATCAGTTTTGTGGTATCAAAATATATAAATATATGCTTATAATTTTATTAAAACAGCAGTTTCATCTTAAAAAGTTGTTTCTTTAATGTGATAAAAAGATAATAATGTGGCCTTATTAGTAAATCAAGGACATGGTTTTTGAAATTAATGTTGACAGAATAAACAAAAGAGATTTTAAAATCACGGTCATAAGTTTGATACAGCATTATACTTTTTGGTAGAAGAGTTCCTAGTCCAAGTTTCTTTGGACTCACATTATGGAAACTGTTTTAGTTTTTCATAAGTTTCATTAGGCAAAATTCAAAAATTCAAATCATTTATTTCAATGTGACCATTTACAGGGACTTTTGAATTGTCAAAAAATTATGAGTCTGTCAGTTAGTCATAATGGAATAGTTGAAGCTATTTGCCCGTTGCAAAGCGTAGATTCCTATGGAGAAGAACGGGCAAGAAACTCCATGGTTACTCTTTTAGACATGTTAACAATAGCTGTTTTTATATTAGGTATTTAACTATCCCAAAATATAATATTAGTCCACTGTTGGACATAAAATCTTCTAAAATTGAGATAAAGCCCGGTCTTCAGCTTGCCGCATCCCACTTCTGCGTGCGGCCTTTGGCTGATCGTCAATACGTCACTAGACCTTGCCGGAGGGCGTGCTACACTACATATACACGGCCGTGATCCCCACTAAAGGTCTTTAACTTAGTCATATTTAATAGAACAAAAAAATATACATTATTTCTCATAACTAACAAAAAAAAATTACTCGCTATTTTCATAGCTCCACACTCATTTATCGTCTTATCCCTAAATTGGTACCGATGGCAACGAAATTAAAACTCGCAGCTGATAGCTGTACAGATTTAGTAGGCTGTAGTAATTTACTTTGCTGACGGTACTGCGTTGGTAATTAGGTTTGTTGATTACACGATCGCTCATTACTGTGTTTCAATAAACATAAATTAATTGCCTAATGATGAAATGTGGAAAGAAATAACTTATATGAAATGTGGAAAGAAATAACTTATATGAAATGTGGAAAGAAATAACTTATATGAAATGTGGAAAGAAATAACTTATATGAAATGTGGAAAGAAATACATATTGTTGTTATAGTATTATTTTTGACGATTATTTGTAGTGCCTACAAAAAGTAATAATTTTCGTGATTCAATAACAGTTTCATTGACAGTTCAAATAACGACATTCTCTCCATGTATGGAGGACAAAATTATTAAAAGTTTTAATATAAGGAACTACTCCACTGATAGCAGGAACAGGGCTTAAACTACCGCTAGTAAAGCCAGGGAATCGACTTAACGAAAAATTATCAATTTGAATTAGACTGTGAATCAGCACTTTTTGGACTTTAAATTTACAAGAAAAAATGGTGAAATAAATGCCTTCTTTTTCGGATGAAAAATCATCAAATGAATCCACCCACCGTACAAGGGGCGGTAGGGAGTGTCAGACTTTTACTGACTCAAACCCATCCATGTTCCTCTATTAGCAGTTTGCGTTACGGGGGCGCGGTTACTCAAAATATGGTAACTCTTTCGAACATCCCGCAGCCCCTACATCACGTTTATGCTCTCTTTGACCACAACGTAGTCAGGTAGTTGGCGGTGTTAACCCCTCGTGCCTGGGGTGACGTTACGACTTCATCCCCGGCTTGATAGCATATCGTTATTACAATGCCATGTCAGAGGCCGTCAGGTGGATTTGAGAAAACTCTGATCCTAAGATAAGAAGACCACCAGAACAGCATAAGAAATTGAGCGACTATAGGTATGTTTTCCGACCTAGCCTAAAATGAGATCAGGTTTTAAACCTAGAACGCTGAAAGACTAGGTCTTAAGGGAATAGTGGCAATTTAGTACTCCAAAGAAAAAGTCTTTTTCAGAAAATAGTGTGCTTCCAGCCAATTGTCACGTACTGAGTCGAATCGTTGGGTTTCCCAGCGGAATCTTCGATATTTAACTTTAGAGATAACATTCTCGATGCTAAGAGATGCTTTGGCTTCCATATCGGTTGGTGTTACTGTCTTCTTCTATCTACAAACTGAATCATTGCAAAATTATATAATATCACTAGTTTTCCGCCAGCCGCTTCGCCCGTGTGGACATTTTTACACCTTGGGTTACATTATTCAAGTCGTGGTGGCCTAGTGGTCAAGGCACCTGCCTCTCGTGTACGAGTGTGCAAGTTCGAAACCTGGCAAGTACCAATGTGACTTTTCTAAAGTCATATGTACTTTCTAAGTATATCTTAGACGTCACTGACTAACGGTGAAGGAAAACATCGTGAGGAAACCTGGACTTAAAAGTCTGAAATCGCCAATCCGCCTTGAGCAAGCGTGGTGATTAATGCTCATGCCTTCTCTGTATGAGAAGAGGCCTGTGCCCAGCAGTGGGACAATATATAGGCTGATGATGATGATTCAAGTTTTAGTAGGGATCTCTAGTTATTTCTGGAAATAAATATAGTCTATGACACTTCCTAAAGATGTAGCTTTCTAACGGTGGAAGAATTTTTACAATCGGTCCCGTAGTTTAAGATTTAAAACCCTACAAACAAACCAACAAACAAACAAATCTTTCCTCTTTATAATATTAGTATAGATAATTATATCAGAATTCCTGCTAACATTATTCAATTATACATGCGAAAGTTGAGGATGTGTCTTCGTCCCTCTGTTACGCAAAAACTGCTGAATGGATTTGAACGAAATTTTGGTACGCACATAGTTTATAACCTAAATTAGGACAGAGGATACTTTTTTTATCCCGGTATATAAGACCACATACCACATAGACACAGACACATAGATATAAGACCACATAGACGTGGTCGTGGGCAGAAGCTAGTATTACATAAATATCATGGGACAGTGAGCTTTCAGCGGGTTTTAGCTATTCTCTGTGCTTGAAACGTGTCATTCTCCTAATATCGTAAGGGGGGTTAGAACAACATCAGTGGTTAGCCTATATAAGCCTGAGCCGTTTGAATATATGGGTCTATCCACCGGGACCTTTTTAACCACTAGGGGCAAACAGTTACACATCACAATATTTTTTGGTGTCTCTCCTCTAAGTAATTAAACTGCTTTTTTTTACTTTTTTATCAGACGAAATATTTTAAGATTTCTTTGTCGCGGTGCTCAGCTGTATATGACCAATTTATTTAATATGTGCCTAACCAGGCTACTCTTAACTTAACGAAAACGAAGTTTCGTTTGTAATTCGGAACTTTCCTTGTCAATTTTAGGGCGGTAAAGTTCAATCAATTGTTATATATGGATAATATAAGTACATCCCTCTATGTACAGAGCATCATATCACACCTTACCGCACCACAAAAAAAGTTATCGTCTATTTTCGGTCGTTCTGAAGTTTCGTTTCGGTGAGTTAGAGAAGCCACCAGAACTGTCCATTGTTATTTAAGCCTAGTGTATAATCAAGAATACTCATACATAAAGTCGAAGTAATTGCAAGTGTTTAGCTAGAAAATTACAATTACTAAAATATTTTCAGAATATTTATTGTTAGTAATTTAGTTTCATCCTTCTCAAGTAATACTTAGGAGCCTTTTCAAAATTTATTTCTGAAGCCAAAATTACAGTTTTATAACGAAAAACATAAAACATAGGTAATAGTTGCAACTTACAAGAGATAATTAAAGTCTAGCTAACTTTGTCTTGTGGCGTTGTCTGCCTTACTTCTTTCTTTTGTGAAGAGTGTTTTTACAAGCTTTTTAATGAATTATATTCAGAAAACACAAAACACCTTCCCTCAGTTATTCTATGTATAAGTGAGTTTGAAATTGTATAAGTAACTAGCTGTTGACCGCGGTTTCACCCGCGTTCCGGGGGAACTACTTCACGCACCCGGATAAATGTCTAAAACCTTCTCCAGGGTCCCCTCTATCTCCGTACCAAATTTCTGCCAAATCGGTTTAGCCGTTTTCATGCTATGTCGTGACAACGGAAAACGGGTTTCATTTTTATATATATAGATAAAGATAATATAAAGTGTATAGTAAGTATTTGAGCATATTAGTATTGTATTTGTATATTATGTAAACAGTACACCATGGACTACCTACAGCATCATTTCTCCTTTATCATAAATCCATCCAAAGGTTGTCTGTAAAAGATCGCTTTTAGGGATAAGACCGCGATTATGTCACCCTATGTAACAAATTTTCCAAAGTCATATGTTTTTCTTTTGGTGTACATAATAAAGAATATTCTATTCTATCTATCTATATCTATACTTATAATAAATCTGTAGAGAGGTCAATTCTGTACATGAAATATATTTCCAAAATAACTAGCAGGGGGTGATTAGGGATCGATACTGATGCCAAAAATGCAATCAGTAAAATTTTTGTCTGTCTGTCTGTCTGTCTGTCTGTCTGTCTGTATAAACTCTATAGAAACAAAAACTACTCGACGGATTTTAACGAAACTTGGTACAATTATTTGTCATACTCCTGAGATGGTTATAGTATACTTTTCATCACGCTACAATCAATAGGAGCAGAGCAGTGAAGGGAAATGTTGTCATTTTGTTTAAACGCGCTAATCTCAGGAACCGCTGGTCCGATTTAAATAATTCCTTCAGTGTTAGATAGTCAATTTATCGAGGAAGGCTTTAGGCTATATATCATCACGCTAAGACCAATAGGAGCGGAGCACCACTATTACACGCGGACGAAGTCGCTGGCAGAAGCTAGTTTTATATAAAGAAAGCTAAAGGCTTATAATTAAAATAACGCGGGCGATGCCGGTAGCAAAAACTAATTTATTAAATACGTAGTTATAGCAAAACATTTTCAGTATTTTAAGCGAATTTCAGAAATAGGCTATCTAGATTCCAGTGCGCTCGCGATAAGGAAGCAAATTGGCACTTTAAGAGACGATCGATAGTTCGCAGGTTCGTATCTCGGCTGAGGCACTTAACAGAAGCACTCTCACTTCGAAGAGTTAACGGGAATAATAGTTTTGTACGTTATTATGGGTAGTAACTGTTATGTTAATTGAATAATTGAAGATAAAATTGGTTCAATCATTTGATTTTTGATTGAGTCAATATATGTAGATGTTAGTGGGTTTTGTAAGGCGTTAGAAGCAGTCAATATTTATAACTATTTTTTTTTTACTGGGCCAAGCCCGCCACACTATTTCCAACCACTGCAACTCCTGAAAGCCAGAATCAACAGTGGCGGCCACAAGAAAACGCCGAGGCAATGAAGCTCGTCGAGTCCCAGAGAAATGATTTTAACTGTCTTGGAACCCGCAACGAATTTGATCAGAAAATAATAGCGGAGGAGTAGGAATAATCTGATGACAGCCTGGAAAAACTTATAATGGTTGGCTACGTGGAGGGGAAGAGAGGTAGAGGAAGAGCGCCGTCCCGGTGGATAGACACAGTAAAGGCGTCTACAGGATCCAGTGCCCAGGCTTGCCTACGAATGGCACAGAATAGGAATGCCTGGAGGAAGGTGGTACGATGTATACAGGAGAGCCACATGCATGGTGGTCACGACCCTCAGTAATGAGGAAACGACTGGGAAGAAGGAATAATCTATCTAGTTGTAACCCGCGGTTTTACCCGCGTCTCGAGGAAACTACTTCACGCAGTCGGAAAAAAGCCTATGGTCATCTCCAGGGTCTCCTCTATCCCAATACCAAAAAAAATATCTAAATCAGTCCAGCGTTTTAAGCGTGAAGAGGTAACAGACAGACACACTATCTAATTTATAATATTTTTATAGATATACTTAATCTGTAGAGTAGATTGGCCTGTTTCACCGATGGGTTAGACAAGAGATGTGATGTGGTTATAGTTCAATTAAATTTCGCCACTTCTATTAAAGTCCCAGAAAAGGGGAGCTTATTAATCCTTATTGCCATTGAACAAATTCCATATAATATACACTACATGCGACCTGGGAATCAAACCCAGGACCTCATGCAAACCAGTCGCAATTACTAAACCTTTATCAAAAATGTTCAATGTGTGTCAATTATGTACAACTTCTACTAGACGATGAAAAGAAATTCCTCTGCGAAGCAATGACTTTTAATATACCTAATAAAAATAAAGCTAATGATTTATTGTTATAGTTCAAACCCAGACGAACACGACCGGTTATTACATAGTAGCAAAAAATAACTAGCCGAACACGAAATAGCTTGTAAAAAAGATAAACATACGCAAAAACGGCTTTTTTCTGTGTTTAAATATTTTCATTTTTTAGTTTGAACGGATTAGAACAGCTATTAGGTTTTTGTTGTCCATAAAACATTTGATAGGCATTGTACTGTTGATTGATTCTTTAAAAAATAAACATCGAAAAAATAACAGTAGATATTCAATTTATTTAAGCGAATAAATAATTGATTAGCAATAATTTATCAATGCAAATAAATACATAAGTTATTTGTAAAACGAATTATGCAATTCCAAGTTTGAATAACGGAAATCATTATAAATTTAAACTTAAAATTATAAAATAGCAACTCACCTGCTTCCTTGAACGACAACTTTAAAAAAAACAGCAACAATAAAAAACACTGGCAAAATAAATAAAAAAAATCACTCGCGACAGTTTCAAATTTAAAATGAGAACAGTTGGGGTAGTGCCAAACTAAATTGGACAGGGGGTCCGAAAATTTCGGGCTAAAAATTAAGTGATACAGGCTTTTAGAGAAGTTTCAGGCTTTTTGAGACAGGCTTTTCGAGCTAGCAACGAGTGCATCGGTTTGTACGGTACAGTAATGAATGGTGAAGCGAGGTGCCCGCTTGAACGGCTTTGGCGGTAAATGTGTGTCTTAAAATGTGATTGGCGCAAAACTGCTTGATACTTTTGATTGGATTTTGCGAGTTTCGTCTGGTTTGTATTGTAAAGCGGGAAGTTATTTATTGTACCGAGAGAACGGTTATTATTATTATACGAGAAGGTGTAATTAATCATAATTTTTTAAGGTTATTGTGTAATATTAATACAGTTCATTATTAAAACATAAACTTGAAAAATTATGTAATTAAAATAAGTGTTACAAAAATCTAAGGGATTCAAAACCGACGATTTTGGTCATCATTCATTTTCCTAGCATATTTTAAGTCAATACTCAATCGTTTATTGCATTCATTGTTAGAAAAAAAAAGTGAAGTGTCAATTGTGAGTATTTTATTGGCAGTTTGGCATAGAGCTGAAACACGTGCTTAGGAGGAACATGGTGGCCTACTTTTTCAGTGAACTTACTATGTTGATATTGATAGGATGTGAGAAAAATATTACGAGTCATTTTGCAAAAATGAAATTTAGCACAGTCGTGATGTATCAAAACGTGTTAGTCGTACTCTATAGTGTAGCGGTCTGTAGTCTCGAATCGACTTGGCATTTTGGCTGACAAAACCCTCGCGCCGATGCTGGAAAGTATGGAGTGGATTATTCATTTTAATTGTAATTTAGAATTCGATTTATAATCATTTTTATGATTTGTGAGAGATGGCGATAAAAACTGGATCTAGAAGATCGCACTAGACAAGGATCAATGGAAGCACGGAAGAGCCCTTGGCCTGCACTTTGATACTAAGTATTTGATCGAATAGATGAAATGAATGGCTTAAACTGAAATAAAAGCCATTTTGATAATTCTGGTTAGAATTTTAAGCAGCAGTATTCAGGGACTATATTATGATACTTTAGTGATCCATATGCCAGAGCGAAAAAGGGACTGTCCTATTTTTTTTCTATATATTCACCTCTTCAATCTCAAGCTTATATTAAATATGACCGTGAAAGGTCCTGTTATATAAAGAAAGAAAAAATATAAAACTCGACTTAAAGTGGGATAGTTTGTGTAAAAACTGTTATTTTCTGTGGGATTTTGGTCACAAACTTTATTATTTTGACATTTTTTTCAACTGTTTACTCTGTATAGTGGCGTCCCTATTTTCGCCTGATAGCCTGAATGACAATTTAACCTCGGTCAACTATAAAAGCATAAAGTGTTAACCTACAAAAAAGGAGACTAATAAAAAGATTAGTCTTTGTTGTAGTTTTTTATTTACAACGAATTTTACAGCTTAATGTACCTACAATTTCAAACTACAACTAAAAAACCGGCCAAGTGCGTGTCGGGCTACGCGCAGTAGGGTTTCGTAGTAGGTCTTAGTTAGTCGACTATAACTGTAACCGATTAAGCCTTCTTAGCCGTGATAGTTTTCCTTGTAAGTTCATTACATGTGCTAAGTCTGTGAATTTTTTCACATTTCTAGGTACAGCCATTCAAAAGTTAAATACTCGTATTGAACAAAAATTTTCACTTGAAATCTAGATATTTCGCAAATAGCTCGCTTAACCGAAAAATGGTCTTCACACACCCATAATATTTTTAAAAGACCTATCTAACGATACACACATGAAGGGGTACGCGAGAAAAAAAAAAATTCATCCCCACTTTACGTGTTTGGGAGCTACCCTAAAAATATATATTTTTCAAAATTTTATTTTACCACTTTCTCGGCGTGATCAATATACATATCCATACCAAATTTCGGTTTCCTAGTTACAAGAGCCTCGGAGCTATGCCGCGGACAGACAGACAGACGTACATGGCGAAACTATAAGGGTTCCTTGTCGGACTACGGAACCCTAATAAAAATCACAATTTAAGTTTACGTTAACATTCGTCAGGAAAATCATCTCTAAACTTAATTATCATAAATTAACCTAATTATCTCTAAAAAAAACATTAATCTCGCAAATTATAAGTGGCGATGCTTAGCAATTTATTTTACATATTAAACATCCAATTTACTAAAACTGTGATCAATTTTTTCAAAGGTCAGTATGTTAATTTTGACATTATTTATAACATTGTCACGTTTTGTTTTCTTAATTGCTAAGATAGCATATAATTATATAAGCTACTAGCCTTCCGCCAGCGGCTTCGCCCGCGTGGACTATATGAATTCAAAATAAAAATGACAGAGTTTCATACCAACTTTGCCCCCCTTTTTCACTCCCTTAGGGGTAGAATTTCGGCTGCGGGACGTTCGAAAAAGATACCGTGCCCCCGGAATACAAAGGACTGAAGAAGGAACATGGATGGGTTTTAGTCAGTAAGAGTCCGATACTCCCTTCCGCCCGACCTACGGCGGGAGGGGGGATCATTTGATGATTTGTCATCCGAAAAAAAGGGGGTAGAATTTCGGAAAATCTTTCTTTACCTAAGTTATACACAGAATATACCCTCCAAATTTCAGGTCTCTACGATCAGCGGTTTAGGCTGTGCGTTGATCCGTCTGTCATTCAAGACAAAGCATTTTATATGTATAGATTTTGCGGAAAATAAAAGAAATAAATAAATATTGTTATATATAACAACAAAAGCTTTTTAGGTGAGCACCTGCGCAGAATACAAATGTATTGAAAATAGGATTTTTAACTGACTACGGAAAACCAAAATGAAGAGGTATGTTTTTTCCAAGGCTGCAAGATTGTTCAAAAGACTTACTGCGGGCGAAAAAAAGGTGGAAAAGGAACATGGATGGGTTATTACTCAGTAAGAGTCTGATTCCCTCAGTCATTTGATGATTGACAACCAGTCTGTATTATGTGCATTCCACCGTACTGCCTAAACTACTGAACCAATTTTGAATGAGTTGTCAATTATTTCGTTATTATGGCCCAGGTCCATTGTTGACTACCAAATTCAGTATGACGGAAGTTACATACAAGAAAGTCCGTAGCTAAAAAGAATATTTTTTTTCATAATAAAAAAAAATCCCCATGGTAAATTATTAAATAAAACATATGATTCATAAAATGGTATTTCCGACTGCTCTTTTAGGGTAGCTTAAGTAAATGTGAATATGAGGTCATAATGCGACCACGGCAGAAATATTTAAAAGGAGCCAGGTTTTAGATTTTATGAAACCCACTTTTTAGAGTTCCGCAGTCTACAAGGAACCCATATGATTATAGTTGCGCTATGTCCGTCTGTCCGTCTGTCTGTCCGCGGCATAGCTCAGAGCTGTATGATTTTTTTTTAATATAGGTCTCATACACGTAAAGTGTGAATGAATATTTATGTTTTTCTTTGCATTCGTGTGCAGTATCGTTAGATAGGTCTTTCAAAAATGTTTTAGACGGGTCAACACCGTTTAACGGTTAAGAGAGCCATTTGCGAAATGTCTAGTTTTTGTTCGATACGAGCGTCCCCCCTCTAACTTTTGCATGGCTGTACTTAGATACTTATGTATTTAAAAATCACAAATATAGCATATATAACGAAGTTCAAAGGAAAACTATAATGGTTAACTAGGCTTTTTCGGATACAGAGTTAGTTATACTCTACGAACTAAACATATTACGGACCCCTAGAGCGCGTGGCCCGACACGCACTTGGCCGGTTTTTATTACGCTTATATATAGTTTGATGTGACATTTACCCCGTAACATGAATGATATACATAATGTTGATGATTTTTCAAGTAATAAATCGGCGATTTATTACACAAGCCGTCTCCATACAAGTTGACTTGTAGCAGCGTACGCGTCTATAGGTAAGCTTCCCACGGTGAACTGTGATGCAATTCTAGTGTCTAATGTCAGAGGTGCCCGTTTTTTGTACACCGTTAGCCCTGCACAAATGCTGTATAGCACAAGTTAAAAGCGGACAGCGATACCATAAGCGGTAGCGGATTCTCGAAACCTCAATTAACTTATACCCGTTTTTGCGCACCGCGATTTGTACTACTTTAGAAAATCTCATTAATTCTTAGAAACTTAGTAATTGTTGCAGACGTTTTTATTGTCTACACCTGTATTAAAGGTGTGTGGTGTTTGTGAGAAGCGAGGAGCGGATTTATTAAGGGTGAAGCGGACGGTAACGTCAACAGCTTTTGACCTTTGACACAAGTTTTAGCTTATACCAGGCGGATCCGTGAGGAGTAGTAATCATTATACCCTGACTCTCCGCGGATCTATATGTATATAGAAATGAATCCCTATTTCCCTTGGTCACAGCATCACCCGTGAACGGCTGGACCGTTTGTACGGAGATAGAGGGGACTCTGAAGAATTATCTGGGTGCGTGATGTAGTTCAGTCGGGATGCGGGTAAAACCGCGTTAAACAGCTAGTAAAAATATAAAAAAGCTTCTTCTTTTTAAGACATTGAAGGGAATGAGGAGGGGACTCCCTATGTTAAGAAGACGGTCACCCATGCATGGACTGGCTGGGGCTAGCGTAGCTTAACCTTGCTAGTCTATGGATCCACGGGTGTTACGGCTACGAGACGTAATGACAGTAACGTAATAGGAGTTGATAACATTATAGTCAAGGTGTAGGGAGATTATGGTCTTTTAGGGTTAGATAGAAGGCTGTAAATATAATTCCTGAAAAAAAAATACACTGTTATTTTTAAATAAATCTGGACAGAAGCTATTGGCTTCGGCTGTTAGATGAAATAAATCACCATCTATGTCATAACCAGACTCCTCCATACTACGGAAAACACAAGTTATTTGTTGCAGCTGTCATTTATAGATCCTTACAGGCATGGGTATTCAGAAGGCAGAAATCTGACACCCAGTCTTACCAAGGGGTATTGTGTTACTCGGTACACTGGTATTCAGATGCATCTGGTTAGATTAGAAGCCGACCCCAACAAAGCTGGGTAAAGGCTACGGAGTCAATAGTCTAGACAGAAGCTGTGAGTGAAAGCTTGGGTTCTCCCTATCATTGACTTTTAAGATAGATGACGTAAGATGTTATATGTTTTTGAAGGTGGTCGAGTAACGTTACACTAAAGGTTCATCCAACTAACCCGTTTCCCGCAAGACAGATTCTTCGAATATTATTTTATCATGGGGCACTAAAGAACGTTCTATTCTAGCAGCCATCTTGCGGTTACGTCATCATCCCTGAAATATTTGAAAATAAAAAAAACTATTATGTTTAAATCTCTCCCTGCTAGTTTTCTGCATCAGAAAATGGTCTCGGAATAGTAAATGCTGTCACCAGTAGTAATCATACTACCATGTACTAGCAGGTTACTAGTAGTTAAGTATCATTTACAAGGTATCACCCGCTTCCTGAGGGAAGTTTACATACCTGGATTAAAAGTATCTATTAATCCAGGTCATAACCCACGTGTGTATCAAATTTCATCCTAATCCATTCCGGAGTTTTAGCGTGATGCTTGTACAGACATACAGAAAAAAAAATGGCTTCTGTTGCTTACCCCTCGTATATTTTTTTCTTCAATATCTATTATAGCTTTCCGCCCGCGGCTTCGCCCGCGTGGACATTTTTTACACCTTGGGTTACATTATTTAAGTTTTAGTAAGGATCCCTAATTATTTCTGGAAATAAAAATAGACCCCTGAAACTTCGTAAAGATGTAGCTTTCTAACAGTGAAAGATTTTTTTTAAATCGGTCCTAGTTTTAGAGTTAAACCCTACAAACAAACAAACAAATCTTTCCTCTTTATAATATTAGTATAGATGTACAGACATCAGCATGTTACAATTTTATTATATGTAGGTACATAAATATTGTAGCCACACTGGTAACATCAGTTCATTACGTGTAAATTCCTGCGCCTAATGTCAAAGGTTTATGTGTTTTTGTTAATCGAAGTTAGCAGGATAGCCTGTGGGTTATATCAGAGGCGATAGCGGACGCGATAAGCGGATCGTTGTATGCAGTTCCAAAGTTTAATGTCAAAGGTGCATCTTTTTGTTTACCGTTAATCTCGCGAGGTGTGTGGTGCCAGTTAAAGGCGGTAGCGGTTGTTTTATTTAAGTAGTTTTTATCAAATATTCGTAGAATGGGAAGGTGTCCTCTTGTATCAATTACACTTTAAAAAATAATAATTATGGATGGGATATCAAAAGACCCCTCCCGCCGTGGGTGGGGCGGGAGGGAGTGTCAGACTCTTATTAACTAAAACCCATCCATGTTCCTTCCTCAGCCCTTTATATTCCGAAGGCGCGGTAACTTTTTCGAACATCCCACAGGCCCGATGTATCATTTATTAATATTTCTAAATTAATTGTAACCAAAATGTTAGCCATATTTTATGTGAATACAACAGTTAGATACGTAAGACGAACCAGTCAGTTTCTCTCTAAAAAAGCTGTCTGTCACACTAAGGTCATTGACATTATAAAGATTTTCTCTACCCCACTATATTTTCTCCATAATGTGAAGAATAGCGTAATAAAATAAATTTCACGTTCCCATGAAAGAAACCGACAGGTTTGGAAAGTAAGAATTTATAAACAGGATTCATTTTCAATGTCTAACATCAAAGCAAGAATTTTGTTTGGTCCAAGTCAAAAGTAGAAGCGGGTTAGTAGATCATGAATCAGGTCATTTCTTCTTCCATCGTGACGACATTGATACAGAATAGTTGTAGTATAAAAATAGCCAGTTTGCTGGTTGTTATCGGAGCTGGCTGCACATGGAAGCTCTTCTTAGGTCACTACTCAATAGCTTTTAATTTTCTTGTATTTTGTTTTTATCGGTTGCCTAAGCAAAATGTGTAACAACTGTACTGATTCTAAAATTATTTCCCAAACCAAAATTTAACAAAATATATCCTAGAGTATGTTTAACGCGGACGGCAGTGTACCTAGTGATAAATGTAAGGTTACAAAATATGTCAAGCTAAAACTTTAGATTTTTCCGAACGTCTTAGGCAAAAGTCGGATAAGGCTGATTTAAAAAAAAACATTTCTTAGTCCTCATTAATTCCGGTATTAGAAAAACCTGTAGAACAGAATTTGGATCTGAAATTATCAAAAAGTATTCCACATTCTGGAAGCCGAACTCAACATATGTGGTAAGAAGGCTAGGCTGGTGATGTCAAGTAAAACTTTGAGCAACTATCCAGCGACATTTCGCTATATCTTCTCGCTTGCCCCACTCCGTGTCGGGGCTCAGCAGCGATGGTAGTGATAACGCCGTCTTTGCACCGCCACAAAGGTCTGTATCAGTCGCGATTGTCCTATTGTGAACCACGATGACGGAATTAGAATTACGTTTAACAGTACTTGTCAGATGTACACGCCGTGATAACCGTTATTGTCTTTATTTCAGTCTTTTTTTGAATTAAATGGGGATATTTCTTTAAGAAATCTTTGAAAATAACAATACTCTCTCTTTTTAGGAATAGGTCTTGCATCTCCTGTATTTTGAATAAGTTCACACCACCAACACCAACACGAAACAAAGTTCTATAGTTCATATAAAGATCTTTAAAATAATTATACCACACATAGTAAGTACCATAATAAAAACAATAAGAGACTTTCAATTGGCTTTTTTATTTTTAGATATATTAGTTTTTTTATCATTCAGTGTAAAGACGACGAAATTACAGGCAACCTTTAGGCATTTTTACAACCCAAAGATTTCACCAAATGACCGCCCAACTTATGAAGAAAGCACTCTGAAGTGACGATGGTCTATATTATTCCCCATATTTTAACTTAACACTTAAAATATTATTAACATCGCCCCATTACCAGTTATATTCAATAGATAGCCCAAAATCATTATCGTTGTTATTTTGAGCCACATCATCAGTGGTCTCATAATTTGCTAGATCTAGCTTATCAGCCAAAAATGTGTCTGCAGCATACGTCGTCGACTTCTCCGTTGAGAAGAAACTATTCATCCAACTACTCGTTGTCGCTTCAACAGTTGTAGCTTCTTCTTCATTCTTCTCAGAAACTTTCTCTTCGGAACCTTTTTCTTCTGAACTATCTACTACTTTCTTATTAACTTCAATAACAGCAGGATTAACAGCAGCTTCATTATCTATTGGTATCTTTTCAGGTTCAGGTTGACAGAATTCTCCCCAGAAGTGCCAGCCGTGGGGACAGATGAAGATTTGAGGATGTAAGGAGCCGTTCTTGATAAGGCAGACGTAGTAATGATTGGAGCTTAAGGCTAGGACTCCGTGTTGACCGACAGATTTGCATTCAGGGACTGGTTTTTCGATGCATTGGCTGTGTTCTAGTTTTATCTGAAACACGTAACAGTATTAAAATGGAGAGAGGTATGATGATGGGTTTATCTAAAAGAGCAGGTGTGGGTATCGTTCCTTAGTTTGGATTACATCAGTATCTGCTTTATTTTCTATGTTGACACAGTTTTCTAGCTAGTCTATTAAAGTGGTGGCTTGTCTAAATTTTGAATTATGTTATAGTACCGTTGCTTAAGGCGGCGATATACGACTTTGGCCCTTTTAAAGCTAATGATTACGCTTTAACGACTTGATTTCATGATTTGAAAAGTATATATACTAAACTAGAGCATATACTTGATAATTTTGTATAACGTTTTTTTTAATTATGTATTTATAACATTGTATAAAAAAGTCATGAAGTTAGGTCTAACGCAGAAGAAAAACTGAGTTTTACATAGAATTTATCAAGCGGAATTTAATGAAACCTGTACCATTTTATAGAAAAGTTAATTATCTGTCTTTTTGTATACGTATATTTTTTTAAAATCGTACATTTACGTCAATTTTTGTGCTTTTGTCAAAACGTTGAGTTGAAATTACGGAGGGGCTCCACCGGGCGACGGGGGCAGTACGTCTGTGACCACTGTCACGGGTAGACGCTGTCACTCAGAGCGAGCACATTACGATGTAAATAAATTATTATATTTGTGATAAGATGACTGGTGAATTATAATTATTACATTGAAAAGGCACTACATGCGAATAAAATATTTTTTTGATGTGAATAACGTGTTTTCAAACCAAATCATCCATAATCTGTCATAATCTAAAATGTGTGTATCTAAATTTGGCAGGACAAATATATTTTGTTATTGACTTACTAAATAATTAAATGTACTTTAGGATTTAAATATGTATTTCTTTTAATACATTGCGTATTCAAAACGAGAATATTGCATACCTCATTTAAATTTTACATGTAGGTCGGAGATAATCGTCAAAATTAAAATTCTTTCATGTTATGTTACAATATTTCCTAATAGTTTGGAATTTATAGAAATAGTAGCTATAAGTCAGGGCATGGGATGATATCTTAGAACAAAACTTAATGGTTTGTAAATAAAACGGTTTATCCATGGGTAACAAGGAGGCGCTATTCTAAATTATTACCAATGAAAATATTTTTCTAAACACGTGAATTTGGGTTCGAGTTTCTTTGCTACGAGACGAATTTGAAAAAAAAATGCAGAATATGATAAAAAAATAAGCTTACGCTATTCAAAGAGTATTGTAAAATGTATTGTATTGTCTGACTATTTTAGCTAGACCATTTTTCTATTTTGGATTGGTTACATTAGTTTTATTTTTAGGGTTCCGTAGTCCGACAAGGAACCCTTATAGTTTCGCAATGTCCGTCTGTCTCTCTGTTCGCGGCATAGCTCAGAGGCTCTTGGTACTAGAAAGCTGAAATTTAGTATAGATATGTGTATTGATCACGCCGAAAAAGTGATAAAAATGAATAAAAAAAATAAAATAATTTAGTGGAGCTCCCGAACACGTGAAATGAGGATGAATATTTTTTTGTTGCGTAAGTCTTCATGTAGGGTATCGTTAGATAGGTCTTTCAAAAATAAAAACAAACTATCTTTCGAAAACTATCACGGCAAAGTAGGCTTCACCGGTTACATAGTTATAGTCGACTAACTAAGACCTACTACGGAATCCTACTGCGTGTGGCCCGACACACACTTGGCCAGTTTTTTACTGGTAACATTGGGTAGTGATGCTTTACATAGCAACCATTTTCGAAGTTTAGTAAAAACGCCAAGTAAGCAGTCACATATGATATACATATTAATCTATTAGTCAAGGTATCTAATGTGGGATAATATTATATACACACAATATAAAAGATAAGACGAAGCATAGTGTTTTAGAAATGAAGGTCCTACTTCACTATGCCACTCTTATGTTTTATTTTCAACACCAAATAGTATCCGACAGATCGTCGATTTTTGGCTAGGCCTAAGCCGATTAATAGGCAATCGCTTAATTCTTTGGCTAAAGCCCTGATAAATAAAAAGGACTTGATCTTCTTTAATTTTTGGTCCAGAAGTCAAAGACAGAAGAACTGAAAAAAAAAAAAAGATATATTCAAATAGTATATTTAAGGTTCCGAACCAAAATAGTAAAAAGTAAATGCGACTTTCTCTGTCTGTCTGTCAGAGCTGATAATTACTTACTTCAGGAATAACTAACCTTATCGATTTGGAATAATTGTTGAAATATATCGCAAATGGATAAAGTAGAAAAATACTACCTATTACTTTCGAGGAAAAATGGGAATTAAAATTACAAAGTGTAGTTTCTACGTCATCATAATTATGAAAGGCCTTGATATAAAGGCTTGATGCATATTCTAATATTTTTTATGTTTTCTTCGACATCTTTTGGTATACGAATTAAATTTTAAAAAACTCTCCGCAGTTTGTAAAACAAACATTCTAAAATAATTAGACTTCCGTACATTTTTCTCTTAAATGCTTTTCTTAATATGGTATTTCGACCATTTTCCAATTCCAAGGTTATGTTTGAATTCCGATGAATTGTAATAAGAAAACTAAATGAAAATTGAGCTACTGTATGTCAATTTAATAATCTTTTTATAAAAAAATCTGTCAATTTTTGCGGTGAGTTTTTCTGATAAAATAATTATAAAAACCTTATATTTAAGGTAAAAAGATAAAGATCAAAAATATTTAAATCGGTAATTATAAATGATTTCAAAGTCAAAAATCGATATTGCATCTTTCTAAAAGATTATCGAAATGCCATACAATGGTAGGATTTTTTTCCATTACTTTATTTCTTCAATAATGCATGAAACCGTGGAAAAGGGTCGTACAAATTTGGTGCTTGAAAATGTAACAGCTAATTCTCATTCAGACAAAGTCTACATCCGAATTTAGCACATTTATTTTTGCATTGATTTTTGCTTTGAGGCACTTTCAAAATTAGGCCCAAAACGGGTGAATTTCCATTGTTCATGATAGGTAAAAATTTAAAAAATCCTGGTCATAATCGGAATCTTTACTATCCCACTTTTGGGTATGATATAGACATGCATTAGCATTAATTATCACGCTTTTTCAAGGTGGATTGGTGATTTCAGACCGTGTAGTCCAGGTTTCCTCACGATGTTTTCCTTCACCGTTAGTCAATGGTGTCTGAGTTATATTAAAAAAAGTGCATGTAAAACTTTGGAATAGTCAGATTCGTAATTTCTAGGTTTCGAAGTTCGAATCTGCATACTCATAAATGAGATGCAGGCCTTAGCAAAGAAGCCACAATGACTTTTTACTAATATGTTCGGTGTATCAACTTAATAATATAAATAAAACTACCTGCAGCTTATTTAAAATATTAACATCATTTGTAATACAGTCTCACTCACTTTTAGGTCTTTAAACGTAATAGATTATTCAATTTCGGTTCTGTTGGTGTCAAAACTTAGGCCAATTTTAAGCTAATGGTTTGGTCGGACACTTTACAGATGGATCAGAAACGTCGGACTAATTAACTGGCTTCCAGGCTCTCCTTACAAAACTAATATGATTTTCCTATACAAGTGAAGATGAGCTGAAGTTATTTGAGAAGCAGCAGATGTCGTAAAATGCAAATATGAAAAAAACTTGCGTGCATTTCTGTTAGAAGAGCTCAAAATGGACACCAATATGGCCTAAAAATTAACTCCTATGGTGCGATTTTGTCTGTCTGTCTGTCCATCTTTCACAGCGGATTAATTCAAGAATGCTAGTTGTCAGAATTTTTTCTTGAAACTTGTAACAATTCAGATCGATAAATATGTTTTGCAGATTAAAGAAATTGTAAATATTTTTGCTTTTCTGGCAAACGAAGTATGCAGTGGGGGTTGGAAATTTAAAATTAGTGTTTCGAAGTATTACTCAGACAGATGTTATTTGTATTTCTATTTTTATATCTTAGACATGCATATCAAAATACAATATGCGACTGTCCTTAGAATCTCTACATAATATTATGGTCACCCGTCAAAGTTCTTCAAAATATAAAATGACAACCGTGCGGTGTGCATTGCGGGGTCGCGGGGGGGAAGCTCAAGCTCCGCCCATTTGCTCAAGGTCATTGGCGGTAGTCGTCGTCTTAAATGAGATTTTAAGCTTCACTCTTTGTATAATTTATGTTAAAACTTTTGGTTACTAAACTAAGTGCTTAGATATTCACTAGCTTTCCACCAGCTGCTGCCCCGCGTGCGCTATACAAATTCAAATTAAAAATGACAGAGTTTCATACAAACATTTTTTACCCCCTTAGGGATAGAATTTCGGAAAATCCTTTCTTATCGGATGCCTACGCCATTAAAAAAGAACACATACTCTAAGTCTCAACGATCAGCGGTTTAGGCTATGCGTTGATCCGTTAGTCACTCAGGACAAAGCATTTTATATATATAAACAATATGAATATGAAAAATATAAGCAGGAATACCATATTAATTGAGAAAAGAAATACGATCTACATAAGCATTCACTTGAAGTAATCAATCAAGATTACACGTGATGTGTTACATTTTTATTATGAAAGTAGCTTGCTCATTTAATTGGTCAAATAACTCGTTTATTGCGTAATTGAATTTCTCAACAAATATTAAGAATGACGAAGCATTGTAGCTATCAATAGCTTCTACCCGCTACGATGCTTGCACTGTCTAGTAATATACAAAACTTCTAATGCGCTCTGGAAATATTTGATTTGAAAAATCTTTTTACGTTTGATAACCTAATTTTTAAGAAAGATCAAAGGACATTTATTTTTATGCTATGCTCCTTAGAAGACGAGTATTAACAAAAAGAAAGGGCAGCTAAAACCGAGGGACACAGCTGGTATCTGACAGCCGTTACAGGTAGCCAGAAGCCAGAAAGTCAAACAACCAAGAGGTATCGTGTTACCCGGTAACTGGGTTGAGAAGGTCAGATAGGCAGTCGCTCCATGTAAAACACTGGTACTTAGCTGCATCTGGTTAGACTGGAAGCCGACCCCGACATAATTAGGAAAAGGCTAAACAGACGATGATGAGGAGTCTTTTTAAATAGGATGATTGTATATTCTAGTGTAGATGAACTTACCGAACATTGAGCGGTAGCAGGGTTGTACGCATAATGTCTGGGACATAGAGCAGTCCTGTGGTCTGCAGGTCTACCGTCAGGCCAGCCCTCGGGCGGTGAGCAGAGGTGGAACTTTCTGCAGTCATACGCATCCGGGAATATTCCCACCTGGAAAAAGTATAACTAAGATTACAATAAAAACTATCGTGATCACCATAATTAGTGATGGAGATTCAGGTAAAATATTTATAGTAGGATTTTAAATTGATGGTCTTTTCTGTCTTAGAAAGAGTTATTTTCTCCAAAATGAATGTAGATTGTAATGTGTTTCACAAAAATCACTTTCATCTTTTGATATATTTGTCTATCTCCTAAATTTCGCATGTGAGTTTTATTGATGATCACAAAGTAATGCTAATTTGATGACATGCGAAAGTGTGGTGCACTGTTATATCATGACATGACCAGTGGGCCTAGCGCGAACGCACTAATGTAATCGTAAAGTTATTGTAAAAGATTTTCGGATCATAAGTACAATCATACCAAAGTTAATTTTATGTTTAAAATGCATATTCATAGATTCGTAGCATCCAAAGATATAATTAAAGGCATCAATTTAAATCAATGGTACGTAGAAAGCGAGTATATTCCGTTCAAAAATTGCTTTCGATACGAATACTTTTTCGATTCGTGCTAGGTCTACAAGACAGATTTTGTATCTTTGCAATTTTTTTTTGATAATACTGACTTGTTCACAGTTATGCTGAAATTCCTTGGCAGCACTGCTACATTCTGGCGCTGGATCTTTGGAGCACTTTCCTAAGCGAGCGTTGCAGGTGAAGCCATCTTCGCATTCTTCTAAAGGCACCTGATAGAGAAGTATTAAAAAGAATCCTATAGTAACATTTCTTGAAATCTTATCATAATATAATTATAATAAAAATTGAAATACGTTATCCCAGTTAATATTAACGAGATCGGGGGATCACAATAGCTAAATCTCACAAAACATACAATGAGACTGAAACAACTATCTTTAGTCTTACAAATTATTATTTATTCTGGATTTTTAATGCATCAGTGGTACTTTACCTTCAGCCACCCTACAGGCAGAGGAACACACGTCACAGACTGGCTGCAGTTCTGACAGGCCATGCCAGGCTTCGTGCATATGCCTTGCACATCCAACTCTCCAGATCCTAAGGACATGCCCAGAGGGACACCACCCATACTATTGCCATCCAGGACTCCGCGAAGGTCGAAAGATGTTGTCACCTGGAAATAACTATGTTTTAAGAAAATCTTGTATGAATTCAGGTCATATTTTATGGTGTAAATTCATTTAGGCTTGTCAGTGTGGATAAATAAATATCAAAAATGTGCCGGGTCTGTGGGATTGTTGGTAAGACCGCACCCGGAACACAAAGGGTAAAGGAAGGAACATGGATGGGTTTTAGTCAGTAAGAGTCATTTCCACACTTCCACTAGTGATCCAAAAAAATCATCGAACTTAATTTTATCCCCATAAGTTCAGATGTTTTTTCGTGATAGCCTTAACAACAAAAAAAACTCACTTTTGCATTTATATGGGTTCTAGTAGGAGAATTTAGTGAAGGTGGGGTGTATATTCTGTGGAATCTGAGCTATCAGCTTTGCTGGAATCTGGCTGACTGGGTAAAATTGCCGACATGGTATAAGCATTTCTTCTGCACTTATTCTGAAGATTTTTGAAACCTTCTTATGAATTTAGCTGAAGGCGTTTCAAAAACGATACTTTAATCATGGGAATAAAGTACATCATGCAATGAAGGTGGCAATTTTTGTAATATGAGTTCTAATCACTTGACAAGCGCCGGTGTTTATTACATCATATTCCCATGATTGTTCATTGTCGTTTTGTTCTAGGAGTTTACATATAATCAGCATAAGAATATAATTAGGTTCAAACGTCCGAAGCTCAAACACATATTGGTATTCTAGAAAAAATTGCTAAAAAGCTGATATAATTTGGTCGGACTTAAATTAAAAAATATCAGTTCTATTTCATACCCACTTCCTATCTAAAATATTGCTTATTTTAATGTTATATTTAGAAAAAGTAAATAATTCATATTATAATATTGAATTTTGAAATTGTGACAGTCTACAGTGCCAAAAAATCTCAGTGTCGTGGTTTTAAATTAATGACACAGTTTGATAACACATCAAAAAACAAACAAACAACCTCCCTCTCATCCCAAACGTATATACCGTCTCCGTTCCATCGTGGGTAAAAATTGCAGCAAAAAAAAAATAACTAAATTAAACTTAAAAGACTTTTAAAAAAATATTATTGATATTAAGTCTTTTGAGTTCAAAATTTGATAGAAGTAGTCTTAATTCCATCTCAGCTTACCCCCAATTCGAAAACATGTATCTAGTTACAACTACCGAACAACTATTGTATCAGAAAATGCATTTAGAATTTAGATCATGAATCAGATACAGTGCAACACTATTCATTGGACCAGTGAATTGAGTGTGACTGTCTGTGTTTTATCCGTAGAGAATATCCATGGTTCTATCTAAGAATCTCAGAGGTTATGAGTACCAAAGATAAAATGGAGTTAATCAGACGTGCAGCATTTGAATCTATAGTCGGTAACAATTGATTTTACAAAAAATATAAACAAAGTCGTAACCTATCTTGTTCTAATTCTGCCACAGAAATTAACAAAATTGGGTAAGGTTGCGCATTTATGTCAAACATTATCATTCATCATTTTATGCCATTTAATTAATATGTATAAAAAATAGAACAAAATATTTTATGATTTTGTTTATATTTTTCGTACAATCAATTGGTACAGTCGATATATAGTAGGTACCTAATCATAATTATTGAAAACTAGCTTCTGCCAGCGACTTCGTCCGCGTGGAATAGTGGTGCTCCGCTCCTATTCTTAGCGTGATGATATGTAGCCTAAAGCCTTCCTCGATAAATGGACTATCTAACACTGAAAGAATTATTTAAATCGGACCAGCGGTTCCTGAGATTAGCGCGTTTAAATAAAATGACAACATTTCCCTTCACTGCTCTGCTCCTATTGATTGTAGCGTGATGAAAAGTATACTATAACCATCTCAGGAGTATAACAAATAATTGTACCAAGTTTCGTTAAAATCCGTCGAGTAGTTTTTGTTTCTATAGAGTTTATACAGACAGACAGACAGACAGACAGACAGACGGACAGACAGACAGACAGACAAAAATTTTACTGATTGCATTTTTGGCATCAGTATCGATCCCTAATCACCCCCTGATAGTTATTTTAGAAATATATTTCATGTACAGAATTGACCTCTCTACAGATTTATTATAAGTATAGATGACAATCTTAGGTTGAGATAATTCCAATATTTGCCAAAATATTAGCGAGTTATTTCTTTGTTTTAACATAATATAAATAAATAATTAGAACACCGAAAACTACTCACAGATCCACTAAACCCAAAGATGGATAACAAAATTAATTTCAACCACATTTTTACTAACACACAAGAACGAGCACTATTGAAAAATATATTTAAACTAATGAGTTCTCTACGAATTTAAAATGCGTAAAAAATGAGAGTCCGGTGATCTTTGACTTTGGTGCTGATAAAGATATCAGCTATGTTTTAAGATAAATAATATTTATAAATTATATACACGAATGTTTTCGTTAATTACGTAGTAAATTAAATTAAATTTTCACATTGCCTATACGATTACAATCACATTGATATCAACTGTACATCAACTTTGTTTGGACTTGAAAAGAGACCACGACCCCTGAGTTCGTCCCCGTAGGTGGAAAATTAAATAAGTCCGATTTTGGCGATTTTGACTTTTCCCTATTTTCAAAACACTTAAAACATGCCGCATATTTGAGCCTAACAGGCATTTTCGTATCTTATTCCGTTCCAAAATTATAGCCATTTTTGTCGGATAGATGGAATAATAAATATCTTCAGACAAACACTATTTTTTTTAAGGAAAAATAAATAACTCAGTAAATAAATCAACAACTGTGGTCAATGATAAGTTGAATATCAAATAAATTAAATAACATGAGTTGTTGAATTTTTCCTCAACTTAAAAATTCTTTCACAAAACTAACTAAGTTCTAGGAAAACTAAATAACTCTATTTATTTAATTCTGCTATTCAGAATTGTGATTATAATGTACCTAATTTATAAATACTTGATGTTATCTATTTCTTCTACAACTAGATAATGATTAATTATAAGATGCTAGGCAAATAAAATTAAATAAATTAAGTTGTTTATAATTGCCATAAAACGAAATGCACCTGAGGAAAGTTATCATTATTTTTTTAAGAGAATTTGGCGAAATATTTTCAGTACCATCTAGGCAATGACTGATCGAGAACGACGGCGACGACGGAGAACGCAGGGGTTAGCGCGTGCGGTTTGATGCATCGCATCATCATCATCATCAGTGGCCTTTAACATCTACGAAAGATGATTCAAACAGCAGCCGTGTCAGGTTATTTGGCTTTGGCACTTGCGCTGATGGCTAAGAAGGCCTATACGAGAGCGACAACGCCGGTCGCAACGTCCACGGGCCTTCGATGGACCCTCCCACTGTCGAGAGTGACCCCTGGCGTCTGCGCTTACGTCTATCTGCTTGGACTTATAACCGGTCACTGCCACACCCCGTGTTGTTTTCCACTCAGCAAAGCTGTAGCCTACTGTACTTCACCCAAGTGACCTGTCCACGGATGCTGCATCGCCTGGGACGCAATTAAGATAGTGCAGGCTTTCCCAAGACCTACACCACTCTCTCGGCGTCACCGACTGGCCCCACAGGAACGACAAGTCGTTACGTGCGGAGTCGGATTCGCTGCAGGTGCTTTCGGCTCCACCAACACCGGGTTTATTTCGAGTTGACCGTCTCTGTGGGGGAAAGGTTTGGATATTGGAAGGGATGGGGGGAATAAGGGATACTAAAGTCACGGAAAAGACAGGATTGTGACTCTAGCAGCTCGAGCAGTACGGGGTCGCACACCCGTAGTGGCTTTAGTAAGTTAACGGAAAGATAACTGAAGAGTCCACCCTCTGTCGTGCGTTTTACTGTGTGATACGTGACCTTCAATTGCATTGACGTGAGAGTGACCAATGATGGATTCGCGAGGTTTATTCAGCGACTCAAAAATCGTTCTTGCATGGCTAAACACTGAGCTAACAAAACCTCAAGCTTATGTATCGAACAGAGTAAGTGTAATTCGTCAAAATACCGCTGGAAGCAGTTGGCAATATGTCAATACACATGACAATCCTGCTGATCTCATTAGCCGAGGCGTCAACCCGAAAGAGCTGAGTAGCTGCAACATTTGGTGGAACGGCCCAAAGTTTCTGCAAAACAGTGAGTACGAGTTCCTGCTTACAGCTCACCTGCTAATTCACTCTCTGTGGAGCCCTGCTTAGCTCCTTCCAGCAACTTGGTATGCCAAAACCCCAATCCGCTTGACTATGTGTTCAAGCGCTTGTATAATTACTCTAACATAAATAAAATAGTTAGGCTATTAGCATTCATATTGCGATTTTTAAACAACATTAACAAATATAATACAAAAATAAATACAAACTATTTGCAAAGTTCTGAGTTAGATAATGCATTAATGTCAATAATTAAACATGAACAAAATACATATTTTAAATCTGAAATTAAAGCAATAAGCAATAACAACAGCTTGAAAGGGAATCTGGCTGAGTTGCATCCCTTTCTTGACAATCGGGGTCTATTGCGCGTTGGTGGCAAACTGCATTATGCTGATATAGCTTATTCACAAAAACATCCTGTCATACTGCCCAGAGGCTCTTCAATTACTAGCTTGCTTATAAGGTGTGAACATGAAAGGCTACTGCACGCAGGGCCTAAGTTTTGACTCTCGCATCTTAATCAAAGGTTTTGGATTGTCAATGGCTTATTAGAAGTTAAGAAAGTAACTTACAAATGTATTGTATGTTTCAGACAAAAGGCCTTAGCAGCCAAGCAACTAATGGGCTCCTTGCCGGCTGCACGTGTAACAGCTACCAGCCGCCCATTTGAGAATGTCGGCGTGGATTTCGCTGGGCCAATTGATGTGAAACTCTCTCGCGTAAGACGATCTTTAATTGGGAAAGGGTATATCTGTGTATTCGTATGTTTCGCGACAAAAGCCGTTCACTTAGAACTCGCATCAGATTTGACCACGGAAACCTTCCTTGCGTGCTTGAGGAGATTTATCTCCAGACGAGGTTTGCCCACCGAAATTCACTGCGACAATGAAAGTATATTTAAATGTGCAAGGAGTCAATTAGTCGAGCTCTACAAGCTGCAAGCTTCTCAGAGCCACCAAATGCAGGTTTATTTACCGCCGAGCGTGGGATACAGTTTCACTTTATACCATGTTACTCACCTACATTTGGTGGGCTCTGGGAGGCGGCAGTTAAGAGCACAAAGTTTCACTTAAAAATAATATTACAAAAAACTGTTCTAACTTATGAACAGCTTAATACTGTTTTAACTGAAATCGAAGCAGTGCTTACTTCTCCGCCACTCTTACCTTTATCTTTGAACTCCGATGATTATTGTTATTTGACACCTGGTCACTTTATTATAGGTAGTGCTTTGTCAACGTATCCTCAAGGAAATGAATGTAACATTCCACAAAATAGACTTAAGTTTTGGCAACTATGTAATTCTTTAAAAAAATCCTTTTGGAAAGTGTGGTATCAATGTTATTTAAATTTATTACAAAACAGACCTTAATGGAAATATGCTAATTGTAATGTACAATTAAATAGTTTAGTAATTTTAAAGGAAGATAATCTTCCAATAATGTCATGGCCAATGGCTAGGGTTGTGAAATTATTTGATGGTCATGATAACAAGGTTAGGGCTGTAGAAGTAAGAACTCCTAATCATAAAACCCATGTACGGAGTATTCATAAAATATGTGTCTTACCCATAGATGATAATGAATAAATTTATGTGTTTTGATTTGATACAAACTTATATTTTTTAGTTCTAATACTTATTATTAGTTTTGCTCACTACTAAGTATGTCTTTTGTAATTAGGTCTCTGATTTTAGAGCCATAATGTTATTTTTTGAGTTCAAAAATTATTTTTTGTTTTGATTTGAAAGAATACTTTAAGTTAACTTGTTTTCACTTGTTATAATTGGTGTAATTTTGTTTATTTTTTTAAGTTTGTAGCAAGATAAGTATCTAATTACAATACACTTTTTCTGATTTTTATTGTACTTTTCTATTTCTTCCTTACTATGACTTTATTAATATCATAATACAGCTTTTATTTTATATGAGACCAATAATAGTTAAAAAAATATCAAAGTAATAATAACGTACAAAGCTACTAAATTGTACATTTAAAAATATTTCGAGTTTGATAAATTCAATAACTGCATTTATTTAACCAAATTTTACTCTACCAAATGTATTTAGCTCGTAGGAAAACTAAATAAATAGCCGAAATAAGTAGCTAATTGTAGTTACGTTATAAATAACAGTTGTGGCAAAATTAAACAACTTGGTTTTTTATGTGTTATTGAGTTATAGTTAAAGATAGAGTTCAGTTTGTTATAACATAATGTAAAAGGTAATCAGATCCACAATATATAAAATTACCGACAATAAAATTGTCTCACATTTTTTAACAAATGTACATTAACTGAAAAAAAAACCACTAAATCGCGTTTATCTCGAAACTACAAAATCAGAGTTATTTAATTTTCCAACTACGGGGACGAGTTTGTTTCGGCATTTCTTCTCAGCTAGGAAATGCCGGCGCCAGCGTTCTCGTAATAACAAAACTATTGACGTGTAAAAGTGATTTAAATATCCTAGTTACAAAATAAAAATCATTTCAAGTTTAGTTTTTTAAAGCAGCGTATGCGGTTGAAACTACAATATCTATTAGATGCATAACACGACCTGAGGGGTTAGACAATTGGCAAAAACGCTAGTAGAATAGAAAACAAAATGTATGGGAATGACATTCGTTTACGACTAGCTATCTGTGCGTTTTTGCCACTTGTCTAACCCCGCTTTTTTTTTTTTTTTTTTTTTTTTTTTTTTTTTTTTTTTTTTTTTTTGTATCGCTGGGAAAAATGCTTTACGCATCCCCCCCATCCAGGGGAATGGGGAGGTATGTGGGACTCCCCGGGCAAGCCCGGTATACCCACTAAAAAACCCAGCGGGATTCCCGCATCGTCTGAAAGGAGGGGGACTGGGAAACCGGCGAAGCCTTTACGTCCAGTCCCTTGTCTAACCCCCCTGGAATATATTGTATCATACGTCTAACCTTTCCCCAACTATGTTTGGGTCGGTTTCCAGTCCAGTACTAGTATTTCACATGGAGCGACTGCCTCATCCGACCTCCACAACTCAGTTCCCAGGTAACATAATAGTCCTTTGTAAGACTAAGACTGGTTGTTAGACTTTCTGGCTTCTGACTACCTGTAACGGCTGTCAACAGCTTAACGTGCTTTCCGAGGCACGGAAGAGTCTCGGTATGGCATAGATGGTCATCCATCCACGGACCGACCGCGCCAAGCGCAGCTTAAAGTGATCGGTCGACCCGTGCGGCCGTTTCTAGCCACGAGCTCCTCCGATAATATTAAATTTAATTGTGTTAGCGAACTTAGGTGGTATGTCTGTCTTGCGAAGTTTGTTAAAAAACAAAACTTTATCTAATTTAGATTATGACTCTGTTACAAGGACTTTGTGTTTATTTTGTTGTTGCTTTATCTATACTAATATAATAAAGCTGAAGAGTTTGTTTGTTTGAACGCGCTAATCTCAGCAACTACTGGTACGATTTGAAAAATTCTTTCAGTGTTAGATAGCCCATTTATCGGAGAAGGCTATAGGCTATATATCATCACGCTAAAATCAATAGGAGCGGAGCATCAATGAAGAATGTTTCAAAATCGGGGGTTAAAGTTAGCTCAAAGTTAAGTATTCCACGCGAAAGAAGTCGCGAGCAGAAGCTAGTTATTAAATAAAAGCTAAGTTCTTTTTTAGGGCTCCATACCCAAAGGGTAAAAACGAGACCCTATTACCAAGACTTCACTGTCCGTCCATCCATCTGTCTGTATGTCACCAGGCTGTACTTCATGAACCGTGATAGCTAGACAGTTGAAATTTTCACAGACTATGTAGGTATTTCTGTTGCCGCTATAACAACGAATACTAAAATCAGCTAAGTGCGATAAGAAAAAAGGTTATAAAATAGCGTTTTCGTGCGCGAGTTTTATTATTTTTACATTGTGTTTCTGATTTGAGAAAATGATCTTCAATTTCTTATAGAACTACCTAAATAGTTATTTCTATGAAGTCAACTAGGACCTTTGTTAAGGTAGTTCTGAATAGGACAGCCGTACCACCACATGTTTTTGCAATTACTATTCAGGTGTGAGAGCGAGACACAGCTACCAACGTCGTATAGCGCCGTCTCTTTTACACAGTTAATGTATTCCTGCTTTGGCACGTCATGGTAAGGCCCCAGATCTTAAAATAATAGTATTATTAAACGAATGTACGCATAGTACATTGTATCAATTAAAAAAAGGTCAAGTGCGAGTGCGACTTGCACACGATAAATAAAACACCACAATTTTATCAACATAATATTATGTAAAATTAGGTCAGTTTATTTTGCAAAATTTTGTATGAAAACTCATAAATACCGTACATAATATTGTGTCTCACTATAATGTGCCAAATTTTTTATTTTTACTTTAATTTGGTAGGTAACTCTTTCGAGCGCGGCCACTAACTGCAGCTATAAGCTTCTGGCACAAAATAAAGCTATACCTAACCTATTAAGAAAATTATTTTTTACTTAATTAAAAAAGAAGACTTCAAATGTTTACTAACAACAGCTGTCGAGACATAACATAAACATGTTGCTTCAAAATTAACCAACACAGATGACTTATTAGCGAATTGTACGGTAAAGGGCAAGGGTCAACGACCTACGTCTGCACGTCCAAGATGCTATTTTAGTCTATGTATATCTATACTAATATTATAAAGAGGAAAGATTTGTTTATTTGTAGGGTTTTAACTCAAAAACCACTTGACCGATTTTAAAAATTCTTTTAGCGTTAGAAAGTTACATCTTTACGAAGTGTCATAGGCATATTTATTTCCAGAAATAATTTTTAGATTTTTATTCCTAAAACGGTCAATTACCAAATAAGAGTTGAACTAGAAGTAGGTAACACGAAAATTCCAGCTTCCTTAAAAAACCTTTTCGTTAAACGGACCGATTACGAAACCGTCAATCGGTGAAGTTGGCCCTAACAGCCGCACGGGTCGACCGATTGCAGTTTAAGCTGCGCTTGGTGTGGTCGGTCCGTGGATGAGTGACCATCTATGTCTATGCCTCGGAAAGCACGCTAAGCTGTTGGTCCTTGTTCTCATTAATAATTTCATCTAAATCGGTTCAGTGGTTTAAGTGTGAAGAGGTAACAGAAAGACAGACAGACACACTTTCGTATTTATATAAGCACTAGCTGTTTCCCGCGGTTTCACCCGCATCCCGAGGGAACTCCTTAGCGCACCCGGGTAAAAAGTAGCCTATGTTGTTCCTCAGGGTCTATTCTATCTCTGTACCAAATTTCATTTATATCGGTCCAGTAGTTTTGGCGTGAAAGCGTAACAGACAGACAGACAGACAGACAGAGTTACTTTTGCATTTATAATATTAGTAAGGATAAGGATAAGGCTGGAGATAATAAATATATACTTATAGTGATAATTCTACGTGATACTGAAGTCGCTGTTAAAACTAAATAAAGCAAATGGCCTGATTGGTTATATGCGGGTAAGGAGGCTTAGTCAAAGTACTAACTTCAAAGAATAACTCAAGCATGAAAAAGGACTATGATCAAAGACTTTGTAAGCACGAACGAACGATCCCTCAATATTACACAACGCCTAACAAAATGATGATAGCAACAACTTTTGTATCGAACGCCAAAAGCAATTGAAGTTGGCTAGGCGTTATTACTCACAGAGCTATATCTCAAAATATTATCGGAACCGTTCGGTGCCAAAAGCCAATAGAATCGTATATCGGAACTTGTCGGTATAAGTCATAAAATGCCGTTTCAAAAGTAATTTTAAATGATGTATGATATGGTAGGTACATTATTCCTGTCTAGATTTCGGCTGTTATGAAATAAGCTGGATATTGAAAATTTTACGCTTAATGTTTTTTTAATTTGTGATAGATAGTTTTAATTTTCATGTATTTGCTTTTTATTTTCACCGATGAAAAAAAGAGGAAATATACAAGTCGACGCGTATATATTTTTTGAGCATGACTACCGCATAACTTTTTATACAGTTGTCCGATTTTGATAATTCTTTTTATGGTATCTATACTATACACGCATTTACCGTTCGTTCAAACGATTCTGAGCTCTATTGCTAAGATGACAAAAAACAGATGCAGAATGTATTTGGTATAGTAAATATTAGTTATCGTATGAAAACTGAAACTGCGAGCAGTTTTATAATACATACTAGCTGTTTTTCCGCTGTTCTCTGTATATAGACGTATCATATAGAAACTAGTAACCACTTTGATGCAACATTCTATTTATCTCTTTCACACTAACCGAAACATTATGTACGTGACATCTGTTCGACAAAGACAGCAACAGTTAGTTTTTCCAGACATTCAGTTGAAGTTAAGCTGACAGATGACATGAATTGTGGCTGGGGGCACAAAATTTTAGGGCACGCATTTTGCTTGGTGATTGCAGATCTAGTTACGTTAGTAACATATTATCTATGTCTATTATGAATCCCATCGGAAATTTCGTATAGTCAGTTTATACATATATAGCATTTTGAACGGGAAATGAAAGGATTTAAGTGAGTCGCTCGATTCCATAAATGTCGATTTAGATGTTCTTGTGGTGAGCTTGTATGTGTTCAATTTCCTTTGTATTCCATTTCGGTGACGTAAGTACTAACTATAACCCTTCAAAAAGAGGCTGTTCTGTCGTGGTCCCATTATTATTTCGTCCCATCAATGGGACCATGTGGGATAACTTTTTCTCTTGGTCCTATTATATTTTAAACTAGCTATTGCCTGCGGTTTCACCCGCATCTCGACGGAAGTTTCTCCAGGGTCCCCTCTATCTCCGTACCAAATTTCAGCCTAATTGATCCAGCCGTTCACGCGTGATGCGATGAACAAGGGAAATAGGGATTCATTTTTATATAATAGATAGATACCAGATATTGAATAACATTGGGAACACTAGGGAAACTTGTTTCTCGTAGACTTACTTATTGATATTACGAGTCAGAGTTGGTAAATTCTATTATTTTGACAATTGATTAAAAAAGTATTGCAATTAATTTCAGTCACAATAATCGATAAATAATTGCACTTTGCAATTGATTTATTTAGGTCGCATTATATTTATTGTAGCATTTACTATTCCAATTCTAATTTGAGCCTCAAAACGAGGGAAGCGGTCTAGTCCGAATAAAAAAAAAAAAAATTTAATTGACTTATATCCAACTCTGATTTGTATTATCAGTGGTACTGCGAGAAACAAGTAGCCTGGGTGTTCCCAATTTTAATAGTATTATTTACAAAAATCTCAATCCATGTTTTTTTTCAGTCAGTGAGGATGGATATTTGTTCTTTCATACAAAAACTGCTGAAGGGATTTGGATGAAAATTGGCACACGTATAGACCATATTCTGGATTAACTCATAATCCCTTTTATCTCGAAAATGTAGTCATTTTACGAGGAAACGGGACGCAAGTAATACTAATAACGTTTAAATTTACGTTATTTCTTGGTCATGACAGAATAGTTCATAATACGATATCTAGGGGAGACTGGGTACGGTTGAAACATTTTAGCGTTTATTGTCCATTGCATCGGAATTAGTTAAGTGAGCGATGACGGAAATATATTAAATAAAAGACCATACATCTGTCTACTAATTGGCAATGTTACTTGAGATCACTGTATTGTATTTTATGTGTAAAATGAAATTAAAAAAAAAATGAAATTTGTTTCAACCGTCCCAATGCCAGGGTCGGTTGAAACAGTGCCTGGGGTCAATTGCAACACATGCAAATAATACAAAATATAATAAATGAACATGTTTTATTTATCGTCTAACAATACTTTACGACTCGTAATGGCACAGTTGAAATCACAAATATGTTTTTTATTAATATTCAAGTCTTTCACGATATTTATAATCTAACATTATTTTTAATCAGCCTTCAATGGTTTATATTAAGTACAACTTAATTATATAATAATCTGATGTTAAAGTTTGCGTACCTACTAATAGCTATTATATTTCTCAAAATTTAACAGTATTAATTATAAACTAGATTTTAGCACTTCAGCTAACAAAACACTTTGAGCAAAACTTCAAAACATTATTTCTATAAACATCTACATTTTGATACATAGGTAGATAAACAAATGACAAAACAAAACTTCAAAAATAAAATTCAATATCTTTAAAAAAAACTTTAGCACTTCAGCTATAAAATAGGTTAAAACAAAAACTAAAGACTTATTATTCCTAAAAAAAAACAAAATTTTAACAAACATACGTAAATACCTACGTTACGAGATCATTCGGAATCACAATTGTGGCAAACGTAGCTAAGACTACCTTCTGTACATTCTTCGTGCGCCCACATTTTACATTCTGTGCATTGTATCCATCTTTCTCCCGGTCTGCTTTCTGAATATGCTGACATACAAACAAGCCAGTAGCACTCCTCTTCTTCTGATGATGATGATTCATGTTGCGTGTTAGTTTTTTTCCTGCTTGTAGCATTTCTTTTAGTCTTTCCTCCATCTAATCTTTTCTTAACTTGCTTAGCTTTTGTTCGCTTCAATCTGTTTTCATGTTCTTTTCTTATCTCTTCTTTTTCAGGTGTATCTGTATAGATTGTAGATTTCCTAGTTTTTCGCCCCCTATTTGTCAATTTCCTTGGAGGAGCTTTTGGTAGTGGTCGTACTGCTTCCGGCGAAAATATAAATGGTGTACTCGAAGTCGCGATATTTTCTATTTGATTAGTCAAAACCGGAATGGATTGAGAACTTGTTGAAGGTTTGGGTGAAATTTGCTGAACATGACTACTACTTTGATGCCCGGGTAGTGTAATCACAGGTTCTGGGACTTGTGAACACTGTGGCATATTTACAGTCGGTTGTTGTACAAAAATAGTTGCATTAGAAAGCTCCTCTGACTCTTCTGGTGATTCGATAGTTAAAATAGAAGGTGATGGCGTTTTATCAGGTGTACTAGTATTTTGAATAGGGCCCTCAGATATCTCGATTGTATTTACAGGAATTGGTCTATCTGTCACAAATGCAGGTGCAAAATCGGTTTCAGTAAACAAATGCCGATTAAATGGAACGATCCCAGTTGTGCGAAAGCCAGCTTGAATGTTGGATTGTGTTAGAGCAAGCGGCATAGCAGTAGCTAAAATCCCTGGGATGTCGTATATTGACATTGTCTTGCCGGGATGGCTTCGCATCCATCCATCACATGCCGAATTTATAGCTTTTTTCAGCGGACCAAATACAGATCGGTCAAGCGGTTGGAGTTTATGTGAGCAGTGGGGAGGGAAAGATAGCATTACAATACCATTCGTCTTGCAAAAGTCTAGTGCGTTAATGTGAATATGTGAAGAGTGGTTATCAAGCACAAGTAGGTAATACTTTATGTGAAGGAGAAGCATTTGTATGTTTCTTGAAGTGTTCCAGGAAATGAATAAATGTTTCATCCTGCATCCAGCCAGAAGGATTTGCACTTCCAGCAGATCCTATTGGTCCATCCCTGATAAAGTGATCTTGGTATCGCACTCGCGGAAAGACGAAGAATGGAGGAATAGCATTTCCGATGGCATTTACCGCAAAGGCTACTGTGACTAAAGTACCTCTCTCCGCTGAAGTCACTGAACCTACTTGACGAGCACCACGTCTAGCTACTATTCTGTCGGGTTTTTGCACAGTAGTTATGCCGGTCTCATCAGCATTATATATATTTTGTGGTTCAAATTTATAACGGTCCATGACAGTAGCCATATTGTCGTAGAAAGCATCTACGTTATTTCTATTAAAGCTAGTCGCCCTAGAAAGACTTGTAGCCTGAGCTGCACGTACTGATAGTTCAGGATTTCTTCTCATAAACATGCGAAACCATTCTTCACCAGCCATTTCGTTGACATCCCAAGTCCGAGGTCGTGATAAGTCGTACTTGACGGTTAGTTCGTATGCCAATTTCGTAACATCCTTTTTAGTTAGGCCAAAATATATGTCTGCACATGTAATTAAATATTTAGATAGCTCACGCTCTTGTTCAAGGTTAAACACTCGATTATGAGCTTTATATCCCATTTCTTGATTTTCATCACCATCAGTCGCATCTCGTTTACGTACATACCTCAATAGGGAACTGTGGTTCAGTCCGTTCTTTTCTGCCGCTGTTCTTAACGAAGATCCGGCTTTTACATCTTCGTAGGCTTGTTTGTACATTGATAAGTCGGCCTGACCCCTCGTAGTCTTCCTTTGGCGTACCCTTGGCATCTAATAAACAAGAAAATTAAATAAATAAACTGTTTCAACCGTACCCACAAAAAATGTTTCAACTGTCCCCAACCCCCCTTCTAGGTATAAAACAGTTCACAGTAAGAATGATAATAAATCTGAATAAAAACTAATCATACAGCCATATTCTACAAACTTCAATTAAAATGATGCAAAACTCTCAACACCCTAACTTTAATAAAACTGTAATAATTACAAAAAAGTACGCACAAAAAATACTTACTTTTCCGTCAAAAAACACAATGGGGCCTCCTATACACAAGCACAGCGCGCGAAGAGCGACGCAACACTAAAATTCATGTTTTGACTTGTCGCCCGCTTCGTTTTCCCCTTGTACCCCTCACCTCATCACGCATGGTGTCGGAGATATTCGCTTTGTTTCAACCGTCCACCGTTTCAACCGTACCCAGTCTACCCTACTGAAGTTACCTCTTGAGAATTGATTTAGATAATCGTAGAGTACCTATTTACATAACCAAACATTCGAACAGGGTGTTAATGAGCATTCAGCTACCGTCTATTTCTATCGTAGCTCATCGCTAACTAAGTACAAACACCCTCCGTCTAATAAAGAGCAATGGTAAACTTTAATTGCATAAATTATCATACCAATTTCTATTGCTTGGAAGAACTCTAATACTTTATTAAGGCATCCCAATTTCCGAGAGAATTTTGGCGTAATGACTTTGATTATAATGATGACTAGCTTTCCGCCAGCGGATTCGCCCGCGTGGACTATACGAATTCAAATTAAAAATGACAGAGTTTCATACAAACCTTGCTCCCCTTTTTCAGCCCCTTAGGGGTAAAATTTCGGAAAATCCTTTCTTATCGGAACACTCCCTCCAAGTTTTAGATCTCTACGATCAGCGGTTTAGGCTGTGCGTTGATCCGTCAGTCATTCAGGACAAAGCATTTTAAAAACAATAAGTAAGTCATATTCCCTTGAATTGTCAAAACAGGTTTTTATTAAGAGCGTTATTATTATTACCTAAACTAAAAATACATTTTCTAAGGGTTTGTTTGTCTGTTTGATTGTTGCTGCTAATCTCCTATACTTTTAGACGAAAATAAATGAAAATAAAAATTTTGCATATAGAATCTTGATAATATTTTGAATGAATAATTTAACCGTGATCATATTGAGCGCGCAATCATTGCTGTTTTTTAAATAGTTTTCCTGTACTGTATTTTTAATCTAGAGTATTAAAAATACTTTCAATGTTGACACATAGGTATAAATAATTAAATACTTTTTGTACGTGTTTGTTTTCCTGAAAAGTTTCCTGAAAATCTGATTAAAATTGTTCATGGCTGAAGTGGTGCGGGTGGTGTTATATTTTCGGCTACGAAAATATTTATAACAATTCAACTCATTTTATTGTTCGCAATTGTCGAACAAATTTAGTTTTTTAATAAATAAATATAATAATTAATTAAAAACATTAAAATGGTTATTTCATCAACTTAGGTAGATTAATAATTTAACTTTTAGAAACACCTTTTAAGCTAAGATTTGCTTGTATTAGGTAAGTAGTTCCGCTCTTTCAGGTTTTGGTAACTATACATAAGGGTGAGAAATAAGCAATGATAAAACCAAAACTAAACTAAAATGAACGAAATGAAATGAATAAACAATTATCAGAAAAAATGGACTTTAGTAAAGCTAAATATTTCGCAAACGGATCCTTATTAAATTTCAGCTTTCTAGTACCAAGAACCTCTGAGCTATGCCGCGGACAGACAGACAGACGGACATGGCGAAACTATAAGGGTTCCTTGTCGATGAACCCTAAAAACAGTAAATCGTGAGGAAATGAAATCACATTTTTTTCAATAAACATTTTTTGATATCAATCTTTTTAAATAAGAACAAATTGTATCTACGTTCCCAATGACCTCCTAAACCATTTCTCAATACAATTTTGGTAAATTGTTGAATTTACTCCTGCTAAGATTCCTGGCCCAAAAAGCATGGTCTGAAATGCCTTGTCGGGCAACAGCCAGTATTTTATGTAATAATATTTAAAATAAGTATAGGATTATTATGAAAAAAAAAGGTTAGTAAAAAAGGGTAGTTGACGTGGTTTTTTAACAGACAATACAGTGTAATGCCACTAAGAATGGGCACTAAGGAGCAAAACAAATGAAGTGTAAGTTCACACTACACTTGCTTTCATACGTTTCATAGTCTACAATAAACGACCTCGTTGAAGATTTAGTTTTTTTTACACCTTTGCCTGACCTTGCACGAATGACTTTTTTACGATATTCAAACGAGCGACGGCTTAAAAACTAATATTGCCAAGTATTTTACATATCTCTACAAAACCCAAAATTTATTACACCAGAGAGCACCTGAAAAAAATATTCTAGCTTAGTATTTTATGTAAATAACTTAATAATTGTATGATGTTTACTAAACATATAATATATCTACATTTTACTCACCATTTAACTTAACACGAACAATTTTGGTATGTAGTATTTATATTTTTTTATCTCGAAAAAGGCTATAACGATGCCTGGAAAAACGTTCGACCTATATTAAACTGCTAACAACTTTCAACAAATCAACATCGGCCTAGCCTTTTCCCAATAACATGACAATATTTTATTTGTAACTGTATTGATTTTTCCCAGTAAACTACTTTATATTACAGCGTTGAAATACAGAAAAATTCTTAGAAAAAAAAACATTAAGCTCTCTCATTTAGTCAAGAATAGGTTGCAAGCAAGCAGACAGACGGAATGACTTTCACTATGCGTAAAACTATCCTCCAAAGTACGATATGTGTCTGGTAGTAACATTTTACGCAAGAGTGACAGGCGATATCTTTAATGGCATCAGATACGGTTCGTTAGAGCACTCCTATAGGGTATATTTTCGTGGTGAAGGAAAATACGGTTACGTATTGAGGGGGTCGATATGTGAGGATAATTTATTGATTGATTTTGAACCGTATAAGCATACAGTACATAGTAAATATTATAGCAACACGCTTCTTTAAGAAGGGAGATATTAATTAAAGAAGAAAGCAGGGAGTTTTCTTATATCCTTCAATTTATATGATAAACCAGCTTTCCGCCAGCGGTTTTGCCCGTGTGAGCGAATTTGTATTAAAAATTACAGAGTTTCATTAAAACTTTTCATCCCCAATTTCAGTAATAGATAACGCAAGTTCCGTTATTTGTATGAAGACCAAGCGTGTCACTTTATGACTACTTTTTGTAACGGCACAAGAGAGTTTCATTGATTTTCTTTATAATAGCTAAAAAATTGTAATTTTTGCAGCTTAATACCGCATAATTACGTTGGCTAGCTTTAAATTGACGTCTGGTGTCAACTTGGCGAAGCACAGACTAATTTAGACTGTGTCAATTTAGGTGCATTGCACTCATCTGCTACACACGAAATACACATAGAAAGAAAGAAGAAAGAAAGAAAAGAAAATACGTTTAATTACGTGATTGGAGACATACATATACACAAAAAAAAAAAAAAAAAAAAATACTGATACATAAGGGGGTAGTATGCGTCACAAACATACTTCATACTTCATCATACGTATTGCGTCATCTATTTCGATACATGTCTATGTATAGAAATACTCGTATGCTGTAGAGGAAAAAAGCCCCACTCTCACAAGTGCGCAAATAATGGTACAAAAGTTATGTACTTATTCATTTTATTGAACAAATGTGTATGTAGCATATTTCTAGAAGTTGTTCTTGTCGACTTCGCCTGACAAACGGATGAAACTCGAAGCGAATGTAATAAGAAGTTATTTGATCGATGATCGTTGTGTGTGTGGTTTAAATTGAAAGAAAGTGGATCTAAAATATATTTAGTTTAAGATACATAATGGCTTGAACAGTTCACATTTACATGATGATGAAATGTAAAAGATTTTGACACTATGTATTAGTTTTTTTGACCCGTGATTTAATTTTTTAGTTAAACTTAATGGACACCTAATCCATTAAATATATAAGTTCATTAGATACTTAAATTATGTGTGGGTTGGTTATTTTCAAGAGTAATTTAAATAGCAGTCCGGCTGATTGCAATAGCTTGGTTATAATGGCCATTTTCGGTAACCTGGCTATACTTAGAGATAGGTTTTTGACATTATTCGTATGGACCTTATGTCAAAATTCTATCTTCGGTAAGACAATCTTTGGATAGATAAGGTATTGAGAATACTCTCTGCCCGCGGTTTCGCCCGCGTGTATATACATACTAATTCAAATTAAAAATGACAGTATACCATATAAACTGCTCCCTTTTTGATTTTGATTTCGGAAAATCTTTTCTTATCGGATGCATACGTTATACAAAGAACACACCCTCCAAGTTTCAAGTCTCTACGAGCAGTGGTTTAGGCTGTGCGTTGATCCGTCAGTCATTCAGGGCAAAGCATTTTATATGACGTATAGATCGCTCCTCGCCTCTGCTTTGCACTCAACATTTGAATAGAATTGTTCACTCAGTCGGCCCTTTAACTTTTTCATGCCTTTTTCGCGCTAAAATATGGGCCTTTCGAACTTCCTTATTTTCAGTTCTGGGTTCCGACTCGTCTTACAGAAACTCTTGCATTTCTTAATTATAAGAATTTTATGAATAATGGAATTGTCCATGGTTTCTCTGTGGGAGTTTTTTGTTTTTGTGAAAATGTTTTTTGCAAATAATCAATTATAGAGAGTTTTATTTGTTTTATAGCCAACTTATATTAGTATATTGGACACTACAGACGAACAACGAAGAAAACCAGGCTTAAAAAATCTGAAATCGCCAATCTACCTTGAGCAAGCGTGGTGATCAATGTACATGTCTTCTCAGTATGAGAATAGGCCTTTGTCCAGCAGTGAGATAGTGAATACGATGATGATGATGAGACATATAACAAACATACAAACGTAAACCAAATACCATTAAAGAACTAAGTGACGAAGCTCACGTCATAACATTTCAAAAGTCTTTTCACAGCGAAATTTTGGGGTGAAAACTGAAAAACCATGGCCGTGTCGTTATGAAAAGCGATCGTGATACGTAAAAGGCTTTCAGACAGGCTTTGTGGGTGCATCAAACGGGCACTATTTCCGCTTCCGCCCAGCTAGACACTGATCGTGAACACCCTTGATGGTATAGAGTTAGGAATGCGTAGAGCAATTTTAAGACGGTAGTTAGTAAAGCTTTCTAGAGTAGGTATTTGGGTTTGCATAATCAAATACTTATATTTAAATAAATAACTTATATGTCAAAGGTTAAGTAACAGCCACGCGGTTCGACCGATCAAAAAGGTTAAGCTGCGCTTGGCGCGCTCGGTCCGTGGATGGGTGACCATTTTTGTCATAGCGAGACTCATCCGTGCCTCGGAAAGCACGTTAAGCTGTTGGTCCCGGTTGTCATTTGTACATCTTTGACAGTCGTTACGGTTAGTCAGAAGCCAGAAAGTCTGACAACCAGTCTTACTAAGGGGTACCGTGTTACCCGGTAACTGGGTTGTGGAGGTCAGATAGGCAGTCGCTCCATGTAAAACACTGGTACTCAGCTGCATCCGGTTTAGACTGGAAGCCGACCCCAACATAGTTGGGAAAAAGACTGGGCAGATGATGATGACTTACATGTCAAAAAAATACTAATTTTTAGTATGGAATTGTAATTATTCAAACACTATGTTGTGACAAGTTTCGTTATTCAAAACTTGTACTCGAAAGGCTGACCAAATCTTTTTTTTTAGAAGTTATTTAGCCAAGTTCACGACAGATGGTTACGTAATCGGCCCGAAACAAAAATGTTGGTTGTTGCTGGAATTTTCGTGTTACACACTTCTAGTTCAACCCTGGTTTGGTAATCAACCGTTTTAGGAATAAAAATCTTAAAAAATACGTTACCCGCCGTTATAGTAGTATTTAGCCGTTATAGTTATAGTAGTAGTTATAGTAAACAGCTGTTTTAAGTTAATCGGACCGTTATCTTATCGGTAAACTTGGGCCTTAGTGTTTCCCACATTTTTTCGCGTCATAATATTGAAGGTATTTGCAATCAATAGCCACATTTTTTTGCGTAAAACTACGATTACTATCTTTTAATTATAGTTATAAATAATATTGCCATTTTTTTTTCTGCATATAAACAAATCAACCAATTAATGAAATATGTACCCTCTATTCGTTCGTAACTCTACACACGTACCAGTCGACTGCGTGTGGACACAGCTCTTGCTCCAATGACTTCTCGTGCTGAGCTGAGCTTCACACCAATATTACTGGTCAAAGGCAAAGGTTCATACTTTGCTACGCTGTATTGAGCACACGGAACATGAGATTATATGGCTTAGTAATAAATAGAGAGTACATAAGAGATTATGAGTTGAAGCGAAAACTTTGCGTGCATTTCTTTGTTTCGTTCTAATCCTAAAAAATATTATTGCCGAAGTGTGTTTGTTTGTTCGTTCCTAAACCAATTTATGTGAAATTTAGATTACCTAAGGAAAGGCAGGCAATGAAATTTACATTACAAAAGCAAAAGAACATAATGTCCTTCCCTAAGTTCCCTATCAACTTAGGGAAGCACATTATGTTCTTTTTATCTGGGTGCATGAAGCAGTTGATTAGAATGCCTTTGTACAACTAGTAGAATATCACAATCATATTTAATTTGAATTCAGTTGCACAAAGAGTAATAAGTATAATCTCCTCTCAATGAACATAAAAATACTTCTTAGTTTGCAATTTACTTAACATTTCAACATTGCTATCTGCACTCACACAAATTTGGTGGATTCAGCAAAATATTTTCGCAAAACCAGCAGGCATATCAAGAATGTAATCACGTATGTTGCCAAAACTGCGGTCCCCCGATGCGCCACGGACTGCGGAATCCTATGCCATTGTACAGGCTTCTGGAATTTACGCTATAGCATGCCTAACGAATCAGTACGTTCGCTTATGGATAATTCGTAAACAGCACTGGTTTTCAGCGAAAATATTTTTGGATTTCCAGTATAGAAGGTACTTAGAATATCGGTGTTGTTTGTTCGTCCGTGAAACTTTTTAGTTTTGTCCGTGAGATGGCATCGCTTCTTTCATATGGATCGTCTTATGATTTTCCAGATTTCAGAACGAGGGAGTGTACGGTCTCTTTGGCGTATTGTTATCTATGTGAAGATCAAGAGAAAATGAGAGAGATTTATTCGAGTCGAATAACACATCCATCATCAGCCTATATATTGTCCCACTGCTGGGCACAGGCCTCTTCTCATACAGAGAAGGCATAAGCATTGATCACCACGGTTGCTCAAGGCGGATTGGCGATTTCAGACTTTTTAAGTCCAGGTTTCCTCACGATGTTTACCTTCACCGTTAGTCAGTGACGTCTAAGATTTACTAAGAAAGTACATATGACTTTAGAAAAGTCACATTGGTACTTGCCAGGTTTCGAAACCGCACACTCGTGCACGAGAGGCAGGTGCCTTAACCACTAGGCCACCACGACTTATAACAGGTATAAAATGACAAAACATTTCATACGCCAGTGCGAGACAGAGATCAAGTCAAACGGGTCGCACTGTCCTCTTTTCGGGTTGGAGTTTGGATGTATTAAACATGTCAAGATAAGATGGATTTACAAATATCTATACACAATAATTATCACTTACATTGGTTAGGTTATTCGTTTCTTTGCTATCTAATATTATGAAAAGATCAAAATTTACACGCTGAAATGTCACCCTTGCAAGTTTTCTCTTTGATAAACTTTTGTTTATAAAATATTCAATTTATACACCCACACAACGCGACATCAAACGAAAATCAACTACCAACGAAAGTTCAGGAGCTATTTTAGTTGAAAACACCTGCAACATTGGCAGGCCGGTTCATTTTAAAACCAAATCAGTTTTGGCTACACAAGCAGTGGGTGGAGCCAACCTGCGGTCAGGTTTTAAACTTTGTGGAATTGTACTTGAAACTTGCGCATTTGTTTGTCTTGTTATAAAGATAGCTAACTAAATGTTTGCCTGCTGTTTTTTGGTGGCAATGTATTTATTGCCAACAGTGATACCACAAAGGTTGTCAAAAAAGATACGGATTTTTCGGAGCATATCGAAAACTGTTTTCGTGGTCTCGTAAGGTGTTTTTCCTACTACTTAATAATAATAATCAAAGAAGTATAACAGTAATAGAAGTATCTTCACCTTTTTGGGTGATGCTAATTTCAGATTATTTATGGCATTTGAAATTCGTATTGTCCCGTCAATATTCTTACAATGTGTGTTGCCAGATTTAGGGCGTATTTATACACTTCTGAATAAGAATTATCCACCAGTTAATTCATAATTAGAAGATTATTTTCCTGACAGGACCTAGTGAAATACGCTGCCTATAATTCTTTAAACTAGGAGCTACGTGAATAGATATTAGATACTACGTGATAGTATCTTAGTGACTTAAGGGCACTTTTCAACGACCCAATGTGGACTTAAGTGTACCATTTCAAGAGCATCTAATATTACAGAACCCAACCAAACATACAAATTACAAAACAAATAGTTCCTCCCAATCCTATACTAATTGTAAAGTCTACCTCACAAACCCTTATTAGTCCACTCGAGCATCGAGAACTAGCCGAGTGCCTTTAGTACGGGCACTACGGCAATGCGACACAGCGAAGTATTCCCACAATTTCAAGTTTGCGAACATCCATTTCATACCATCCTAGAATTCTTTGTCAACCATTCGGAATATTGCGCGCAATGGATGCCTAAATTTCGTTGCAGTCGGGTCTGAAAATTTGTATGCATTTTTGGATAGATGCTTTGAATTGGGTGAATTGGTATTTGGTTTTCATTCTGCAGTGGAATGAAGGAGCTGACTGGTTTGTCGTTTTGTTTGTAATCCTGTAGCGAAATGAGATAGAAACGATTGTATGGGCTAGTTACTATGCTACAGGAGCGTTTGGAAAAATCCTAATTCCTTTTTGCTGTACTTTAAAATATTTATTTTATCCATAGATGAACAGTTGAGTGCTTTATCATCAGACTATTGACGCATCAACCGCACACTTAAGATTGTACTTCTTCTTCTTCTTATCGTGTGAGCTGCAGGTTTTTACCACCCCACAAGGCCTTTTTTTTTTTTTTTTTCCGGGTGGGAAATCATCAAATGACCCCTCCCGCCGTGGATGGGGCGGGTGGGAGTGTCAGACTCTTACTGACTAAAACCCATCCATGTTCCTTCCTCAGCCTTTTGTATTCCGGGGGCGCGGTATCTCTTTCGAACGTCCCGCAGCCCCGGCAGGCTATGGCCCTGGGGGAGGGCCCCGTCAATACCCCACAAGGCCTGGTGTCAGAGTTTTCTCAAATCCGCCTGACGGCCTCTGACATGGAGTTGTAACAACAGCTGCTATCAAGATAACAGCCTGGGACGACAGCTTAACGTGCCCTCCCAGGCACGGGGGTATTACACCACCAACTTCCTGACTCCGGGCTGCTTTGTGAAATTTTCTTAAACCCACAAAGCGTTCTCGAATCGTACCCGAGACCCCGTTGACAGCAGTCGCGTTACTGGACTAACGAGGCAGTCAGGAAGGCAGTGAGAATTTATAGTTATATGTGTTTAATTTATATATCCTGTCAGCTTATAACCAGAAAAACCGAGTACATAACGCAGAGCCCACTCACGACGCGGATGGCCAACAAAAAGTTCCTCAACTTTTGGGTCAACATTAAAACGGCCGAGTGTACGAGTAACAAGTTGTTATTGTTGTTATATTACTGTTGTTAGTGTTACTGAGTCCACTTACTGTAATATTGTGCATGAAACAAGGTTTATTTAATTAGGTTTCATGCGTTATTTGCACTTTCAGTCGCTTTTGTAGGTAATTTGGTACTTGTGCTCGCAAAAAAAGTATGACGTCGATATTTTTGTTTGACGTTTAAAAATCTTAATATTATAAATGCGAAAGTTAGTTTGTTTGTTTGTTATGCTTTCATGATAAAATGGCTAAGCCAATTTAGGTGAAATTTGGTGTGGAGATAGGTGGGTATACATACATGTTCCTTAATTAGTCCTTTCCGTTTCGCTGATGCGGCAGCCGTTACGTAGATAGGTACGCAAATATTTTTTTTAGCTTCTTTTATTCGGAACTTTTCAAGCAACAGTGAAATTTAACAAGAAGCTTACGAAAATGACAAAAAAATCCTTCAAAATGTTGGAAAATGACCTCATTGCCCAAATTGAACATTATAGGGTAGGTAATTTGGTGTTCGTATAAAAATCGTTCGGTAATCGACTGTAAATTAACATGTACCCTCATCAAGACGATGGCTTCAAGCTGACATATTTATGACCATCCCGCCGGGGACATTACCACAATACCGTCGTATTGGCGAATTTGGTGTTACTAACTTTTCTCGAAGGAGAGAGAAAGAAAACGTTGAAAATTTGCGATGGGCTATTATCAGGGTCTATGTAAGTTCCACCGCAGTGCATCCTAACAGGTACTAATCTACACTACTATTATAAAGAGGTAAGATTTGTATTTTTGTGTGTATATTTGTCTACACTAATATTATAAAGAGGAAAACTTTGTTTGTTTGTAATGAATAGGCTCAAAAACTACTGGACCGATTTTAAAAATTCTTTCACCATTCGAAAGCTACATTATCCACGAGTAACATAGGCTTCTGTAAGATATTTGGGATTTTCGGACACAAGGTGTAAGAAATCAACCAGAAAAGTTACTTTTTTTTTCCGTACGCTACTTATCTCAGGAACTACTGGTCCGATTTGAAAATTCTTTCAGTGTTAGATAGCCCATTTATTGAAGAAGGCTATAGGCTATATTTGATCACGCTAAAACCAATAGGAGCGGAGCACCACTATTCCACGCGAACGAAGTCGCGGGCAGAAGCTAGTAATGAATAAACTCAAAAACTACTGTGCCGATTTAAAAAATTCTTTCACCATCGGAAAGCTACATTCACCCTGAGTAACATAGGCTACCCGTGCGAAACCTGGACGGGCTAGTCTATAATATAAAAATGAATCGTTGAATGTGTTGCTAAGCGCAAATCTCGAGAGCAGCTGAACCGATTTGAATGAAATTTTGTACAGAGATAGAGGGGACCCTGTAGATAGTACTTTTATCGGATGCGTGGAGTAGTTCCCTCAGGACGCGGAAAACAGCTAGTTAATATTATAAATGCGAAAAGATTGTTTGTTTGTTACGCTTTCACGGTAAAATGGCTATTGGTTGAAATTTGGAACGAAGATAGATGGTACCCTGGAGACGGGGTATTGACTACGTTTTAACCGACTTCCTAAAGGAGGAGGTTCTCAATTCGATTGGTTTTTTTATGTATATTGTATGTACTCCTATTACGCTGAGATTTATGATCCGATTTACGTGATTCTTCTTTAGTTTGATGCGGAATAGTTGCCATTTGGTCTCATAAACATTGAACATAGTTTTTTCCCATTTTATGAACATTTTTCTTAAGATGTAATTTTAGTTTCATGCAGATGTTGTGTATGTTTGAAGGATTCACCTGCTCTGCTTACCCATTCAAGGCATACGGGTGTGATATTCTTTTGATTTATTTTTAGCTTATAATGTCCTACAGTATCTTGCTAGCAGGCTATATTCACCTGGCGAATTTGAGAAAGCTGACACTAGGGATTGTTAGGTTGGTAAAAGTTGTAGCCCATACAATAAGAAGAAGAAGTTTATTCAGCCAAGATCTATTGCTTCGAATTATGCTATATAATGTAGAATAATGACAATGAAATTAAGCTTTAATTATGAGACTTTTTACCGGTAAAAAACGTTCTAATATTAAAATACAAAATGGTCACAATGTATATATTCAACAATCCTAAACCCTGGTGAAGCTTCAAAGGTAATCGTAAAAAGTTTTCGGATTACGTATAATAAAATGATATTACAGAATATTTTAAAACCTTTGTTTGAAACAATGTTGATAACAAAGGTATTATAACGTTATACAGAAACGTTACCGTATTAATTTTTGAAATTTTAATTGGCCAGTGACCCTAACACGAGCATACTTCATCTGCCTAGCCTTTTCCCAACTATGTTGGGGTCGGCTTGTAGTCTTAACCGGATACAGCTGAGTACCAGTGTTTTACATGGAGCGACTGCCTATCTGACCTCTACAACCCAGTTACCGAGTAACACGTACCCTTGGTAAGACTGGTAGTCAGACTTTCTGGCTTCTGACTACCCGTAACGACTGTCAAAGATCTACAAATGACAACCAGGACCAACTGCTTAACGTGCTTTCCGAGGCACGGAGGAGTCTCGCTATGACATAGATGGTCACCCATTTACGGACCGACCGCACCAAGCGGAGCTTAACCTGTGATCAGTTGAACCGTGCGGCTGTTACTTAGCCACGAGCTCCTCTTGCGAGCCTTAGTGCGAGCATAATTATGTAAACTAAATGTTAAATCAGGGGACTACGTGTTTTTGCAATCACTATTCAGGTGTAAGAGCGAGACACAGCTACTGACGCTGTATAGCATCGTCTCTTTTTTTCACAATAAAACTATTCTTGCTTTGGCACGTCATGGTATGGTCCCAGTCTGTACATTACGCTTTATTGGTGAAAAGGATGCATCGACTTTGATGAAATTTGGAGCATGATGATGGAGATGGCTAGAGTCCTGACATAGCGTACTTTTTATTCGTGAACACGAGTAAAACTGTGAGATCTAGCTAGTTTTTCATTTAAATAAAATAAATATTTGCATTTTGAAATGTAATATTATTTGAATGCATCATAACACTCACAGGGATAGGACAGAATTTTACGTTTCCATCACATTCTGGGATAGAGAATATATAAATATTTTATGACAGCCCAAACTGTGTATATACATGGACCAATCCAATTGCATTTCAATAACATGAGTGTATTTTACTCACAAATGCTGAAAATTACCTACTTCGTACATTAAGGTTGTGAGGGCTCATAGCTAAGTAACGGCCTTTTAGGGTTTCAAGGGTAGATTATGAAATTTCTAGCTTTAAAGTGCAAATATTTTTTCGATACTAGCATCCCCTCTACCTTTTGAGTGGCTGTCCCTAAAAATGTGATAAAAACCACAGACGTAAAACTATCACGGCTAAGTAGGCTTAACCGGCTATAGACGACCAACTAAAACGTACTACGGAAACCTATTGCACGTGGCCCGACACGCACTTGGTCGGTTTTTTTAAAGATTCTGATGTCATCAAATGATTTCTCCCACTCTGGACGGAGAGGGAGGGAGTGTCAGGCTCTTACTGAATAAAACCAGTGTTCTTTCAATTGCCCTTTGCATACCAAAACCGTGGCGGCAGACATAGCCAAGTGAAAGCCATGAGGATCGATAGATCAGGTAGGTTAAGTTGTATCAGGCATTATAATTTTTAGGGTTACCCTTTTTTTCAACAAATGGAAACCCCAATATGACTCGGAGAACACGCAAAACTGTTGTTAAAGCTACTTTGAAATTAATGTAAAAACTGATATTCGAAACTAAAAATATTTTTCGTAATTTTATTTTACAACTTTGTCGCCGTGATCAATATACATATCTATACTAAATTTCAGCTTTTTTGTACCAAGAACCTCTGAGCTATGCCGCGGACAGACAGACAGACGGACATGGCGAAACTTTAAGGGTACCTAAAGTTCAAATGGTAGGGTCACAAAAAAACCTGCGACAAAAACGGGGGTAGTTTTAATGGGGACACAATTTATAGCATTATTGTAGGGGGAGTTTAATCGAAAACGAGACTGGATCCGTTACTGATTTATAAGCTGAGCTAGTGTGAAATAGATTTATCTATAGTCTGTTTAGAATTCGTGGTGGTCTTGTGGTTAAGGCCTGCCTTTCGTGTACGAGTGTGTGGGTTCGAAACCTGTCAAGTACCAATAAAATTAATATTACTCAAGAATTAAGCTATCAAGCGCAAAAAGTTTTTTTCAATTCCGACTGGTAGTTTCAAAGGTAACCGCGTACAAACAAACAGACTTTTTGTATTAAACATTATGAGGAGTACCCATCTACCCACTAAACAGTATAAAAGTTTGACGCTGAGTACATATAAATATGATGTACAGACAACATAAAGCTCGTCTGTTATTGTGTCTTCTTTTACGGCTGTTTACGTATTTAATGGAGTTAGTGCCGAAAATATGTTCGGGTATTATATTCACTTTTAGCGTAAAATGTGTGTTGAAGTATGACTATATACAAGTTTAGTTGGAAACTAATCATCTATTCTAATATTATAAAGAGAAAAGATTTGTTTGTTTGTTTGTAGGGCTTTAACTCAAAAACTAATAGACCGATTTAAAAAAATCTTTCACCATTACAAAGCTACAGCTTTACGAAGTGTCATAGGCTATATTTATTTCCAGAAATAATTAGGGATCCCTGCTAAAACTTGAATAATGTAACCCAAGGTGTAAAAAAAATGACCACGCGGGCGAAGCTGCGGGCGGAAGCTAGTTGTAATATTATACATATTTGTGGCTATTAATTCTAGCAGATAATTCCTCAGCAGACCTCTTATCTGAAACATCCAGCTAAAACATATTACCATCCTTGACCTTCAAGCAATACATCATCCCAACTTCTCATTCCTCAGATCGGTATAAGAACAGAATCTCGACGAACATTCACGGACGGCATACTAAACGTTCAGTTCAGACAATTGACCTCCAATGCTGCTTACCCTTCCTACTTCATATTATTACGTCAATAACAAAGTTGTAGATAACTTTTGGGTTTTTTTGGGACCGCACAAGCTATGAGCGGAGAGAGATCATGAAAAAAATACTGAAGAAAATTGGTGGAGTTTTTTCAACACGTCTTTTTTCGATATCATTACTTGAAGGTTTTACAGTACATCTATATCATCATCTGCTTAGCCTTTTCCCAACTATGTTGGGGTCGGCTTCCAGTCTAAACCGGATGCAGCTCAGTACCAGTGTTTTACATGGAGCGACTGCCTATCGGACCTCCACAACCCAGTTACCGGGTAACACGATACCCCTTGGTAAGACTGGATGTCAGACTTTCTGGCTTCTGACTGCCCGTAACGACTGTCAAAGATCTACAAATGACAGCCGGGACCAACAGCTTAACGTGTTTTCCGAGGCACGGAGGAGTCTCGCTATGACATAGATGGTCACCCATCCACGGACCGACCGCGCCAAGCGCAGCTTAACCTTTGATCGGTCGAACCGTGCGACTGTTACTTAGCCACGAGCTCCTCACATCTATACAAAAATATCGCAGTACATCTATATAAATAAAAAATAATTTCTATTCCCCTTAGTCACGGCATCACGTGTGAACGGCTGGACCGATTTGGATGAAATTTGGTACAGAGATAAAAGGATACCTGGAGAAGGTTTTAGCTTACTTTTTATTCGGGTGCGTGAAGTAGTTCGCTCGGGATATGAGTGAAACCGCGTGGAATGACTAGTAATATTATATTCCAATCGCTTTTATCCATAAGACCGTACCATAAGTCCCCCTATGTTACTTTTTCTAATGGAATAAATATTTTTTTAGTAGCTATTATAGGATAAAGAATATAAAAAGTTGGTTCCTGCGGCTTCAGAGCTGCTGAGAGTACGAATAAGACTATTCTATGTCTTTATCCTGAATTATATTTGTTTTAAATCGGTTCAGCATTTTCCCCGTAAAAGCATAATAGATAGACACCTGTTCATTGTATATAATAATATCTAGTGACAGCTTTCCAGCGGCTTCACCCGCTTAGACTATACGAATTCAAATTAAAAATTACAGAGTTTCATACAAAATTTGCCCCCCTTTTTCACCCCCTTAGGAGTAGAATTTCGGAAAATCCTATTTTAACGAATGTTTACGTCATACAAAGAACAAACCCTCCAAGTTTCAGGTCTCTACGATCAGCGGTTTAGGCTGTGCGTTGATCCGCCAGTCATTCAGGACAAAGCAATTTATATGTATAGATTGATTAATCGGATTTCACCACTGCGTTACCATGATGGGCTATTTTCATGTCCTCTTATGCCTTGTCCATGGAATAACGCTCAGGCGGTCCCTGGCACGGTCTGGCCCATAAATTTTTGTACCTCCTGTCTCTGTGCGATTTATGTTCTTAAAGATACGTGGCCAATGGAAATTGATGTTATTATATTATACTCGTACATGAATTACTATTTGCTTGTATGCGTTGGTGGAAAATTACGTCTGTGCAAAAAAAGTTGCAAATATTTTTTTATTTGTGTTTCCGTGACGGTAATCAATGCGGGCGGATCTGTTGTTTTTAATTAAGGTTGTAATTTTTTTTGGGTCCAATGAGAAATATGGGGATATTTTTCTACACCCTTTTTACCGGTTTAAATTATAAATGGATAAGGGCCTTTTTTGTGGTTCATAGTAAAAAAAAGTATGAGGTATAAGGACATGTAATTCAAAACTAGTAATGAATTTACGTGAAAAAAAATGATTAAAATAATGTAGTTTCATTGAAGTGTTTTTGTGGTAAACAAAAAAACAGGAAGCGAAAACACAACACTAAAAAAATAATAAAACAGTTAAACATATTTTTAACCGACTTCAAAAAAAAGGAGGAGGTTCTCAATTCGTCGGGATCTTTTTTTTTTATTTTTTATGTATGTTCACCGATTACTCGAAGACGCCTGGACCGATTTGCAAAATTGTTTTTTTATTTGGTAGGGTATACTTTCCAGGTGGTCCCATAGTCATCAAGTCAGGATCTGATGATGGGAACCCTGAGAAATCGAGGGCAACTTTGGAAAGTTGTAGGCATGCATAGGGTAAAAACTTAATGCTCAGGTGTATGTTTGATAACACTATTCACTAGTGCAAGTTTGGAGCTGACCTGATGATGGAGACGAGAGAAGGTCGAGGGAACTCAGCAACGGTATATATTAACTACCTCGTGTTTGGGCTTATTATGTTCGTATTGACGAGACCTTTGCAACAGTGGTTAGGTTAACTCGGCAGCTGAATATGTAAACTACCTCGTGTTTGGGCTTATATTATTTGTATTGATGAGAACTTTCCACTAATGCGGATAGTAACAACTATACTTATCACTAGTATAGGTATATGTATAGTCACTGAAAAGCTAAACGTTTTTTTTTTACGACAACGTTAACGAGATGTTGTTATTTACGACAACGTTAACGAGATGTTGTTACAATAAATAATTAAAAAAATACATTAAGGCGGCGATATACGACTTTGGCCCTTTTAAAGCTAATGAATACGCTTTAACGACTTGCTTTCATGATTTGAAAAGTATATATACTAAACTAGAGCATATGCTTGATAATTTTGTATAACGTTTTTTTTAATTATGTATTTATAACATTGTATAAAAAAATCATGAAGTTAGGTCTAACGCACAAGAAAAACTGAGTTATACATAGAATTTATCAAGCGGATTTTAATGAAACCTGTACCATTTTATAGAAAAGTTAATTATCTGTCTTTTTGTATACGTATATTTTTTTTAAATCGTACATTTACGTCAATTTTTGTGCTTTTGTCAAAACGTTGAGTTGAAATTACGGAGGGGCTCCACCGGGCGACGGGGGCAGTACGTCCGTGACCACTGTCACGGGTAGACGCTGTCACTCAGAGCGAGCACATTACGATGTAAATAAATTATTATATTTGTGATAAGATGACTGGTGAATTATAATTATTACATTGAAAAGGCACTACATGCGGATAAAATATTTTTTTGATGTGAATAACGTGTTTTCAAACCAAATCATCCATAATCTGTCATAATCTAAAATGTGTGTATCTAAATTTGGCAGGACAAATATATTTTGTTATTGACTTACTAAATAATTAAATGTACTTTAGGATTTAAATATGTATTTGTTTTAATACATTGCGTATTCAAAACGAGAATATTGAAAGGTATTCAAATTAATTAATTAATTAATTTAAATTTTACATGTAGGTCGGAGATAATCGTCAAAATTAAAATTCTTTCATGTTATGTTACAATATTTCCTAATAGTTTGGAATTTATAGAAATAGTAGCTATAAGTCAGGGCATGGGATGATATCTTAGAACAAAACTTGGTTTGTAAATAAAACGGTTTATCTATGGGTAACAAGGTGGCGCTATTCTAAATTATTACCAATGAAAATATTTTTCTAAACACGTGAATTTGGGTTCGAGTTTCTTTGCTACGAGACGAATTTGAAAAAAAATGCTGAATATGATAAAAAAATAAGCTTACGCTATTAAAAGAGTATTGTATAAATGTAAAATTGTAAAATGTATTGTATTGTCTGACTATTTTAGCTAGACCATTTTCCTATTTTGGATTGGTTACATTAGTTTTATTTTTAGGGTTCCGTAGTCCGACAAGGAACCCTTATAGTTTCGCAATGTCCGTCTGTCTGTCTGTTCGCGGCATAGCTCAGAGGCTCTTGGTACTAGAAAGCTGAAATTTAGTATAGATATGTGTATTGATCACGCCGAAAAAGTGGTAAAAATGAATTAAAAAAAAAATAGTGGAGCTCCCGAACACGTGAAATGAGGATGATTTTTTTTTTTGTTGCGTAACCCTTCATGTAGGGTATCGTTAGATAGGTCTTTCAAAAATAAAAAAAAACTAACTTTCGAAAACTATCACGGCTAAGTAGACTTCACCGGTTACAGAGTTATAGTTGACTAACTAAGACCTACTACGGAACCCTACTGCACGTGGCCCGACACGAACTTGGCCGGTTTTTTACTGGTAACATTGGGTAGTGATGCTGTACATAGCAACCATTTTCGAAGTTTAGTAAAAACGCCAAGTAAGCAGTCACATATGATATACATATTAATCTATTAGTCAAGGTATCTAATGTGGGATAATATTATATACACACAACCTAAAAGATAAGACGAAGCATAGTGTTTTAGAAATGAAGGTCCTACTTCACTATGCCACTCTTATGTTTTATTTTCAACACCAAATAGTATCCGACAGAACGTCGATTTTTGGCTAGGCCTAAGCCGATTAATAGGCAATCGCTTAATTCTTTGGCTAAAGCCCTGATAAATAAAAAGGACTTGATCTTCTTTAATTTTTAGTCCAGAAGTCAAAGACAGAAGAACTGAAAATGAAAAAAGAAGATATATTCAAATAGTATATTTAAGGTTCCAAACCAAAATAGTAAAAAGTAACCCTTATGGGATGCGACTTTCTCTGTCTGTCTGTCAGAGCTGATAATTACTTCAGGAATAACTAACCTTATCGATTTGGAATAATTGTTGAAATATATCGCAAATGGATAAAGTAGAAAAATACTACCTATTACTTTCGAGGAAAAATGGGAATTAAAATTGTTTTCTTCGACATCTTTTGGTATACGAATTAAATTTAAAAAAAACTCTCCGTAGTTTGAAATTGTGAATGCAAGTCTGAAGGATGAAAGAAAGAGAGTTTACAAAGAATGGAAGAGAAAAGCAAAGAAGGCGGTAGCAGTTGCCAGAGCTAAGGCACAGGAGAGATTGTACGACTCCCTGGACAGCTCTAGAGGCCAAAAGGAACTCTACCGAATTACAAAAGAGAGAGAAAGGCGATCGAGGGATATAACTCATATCAAATGCATGAAAGATGAGTCTGGCAAGGTTTTGTGTAAAGATGATGATATAAAAGAGAGATGGAAGAGCTATTTTGAAAAGCTTATGAATGAAGAGAATGAATGGGATGGAATGCTTCAAGAGGCACAAGTAAATAAGGGATTGGTAAGAGAAATTAGCATGGATGAGGTAGTGAGAGCAGTTATAAGTATGAAATATGGAAAGGCTTTGGGACCGGATGATATACCAGCTGAAGTATGGAAGGTGTTAAAAAGGGACGGATGTATGTGGCTGACTTTGTTCTTCAATAAGTTGCTGCATGAAGAAGTCATCCCACAAGAATGGTGCAGTAGTTCGCTAGTGCCCATCTTCAAAAATAAAGGGGATGTACAGGATTGCAGCAACTATAGAGGGATAAAGCTCATGTCGCATACTATGAAAGTATGGGAAAAGGTGATAGAGAAAAGATTGCGAGAAGAAAGTGAGATAACCCAAAATCAATTTGGGTTTATGCCAGGTCGAGGGACAATGGACGCCATCTTTGCACTTCGCCAACTATGCGAAAAGTACAGACGGGTGCATAAGAACCTGCACATGGTGTTCATTGATCTTGAGAAAGCGTATGATAGGGTGCCTCGAAAAGTGTTGTGGTGGGCTATGAAAGAGAAAGGTGTGCCTGGGAAGTATGTGGAGTTAGTCCGTGCTATGTACAGGCAATCCTGTACATATGTCCGATCTTCTGCCGGCAACTCCGACCAGTTCAGTGTGGCTGTGGGCTTGCACCAAGGGTCGGCTTTAAGTCCTTACCTCTTCCTGTTGATTATGGACGCCTTGACGGCGGGTATACAGGAGGAGGCACCCTGGTGTATGCTGTTTGCCGACGACATTGTTCTGGTTGGTGAAAGTGGACCTGAGATCCAAAGCAGACTGGAGAATTGGCAAAGGAAACTGGAGAGTGTTGGCTTGAAAATCAGCAGAACCAAGACCGAATACATGTTCTGCGATTTCGGCGGTCTCTCCAGTCCTGAAGCCATAGCGCTTGATAACGCTCCCCTTCCAGTCTGCTCCGACTTTCGGTATCTCGGTTCACTTATGCAAGGCGATGGCGAAATAGATCGGACAGTCAAGCACAGGATTAACGCAGGATGGATGAAATGGCGGCAGGTAACGGGAACAATTTGTGACCCTCGCCTTCCCCTTAAACTTAAGGGGAAGATCTATAAGACTATGGTCAGACCTGCCGTCCTATATGGTTCAGAGTGCTGGCCCACAAAAGGGATGAATGAAAGACAACTGCATGCAGCGGAGATGAGAATGTTAAGAGGAATGTGTGGTGTTACGCGAATGGATAGAGTAAGAAATGAGTATATTAGGGGAAGTTTGAAAGTGGCACCGGTAACCGAAAAACTAGTTGGAAATCGGTTATCTTGGTATGGGCATGTGATGAGGAGGAATGAGGATTATGTAGTGAGAAAGGTTTTAGACATGAATGTGGATGGATATAGAGGAAGGGGACGACCGAAGAAACGATGGATGGATTGTGTGAAGGTTGATATGATTAGAATGAATGTTACTAGCGAGATGACGGCAGATAGAAGAGTATGGAAGAAGAAAACATGCTGCGCCGACCCCAAATAAAATTGGGATAAGGGCAGGAGGGATGATCTCCGTAGTTTGTAAAACAAACATTCTGAAATAATTAGACTTCCGTACATTTTTCTCTTAAATGCTTTTCTTAATATGGTATTTCGACCATTTTCCAATTCCAAGGTTATGTTTGAATTTCGATGAATTGTCATAAGAAAACTAAATAAAAATTGAGCTACTGCATGTCAATTTAATAATCTTTTTACAAAAAAATCTGTCAATTTTTGCAGTGAGTTTTTCTGATAAAATATATTATAAAAAACCTTATATTAGTAATATAAGGTAAAAAGATAAAGATCAAAAATATTTAAATCGGTAATTATAAATGATTTCAAAGTCAAAAATCGATATTGCATCTTTCTAAAAGATTATAGAAATGCCATACAATGGTAGGATTTTTTTCCCATTACTTTATTTCTTCAATAATGCATGAAACCGTGGAAAAGGGTCGTACAAATTTGGTGCTTGAAAATGTAACAGCTAATTCTCATTCAGACAAAGTCTTTATCCGAATTTAGCACATTTATTTTTGCATTGATTTTTTGCTTTGCGGCACTTTCAAAATTGGGCCCAAAACGGGTGATATTCCATTGTTCATGATAGGTAAAAATTTAAAAATCCTGATCATAATCGAAATCTTTACTATCCCACTTTTGGGTATGACATAGACATGCATTACCATTAACTATCACGCTTTTTCAAGGTGGATTGGTGATTTCAGACCGTGTAGTCCAGGTTTCCTCACGATGTTTTCCTTCACCGTTAGTCAATGGTGTCTAAGTTATACTAAAAAAGTGCATGTAAAACTTTGGAATAGTCAGATTCGTAATTTCCAGGTTTCGAAGTTCGAATCTGCATACTCATAAATGAGATGCAGGTGCCTTAGCAAAGAAGCCACAATGACTTTTTACTAATATGTTCGGTGTATCAACTTAATAATATGAATAAAACTACCTGCAGCTTATTTATAATATTAACATCATTTGTAATACAGTCTCACTCACTTTTAGGTCTTTAAACGTAATAGATTATTCAATTTCGGTTCTGTTGGTGTCAAAACTTAGGCCAATTTTAAGCTAAAGGTTTGGCCAAAGCTGATGCCAAAGGTTTGGTCGGACACTTTACAGATGGATCAGAAACGTCGGACTAATTAACTGGCTTCCAGGCTCTCCTTACAAAACTAATATGATTTTCCTATACAAGTGAAGATGAGCTGAAGTTATTTGAGAAGCAGCAGATGTCGTAAAATGCAAATATGAAAAAAACTTGCGTGCATTTCTGTTAGAAGAGCTCAAAGTGGACACCAATATGGCCTAAAAATTAACTCCTATGGTGCGATCTTGTCTGTCTGTCTGTCACAGCGGATTAATTCAAGAATGCTAGTTGTCAGAATTTTTTCTTGAAACTTGTAACAATTCAGATCGATAAACATGTTTTGCAGATTAAAGAAATTGAAAATATTTTTGCTTTTCTGGCAAACGAAAGTATGCAGTGGGGGTTGGAAATTAAAAATTAGTGTTTCGAAGTACCTATTACTCAGACAGATGTTATTTGTATTTCTATTTTTATATCTTAGACATGCATATCAAAATACAATATGCGACTGTCCTTAGAATCTCTACATAATATTATGGTCACCCGTCAAAGTTCTTCAAAATATAAAATGACAACCGTTCGGTGTGCATTGCGGGGTCGCGGGGGGGAAGCTCAAGCTCCGCCCATTTGCTCAAGGTCATTGGCGGTAGTCGTCGTCTTAAGAAGAAAATCATGTAAGAAAGCACAAGTATGTACTGTTCTACCTTTCATCAGAAACAAGATTTCTCAGCCTTTGCATTTCTGCTAATGCTCGTTCATCGTGGGGCTTGGTTAACAGCTTAGAAGGTTCTAAATCAGATAGAGCTATTCCTTCCAAAGTTTTGACTCTGCTGAGAGCTACATAAACTTGTCCCTTCGCAAAGTTCTTTTTTCCCAAATCTATAATCAGATTCTGTTTTTGATACACTTTATTGAAAAATGTTATTCCCTATAATTATCATGCTAAAAAAATTCGCGCTCGTTTCGCTCGCGCTACCGATTACATACATATGTGTTTGTATTTCTTTTCAAACTCTGTTTATGTTACTATTTATTCAAAAATATTATTCCTAATAATATTATCATGTTGAATGTCAAAAAAAAAAAGTGGTGTGTTTATTTTGTTAAGATAGCAAGACCGAGACACTGAAAAGCGAAAAAATAAAAAACTTTTTACAAAAAAATAAAACCGACTTCCAAAAAAAACTGAAAAGTAAAAAATAATTTTATTTAAACGCTTTACGACCAAAACATCGCTTTCGAAGTCGGTGGCGAAATACTAACAATAGTAACTTACAAGACACCGACTTCTAGAGCGATGTTTTGGTCGTAAAGCGTTTAAATAAAATTATTTTTTACTTTTCAGTTTTTTTTTAATCTTCAAAATCCATCATAAGTATGCATACATAATGGTAGTATTTCCTATCTAAGCATGCGAAAAAAACAAATTTTATAATCTCTAAAATCCATCATAGGCATGCATAACACGCGGCACTTTCCATATTTGCAAATCTATACACGCAAAAATTTAAAAGCCAAGTCCATACCATCTACGATTTCAATATCCTTGTCACATAATAAAAAAATATCCTTAAAAATATATGACACTGAAGAGGGGCAGTGTACGTGACCGAATCTCCTGAGAAATGCTCCTGGAACCGTACACATTATTCTAGATTCTGGTAAGCAAGCTATGCATATAAAGAACTTGATTTCGAAGATTACACTTTGATATATGAAGTCTTTTCTGTGGATTTGGGTATGACATGTCTAAGGGGAATATTAAAAGTTCTGTTAGTTTTCTATGAAGTGGGTTTTCATGTTTTCATCTGATTGTAGAACAATCTTGATCTTGAAGGAGTTTTGGGGTAGTAAGTTTTTCTTCAGCTGAATATTACAAAAACAGGTAGCTTATCCATTTTTAAGCAGCATTATTTATTTATTACCAATAGGTGCACAATTATTTTTCTTTAGTTTTTTATTGTCAGCTTAAACCTGTGTACCATTTGTACTAATAATGTGAAGTTTATTTTAATGAATAAACGAAATAATGTTTGCTAACCCTAATAACCAACAGCTTGGATTCGATATTGGTGGATCCCTATTTTTATAATTTTAAATGTTTTTTTTAAAGCACTTAAAATATGTAGTTGAATGAATACAAGGAAATATGACTATGTTTACTAATACATCATTATGAATTGTTTAAGTATTTCTTGTAATTTGTGCCCTACTATAGAACACATCTATTGTATTGTTACTTTTCAGTTATCAAATCATCATAAATGCTCTACTTTTAGTCAAATAAATCCATCTACATAATATATATGCTTGCAGGAGAAAGGTCATATGGGAAATGCAGGTCCGGCTTTCGTACAATGGCCTAACGAAGTCTAAGTCCATATCCCATATGGATAGGGGTTTAGATGCTTTCTATTTTAGCTACCCTCAAAGGAAAAGGTGGAGTGGAGTAACATCCTGGGACTACTCAGCCACTTTTGATATGAACAGTACAACGAAATTGTTGTGGGGTTCACTACTTTAAAATGAAAGTCTTGCATTCAATTTGGACTCCACTAATTATTATTTTTATGAGTTTTTAAAACGCGTTTCTCCCATAGATTTCGTATGGCAATATATCAAAATGAGATTATTTATTAGTTTTACTATTTCTTTAGTATGAATTTTATATTTTTTGACCCACATACATAAAGCAAATACATATTAATATATAATACAATACATGCTTTTAAAAGACAGTGACATAACACACACACAGTAAACTCCTATCTTTAATACACGTCCCCCATTTGAAGAAGCCATAAAAACCGTGGATTTTTAAAGATCTTTACGTGGACGTTTGAGAATCGTAAACTATTCTTATCTAGCTCGTTTGGTGTGATAGTACGGATGTACGGGGTTAAAATACGGTGGCCATGCGCGATGCTTCGCGATGATAGTGGCTAAGAAAGACGAATGTATGTGGTCAGACTAACAGACAGTGCCATTCAAAAATAAACCTCATTATCACCTGTGTGTAAGGTGATTTTTGAGTGGAGATTACGGCAAAGCAAGCTGAAGTGATGACATGCAAAAGGTTGCAGGAAGATGTTGGATGCGTTAAGCTGAAGACTGGGTGATATGGCACACGTTAGGAAGGACTATGTCCAGCATTGTACCAGTATTAAATAGGCGATTATAGATAGTACCTACATAGTCGTGGTAGCCTACTGGTAAAGGCACTTGCTTCTTGTGTACGAGTGTGAGGGTTCGGAACCTGGCAAGTGCCAATGTGACTTTTCTAAAGTCATATGTACTTTCTAAGTATATCCTAGACGTCACTGACTAACGGTGAAGGAAAACATCGTGAGGAAACCTTAAAAATTGAAATGCTAATCCGTCTTGAGCAAGCGTGGTGATCAATGCTCATGCCTTCTTTGTATGAGAAGAGGCTTTTGCCCAGCAGTGGAACAATATATAGGCTGATGATGATGATAATAGTTTTTTTTTACCTCAAATATACACACTAAATTTCATGCAAATCGTTCCACTCTTTTAGAAGGATTAATGTGACAAACACACGTATAGAAAAATTATAGATATAAAGATGTGGCCCACATTATCCAAGCATTTTCTGCAATTAAAAACCTCATCGTAGAACATTAAAAAGACACGTTTCAGTGACGTAATACTGCCACGAACCACCGCAAGACTATTAGGGTCATCACAATTAATTTACTGTGACCGCACTCGCCGCCTGTCAGCCCTAACAAACTCCTATATTCCCGAGTAGTGAGTTTAAACGCTCGCTAACGTGTGGACGTGTGGAACCTGCTTTATTTAAAGGTGCGTACAGATTAAGTAACATGTTGTGTAACTTGTATTATATAACAAGTTGTGTCACATGTTTTTATTATTTGCAAATGTTATACAACATAACATTCAGTATCCACATGATTGAAATATGTTATATAACAACGTTTTATAACATCATGTTATGTTATGTAATATTTACGCACAGGCTGATTACTGATAAGTGAACTACCTTTGTTATGGGATAAACTAATGGCCGGTTGCACTAAACTTTTTAACATTTATTTTATTTTATTTTTTTATTTATTTATTTATTTATTTGTATCAGGCATCTAAGGCCCATAGAAAATACAATACATAAATATTATAACATAAAACTATATACTAATACAATACATATAAAAACTTAAAAACTAATGCACACGAAGTGTCGGCGTCGTGTTACGCTGCGTGGTGCCGCCTAGTCTTCCTCGGAATCTTCGATAGACGACACCCTTCGGCCAAAACTCTTCTTTGAGGAAGGTCTCGAAGTGATGAGTTGGAACTCGCACCATGAACGACTTGAAGTTCATGTTGTGGCGCGACTCTAACCTCTCTACCCTCAAGGTCCAGTTGGTCTTGGACCGGACATACTCCACGACCTGCTCCACCGTCGTGGTGTAATGTAGACGGGACACGTACAGCTGCGTCGTCGGTACTGCAGGACGCAGCAGGATGTTAGGTCCAGTTAGTGCGGTACCGCACTTGTTCCTACAAGGAGGCTTCCTTTTCTTCCTTTCTACCTTAATAAAGCCATCCTTGTCGCACGTGTCCTTCTTAGGACGAGGCTGTGGCTGCGACTTGCCACGAGTTTGTGTATCCCCTTTCGCTTTGGCCCGCTTTGTTTGCGTCACAGCGGGCTTGTTGGTGGCTGCAATTGCTGCGTAGGCGCGTTTCGGGGTCGATGTTCCTACGCTAGCCTCAGCCGCAGGTGTCGACGCAGCGGCGGCGACGGGACGGGGTGCATCGTCAGCAATATCGACGACCGGTGACGCACTCGAATTCGCCGACTCGAAGCTGATGATGGATGCATTTTGCGCCCCGCGACGAGTATTGATATTATTCACGTCCGATGACCCACTTATAGAAACAGCGTTGCGCAACAACGCCACTTCACCACGCAGGCCATTGATGGTAACCTCGGACGCTTCCATCTTGGACTTCATATCTTCCAGGCTTGCCTTTAGACAAGTTATATCTTTCAGCCAGAGGCCTACGCCGCAGAGGCGACCGCTACAAACAAAGACAAAAGCTTATAAAAGAAAGAAAACGAAGAAATTCATAAAAAGAGAAGAGGAGCGAGAGAGATCTTCTAGAAATATTTACTAAATATTAAGTATATTAATAACTCAGTTTTTTTTAAATGTTGTAAGTAGTGGAATAAAGGGCATTTTTATTTTTTTATTTTTTTATTTTTTATCTTTCAGCAGCCTGGTGACATCGACGTGATCGAACGTGACAGGAGGCAGCTTATGCAAGTCCTTCGCCACGAATTCAGGCACGTCATCTGGATCAGTCCTCTTCAGCAGGGAGATGATGTCCTGCAGGCTCTTGTCGCCACCGTCCCTTCGGCGGGATGGCATCTGCTCGAGTTGTCCGAGCGACTGGAAGAGCTTCAGCTTCGCACTGCAAACCTCCTCCTCTTTGTAGGCGGATCTGCAGATCTGCACGATGCTGACCTCGTCCATATAATCGATGGCATGGATAATGAATGCCAAAACTTCGTTGACGATGAGTGGTTTAGAACTCATCGCGACTAATACGGGCAGCGGCTATTGCCGCGCAAAACGCGAATATAATATTCGTAGTGTGCAGCGAAAGTGCGACCGTACTCGAGCGCGCATCGCTACAGATTTATATACATTCATATTTATAAAGCTGAAGAGTTTGTTTGTTTGCTTGAACGCGCTAATCTCAGGAACTACTGGTCCGATTTGAAAAATGATTACAGTGTTATATAGCCTATTTATCTAGGCAGGCTATAGACTATACCACATCACGCTAAGACCAATAGGAGCGGAGCGCAGCTATTCCACGCGGACGATGTCGCGGGCGGAAGCTAGTATTTTTGTATTGTTACGAATTTAATCAAATAATTAGCATACTTTTAATATGTTTTATGTTATCAATACATAAACATAATAATTAAGTAAACAAATATCAAGAATATTAGGACGAAAAATATAAAATAATAGCAAAATTATTCAATTTTATCCTCCACTTTGACAGATCTTGAATTACAGTTCTTCCGTTTCACGTATAAGTAACCTGATATTTTTTGGTGCAACCGGGTGTAAGTATAGTATGTTTATTTTTCTTTAATATATATTTTAAAAACTTCGTAACGGTCATATTTATCCTTCCTTTTCCATTCAACAAATACTATAAAGTATTCTACGTTCAACATAATTGCCCAGCCTACCTTTACGTAAAGATTTAAAGAGTGAAAAGGGCCTTTTGGCAAAAAAATCCATACACACGTACCTTTATCAGGGGTCCCAAATTGTTGCCCCAGGAATTACAGGGGTCAGACAGGTATACATAAAGTACCGTGTTCATAGTGTTATTGTGAGAAGGTAGGGTCTCAGTGACAGCGTGTGACGTAATAATATTTATTTGAGCGGAGAAAATGCCTACGCCTAGCACACCGTTTGGGAGGTGGTTATTTGGGGTTTGCATTCATTAAAAATACGCCGTCTTGGCCTATTCGGGTTTCATACGAGGAGACACGAGAACTGCTACGCATGACTTATATAGACAGATAGGCAATTGCACCGTGTAATACACTAGCTTTTAGGTGCATCCGATATGACTTTAAACAGACCCTAAGAGAGTTGGGAAAAGGCTAGGCGGTAGATGAGTTGCCTAAACTATTATAACAATTTTCTTGAATTCCTCTTTCATTGCGACCAGACCCTAATAATGAGCGATCGATACTAACTGTACTTCTTTGAGAGTAGTTAACGCAAAGGGTCAAAAGACAACCTTTGTTTATGTAACATTAACATTGGTTAAAATTCAGCGATGATGTTATAAATGGGTTTAAACACTCATCATTTGCCTAGCCTTTTCCCAACTACGTTAGGGTCGGCTTCCAGTCTAAACCGTATGTAGCTGAGTACCAGTGTTTTACATGGAGCGACTGCCTATCTGACCTCCACAACCCAGTTACTGGGTAACACGGTAACCCTTAAGGTAATACTGGTTGTTAGACTTTTCGGCTTCTGACTAATGGTAACGACTGACAAAGATGTGCAAATGACAACCGTGACCAACAGCTTAACGTGCTTGACGAGGCGAGGTCTCGCTATGACATAGATGGTCACCCATCCACGGACCGACCGCGCCAAGCCCAGTTCAACCTTTGATCAACCGTGCGGCTGTTACTTAGCCACGAGCTCTTCAAATGAGTTTAAACACTATAGTCAAAAAATTTAACTGCTAAGCATTGTAAAAACCTTAGATGTCTTGCTTATAAAGTTTTTTAACTCATTATTTCAGGGTTTCCTAAACATGTTCAGTTTGTGGCGCACTTAAAGGTTTAATTGCTTTATCTCAGCGTCCTAGATAGTTGGCTTAAATAGCTAGGTCGATAGCCACAAAAAATTAAAACATAGAACCCGATTGATAAGTGCCTTATCCACTCGATCACCACTGCAATATCTCATAGTGGTATATATTGAAGGATCTGGCTATATTGGAATATTCAAAGATGTACGTTTTAAAATATACCTATGGTAAAAAAGAAATTCCTAATAAGATACAGCTTTTAAGTAGAAAAACTCTAGTCCATAATGCATATTCTAGCTTAGAACAGTCCCGCTTAGACAACTGAATTTAAAACATGTAGTAAAACTAAAAATGCAGCGTACTAGAACTCTTTTATGTCTAGCATTTTTAGGCCCAAGTTCACCGACAAGATAACGGTCCGATCAACTTAAAACAGCTGTTTACCATACATTCAAACTTCCAACGTTCGATGGGTAATTGTATTATTTGAGATTTTTATTCCTGAAACGGTCGATTACCAAACCAGGGTTGAACTAGAAGTGGGTAACACGAAAATTCCAGCTTCCTGATTAAAAAACGTTTTTGTTTAACGGGCCGATTACGTAACCATCTGTTGGTGAACTTGGCTCTTAATCTAATTTCTCTTCTCTACGTTTTGTAAACCCGCTTTAATTGAAGTATTCTTTTATTCAAATTATTTAAGTTTATATGAGTAGGTACTTTACTGTTATAGCTTACTGTGTACGGCTTGCAAAAGAATCGTAAAATAAAATAATAACATTTTTAGCGTTCCTTACATAATAATAAAGGTAAGTGAATCCTTTGAGTAGTATTGTCTAATATCAAAACCTTTTCACTTGAAAAAAGGTTTGATTAATATTATTGTATTCTCATTTTTATTATTATAAAAATTCTTAATCCGCAAAAATGTGTTTTAATGTGTGTGTTAGAATACCTAAACTATAGAATTTCATATAAAATAACACATAAATGTTCATTATTTCCAACACTCTCTGTTCATAAAAAGATTTTTAAGGTGATCCCTAAACACAATATCATTTGCTTAAATCATTATTTTACTTAAACTTTTAAAATTTATACGTGAGAATAAGCGAATTTAAATATTACGGAACCCTACTCTATGGTGCGACACACACCTGGCAGGTTTTTACGACTTCGTGAGAAAAATTGAATCGAACGATGGGAAAGACCGTTTAGGTAACTAACATAGGTAGGTAATAGACTATCACACTGGGGAATATTAAACGGTCCTTTGCGAGTACTGTTCTTTTTAACCCCCGACGCAAAAACGACGGGGTGTTATAAGTTTGACGTGTGTGTGTGGGGGGGGGAGGGGGTGAGTGTGTGTTTGTATATGCGTGAGTGTGTGTGTGGCATCATAGCTCCCAAACGGATAAACCAATTTTGATTTTGTTTTACTTACTTTAAATCCATAATATGTTTGGGTGGGGTTTGGTTGTGTTTGGGTGGGGGTTTTGTCTTTCCCATTTCCTTATTTACCATATTTTATCTAGCACTTATTTTTGGTCTACCGCCTGGGTGAAATACCTAGATGAAATTTCTAACTACGTGCATATTCCATGCTTAACAGTTCCAGATTCCTATCATCTTATCCTGAGTGACTAATGTATAAATGTGAAAGTAAGTTTGTTTGTTACGTTTTTACGGAAAAACGGCTCATCCGATTTAGATGAAATTTTGTATGGAGATATGTGGAACACTGGAGACAGTTATAGGTAACTTTTTATTCGGATGCGTTAATTTTTCCCTCAGGAGACGTGTGAAACCGCGGGGAACTGATAGTATGTTTTTATCTTATTTATCTCATGCTTAGATAAGAAGTAGGACTAATTCCAGGGTACCCAGGCATCCTGTTATCAATGTAAATAATAGCATACCTAGCGTGATGATGAGCCTGCTTGCGAGCCAGGATCTAAAATCCACTAGACAATATAAATTTTACAGCAAACAATTCCATTTAAGTTGGTAAACTTTGAAAATATTTTCGATTTTATAGTAAGGAATAAAACTTTATTTTGATTTTATTCCGAAAGTGGAGGGAAAACGGTGGTTGCATAAAATCGGGTGAGACAATGTTGAAATGAAAAGAGGAAAAATCTCTGTTATTTTTTTTCAAATTTGCATTCTCTGCTTCATTGGTTTGATATGACAGAAGCACCTGAACTTTACGGAGTTCTGAAAAATAAATATTTCAGGAAATATGGAGTTTTGGATTAGGTATATCATTTTGATCTAAGTAGTTACTATTTCTTTAAGTACCTACATGATATTAAACATATCTATTATATAAAAATGAATCCCAATTTGGCTAAAATTTGGTATGGAGATAGAGGGGACCCTGGAGAAGGTTCTTTCCTGGGGAAACTTCCGTCGGGACGCGGATGAAACCGCGGGAAACAGCTAGTTTACAATAAAACTTAAATTATTACACCTAAAAACACAAACGATAATATCTGCATTAAAAAAACTGCAATCGGCCCAGCCGTTCTCAGTTGTAGCGACACTAACGAACATCAATTCATTTTATATTACACTAGCTTCTGCCCGCGACTTCGTCCGCGTGGAAAAGTGGTGCTCCGCTCCTATTGGTTTTAGCGTGATGAAATATAGCCTATAGCCTTCTTCAATAAATGGGCTATCTAACACTGAAAGAATTTTCAAATCGGACCAGTAGTTCCTGAGATTAGTAGCGTACGCAAAAAAAGTTGATTGATGAATTGAAAAGATGGTTGATTTCTTACACCTTGTGTCCGAAAAACCCAAATATCTTACGGAACCCTATTTTGTCCAAAATAAAATTTAGCCTATGTTACTCGTGGATAATGTAGCTTTTGAATGGTGAAAGAATTTTTAAAATCGGTCCAGTAGTTTTTGAGCCTATTCATTATAAACAAACAGTTTTCCTCTTTATAATATTAGTGTAGATTTTATCATCTTCGCTATTTGTAATATTCCATTGAACGACGCCACGACGCCATTCTGTATGAAAGTTGCAATTGTGAATGGTAAAATTCAATTACATTAACTTTTTGAAGTTTATTTTATTTCATGGAGTGAACTCAATTGTTCAAATTGAATAAAAAAATAAGGTTTTTTCGATATCAATTTTCATTCATAGCTTCATAATATTTTTTTTGTGGAAAACTGAGACTGTACCTATTTTTGCTGGAAAGCAAAGTTGCAGTGTCTGGTGAAATTTAATGTTTGTTTTTCTGCCTTTGAGATGGCAACGCCACTAACCACTTACCATTACATGATAGGAGCTTGTTTATCATTTAACAAGAATCAGTTTTTTTTTGCTATTGCCATATCCATTTTCTTTAGATCCACACTCTATCTTAAGAAAATAGAAACTTTTCATCTTGTTACCAGAGTTTTTAATGAAAAATTCAAATATTAATTTGTGTAGTAAAGCTGGTAAAGTAAATCTTAATAAGGACTGTGCTTGCTGCAAGATATATAGCATAATACACAGTATAGTGTAAAGGAGATCTTAATTAGATATATGAAAACACAAGCGTCTGTCCGCGGTTTCGTCTGTGTGTACTTAGAACTAGGTCCAAGGACCGTACCACGCCTGCCGGGGCTGCGGGATGTTCGAAGAGCCCCCGGAATAGAAAGGACTGAGGAAAGAAAATGGATGGGTTTTAGTCAGTACAGACTCTTACTTACTACACTACCTCCGCCCCACCCACGGCGGGACGAGTCATTTGAATTTCATCCAAATTTGTTTAACAGTTTTCCCGTGACAGCGTAACAGACAGACAGGCACAATTACTTTATTAATGACTAGCTTCTGCCAGCGACTTCGTCCGCGTGGAATAGTGGTGCTCCGCTCCTATTGGTCTTAGCGTGATGATATATAGCCTATAGCCTTCCTCGATAAATGGACTATCTAACACTGAAAGAATTTTTCAAATCGGACCAGCGGTTCCTGAGATTAGCGCGTTTAAACAAAATGACAACATTTCCCTTCACTGCTCTGCTCCTATTGATTGTAGCGTGATGAAAAGTATACTATAACCAGCTCAGGAGTATGACAAATAATTATACCAAGTTTCGTTAAAATCCGTCGAGTAGTTTTTGTTTCTATAGAGTTCATACAGACAGACAGACAGACCGACAATAATTTTACTGATTGCATTTTTGGCATCAGTATCGATCCCTAATCACCCCCTGATAATTATTTTGGAAATATATTTCATGTACAGAATTGACCTCTTTACAGATTTATTATAAGTATAAATAGATAATAATCTCTACAGGCCAGTTTCGGTCACGCACACGCTCTTGCAGACACAAATGCACTCTCTATTCCCTCACTCTCATAGTCCGATGGGTCGGCAATCGGACACGACCGGGGAGAGATCTGGCGCAGGACCGACAGCTTTACGTGGTCTCCAAGGTACGGATAATTCTCGCTATGGTCACCCGTCTATGTACTGACCGCGGCTAGCGCAGCTTCTACTTTGCTAATTTATCAATCTGCACGGCTGCTAATTAGCTGCAAGCCTCCTTTCCCTTTCACATTTATAATATGGGTTTTGATCCCATATAATATTGATTAAGATGGCAGTATTCCTATAATTCCCAGCACAAACCAGTAATTCTATTACAATCCAATTTTTGACCCTTTTTGTCACGGGGGAAATCTTGAAGTGTAGTGTAGAAATCATTTCGTATGACCTTGTTGTCGCACATACAAACGTGCATTTTATGTGGCTGCTTTGACAGTTTTCGAAGAATTTTATAGGTGAACATTTCTTTTGTTATTAAGGTAGATTCCATGAAGATTCTATTGGACTGTGTTACTTACTCATATTACAGGAAAGTAAAAAGAATAAGCTTAAATTACCAAGGTACGTGGCGTATGCTCAAATAGAGATAAAGCGTTATTTTTGATATATTTAGAAAACGACTGAACCAATATTGATAATATTATATGGGACCACACGGAAAGCACTAGCTTTCAAATAAAAAAATAATCATCAAAATCGGTTCACCCAGTCGAAAGTTCTGAGGTAACAAACATTTAAAAAAACATTCGAATTAAGAACCTCCTCCTTTTTTGAAGTCGGTATAAATATACATATTTGATGCAGGTCTGTCTGCTACACTTTAACGGTAAGACGGCTAAACCCAATTAGAAGAAATTTGGTTCGGAGATACCTAGTTTGAACCTTGGGTAAGGACATTATCTCGATTCGTTTCGTATTGTGTGAAGGTTCCATTTTCTGGAGCGCTAACCACCGGTAGCTCAGATCCTGTTCTTGATATAGATGGATCCTTATTTTGAAATATATATACTTAAAGGTTAAATATTCTTTTCTATTATAGATATTTAAACTCACATGAAATAACCCAATAGTTTGTGTTCTTTGTATGACATTGGTTTACCAGTGTTTTACATGGGGGGCTGCCTATCTGACCTCTACAACCCAGTTACCGGGTAACACGGTACCCTTGGTTACTGGTTATCATACTTTCTCGCTTCTGACAACCCTCTACGACTGTCAAAGATCTATAAATGACAGCTGACACCAACGACTCAGAGGCACGGAGAGTCTCGATATAACATACATAGATGGTCACCCATATAAAGACCGCGCCAAGCGCAGCTTAACCTTTGATCTATCGACCCGTGCGGCTGTTACTTAGCCACGAGCTTACCTATTTAAATACAAGTCCTAATTGTATCCAATTAACCTGGATACCAAGTTTCCATTAAAGCTGTCAGACCGTAGATGATCCTCGGAGCTCGAATTAACTTCAAAGTTAACGCTAACTTAGTTAAATGAACTGTTACAACTAACCACCGTTATTTGATAAACTGTATTGAAATTAAGCATCTATACTTGCATTTAACTTGCAGACTCGTGCAATTAAGTTGTTGGAGTAATTAATTTGTATGATTTCATGTACTTGTTGTGCTTCTTGGTTTCGCTCGTGATGTCGACCCACCTCGTATGGTCGGAAAGACCCGTAGACAACTAGGTACCCTTATAGTTTCGGTACCTCCGATTTGAGCGTCCCCCCTCTAACTTCTGGATGGCTTTTCGTAGATAATTATGAAGCGAAGATTTAAGATTGCAAGGAGAGTCGAATCCTGCCCATCATCATCTGCCTAGGCTTTTCCCACCTATGTTGGGGTCGGCTTCCAGTCTAAACCGAATGCAGCTGAGTACATGGAGCGACTGCCTATCTGACCTGCACAACCCAATTACCGGGTAACACGATACCCCATGGTAAAACTGGTTGTCAGACTTTCTGGGTTTTGACTACCCGTAACGACTGTCAAAGATCTACAAATGACAGCCGGGACCAACAGCTTAACGTGCTTTCCGAGACACAGAGGAGTTTCGTTATAACAAAGATGGTCACCCATCCACGGGCCCACCGTTCCAAGCGTAGCTTAACCTTTGATCGATCGACCCGTGCGGCTGTTACTTAGACACGAGCTCCTCGGAGTCCTGCCCCATAGAGCTAAAAGAATTTATGATTTTTTGGAGCCTCTAGCTAAAAATACCACTGTCAGCGAGCAATCGGTGAAGTTAAACTGCACTTTCAACGGTCGGTTTTTGTATGAACCACACCACCACCACACCACATATATACATAGATAATCCTAGATAACGCAAGCGTCTGTTTTAAATGTAGATATACGTGGTCACAGTCACGCTCAATCAACTCTTGTGGTTTGTGCTTGCAGACGTCGCCGCGTCGGTCAAACACTTGAAAGTGGTAAATTGAGTTGTGATCAATTGTAAAAAATATATTCCTCATCTTCAACTTAAGTAATCCAATGTTGGAAAAAGGTCTTCGTTCATCTATTACAGATGTGATGTCATAAAGAAACGATTTTTTACCACTTTTGGGCATAAATTACCTACCAGATATTGGAACGTCTTTGGATAAAATTATCTAGCAGTCTAGGGGTTCAAATAGTGATATTTGCCTCATCCAGATACGATCTACGATATTTTTTACACTTCCTGAAATTCACTGTGACTTCAGCACAAATGTCCAATTTGCACTAACAAAGGCATCGTGTGTCAATACGTTAGTCAGAAATGGATTTATTTTAATAGATCGTTTATAATCCGTGGCGCTGTGCCAGGCTGTTGATTGAAAATCGGCGTTTCGATGGCCGAAAACTTGTATTTTCAGTTTTTGATTTAAAAATTTGGGGTCGTGTGCCAAAGTGTGGTATTGAAACAGATGACGTGGAAAATGACCGGTTGTGTAGTTTTTTTATCCAAAATATAATTATAATTTGTTTTTACGAAAACACTTTATTTTGTCTTCTTTGAAGTTTTTGTTATTGGAGGAAGGATTTTGTGGCTTAGTAAGCACTATATAATACAGCTATAAATTGACCGCATCCAGTACATGGATGGATGCTAAATGAGTGAACATGTGGCCATTCATTACACATCTATCAAGTCGTGGTGATTGTATTACTTAGTGTAAGTTCACTTATCTGAGATGCATATTTAAAAACAAATACCCATGGCATTTTTATTCTATTTTTGAAGTACAAGATACCAAATACAACGTGCAGGCTAATTGATGCATTATCCGTATTCAGAAAGAATGCTTCATGTATTTTTAAGTGAATTCTTGCTGGCCTTTCTAAACTATTTCTATTCACACAAATAGTTACATAGGTTTTTACTACGTGCCCAGTTCTAATTTTAATCTTCTAATCTACTTCAGGAGATTGTTATTATGTTTCAATTTGAACACCATTCTGGAAAAAAAAGAAATAAATTATTTTGACCTCATACCAAAAAGTTTAGCTGTCATTATTGGAGAGATCAATAAAGTAGTCTTGCCTTACCTCTCAATCATCATGATGACCGTAGCAAGCATATAACCTCCCAAAAGAAGTATGAATGCAGGTGCTGCACCTCCCAAAGCGAGAGCTCGAGGAGAACTGCCCTCACATTTGACTTCAAACGATGATCTGCGGAACTGAATGCAGGAGACAATGCCTTGTTCTGATAAACGCATGAGACTGGAATCAGGTACGAAGATGATGATTGGTAGGTGAAACAGTTCCAAATACTGAATGAGAAAATTTTAGGTCTTTAGACAAAGAAACCGTCTTAAATAAGATATGCACATAATAGAACACAAAGACTGAGGTGACTATAAAAGACTGAATATGAGTCTGTAAGAGTCTGATACTCCCCACGGCGGGAGGACTTATTTGATGATTTACCAGTCAAAAAAAAAAAAGATATATATCTAATACCCTATATATCTCTATACAAACTATGATAGATCAAGTGTTCTGATATTCGGCTAGCATAAGATTAAAAATCACATTGAACTACATTTGACAAGTCAGTACCAAAGAGTGTATTCTTCTCATAGTGCCTGGGTTCCAATGAATGGAAAAAGCCAGTAACGGAGATAACATAGTAATATTAAACTAATACCTCCAACTCATGAACTCCTTATAAGGACTATTTTTCTGCAAGCACGGGTGCAGTAGGGTCTTCTCCATCGATTGTAAAGAACCCAGTTCACATAGCTCGGTTTGTGTAAACGTTCTGGATATCAAAGCGTTGGCACTGTTCACTTCAGTGTGATAGGCATAGCCTGCAAGATATTGATGATTGGAAAAAAATATTTTTGGAAGTTGTTTATGCTTTTGGAGATGATGATCAATGCCTATATAGAAAGATAGATAAACTCTTTATTCACACCAGATTAATAAAGAATCAGAAAAAAGGGTCATTCAGCTAGTGGTACAATGGGCGGCGGTCTTATCGCAATCAGCGATTTCTTCCAGACAATCTTTGGATGGACAGAAATTAAAACTATAATAATATCTTCACTGTTTGAGGAGATGTTCTTACTTTCAACAGGGCATAAATATTACAATTGTATCCGTGATTTTGCACAAATTGATAAAGGAAACATCAATAGCTAAAGCTAAGGATTTATAAAAGAAACTGTTCTTATAGAAAACTAATATCGAAAATTCGTTCAATGTCTTTCATACAATGCCTTCCTACAAACCTAATACCATAGAAAAACGATCCGGGTCGTAGTAAATTACACCGATTTATAACGGAACTCCAATTTCAGATCCCCATGTACAAAAACGCTACCCGTATCTGACTGGATTGTGAGAGCATCGATCGCGTGAGTTTTAACGAATGAAGTTAATGTTTTAGTAGGTAGTACAATCAGAAATTTCTGGATTTCCAAACCCTAACTTTAGACAATTTCAGATATTTGTGTCGTTAAAATAATGAACATACATGTGCATACATTTTTATACAACACTTACAAGTAGATCATCAACTAGTAGATAGTGACGAAGAAAAATGTGAGGTCAGCCCTTTGGTTATCCGAATTCGGTACAAAATATCGAGTATATCGCGACCCTTTTCTGTGACGCGAATATACTAACCTCCTTTTTGCACCATTTTGATCCCTTGAACCACTGGCTCCAGTAACGGGGCATTTTTCTTTTTATTGAACACTTTCTTTTGACGCAGTTCATCTTCGATGGGCGCGTTCCTTTTGTTGAAGTAGTATGATGGGGTCTAAAAGTTTTAGGTGGTTGAATTATTTAATGGAAGCTTTTTGGGAACATCTGGGGTGGGTTGGAAAAAAGGTTAAAAGTGCGTGCTGATTTATTTATAGGATTTTCGGAAGATATATTTTGGAATACTTGTACATATGGTGCGAATTGTGATCATTGTGAATGATAAGACATTAAATTATGATTATCTTTTTAAGGTTTCATAGTCAACAAGAAACCCTTATAGTTTCGCCTGTTTGTTTGACACGTAGCTCAGAGGTTTTTAGTTCTAAAAGGCTGAAATTTGGTATAAATATGCATATTGATTTTAAAGCGCGAAAACGTAGTACGGTAAAGTGGGGATGTTTTTTTTTTCTTATATATCCCGATACGTGGGGTATTGTTGAATAGTTATTTTAAAAATTTAACAGTTATGTGTCCCATAGTGTACTCTTATAAAAGCCTATGCCACTGACACAAAGTTTCTGAATACATACCTGCAACCAAGACCTGGTATACCCGATATCTTCATAGATCAGCTCCAATGGACTTTCCAGGAGTTCCTTCAAGGAGTTGATGGAAGGTGGTGGGCCGTTCAGTAGCCAGCTGACCACGGAACTGGTGTAGTAATTGTATATCAGCACGCAAGAGAGACCGGTCACCAGGATTGTGACTTTACGAGCTGGAGGTGACAAAATGGAAACTGGATGAAATAGTCCAACTTTGGAGGAGGTTGTTGATGATGAATTAGTTCGAGTTACATCAGTCTCCTGCTTGATGTGGAGGGAAGTGGAAGCTATGGTTATTCCTACTCCTCCGCTATTGTTTTCTGATTAAATATGTTGCAGGTTCCAAGACAGTTAAAATCTATTCTCTGGGTCTCGCCAATCTTCATTGTCTCTGCATTTTTTGGTTTTCAAAAAAATGTGGTGTGGTGGGCTTGTTTTAAAAAAAGATTGAGTTCAGGAGTTATGAACCGGGGTTCAGAGGAATCTTTGCATTCACCACTAAATTATAGAAATATAATCCCCGAAAGGTTCCCTTAACGATCAGGTGAAGGTGTACTGACTACGAGACTGAGATGAGTATAAACTGGGCACAAGTTTTTACTCCAGTGGGCCTAGCACGAATCACTTTTTCTTCAATTCAAATCATTAATTTCAATTAGGCTTAATAACACGCATATTTGAAGGCAAAAATAATTATTTACCCATTCCAGAAAGTAGTTTTCTATGGAGAAGAACGGGCAAGAAACTCCATGGTTACTCTTTTTAAATAAGTCTTTCGAAAAAGGATTTGTTGTAAGCGATTTTTAAATAGAATATAGGTACTGACTTCTTACGTACTATTTAATCATATCTTTTTATGCTGCAAATTATTATCATTTATGTATATTAAACATTATTCTGGTTTGGTTGTATTTGCAATTCGAAAATCACTAAGCAGTAGCAGTGCGTTAGTACTAAGCCCACAACAAGGCAATTGAATCAAAGAAAACGAAATCTACATATATTTTTTATGAATCGTGACTATAATCTACATTAGAGTAATAAAACAGAGAGTTCTGTTCAATTCTAATTTTGGAAACTGACACGAATCTCGATTAAAATAAACTTTAATAACTTTGCTCGATCGAGTTTCTTTGTTACCGATATCAAAGAGACTGAATCGAATGCCCGTCATTGTTATTAATGAATCGCTTTTAGAAGTTTTGTAAGTTTTATAAGAAAAAAAAAAATACTTATTTACCTACCAAATGTAGAAATGATGCCCAAAAATATTTTTTTCCATGACTCATAAGGATTATCAAATGTAGGTACAACTAAAAAAATGTTTTGAAAAAAAAAACACAATAAAAAAATATTGTTGTTAATAAACCAAATAATTGTTTTCTGGTATTATTGAACCCGCAATACGTAGAGCAGCAACCACAGTCATCCATTGTACCGTTGCTAGTATTTTTTAAATTATTTTGAACTAGCTGTTTCCCGCGGTTTCACCCGCATCCCGAGGGAACTACTTAGCGCACCCGGGTAAAAAGTAGCCTATGTTGTTCCTCAGGGTCTATTCTATCTCTGTACCAAATTTCATTTATATCGGTCCAGTAGTTTTGGCGTGAAAGCGTAACAGACAGACAGACAGACAGAGTTACTTTCGCATTTATAATATTAGTAAGGAGTAAGGATTAATTTTATTTAGAAGATTTGTGTCTCAAAGAGACTTTGCTAGATACAATATTAAGTTACCTGTAGATATTCTCTTTGTACCACTATCGTCAATGTCTTGAAAAACTGAAAAGAATTGCAATATTTTAATTAGGTTACTAAGTACAGGGACTTTTGTAAAGAATAGTTGCACAAGGCGGTAGTATGATACATTTTTGCTCAGTTTCATAATTCATATCTACATAAGTTTTGCTTTCATTCCCTCAGTACTAATAAACTTTTGTTGAAGTGGCTTGTCGGAGGAAGTACCAACAGGTTGTCAGTTGAAAAGGTATGGGTGCCGGTGTACAACTACTAAGACAAATCAAACTATGATTATTCCTACTCCTCCAATATCGTTTTCTGATTAAATTCGTTGCGAGTTCCAAGACAGTAAAAAAAAAAATCTCTCTGGGACTCGTCGAGCTTCACTGCCTCGACGTTTTCTTGTGGTCGCCATTGTTGATTCTGGCTTTCAGGAGTTGCAGTGGTTGGGAATGAGTGGCGGGCTTGTCCCAAAAAAAATACTAAGACAAATCAGCTTGGTCCCCGAGATGGGAAGGGATGTTTGCAATGCCTCGCCTTTATTATTCGACTTACTATCTTGCAGCACGTCTAATGTATCATTATTACCAGCCTATTTTAAATTAGTTCATTGGGGAGCATTCCCTAAAGTGTGTCATTTCGGCTAGTCTGTAATCATTCACACATGTCATCACCTCTCAATCTTACCAGAAACCAGTCTGAATTTTGCATTGTAATTACTACAAAACGGTCAAGTGCGAGTGGGACTCGCATATCCGTTCCGCACCATACATAGTTTTGTAAATCCTGTACCATGGTACGGGAATGTTCATGTGCCGATCCGACTCACCCTTGACCGGTTTTTAGTATTTGTTATTATAGCGGTAACAGAAAATTTGAGCCATGCTTACAGACAGACGGACGGACGGACAGCGGAGTCTTAGTAATAGGGTCCCGTTTTTCGCTTTAGGTACGGAACCTAAAAAGACAAGAACTTTAATAAAATCGTACATACATTGCTGGCAAATAGAAGCAACGACGGAAAACACGGCGTACTGCACAGACGATGGACGTTGCTCCAACAACGCTGACAGCAGCAGCAGACCAGCACACAACACCGAGACTGCTATGACGCTCCACCATGCAGTTGTACTTAGCGGTCTTAGGAATTGGTTCTCGAACTTTCCAGGGCCTATTGTAGGTATTCGATAGTAGTATCGAGTTCTGGAAGAAAAAATAATTACAATACTAGCTGTTTTACGCTGTTTCACCGGCGTCCCGAAGGAACTTAAAATCGATTCTGTCGTTTATTGTCATGGCTTAACAAACAAACCGACTCACTTTCACATTTATTATATTAGTTAGGAAGTTAGGACTAGCTTTTGCTCGTGACTTCGTCTGCGTGGACTTCAAGTAGGTATTGAGATAAAAAATATTCCAATTGAAAATACATATTTGGTTGTAAGCTATGTGTGTTCTAAATGTGTTTGCCATTGTTCGAAAAAAAACTAGCTCCCTTGTCGAGAATGGATATAACGATAATGGAGTCGTTGGAGTCTATTTTAGACTCAAATCTTGTGATATTGTAAGAGGAATGATGTTTTTTTAAATAAACTAATAAGAAGGAGTGAAATCAATTCAATAGAAGAAATTAGAAAGAAGAGAAGAGAACATTAGTTCAAGCCCGGTTAAGCAGTCGACAACCTTCTAGGTTGACCTGCGAGATGCCATACACAAAAAAAAGAACAGAACATGCTGCCCCAAATAAATTAATCTGGGCAAGAAGAAGAAGGTACTCCACTGGATTTTGTAAACTTGCATCACTGAATTACCCTATATTATGTACATTTTACATTCGATATTCATGAGGGATACCAATTCATTTGACTTACGTAAATATGCCTTTGACAAAAAAAATATTATAGGGAAAATAACGAATAGCAAAGATTTACAAAGAGCGATTTTACATAATGTAATGAATGAGAATTTTAATCCAACAACCGGAATCGTATTTGCATTTCAGGGACCGATAATTCTTTTAGGGTGGCCTGTTTTGTTTACGTAATCTGTATTTAATATTTTATTTTTTGTTGTGTTGAGTCCATTATACATCGGTAAAATCAATAGTAATACTTTTAGCTACTGGTCTTCTTGTTCATCTTAATGTGTAGGTAGCAGGTTAAGTAACCTAACAAGCCCTAGTGTCAGAGTTTTCTCAAATCCACCTGACGACCTCTGACGTGAAATTGTAGCAACGACTGCTATCAAGGTATCCGGGAATTGAACCCGCGACTTCGTACACAGCAGTCACGTTTATGATTTCTAGACTAGAACGGGGCAGCCAAGCTACTGATGATTGAGAAAGTAGATAAAAAGCGGTCCTGCAGCTGATTCCTCAGTGGATGGACTGACTAGTCGTTACGAGTCAAAAGCCATAAAGTCTGACAACCAGTTTTACCAAGCGGTATTGTGTTACCCGGTTAATAGGGTTGTGAAGGACAGATAGGCAGGCGCTCCATATAAAATATTGGTATAGCTGTCCCCACATACAGCAGATACAGCTGGATACTAGAAGCAAACCCTCACATAGCTGGGGAAAGGCTTGTCTGAGATGATGATGATGACTTACTCGATAGATGTTAGAGGTGGGTTAATCACGTCAATTTTTTCGCGCACACTGGACAGAAGACGAATCACTGGCGACAGATCTTGTTCCCGAAAGTACAAAGCAGTAGAAACTACCTGGAAATTAGGTAAGAAGCCAATGATTAGAAAAATCCTAGGTTTTGATTTCAAGGTTTCAATACTTTCTTGAAGTGATTAATTTTGTTTTTAAGAACAACTTCTATTGTTATAGTAGAAGATCCGACCCTACATCGACATTCATCGGGTTGATAATAGAATCAAACATATTTTATAATAAATTTCGTATGTTAGAAAATATATTAAAAGTGGGTTGACAACAAAAATCCTGGACAGAATATTTTTAATTATTTTTTAAAAAACTGTTTTTTATAAAATTTTGCAACATGATGATAATAATAAAATTTTATACTGGACTTAAAGTATAAAACATATAGAATGTGCTGACGTAGGGTTGACTATTATTTACCTGGACGAACTACTGGGTTGACAGGTATAAAAGGTATGTAAATTCTAGTTACTTTCACTGATTTGATAATAGAAAAAAAATTATATCAGCATAAGCGCTGTTTTATTCCGAACACGATGATATAGGGTTGACTGCAAAAAAATCGGTCCTAATAGGGGTATACAAGTTTTAAAGATTTAAATTTCAACGCGTGTGGAAATTAGTGATAGATAGATCCGAGGTAAGTATACCGTGTGATAATAAAGGACCGAACATTGCAGTCGTGTCTGATGGGATCGTGAATATAAGAAAGTGCACATGCTCGGTATATAAACTATATGGAGAGTAGAGGTACCCCTGCTACCCTCCATATTGTAAACAGTACGCGTTATTTTGGAGCAACTGACATTTGAATTCAGTATGCGTTATTTCGGAGCAACTGAAAATATTTTTTTTGTCTTATTTTCTTGGGAAAAAATTAAAAAAATAATAAAAATGTGAAAAGGTAGAAATTGAAAAACAAAAAAAAAACAGGCCGAGGTCCTTCAGAAAAATTATTTTTCAAATTATTTGTTTGATAAAAACGAATTCAACGAACGTTAAAATTGTGATATATTTCGAATTCTATTAGATAATAATTGGAGGAATCATATATTATGTACTTACTGCATACTCTGTAAAGAAAAAATTATAGTCTTCATGCTATTTACTTCGTAAAGCAGTTATTTTTTTGTTGGTATTGTAACCAACGAAATTGAGTGCTGCTTTAGTTAGTTCAACTTCATGATAATTGGAGAGGTGAAAGGTAAAAGGCTTTAAGCGACATTTTATAAACTTTACAGGAGAGCCATTTAAAGATCTAAAATTTCGAAAAAAAAAACGTTATAAAGAAACTACTACTCCTACTTTAATCAGGATCGGGAATCTTTATTGCAAACAATCCACTGATGTTTTGGTATACTTGTCATAAAAAAAACTAATATCGAAAAGAATGGTCGCTTAATACAAAATGATCTATACTGTCTTATTTCTAGAGTAAGGAAAAAAGATTAAACTGCCAACAGTGTCTATCAGTTGACGGCAAAATGGTTAAAGTGACTTTTCAGTGTTATTCAGTAAAAAGCAAAGTGATATAAATGACTTAACTCAATGATAATGGGAAGGGCTATTTTGTTTTAACCACCAATTAGGTTTTGATAAATACTTACACTAGGTGGCTTAGGACACGTTTATTATACTAAGGCCCAAGTTCACCGAAAAGATAACGGTCCGATCAACTGAAAACAGCTGTTTAGCTTAAATTCAAACTACTACCATACGATGAATAACCTATTATTTGGGTTTTTTATTCCTAAAACGAGTCGATTACCAAGCCAGGGTTGAACAAGAAGTTGACTACACGAAAATTCCCGCTTCGTGGTTAAAAAACGTTTTCGTTTAACGGGCCGATTATATAACCATCTGTTGGTGAACTTGGCTCTAAATGAGTTGTTTAGAGTCTCGTCTTTGAAAAAAAAATCATAAAACATAGTTTTTTATGCCAAAAAATAATGAATGAATGTTGCTGACAGTCAAATGGTTGAAGCGACACTGCATAGTGTTAGACGAGGAAAGCAACATGTATGAAGCGACTTAACATTAATAGTTAGCTACATCGAACACGGTTAATCTGCCATTTACTAGTAATTTTAGGAAGAGAATAAAGGCTTAAGCTCCGATTCACTATTAATGAGTACAGCTTAAGTGAAGAACTAAATAAAATTGCCAAATTTGATGTCGGATCATACCTTGAGAATTATGGCCGAAAATTGCATTGTCTTTAGCGCCAAAAAAATGCTCAGGATCGTGCGAAAAATCGCTGATTCTAAATATGTATATAAGTCAATATCGCCCAAAATGTTTTACCTTTCACCCCTCGATATTTAAAGTTTTTTTTTACGAAAAGGTAGCTTTAACGAACAATTTTTAAAAGCTTAATCTGTAAAATCACTTAAAGAATCGTCCAAGTCACATAAAAAACACTTTTTAGCCATTTTTTATCACAACGATACAGAATAACACGTATTTTCGATAAAATATAATATTATAAGTCATTAGCTACTCCAAAATAACGCGTACTGTTTACAATATGGAGGGTAGCAGGGGTACTTCTACTCTCCATATAGTTTATATACCGAGCATGTGCACTTTCTTATATTCACGATCCCATCAGACACGACTGCAATGTTCGGTCCTTTATTATCACACGGTATACTTACCTCGGATCTATCTATCACTAATTTCCACACGCGTTGAAATTTAAATCTTTAAAACTTGTATACCCCTATTAGGACCGAATTTTTTGCAGTCAACCCTATATCATCGTGTTCGGAATAAAACAGCGCTTATGCTGATATAATTTTTTTTCTATTATCAAATCAGTGAAAGTAACTAGAATTTACATACCTTTTATACCTGTCAACCCAGTAGTTCGTCCAGGTAAATAATAGTCAACCCTACGTCAGCACATTCTATATGTTTTATACTTTAAGTCCAGTATAAAATTTTATTATTATCATCATGTTGCAAAATTTTATAAAAAACAGTTTTTTAAAAAATAATTAAAAATATTCTGTCCAGGATTTTTGTTGTCAACCCACTTTTAATATATTTTCTAACATACGAAATTTATTATAAAATATGTTTGATTCTATTATCAACTCGATGAATGTCGATGTAGGCCCGGATCTTAGACCATTAGGCCCACTTGCATAATTGCTTGCAATTTCAACACCATGAAATTATCAGTCCGAATTATGTTTTAAATATATTTAGCAGTAAAAGTATTGATAGAATAAAAATACAATATTCTTTATTGCATATTAAATAAGGGGCATAAATACAAGATCGGCGATATATTATTATACATTTTCGTCAGTTTATAATCTTACGAGTAAAATTTATATTTACCTTTGAGCTATTCTTTTCGTATGTTCCAATCCATCTATCTGTAGTCGTGGAAATGTACCTGTTAAATTAAGAGTATTAGTATTTCAAATGATATCTCTGATAATAGCTTCACGTGTCTTTACCAGAAGTATATAATATATAGGTGTGTGTATATTAGTGAAGATAAGTATACACAAAATTAATGAGTGTCCATAAATTAGTCTTTGAATCGGACTGTATTATTTTTTGCCAAATTTTTACCTAGAGAAATAGTCGAGTTCTAAAATATATAACCGATTTCTGAGAAGATCAAGGTTAAGCTACGCTTGCTGCGGTCGGTCTGTGGATGGATGACCATTCTTTTCATATCAAGACCCCTCTGTGTGGCATCCGCTCCATGTAAAATACTGGTACTCAGCTCCATCCAATGAGATTGTAAGCCTTTGGGAAACGTCTAGGCAGATGATATGATAAGGTACTTTACCTAATATTATGTATTCTAGCGACAACATACAATACGTCTGCTGATGTTTGCGTTATCATGGCCACTCCAGGAACTGGATTCGGACCTGTTAACGATTCTGGATCAAAATTCTTAGGGGCTGTTTGAACCTAGAATGAAACAAAATTAAAATATATATATATATATATATGTTTTTGTTTGTGAAAGAAAATGAGAAAAAGCTTATATCATTTTATTAGTTTTTTTTTAATTAATTGATTCAAGCCTTGAGGAACCAAGGCTTGAATCAATTAATTAAAAAACAGTTTTTAATAGATATTATGTATGAAATTGAATGAATTTATCTGGCAGATAGGTTTAACATTTATATAGGGTGATAAATTTGGTCATCATTCTGTTATTCGCTGCTACTGTTGTTACGCGTTTGTTAACTAAAAAAGTTATTGCTTTGGTAATAGGGTAGGTACCGATATTTTATCGATTTTTGAATGGCCATGTACAACAATATTCTTGCAATAATACAAAATGTCGTATAAATTACCTGTCTTACAAGATTGTAGTCATTGTTTATCAGAAAACATAAATATTAAATTTTCTACTGACGTATTTAATTAAAATGCTCGACTAGAAATCATAGCGAGCTACTTACAACCAATATCATCTTCATGGATATATTCTGGAAGTCCCACCGTTGATAATACTTGTATCCATTCAGATTAATATTCAAATTAAATCCATTACCATGATCCCAGGATCCAATTTCGCGTACAATCAAATTACCACCTTGAAATTTGCCGAAGTTGTAGACATCAAAAAGTTTGTAACTTGAGTTCCCTTTAAAGACAAAAAAATCTGCTAATATTATTTAAAAAAAAAACGATAAGAAAGAACCAGAAATCCATTCTTGTATATCTTCAATAAATAATGAGTTTTTGAATGGATAATAGTCTTAACATTTAAATGCTCATGCTCAGTTCTGTCACGGCACTCGTGTAGATCGCATGTGCGCGACTTACGACCACGGTGAATAGAAAATTGCCAATTTAATTATCTTTAGTTGCGTGTAAGTGATGCCGAATCGTACAGAAATATGACGACCAATAATGATAGCGGGCAAGAAAAATCATATCTGGTTCCGTTTGATTCAAGTGAAGGAAGTCAGTCAGATGGATGTATGTCACAAATGATAGAAGACTGCGGAGAGAACAAAAATGAGGTAACAGATAATATAAATGAACCTGGTTGCTCTGAAATTATAACCATGGAAGAAGATTTAAAAGATAAACCGATAAAACGAGGAAGAGAAGAGGAGGGATTAGAATGGACTAAGGTTGAGAATAAAGGAAAGAAACAGAAACAAATTAAAAAAGAAGTTTTTATTTGGAGTAAAGAAAAATTACCTAAACAGTTTGGTATTGCAAAAATGTTTAACAGTATGGGCCTAACTGAAGTAAACCATATTAAATATATCAACCCCTATAAAATTAAAATAGAGGTTTCAACTGAGGAATGCGCAAGTAAGTTGTTGAACTGCGTGGAGTTCCAAGCTAAAGAATGGAAGGTTTATAGTCCAATGGATGTTAACATTTCTTACGGTATTATACGAGATGTCGATCTTGATTTGTCAGACGAGGAGGCATTTAAAGCCATCAAGTGCCCTAATGATACTCAAATGATATCCTTAAAGAGACTAAAACGTCGTGATGAAGATGGTAGTTTTGTACCTAGTGAAGTGTGTCGCCTGGGTTTTAGTGGCTCATACCTACCTAATTTTGTATATGTGGACTGTTTACGTGCCAAAGTTGAACCTTTTATTTTCCCCGTGACTCAATGCTCAAACTGTTGGAAGTTCGGCCATATAAAGTCAAGATGTACGTCCAAAAAAGTTATATGCCCTAAGTGTACAGGAGACCACAGTAACTGTGATGTCACAACATTCATATGCGCGAACTGTCGGGGTGATCACATGGCACTGAACAGAATTTGTCCTGTATATGCCAAAGAGAAACGCTTGAGGAAACTTATGGCTGAATTCAACTGTACGTACCATGTAGCCTGTAATATGTATGTTAGACCCCGATCAACAATTTGCTTACCAACTGGGAAGGATACCGATAAGCCAAAGATCGACACGAACAACAGTTTTACTGGTCTATTAGTAGAACAATCAGGAAACACTAGCACATTCTCCCCAAGCAAATCAGAATTCCCACCTTTGTTTAAACATAATCGACATAAATCACCGCAAGAAAATTATAAAAACAAGCCACCACAAAACACAGGTGCGAATAAATCGGAGTGGTGGGGACATCGGGAGTCACCGGACCGCATTCCAAATCAAACAACTACTGATAACGATTCCGGCGACGCAGTAAACAATAACCGACAGATTCGCGTTGCCGAGTTGCTGTCACGATTAAAAGATATTATTTTTATGCGTAATCTAAGTTTACAAGAAAAGTTGAATGATGTCATTAAGTGTTGTATTGAATGGTTAGTACTAGTTGTTGTAGAAAACATGTCCGAGTGGCCTATTTTGAATAAGTGTTTAGAGTTTTTGTTAGGAAACAACTATGGACCATAAAGATACAATGATTAAGTTAAAGTTATTGCAATGGAACGCACAAAGTTTAAAACCCAAAATCAAAACACTTGAAAATCTGTTATTTGTAGAAAAAATTCACATATGCATTGTCTCAGAAACCTGGCTTGAACCAGATAGCCCTTTAAAAATTAATGGTTTTAATATTTTTAGACAAGACCGAGATGATTCATACGGCGGTATTGCGATTGTGGCACATAAATCTATAAAAGCGCAAATTAGTAATTTTAAATTACGTAATCGAAACATTCAAGTACTTCATATAAAAATATTTAATTGCAGCTATCTGGAAAATATTGTCGCAGTATACTGTCCCCCTAATATTCATACTTCGGACGATGATTGGAAAATGTTATTTTCTAAGTGGTCTAACAAAACTGTTATAGGGGGGGATTTTAACGGACACCATACAAATTGGTCATACAAAAGCGAGCACAGAGGTATTCAAATCCACAATGCAGCTGACGATTGGCAGTATGTTTCTTTAAATTCGGGGGATTCTACCAGAATAAAGTTGGTATCAAATCATTTGCAAAAAAGTTCTCCTGATATTACCTTTGCGTCATGCGATATTGCACTTCGATTCAACTGGAGTATTTTACACGATAATTTAGGTAGTGATCACTTAATAGTTATAATTAGCACAGAAATAGAATGGAATAAGCAAGTAAATTCAAAACGTAACTTTAAAAAAGGGAATTGGCAGAAATACAAAGAGACAATTTTAAACAAAATAAGTAATATTAATATGACAGGTGACACACAACAAATGTATGACAAAATAATAGATCTAATTAATTTCGGGTCTCAAGAATCAATACCAATCATTAGGACTAGTGAAGATCCTACAAGTAAATTTATTCCACGATCATATTGGTCTCCTGAATTATCTAAGGCTGTTGCAGAACGAAGACTAGCACTAACTCAGGTAAGAAAGAACCCCACCCCTACAAATTTTGTTAAGTTTAAACAGAAGGTTGCTGCAGCTCAGAAATTAATTCGTAAAGCTAGCATTGAATCGTTTCGTCAGTTTTGTGATAGTATGGGTGAGATGGCGTCTAGCAGTGAATTGTGGAACAAAATGCGATGGCTTAAAGGATATCGTAATAGCAGAATTAGTTTAGATTTAGATAGGGCTAATGAGTTCTTAAGACAATTGACTCCAGATTACGTTTTAGCACCAGCACCTGTATTTATTTCGAGTAATTTGCAGTTAGAGGCCCCTATTTCGGAGCAGGAACTTTCAAATACAGTTAAAATGAAAGATACTGCCCCAGGTGAGGATGATATTTCCTACTCTATGATTTTTAATTTTCCCAGTAAAAAGGTGTTAGTAGATATGTTTAATAAGTGTTTGTCCCAAAGCGAAGTTCCAATACAGTGGAGAAATGTTAAAGTAGTAGCTGTTCCTAAACCTGGGCGTGATCCAAGCAACGTAACATCCATGAGACCCATTTCACTTATATCTTGTCTATGCAAAACTTTACACAACATTATAACTCGGCGGCTTGAATGGTATTTTGAAAGAAATAGTCTTTTTTCTAACAATACAGTAGGATTTAGAAGATCCCAATCATGTTTAGACAACCTTGTACGATTAGTATCACAAATTCAAGTAGGGTTTACTAATAATCAAAAAACTTTAGGATGCTTCGTTGACATAGACAACGCCTATAATAATGTTAATATTTTAAAAGTTGTAACTAAACTAGATGAGATGGGAGTAGGGGCGTCCATATGCAAATATATTTGGGAATATCTGAGAGAAAGACGCTTATCTATATCACATGTAGGGAATAATGCTTCGATTACGAGATGGACTTGCAAAGGACTTGCTCAAGGAGACCCAATGTCCCCTATTTTATTCAACATAGTTACCAGTGATATTTGTAAAGAGATTATGAATGTTTATGTTTCACAATACGCTGATGATTTTGTCCTCTATATTTCAGGGCAAGACACAAACTTTATGTCCATTACTCTGCAGGAAGCCATTGATAACTTGTCAAATTTGCTAGAAGTATTGGGTTTAGAGCTGTCACCGACAAAAAGCAAAGTATGTTTATTCTCTAGAGGGAAAACTTTAACAAATCTAAATATTAATATTAATAAAATTGTTTTGGAAAACGTTCCTGTAATAAAGTATTTAGGTGTTTGGCTGGATTCATCATTGAGATGGGGCAAACAAATTAATGAAACCTGTGAAAGAAGTATGAAATTTTTGAATATTTTTAAAGTGTTAGCAGGTTCATCATGGGGAATTCATCCGCTACACTTAAGACGACTATACATCGCAATCATTCGCAGTCGGTTAGATTACGCAAGTTTTTTGTTTGATAATAGCGCTAAAACAAACATTTCAAAATTAGATAAAATTCAGAATCAAGCCATGAGAATAGTCGGAGGTTTTGTAAAGAGTTGTCCAATCCATACTATGGAATCTGAATTATGTCTACCCCCACTATTTATTAGACGAAAATATTTAGCGGCAAAATTTTGTTTAAAAGCTAAAGCTATTGACGGTGATACGATTTCCATGATATCAAAATTAACATTGCAATGTGAACAGGCATCATTGGCGCAATAAGAAAAAACCATTACTAACAACTTTATATAAGGAAACGTCTAATCAAGCAGTACATCACACTCGGATACTGGAAATGTTCTCACTTTCAACATGGATGACCAATATTGATATTAAAGGACACATTAATTTGGGTATTTATAATATGACAGGAAGTAAAAGAACTCATACTTCTTTGTCGCTATTAAGGAAATCTGTACAAACTATAGCAAAAACCTATGAAGGTTTTTATCAGATTTATACTGATGGATCCAAGGATGATTATGGGACAGGAGCGGCATTTTTTGACCCCCAGACTGATACGAAAGCTAGTTTCACACTTGACTGCAAAACATCAATTATGGCGGCAGAACTATTTGCGATTTCCGAATGTCTGTCGTACTTAATTTCATGCAATCACACTAGATGTGTGATACTTTCTGATTCGAAAAGTGCCTTACAGCATTTAGCTCGGTGCGCCTCGGGCATACGAGGTTTGCCCGTAGCTTACTACATTTTAGAGTCATATTTAGGATTGACTAAATCTGGCAAAGTAATTAAATTCCAATGGATCCCATCCCATATAAATCTGATAGGAAATGAACATGTAGACAAATTAGCAAAAACAGGTATCTATGAGGGAATAATAGTAGGTCACCTACCCTTCTTCTCGGATATATTAAAGGATATCAAACTTACTTGTTTAAAAATGTGGAAAGAGTATTTTGACAAAAGATCTGAAGAGAAGGGTATATGGTACAAGACTATCCAGTCTGAGCCACCGCGGATTCCTTGGTTTGCGGATGTACAGATAAGCAGACAACTGTTAGTAACAAGCATGAGGTTGCGATCTGGACACGTTCCATTGAATGCGTTCAGACATCTTATGAAAGTTATTGATACACCAAACTGTGTAATTTGTAATATGAGAGAGGATGCCTTGCACGCTTTAGCGGAGTGTGTCAGGGTTGCAACAGAACGAAAAGTGTTAGAATCAGAGGCTGAAATTAGATTAAGGGATGTTGGCATATGTAATTTGATTCTATCTAAACCCACATCCAAATTAGCTTTTAAAGTATATTACTTATTTGTTAAATTAACTAAGTTAAGATGTTAACTCATTGTGATTTTCTTTTGTAAACCTACGAGGCTGACATAATCATTTTATGATTAAAGCCTTTTTTTTTTCAAATAAAGATTAAAAAAAAAAAATGCTCATGCTCAACGCATAAAGTCGCGCTCATAGTTATTCTCACCACGCTTGCTCAAGGCGGATTGGCGATTTCAGACTTTTTAGTCCCGGTTTCCTCACGATGTTCATCCTTCACCGTTAGTCAGTGACGTCTAAGATATACTTAGAAAGTACATACATGACTTCAGAAAAGTCACATTGGTACTGCCAGGTTCCGAACCCGCACACGCGTACAGGAGAGGCAGGTGCCTTAACCACTAGGCCACTACGACTAGGTATCTACTATCATCGCCTACCACGACTTGACCAGATTGTTAATTACATCTCTTAATTACTCCCTTATGTAAGGGTGAAGATATTACTCAATATCCAATAAGGTCTTATTGATAAGATCTTAAGCCCTACTCTCACACATCGTCAATCTATTTCATAGATAACAGAGTTCTGCTAATGTACCTTTTTCTTTTAGTAATTTATCTAGTAGCTACGTTATTCTTATCTCCCTATCTTCAGAGTATGGATGGCTGGCAATCAAAGTGACAAAGCTAATAAAGGGCGAGTCTGTTGCCATCAAATAGACCCAGAATTTAGACTTTAGACTGTTTTTAACTTCTTCTTCTTCCTGCCCTGTTCCCAATCTATTTGGGGTCGGCGCAATATGTTTTTCGCTTCCATTCTTCTCTGTTAGCCGTCATACTATCATTCACTACCTTTTTATCCATATCCTCTTTCACGCAATCAATCCATCTCTTCTTTGGTCTTCCCCTCCCCATTCGTCCATCTACATAAAACTGACTTCATAAAAAAGGAGGTTAGGTATCATTTTTTTTTTCTCGGATTTCTAATTTTAGTTTATATTAAAATCTGTTTTTCTTTTTCCGGGTACCAATGTTTTGATAACCTCAATAAAATTATGGACATTGTATTTGAATTTACTTTTGTAAAGGGAAGGAACTGACCTTCAAGATACAGTATCTTACTAGTTTGGAGGTCAGGGTCTCACCTTAAAGACGTACATGTAAGATGAGATGTTCATAATAAAGCTTATTATTATTATTGGAATTCCATATGTACGCAGGTACGTTAGTCAGTTGTATCATGAACATTTTTCTATTGGTTTACATTTATTTCAACTTACAGTATAGTGCAAGTCTCATCAAAATCGACTCAGTAGTTTTCAAGTTACAGACAGGTAAACTAAACGCTGAAAAGACGAAGTCAATTGTATTTTTTGTAAAAAGTTTTTGAGTAGTTCCCCCAGGACGCGGGTGAAACCTATAACCTTCTCCAGGGTCCCATTTATCTCTGTACAAAATTTCATTCAAATCGCTTCAGCCGTTTTACTGTGAAAGAGTAACAAACAGACTCACATTCACATCTATACTAATATTATAAAGAGGAAAGATTTGTTTGTTTGTTTATAGAGTTTTAACTCAAAAACTACTCGACCAATTTTAAATATTCTTTCACCGTTAGAAAGCTATATCTTTACGGAGTGTCAGAGGCATGTCATATTTATTTCCAGAAATAATTAGGGATACCTACTAAAACTTGAATAATGTACCCCAAGGTGTAAAAAAAATGTCCACCCGGGCGAAGCCGCGGGCGGAAAGCTAGTAATATTATATTAAGTCAGGATACGCTGTGCTATAGTCAGGATACTAACTATTCCTAGTGAAGGAAATATGATTCGTTACTGGCATGAACGGCGCGACATTGTAATTTCCCGCCTTTTATAGTGCAACTTCCGTGGTTGGTTATATTAGGTACTAGCTTCTGCCCGCGACTTCGTCCGCGTGGAATAGTGGTGCTCCGCTCCTATTGGTTTTAGCGTGATCAAATATAGCCTATAGCCTTCTTCAATAAATGGGCTATCTAACACTGAAAGAATTTTCAAATCGGACCAGTAGTTCCTGAGATTAGTAGCGTACGCAAAAAAAGTAACTTTTCTGGTTGATTTCTTACACCTTGTGTCCGAAAATCCCAAATATCTTACGGAACCCTATTTTTTCCAAAATAAAATTTAGCCTATGTTACTCGTGGATAATGTAGCTTTCGAATAAGAATTTATTTTAGTTTTAGATTTTTATTAGAATATTTATAGGTACTTTCTTTTTTAATGATTCTGAAGTAACGTAAAAATTACGTGTGCCTATGTTTTGTATATCAATACTAGTGACAGATCGGGTCGGAGTGGGCCGCAACGAGTTTCATAGTGGCGCTGTCCGATCCGATGCAAACCGCCCTAATACGTCGCTTTTCTTTTTCAACATGACCTCTTGCAGGGTGCTTCTAACAGCATTCGACCTGCTTAACCGGACAATTAATAAGTCGCTAATGGACGCCAGTCTTTATGTCTGTCGTCATAATGTTTTTGATGAATGTTTAGAATTAAGTTATTTCTAGTTTAAGATATTTACATTTTGTATACTAATGATTTTTTATTGGTATAGTGGTCACAAGCTCAGCATGTAGTTTTGGGTTCCAACTCTGAATTGGGCAGTAATATTAAGGTTTTTATACTACAACTTTTGTAATATAGAATAGAATATTCTTTATTATGTACACCAAAAGAAAAACATGACATTGGAAAATTAGTTACAAAAATGTCATGTTTCATGTCTATTCTTATTTCTTTCAACCACAGTTATTTAAAATATTCTTTATAACATTTATACCTTTCGAAGCCACCACGATATCAGCATCCACACTTATATTCATGTTGCCAAGCATTTCAATTAGGGTTACATTACGATCTTCGAACATGATACCATCGACTTCTGTATCATTAAACCCTTCAATTTTAGCTTCATCATCGTCGATAAGGAGCCATTTGTGATTTGAATCTAGCCACATATTTTGGGATGCCTGAAATATATTGGCTCATAAATTATCGTTTTTAGGGTCCCGTAGTCATAGAGGAAGCCCTATAATTTGCGCCATATCTGTCTGTCTGTCTGTGAGAGGAGCTCGGGGCTAAGTAACAGCCACAATTTTTTTTTTTTTTTTTTCGGATGGGAAATCATCAAATGACCCCTCCCGCCGTGGGTGGGGCGGGTGGGAGTGTCAGACTCTTACTGACTAAAACCCATCCATGTTCCTTCCTCAGCCCTTTGTCTTCCGGGGGCGCGGTATCTCTTTCGAACGTCCCGCAGCCCCGGCAGGCTATGGCCCAGTGGGAGGGCCCCGTCGCTTATTGCTGACAGCTCTTTGAGGCGCGCGTGGAACACGAACGCGCCGTCGACGCGGGTCTGGTCCTTGCCGGACGGCGAGCCACCCATAGCTCGCTGTCCGCAGCCCCGCGCCTACGGTGGCCGGGAGTCGTCTCGCGGCTCCCGACGCCCGTGGCGTCTCCCGCGGCGGCTGGGGCGTGAGGACTGTCGCTCCCTCACGCGTTCCGCCGCCTCCTTCTCCAGCATAACTGATTCGCAGAAGGAGGTGACGGCTTCCCATTCCATCTCGCTCCGGACCATGGCCTGAACCAGGGCCGGACGCGAGAGGTCGCCGCCACCGATCGCCCCTACGAGGACACGGTGGTGCTCCGCCCAAGCGGGGCAAACCTCCACCGTATGCTCCACCGTGTCCTCCGGGCGATCTACGCAATGGTGACACCCGGGCGTTACCTCCCGCCCGATTTTGTGTAGGAACCTCCCGAAGCAACCGTGCCCGGTAAGGACCTGCGTCAGGCGGTAGGTGAGGACGCCGTGGCGTCTCTCTAGCCACTCCTCAAAGAGGGGACTTACCGCCGCGATTGCGGCGTGCCCTAACAGCCACAATCTGCCTAGCCTTTTCCCAACTATGTTGGGGTCGGCTTTCAGTCTAAACCGGATGCAGCTGAGTACCAGTGTTTTACATAAAACGACGGCCTATCTGACCTCCAACACACCAGGTAACATGGTACCCTTTGGTAAGACTGGTTGTCTGACTTTCTGGCTTCTGACTAACCGTAACGACTGTCAAAGATCTACAAATGACAACCGGGACCAACAGTTTAACGTGCTTTCCGAGGCACGGAGAAGTCTCGTTATGGCAAAGATGGTCACCCATCCACGGACCAACCGCGCTAAGCGTAGCTTAACCTTTGATCGGTCGAACCGTACGGCTGTTACTTAGTCACGAGCTCCTCCTTCTTGTGTAGTTAATAAGTACACGAAAAAGAAGCTCTGGGCAGAACTTTGTAAAAATTTGGAAATGTTACGATGAACATAAGTAAAATGTTGAACAGCAAAATGCAGTTTGGAACTTTCAAAATCCCACAATTTTCAAACTATCGGTGGATAATCAATTATACGATAAATCTCTTGGACAGGGTTGAAGTCACGCGCGGGATTTAAATGGTGGATAAAAGTGGGCCAGTTTATCAGTTACTTAATTACACCATAGTAGGTATGCAAGGAATCCTAAATATTAGTGAGTACGGGATACCTAGATCGGTATATAAATTACTTCGGTGAATTTTTCACATATTTAGGTACAGCCATTCAAAAGTAAGCCCCCCTTTAACTTTTGAATGGCTGTACCTAAATACAAAACAGGGATCGCTCGAACCTAACAAAAATATGAACACTATAAAGCTTGATTTTTCGCAAATGGCTCGCCTTCACACCTCTATCTAACGATACCCCACACGACGGGATACACGAGAAAAAAAATATTCATCCCTATTTTACGTGTATGGGACATACCCTAAATCAAAATATATTTTAAAAAATTATTTTACCACTTTGTCGGCGTGATCAATTATGTATATCAAAACTAAATTTCAGCTTTCTAGTACTAAGAACCTTTGAGCTATGGCGCGGACAGACAGACAGACGGACGGAACTATCCTTGTCGTGTCGACTATGGAAACCCATAAAAAAATATTAAAAGTTTCCTCATGTTATTTGCCTTAAAACTAATTTCTTTAAATTTAATAAAGGTACTTACAAAATACAAAACATCTTCAGCTAAGACACATCTAGTATCAATAATGACTCCAAGAGCGTAAGTCTTGCGCTGCAAGCAATTCTCAACTCTATCGTAGTTAATCATAGAGCTGTGAATAGATGCTTCAGACACAGCCATGTTAAAATTTGAAGCCAATTTTGAGTATTGTAGGGTCCCTAAAAATTAAGATAAATAGTACTTAAGTAAATCAAACTCATATAGTGGTTTAAATATTTTTGCTATTTGACGGGGCTAACAGCGTGGGTCATATTTAAGTTTCTAATTTCAGTATACTGGAAAAAACTCTTGATCTATAAATGTGACAAGGATCTCAAGTTATAAATAAATAGAATAACATTTTTCTGACAAAAAAATCACAAGCAGCCCAAAGTTAGGTAGTTGGCGGTGTAACACCCCTGTACCTGGGAGGGCATCGACCCTGGCAGGAGTCGCTGTCACAATTCTATTGTCAGAAGCCATCAGACACTAGGGCTTGTTAGGGTAGTTAAGGTGTAGGCCATTAATCTATATATAATTGTAATAATTCTGTGACATTTAAATTTGTAATTTAATTTTTAGAATTAGTAATTTTATAAAGTTTGCGTGCCTAATTCCAGGTAGAATGTACATGGCTCACTACTATTTAATCCACCTGTATTTTAATGTAACGTAGGTTCATTGCAAAAAAAATGATTTGATTTGATTTGATTTGAAGAACCAATCGATTTTTTTAAAGTGACAAAAGAATAGCTTATATTTATAATAACTTACAAGAACTATATTTTTCACATTTCAACAAACACACAAACTGGACGTCTCTATACTTAAAATATTCAATACCAAACTCCAACGATTTTCGATCTAGACCCAAAATTTGGTAAGGAAGTGTAAATATCAATAATATTCGACACCACATCATGATGTTAGTTCAATAATAAAAGCGAGAAATTTGTTTATTTACTCTTTTTATATTTTTGCTAAAACTTACCTAGGTACTAGGTACGGTCGGGAAAAAGAAATTATCAATATTCATTCATATCTTTTCAGTAATAAAAATAGTTCATATCTATTCATTCATCTTTTAATTTAAAGAAGCTTTCCACCAGCGGCTTCGTCCGCGATATTTCAGCCAATGCATACAAAAATATGTCAAATTATATACTAAAACCTTCTTCGAGAACCAATCCAACCAATGATGAAAACAGGACGAAAATTGGCGCAGTAGTTTTAGAGTTTATCGCGAACAGACAGACAGATGCGGCGGAGGACTTTGTTTTAATAATATGAAGTACTAGGATTAGAAAGAAGTTAGAAGAGAAGAGTTTATCGCGAGCAGACAGACAGACACTGCGGAGCACTTTGTTTTATAATATGAAGTCATAGGATAGTATAGTATTAGTAAGGCAAAACGAACTGTGAAAATACTAGAAAAATAGTCACACAACTTAAGTCTACAAACGTGATAAATGATTCTAACACTGCTCGTGACATGTTCATAGTCGCCGAACCCCACCGTAAGAAATATGAGAAAATATTGACCTTCCCTGCGCAGTACGACGACGGTAGAATTTACATCACGTATGTATTAAATATTAGAAATATTTTAAGACACATATACTCGTATTGCAAGGATATTAAGGTTTATAAACAAGGTTTTGTGGATGACTTTGGGCTGATAAATTACCAATCTACTGTAATAAAAACAAATGTTATAATATACTAGGTGATATTATAGTATACATACGCATCATGAAAAAAATACCTCGTGCGCCTGGATAAATAGGATCCTATGGTATTCAGGTGATAAACTATGTGCGTACCAAATTCATTTAATTTTCAATCAAAAGTCATTTAATTTTCAAATTCAAAACTCTAATTCGAACTAAGCTGAAAGACAGCACTTTTTGAACGTCAAGTTCACAAAAGACAGCCCTCAAAACGCCCGCCCTTCACCACTTCCTATGTGTTTTTGCTGGAAAGAAGTGGCGCAGCAAATCTGTCTGTCAAATTTTATCATAATCAATTCAGTAGTTTTAGCGTGAAAGAGTGACAAAGATGCGTAGGTGCATACATCGTCACAAACATTATATTGGTCTATTGGTAGTAAGTGCGATTGCTAGACAAAGATCTTTCATTCGATTGCCAGATCGGGCCAAGTGCCACTGAGTTTTGGACTCAGGAATCGCGCACTTACAGCTAGGAATCTGGAACTTAAACATGTCAGAATATGGAAAATGGGGAAATAGGCATGAGGCATGTTTAGACGAAATTTGGGATTTTTATTTTACTTTTATTTGGGAAACACACAGATAGGTACAATATAGGAACATAGACAAGCAAATTAAATTACACATCATCAAAAACAGTTTCCATATTTATACTACGCATTTGCGCTTAAACAAGAATAAAATTATGTTTCACTTAACTCACAAATACAAAATTAACATCTATTTTAATTATCAGAACTAATTTATTGTTGCCTAGTAACATACTTAGAAGATCTCATCCTCTAACCAGTGTAGGTACATAAGAAATTCCTTACCTAATACAGAAACTATCGAATATTCATGAAATCGATATACACAGGTCTTCACCTATCTCGCTATTCAAATTATTAAGCTGGTCGGTTTTAATATTGGCTTACTAGCTTCGGGTTAAGTCGTGATTATTCGGAGCTTCTCGGTGCGGTGTAAGGTGAATATTATTCTGTCCCAGGAATAAGTTAAATTCTAAGACCACCATATTATTATTAACATTATCATCTGCTTAGCCTTTTCTCAATTATGTTAGGGTCGGCTTCCAGTCTAACTAGATGCACCAGTGTTTTACATGGAGCGACTGCCTATCTGACCTCCACAACCCAGTTATCGGGTAACACAGTACCTTTTTGAAAGACCACCACATAATTTTTATTAATTTGGTTCCAAATATCGAGTTGTTGCGAATTCGTAAGAGACTTTTGATGAAACCTGCCAGTGCCAGTGCCCAACAGGCCTGCAGGACTTTTCGAAAAAGTAACCGGGAACGCAAAAAACAATTGAAGGAACACATATGAGTTTTAGTCAGTAAAAGTGTGATATTTCTTCCAGCTCCACTTACATCGGGGGTACATTAGATAATGTCCTAAACTAAAAAGAAATAGATTTGTTTACGTATTTATTTTTTGATTGACTTGATTGAGAACTTTCATTATTCAAGAAAAAGTAATAAAGTGGTCAAGAAAGCAATGGGATAATTAATTTATAAACCCAATTGACAAAACGCAGCATAATTGCAAAGATTTATCGATATAGCTCCCTTGGAAAAATATAGCAACTAGAAATCGGCAAACGGAAAACACAACCAAATTCAGAAACAAAAATAAATTTATCAAGAAAAGTAACTCCCCCAAGCCGACTGGTCATCGTGGGGGAAAATGACCAACACCCTCTAAAAATTAATGACACAGCAACAATAATATTGGATGCACCAATAATTGAAAAACCTGCAGATATTCACATCGCCACTCTTAATACAAGATCATTGAGAACCCCTGAAAAACTTATGGAATTAGAAAAGGCACTTGAGAATATAAAATGGGATGTACTAGGTATGAGCGAAATCAGAAGGCTCGGAGAAACAATAACAGACTATGGAAAATATATTTTACACCATATAGGTGAAACTCCGGGATTATATGGCGTTGGATTTATGATAAAGAAAAAACTTGCTAAAAATATAGTAGAAATAAAAGGAATCTCTGAGAGAATCGCAGTATTAAACATAAAACTACCGTTACATAAAGATAAAAGTGAACCATGGACGATTATACAAGCTTATTCGCCTACAGAATCTGAGAAAAAGGAAGACATTATAAAAATAGAAAAATTCTATAAAGACCTACAAACTACCATCGACAACTCCTTTAAAAATAAGATCATCATGGGCGATTTCAATGGACAAATTGGAGTTCAGCAGATGGGGGAAGATTATGCGATAGGAAAGTACGGTCAAGGTAACAGAAGTAAAAATGGAGCCAGATTAGTTAACTTAGCACTAGAAAACAAAATGAGTATCCTAAATAGCTTTTATAAAAAGAAGCATACAAAGAAATGGACGTGGACGTCTCCAAACGGATTACATAAAAATGAAATTGATTTTATTATGTCAAATAATAGGAAGGTATTTAGAGACGTCACGACTATTAATAACCTAAATTTTAATACAGACCATAGAATGATCCGTGCTATATTGAGAGGACAACGTAGAAGTCGAAGGTTCCAAAATATATACACTCCTGTGGCAGATACCACCAATAATGATTTGCTTCACAGCAATTTAGAAGAAGCTCTAAGAAAAACAGGAAAAGAAAATGCCTCTACACAAGAAAAGTATGATAACCTAGTGAATGTGATAAGAACAGAAACAAAAAGGACAAATATGATAATTAGACAATCTATTTCTACTGCAGCCAAGGAACTACTCGAGGAAAGGAAAAAGCTTTTACAAGGAAGGAAAAGTAAGGAAATACGTAATAAAATTTCAAAGTTAAGCAAAGAGATACAGGAACAAATAAGGAAAGATAGGAAACTTAAGCGGACAAATACTTTGAAATTATACATAGAAAACACAGGAGGTATAAAGAAAGCATTTAAAGAACTGGACAAGAAAAAAGAATGGATGCCAAAAGCAAGGAACAAGAGTGGAAAATATTCTACTAATAGAGCTGACATAATAAAAATTGCTACAGACTACTATAGAAACTTATACCGGTGCCAAAAAAGGACTTTACTTTCCACAAAATTAAATAGTTACTTACCAAATGTTGAAACCGAATCAACGCCTACAATATTGACAGAAGAAACTATAAGAGCAATAAAAACCCAAAAACTAGATAAAACTCCTGGACTTGACAATATAACCAACGAACTTCTAAAGGCAACAATTTCAGTAACATCACAAAAACTAACAGAGATCTTTAACGAAATTATGATTACGGAAACAATACCCACGGATTGGACAAAGTCAATAATAATATTGATTCATAAAAAGGGAGATAAGGGAGACATTGGTAATTATAGACCAATTAGTTTAATGTCTAACATCTACAAAGTCTTCTCTAAAATACTCTTGTCACGAATAAGCAATGTGCTTGACGAAAATCAACCAAAGGAACAAGCTGGGTTCCGTAGTGGCTATTCGACCGTAGATCACATCCACGTCTTGAGACAAGTACTCCAGAAGTACAACGAGTACAACAAAGTATACTACTTAGGTTTTGTGGATTTCAATAAAGCTTTTGATTCTTTAGACCACACATACATATGGGAAGCTTTAAAATGTCAAGGTGTCCAAACAAAGTATATCAGGATACTCAAAAACATTTATGCTAACAGTACAGCACAAGTGAGGCTAGAGTCTGTAGGGGAAGAATTTCCGATTGAAAGAGGTGTTCGTCAGGGGGACCCAATATCGCCTAAATTGTTCTCGGCGGTGTTAGAAATGATATTCAGAACGCTGGAATGGTCTGAGTATGGACTCAACGTAAATGGAGAACATTTAAATCACCTACGCTTTGCAGACGACTTAATCTTGTTTTCTGAATGTCCAAAGACCCTAGAAAACATGTTGCAACAACTTTCTGACGAAAGTGCAAAGGCGGGTCTTTCAATGAACACAAAAAAAACTAAAATTATGAGTAACACTAACGAAAAAATTACAATAAAAATAAACAACGAAGAAATTGAAAATGTAAGTGAATACATATATTTAGGTCAATTGGTATCGATAGAGAACACTATGCAGAAAGAGATAGATCGAAGAGTGGCTAATACGTGGAAGAGGTTTTGGTCGCTCAGCGAAATAATGAAAAATAAAGACATGCCAATGACTGACAAACGGAAAATATTTAATATGTGCATACTACCATGTTTAACATATGGGTGCCAAACATGGGGTCTAACAGACCAACAACACAAGAAACTAGAGGTATGTCAAAACGGAATAGAGAGAAGCGTAGTAGGAGTTAGGATCAGAGATAGAATAAGATTAACAGATATTAAACAGAAAACAAAATTTAAGAATGCTTGCAAAACCTACAGAAAGCTAAAATGGAGATGGACAGGACATATACTAAGAGATCAAAAAGAAAAATGGACTAGATCTATTACAGAATGGTATCCCAGAAATTGTACGAGAAATAGGGGAAGGCAGGTAAAACGTTGGGAGGACGAATTTAAAAGAGTAGCCGGACCGTCATGGACCCGAGTTGCGAAGGATAGAGGGCAATGGAAATTTTTAGAGGAGGCCTTTGTCGTCAGACAAGCTGTCACTGATGATCAACCGGTTGCCGATATATTATAAGAAACTAAATCATATTTTATTTTTTTATTTTGTTTTCATCATAAATATATCTGTATATATTTAAACTCTGTAACGGACAGCAATAAAGGCTTATTTTATTTTATCGATATAGCTTCCTTAAAATAAATAATGATTTCTCAAAACACAGCGAGATCTGAATAACGCAGTGGATATTTTATTTGCCAACCGTACAAATTGAATAGTTTATCCAACAACTCGACATCGAAATGGCCGGATAGCAATTGAGCTGTCACAATTCAATAGAAACCAGTTTCTCTTTGATATTAGTAGGTAGAGAGGTAATATCACCAATTTCCATAATCGAAACCTTTGATCATACATTACCTTTAGTAGTTTTATACGATATGATTATGATAACAAAGAAATTACTTTGAATAAGGAATTAGAGAGTTATGTAATTTGAATTATTCGATATTCTATATATAAAAAAAAAAAAAAAAAAATTTAATCGATATTTGCTGCTAAGTATTGAGGATCTAGACGAAGTTTTTACGAAATAGTGTGTTGAGTACAATAAAGGCTTTATATCTAAAATGAATATATTTATGCTAAAATAAAATCCTATGCTAATTTGTCACAAACAAAAGATTGCGCTAGCTCTTAATTATTAATTAATACATTAATTATTTATACTACATTAATCTTCTATAGTAAGGGCTACAGGTTTTACCAACGTAACAAACCCTAGTGACAAGGTTTTCACAAATCCGCCTGTCGGTCTCTGACATGGAAGTATAACAGCGGAGAAGATGGCTTAACATATCCCTGGCATAGGGTGTAAATACGCCTACTACTGATATCGGGCTGCTTAGTGAATAAAAAAAAACCGGCCAAGTGCGTGTCGGGCTACGCGCAGTAAGGTTCCGTAGTAAGTCTTAGTCGACTACAACTCTGTAAACGGTTAAGCCTACTTAGCCGTGATAGTTTTTCTTGTAATTTCATTACATGTGCTACGTCTGTGATTTTTTCACATTTCTAGGTACAGCCATTCAAAAGTTAGAGGGGGGGGGGGGGTAACTCGTATCGAACAAAAATTTGCACTTAATCTAGATATTTCGCAAATGGCTCGCTTAACCGAAAAATGGTCTTGACACACCCATAATATTTTTAGAAGACCTATCTAACGATACCCCACACGGAGGGGTACGCGAGAAAAAAAATATTCATCCCCACTTTACGTATTTGGGAGCTATCATAAAAAATATATTTTTCAAAATTTATTTTACCACTTTCTTGGCGTGATCAATATAATACATATCCATACTAAATTTCAGCGTCCTAGTAACAAGAACCTCGGAGCTATGCCGCGGACAGACAGACAGACAGACGGACATGGCGAAACTATAAGGGTTCCTTGTGGGACTACGGAACCCTAAAAAGCCACAGAGTGATTTCAACTCGATCGGGGGATTGAACCCGAGAGTCCGTTCACAAGGCAGTCATGTAAATTAAAATAATTATAAGTTGTAATTTGTAGTTCCAGTGGATCAGATGAGAGAGATACGAAACCCCAAATGTTAAAAGAAAAATCTAGGCAGTCTACTGTACTATTAAATGTTTACTTTTTTCGTCTAAACCAAACACATACTCAGCGTTCTTCCAAACATTGCAGTTAAATTTCTTCAAAGGTCAAAAAATCTTCTAATGAAGCTGAATTGTTCAGTAACGGAATGTCAAACACGTGTACAGAACCCGATAGAATCGAATCAGTCGTGAATAGTTTTCAAAATACCGATTCATTGGTAAATGCATTGTTATGCCTCGGCGGTAGGGTGACCATGAATTCGGGAGAGGTATAGGACTTTCTACTTTTTATGACTACTGCTCATCATTCAAGTTGACGAACGTTACCGCTAAGACAAACTTTTTTTTATTAATCTATTATATATATTTTGCCAGATACACTGACCAATTGTATAGAGGCTGAATTTGGGATGAACCATATTTTATCTCCTCCTATCTCTTTAGTTTTTCGGATAATATAAAGTCATTGGAAGACATTTTCAAATAATTAACTAGTAATTATATTAAAAACGGATGTAAAATATCTTTTAGTTTTTGTATAAAAATATGTATAAACTTCGGCTAGTCTCCAAGCAACAGTAAAGTGTTTGTTTCTGACTTTATTTCCTAAGTTAGACAAACTAAGATTTGTGGAACTATGTTAGAAAACTTTTAGTTGTTCTTTACGTCACGCGGGACTTAGTACTGTGATTTGTTAGCTTAAACTTAAGCTCTAAACTTGAGTAAGAACATTCCATGAACATTTTTTGTTACAAAATTTGTAGTATTTTTCTTTTCTTCTGTATTTATTTATTTTATTTATTTTATTTCGGGATAAAAAACAGGAGTACAATTAAACGTTATACATAATACTTACTAATTAAAAAAAATACTTATTATACTACCAACAACATTATCCACTTATTACTACTTTGTTGATTGTTAATGCTACGTGAGACAAAAATAAAAACAGAGTACATGAATGGATGGAGTGAAAGATTAAATGAATGATTGATTGAATGAACATTTGCTTATATTGTTTATGGGATAGATAAAAAAAGAAAATAATAATAAAAATATATATATATAAAAAAAAATAAAAAAAATAATACTACTTAATAATTTATAAAGCTAAGATAGAATCGACTACAGATTTTCTAAATTGATTTGCTGTTAGATTAAAAATATCGATGTTTTCGAATCTACTGTTGTAGGAATCCACAAGTTGGCGCAGAGGAGCGCGTAAACCAGCATTGGAGTTACAGACGTGCTTGATATTTATAGATAGTAAGCGGTAAGGACGCACTTGTCTACGCATTACTGTCCTCGGAACGATGTAACAAAGTTTGTTTATTAAATCTGAACAATCATATTTGTTGTGCACAATGCTATGTAGAAACATCGTTCCGAGAAGCAATCTTCTGGATTCAAGGGTTAACAGTTTGTAATTCTTAAGCAACATATCATGCGAGCAGTGACTGTGATAGCATCTGTAATGCAGAGCTCTTAGGAATTTACGTTGGATGGTCTCGATCGAGTCAATATATTTTGCGTAATAGGGATTCCATATGATAGTAGCAAACTCCAGACAAGGCCTAACTAGCGATGTATATAAGTATCTATAGGTTGATGGACGCTTGAAATCTTTGCTGTTGCGCATAACAAAACCGTACATTTTAAGGGCTTTATTAATAATGTTGTCTACATGTATATTAAATTGAAGTTTAGAGTCTAGTACCACACCGAGGTCACGCAATGAGTATACTCTCTTTAATTGTGTATTTAGCAAGTGATAGCTATAAGAGTTCTGCTTTTTGTTTTTAGTGAATGTAATCGAGTTACATTTGGGACATTATTATATGGCTTATTCTTCATATTCGTACTAACACCATTCGTCGTATAAGCCTCTTTTAGCTATCGAACTGTTTTGTCCCTTCTGTCAAACCTCATTTTGACTTGACAGATCTTTTTTTTCGGATGGGAAATCACCATCTCTTTCGAACGTCTCGCAGCCCCGGTGACTTGACAGATAAGGACAAAATAGTTCGATAGAAGCAAACACATGGCGTTATTATAAATAAGGCTGTTATTCTACTTTATCATGTAATAGAATTTTTGAATGTTGATGATAAATTTGTAGCAGCAATAACAAACCATATAAAAGCTACCAAACTTTTATCAAATTTTACGGAATTGCCTTCCACCGTTAATATAATTTAAAGATAAATACATACGTACTTATTGGACGAGACCTTGATATGACGTAGATACAACATTTAGTGACCCTTCTTTGAGCATTATCTGTCCTGTAAACCACATAAACTATGGTCACCCTACCCACAGCGGTACAGTAGCTATCCGAAAACATTCTCCCTGTAATTGGACGAGTTTCAGCAGATTTCGCTCGCCGCTGTCGAGCCATGCCAAACGTCATTACATTAGTTTCTTTTAACCGACTTTTAGGGAAAATGGTTGAAAAAAAATGCAGTTTATTTTGATTTTGATGATATCGTAGTATCTGAATTAACGATATAAGAATCATCATCATCATATCATAATAGTCGTCGACAACTTATTTTGTTAATTTTCTTGTGTATACTTCTGTCATTGTTCTATCCACTATCCATCTGTTGTGTCCACTATCGAATAAAATATTCTTCTATTCTACTGTAGCATCACAATATACATGTTACACCATTCATTTATATAATTGATAACAAAAAAAAAACAATACAAAGATTTCAGCTACGTTGTAATGGTACCTACTAGCAAATACGAAATGGTTTCTTTCACTTGTTTTGTTTTTCCTGAAAACTCTTCAGGGATTCCGTCCAGTGGTTGCACAGCTGAGCAATTGACTGTGAAATGAGCTCGTCATTGATTTTTGGGCAGGTAACACTGAGTTTGTACTTAGTATATGTCTGCTTTCTATATAGGCTTGAGTCCTATAAAACTATATAGGTATAACTAGCTGTCATAATTTTGTTTAATTGCATTTTCTACTTGTTGCAAAGTTACATATTACTTAGTATTCAGTTCTCGATTGACCGTACTAGTGTGCACGCACGTCATATTAATATCAAGTTAGATTTTAATTAATGACTTAATTTTCTACAAATAATCAAGTTTTATGACGACCTGAGTGGTTTAGTGGTCAATATGCATGAATGCCACGCAAGAGGTCCCGGGTTCGATTCCCGGTCGGGCAGAAATTGAAATGATGAATTTTAATTTCTGTAACGGGTCTGGGTGTTACTATGTATAATATGTATGTATTTATAAAAGTATATAAGTAGTATATCCGTTAAGCTAGCACCCATAACACAAGCATGCTTGCTTGCATTGCTTACTTTGGGGCTAGATGGCGCTGTGTGAAATTGTCCAAAGATATTTATTTATTTATTATTATTAGTTTTAATTATCAAGTATAACTCAACCAAGATCATCAATATTTCAAGACAAGAGCAACAGCTCCAACACTAGCTATACGCTAGCGGCTTTACATGCGAGGACTATACGAATTCAAATAAAAAATGACAGAGTTTCATACAAACTTTGCCTCCTTTTTCACCCCTTAGGGGTAGAATTTTGGAAAATCCCTTCTCATCGGACGCCTACGTTATAAGAAAAATACACTCTTTAAGTTTCAGGTCTCTACGATCAGCGGTTTAGGCTGTAAGTTGATCCGACAATCATTCAGGACAAAGCATTTTATATGTATAGATTACATCGTGGTATAGAAAAAAAACTTTGATTTATCTACTTAAATGTGCAACATAGTCAACAATGGTCACTGGTCACCCACAATATTACTTAGGTATAATAAATAGCCGGTTCCCAACACTAAGGGCTAGTTACAAAACTCCTGGACAGGAATTATCTACCAGCTGAATTCATAATTAGAACACAATTTGTATGAAATTAGCCAAAAATAGTTATTATTGAGAGTGTTTTCCATATGAAACTAGTGTTAATCTACGTCCCGAGGTTATTTACGCAAACGGATTAAAAGCCTCCCTCACCCTCTCCAGGGTGCCCTCTATCTCCGTACCAAATTATATCTAAATCGGTTCAGTAGATCCAGAGATTACCTCCTAAAACCTCACAAACTTTACCTCTTTATAATATTAGTAGGTAGGTATAGATACACAGACTTCTATAACAACAAGAAATGTACCTACTATTTGCTAGTGAACTGATAACATTCAAACGCTATCAGTTCTTCCGGACATCAATCTGAGTGTCACGTGACGATCATGGCTATTTCCTTTATTCACACGTTGAAAGAAGACTGTGTACATTGCATTTATTTCACAGAAAATATACTAATATCATAAAGAGGAAATATTTGTTTGTTTGTAGGGCTTTACCTCAAAAACTACTGGACTGATTTTAAAAATTCTTTCACCGTTAAAAAGCTACATCTTTACGAAGTGTCATAGGCTATATTTATTTCCAGAAATAATTAGGGATCCCTACTAAAACTTGAATAATGTAACCCAAGGTGTAAAAAAATGTACACCCGGGCGAAGCCGCGGGCGGAAAGCTAGTGGACTTATAAAGAGATCAAAATATATTTTTCATCAGTGGCAAATATCGATTATATACCGAAAAAATATTTTAACTTCAAAATATAATTGCTTTTAAAGAAATTTAATATTCCATTACTCCTGACTACACATTATTTTACTCCATAGTTACAATGAATCGTTTCACTCACAACAAGTGTCAGTGTTATTTTCACATACAAGTACCGAAATCTCATAATTTATTAAAATAGTCGTAAACAGAACGCCATATCACTTACATTTCAGCTTACCCCCGCACGTGACAGTCAAAGGGCTAAAAGGGAAATTTAGAAGGCATTAAAATTATGACACCGCAATAACTCAGGGCCGGGAAATGTCACAGAAATGCTGACGTCATAAGGGTCTTGGGCTGGCCTTACCTGATATACTGAGATCTACGAATGTCCGTAATTCAGAGTGAGCAAGTGGGTTAGTCAGTAAACAATTTGTGTTTGTTCGAAGATTGGTTTTTATATTTAGGCATTATAGTAAGGATAAAAATAGTTTTGTTTAGTTACACAAAAAAATTAAAAAACACGCTTGAAAGGGAGAATAATGTTTAAGATATCAATACGAGTATATATAAAAATCAATGCCACTTTTCGTTGTAGTTTTATAACTCAAGAACGGGCGCACCTATCCAAACCAAATGTTTAGGCTTTGTTCGGACTATTTAGTAGATAGTTTATGTGAAGTTTGCACAAAATCGGTCGAGCGGTTCATCTTTAATTTGAAATCATATAGCCCACGCGGGCGAAGCCGCTGGCGGAAAGCTAGTAGTCTATATTATATAACTAGCTTCTGCTAGCGACTTCGTCCGCGTGGAATAGTGGTGCTCCGCTCCTATTGGTCTTAGCGTAATGATATATAGCCTATAGCCTTCCTTGATAAATGGACTATCTAACACTGAAAGAATTATTTAAATCGGACCAGCGGTTCCTGAGATTAGCGCGTTTAAACAAAATGACAACATTTCCCTTCACTGCTCTGCTCCTATTGATTGTAGCGTGATGAAAAGTATACTATAACCATCTCAGGAGTATGACAAATAATTGTACCAAGTTTCGTTAAAATCCGTCGAGAAGTTTTTGTTTCTATAGAGTTTATACAGACAGACAGACAGACAGACAGACAGACAGACCGACAGACAGACAAAATTTTTACTGATTGCATTTTTGGCATCAGTATCGATCCCTAATCACCCCCTGATAATTATTTTGGAAATATACTCATGTACAGAATTGACCTCTCTACAGATTTATTATAAGTATAGATTATAAGTATAGATTATTATTTATTTCCTGATGACTGAAAACTTTAAATATTTCTATTTATCGCAGGTATTAACAGTTTTACCAACCACCTAGTAGTGGTTGGTAAAACTGTTAATACCTGCGATAAAAACATGTAAAAATAAATATTGACAAAAAAAAACTTACTCTATTTGTAAAAACATGAACGCTTCATACCTCAATGTAAACCCGAAATAAATCTGAAGAATGCTGTCCCTCTCAGGGTCGAAAATGTTGACGTTAGTTTTTACCGGCGCCTTTGTAATTTACTGGCTGTCGGGTTACTGTTCGCGGTAAATACGATACCATTTAAGTTTTGTTCTTGTTTAAAAACATTAGAAAGGTCTATTGTTGTGTTGTGGGATTGTTCGAAAGAATTAGTGGCACTGGAACGCAATGAGGAACATGGATGGGTTTTAGTCAGTTCACCGTCTTACTTATAAAAAACCTGTAATATGAAGTTTAACCATTTCCCGGCAGCATTAATATTATTAGTATAAGTAAGATGGTAAGAGTCTTATACTCCCTTCCGCACCACCCTCGGCGGCAGAAGTCATTTGATGATTTTACAAACTACTCTCTTTTAATCAAATAATTTTTAGCTATAGGTAGTACAATATAAATATAATACGTGAAATATAATTTGATCAAGCTTACTGATTTTAAATATAGGTTCTTTAAAAAAAAAAAAAATTGCTCCACACTAGAAATTTCTCCGGTATCGTGGGTGCGTTTACATACATACATAACACAAGCTCAAACACCCACTTTCTGGCTTCTGACTACCCGTAACAACTGTCAAAGATCTACAAAGGATAACCGGGACCAACAGCTTAACGTGCTTTTCGAGACACGGAGGAGTCTCGCTATGACAAAGATGGTCACCCATCCACGGAACGACCGCGCCAAGTGCAGCTTAAACTTTGATCGGTCGAACCGTGCGGCTGTTATTTAGCCACAAGCTCCTCACTTTCGTAAAGTTCGTATTAAAACAAATTCATCGTATCAAATATCAATAGGTACCTATTTTTTAGAATTTGCCAAGAAATCCTTTAGAAATGTTGACCAATACAAAAAAAAACTCATGGACGCACAACCTCTTTTGAAAAACGAGCGGTCAATATTTAAAATCTTTTAATAAAAATGTGCTGAAAATACTGTTACTCAGCAAACAATTAATATTCTCCTTTACCTCGGAGTCTGGCGCGAAAAAGGTTCTAATCATATTTCTAAGTCATTAACTCTTTTAAAACGCTTGTTCACAAAAAAACTTCTACTTGAGATAATTATCTTTTTATTATGAAAATTCGTGTATGAAACGCTGATAAGTGGTATTCTGCTGACGTTACACATTTCAAGAATAATTTTGTGTGTTTGTTAGAGTGTACCAATTTTATCATAACATCATATTCCATTATTCAAAAGCTACTCAATTCTTGAGTGATATAGGATTGCGTTGAATGAATGTGACCAAAGATGGTTGATCAGTGAAGATCTTTTAAACATTGTATATCTATACCCCCAAAAAAAGAAACTGCATCAAAGTTTTTGTTTAAAAAAAATTGAATGGCCCTTTCCAGTATACAAACATACACTTAGGGATAATGATACTACGCTGTTATGAATATAACGAACCAAACTATAGGTTTCAATTTAAATTTGTATAAAAAGTTGGAATACTTGGTTAAAATGTCTTTTTCAAAGGTAGGTGCGTGTTGAACATTGATGCAGTTTATTAGTCCGTCAGTGTAGTATATATACAGACGACGCTGTGAGCTAAAGATTGTAGTAACATTTCACGTTTCTTAATTTCAGAATATATTTTATCCTGAAATTTAATTAAAACATTATATTAAAGAACTTTTAATAATTGTATTAATAGACACACATTCGAAATGTCGTGGTGGCCTAGTGGTGCCTGCGTTCGAAACCTGGCATGTGCCAATTGTGACTTTTCAAAAGTCAAATGTACTTTCTAAGTCTATCTTAGACACTACTGACTAACGGTGAAGGAAAACATCGTGAGGGAACCTGGACTTGAAAAGCAAAGTCTGAAATCGCCAATCCGCCTTGAGCAAGCGTGGTGATCAATGCTCATTTCTTCTCTGTATGAAAAGAGGCCTGGGCCAGCAGTGGGACAATATATATATTCTCACACTCTCTCATTAAAAAAAAACATACCTTACAAAATACCTCATTGAAACCATTACTCATTTAAACTTATACAATTCACATAGTGGTTCTTGCCATCTCCATAATTAACAACCAGCAAACGCGGTCTCATTTTCGTACAAGGGAGGCTCGCTTAGTTATTAAACGTTTCCACCAGACCATGAAACAAGTGAATATCGCTACAATGGGAATAACTGATGAATAGAACCGAAGCTCCGATAGGATATATCTTGCTGCAAGGACCTGAAAATTCGATTACAATATCAAAGGCTTGGGAGGAACAAGCGAGTTTCGAAAGCTAGGCCAAGCATTGAGCATGAACTGGATTAAGTTTTCACACACAGAAACTGTATAACTTGCAGTTCAGTACATTGAAATAGCCATACATGTTTAGTTCTATGAGGGTTCAGGGTTGAAAAAGAAGAAGTGGTTAAAAACGTTTTCGTTTAACGGGTCGATTTTATAACCATCTGTCAGTGAACTTGGCCCTAAGATATCAATAAATAAATAATAAATTATTATCTTTGGACAATTTCACATAGCGCCATCTAGCCCTAAAGTAAGCAATGCAAGCAAGCATGCTTGTGTTATGGGTGCTAGCTTAACGGATATACTACTTATATAGTTTTTAAATACATACATATTATACATAGTAACACCCAGACCCGTTACAGAAAATAAAATTCATCATTTCAATTTCTGCCCGGCCGGGAATCGAACCCGGGACCTCTTGCGTGGCATTCCGGCATGTTGACCACTAAACCAATCAGGTCGTCGAAATCAATCTAAATCAATGTAAATAAAATTAGTATAGTACACACGTACAAAACTCAAAAACAGTAAAACAATAAATATTTTACAAAAGCAAAAAACAAAATTGAAAACGACATCGAAAAACACTCAGAAACTAATCACCGAGTCCGACCAATAGAATTCTAAATGGTAAAACTTGGGTTTTTCATCACAGAGGTAAACCTTTATTCCGTTTTAAAATTGCAAGAGTTATTGGAGCGAACTTGGCCGGTCACAGCGTAACTTGGCTAATCTCCACAACTCGGCCGAACTCTCGGCTTGTACGCGTTCGAGACTAAAATTGAATTGCAAAGGGTTTTCGAAAGAGATGTGCATTGAATTTGTTTGAGAATGTTTTTAATTAGATTGAGAAAAAGCTTTATCATTCACCTGATTCTTTCGCTGTTTTTGGTAGGGTCTGGTTTCAATCTTGATGTACTTTACATTAGCAAACTATTTTGGTCTGCTATCCATCTTCTTAGTTATGCTAATGATGTGCCAAAGAAAATTTTCTTAATATCCATCTGCTAGATGGAGTACTGATCGTGTTTTTAACCCTCCATATAACTCTCCGTCTGCTAATACGAATCTAGTAATATAACAGGGGGGTTAAACAAGTGGCAAAAACGCTAGTACGCTAACTAGGTAAAATATAGAAAAATACTGCAGCATCTTTTCCGGAGTAATGGAGAATTAGACAAATCCTTATTTTGTATTTATTTTCATTTAGGTACTATATATCTGTTTAGCTAAGCATACATAAAGTAAAAAAAAAAAACAAACACTGCCAGACTCCAGTGAACGAAGCTGCGTTTTCAATCCTTACTTTATATTATAAATGCGAAAGTTACTCTGTCTATCTGTCGCGCTTTGATGACAAAACTACGGAACCGATTTAAATGGGTACAAAGATAGTCTAGAGCCTGAAAAAGGACATAGGCTACTTTTTACCCGGGTGCACGAAGTCCCGAAGATCCAGATCCCTCGGGATGCGGGTAAAACCGCGGGAAAAAGCTAGTATTGAGTATAAGTAATTAAGTACTATAGTTTGTTTACAAAACTACAGTAGTACAACACACTACGCGTATTAGTGTGTGATCCGCATACGAGTGAACAAGTAGCATTTTACTTCGCAGGGAACAGCGCCACATAAAATTCTATTATACAAATTAATTATACGCATACTTGACACAAATTGTTAACTCGTTTAACCCGTAAGGAATAAAGTGTAAAGTTTTCTTTGAGGTTCGTGCCAAAATCCGCCCCGAGACCCGCAGATCCTCTTAAATACGGACTGACAGCCGCGGTGGGGAAATTTCCTTTAACTTTTTACGTTAATTTTAACCGTCTCAGTGTTACAGCGTAAAGTTTTGCGTTCAATTACCGGTTTGAACTGCATGATTCGGATTTTTCAGTTGCCACAGTCCGAAAATGGTAATGGTAATTAATTTGGCTTATCCTATACAATATTAGAGTGAGCTGGCGCAAGATATTCCAAGACAAGATACTTCAAAGATATCACGACCCTCAGCATTGAGGATAAACGATGCGAGGAGGAGGAGGAGGATACAACATTAATGTATACTTTCAAATTTATTTTAGACATAAACAAAAAGACATAACAAATCCGTTTTCTATTAGTCTGTTTGGTTGTGCAAGATTTAATTATCAAACCCTCCCGAATTTTCGATGAATTTTGGCACACCTAAATATCACCCTCAAAAGGGACGGCGAATAAAAAGTACTAATCCAAAGAGAAAATATTATAGCTAGATATTTAAAATAGGTCTTAAATACATGCAGGATAAACATTTAAACATATCACAGTTTTTTTAAAAGCAACAAAAAATTATTATATATGTAAAAGGTATCCAAAAATCTCTGCCAAAATTCGATGCATGTTTACGATCCCGAAGTATCGAAACCAATCTCTATTTCACAACGGGTGTGAAAAAAACCTCAGGTCCACTACTAGCATACCAATGTCTTTCGATGCAAACCGTCTGGCTGGCAGCCAAGCTGATGTAGACCAGTTCCTCGCCCTTTTAAGCCAAATAAATTTTTGTTATTGCTCAAAGAAATGTGGCGGTAGGATTAACTTATGTTTTTTCGCGACTTATTATAACATAGGGGCCATAAGAAGATGTGAATACTTGCAGATGTGTGTTAAGAAAAATATGGCGTTGACTTAGAAAGTGGACCAGCGAAGTAGGTCAATATAGGGAGGTCAGATAATAAGTTGATTATATGTTTGTATGTCCAAAAATATCATTGAATAGTTCCATAACAATTGTACAATAGTACTGATAGTACAAAGGGTTTAAAAGAAATAGGGCTTTTGTTTTTTTATACGTGGAAATATAGATGTCACATTTTCACCTGCAAGCTAAGGAATCTACACGCACTCGGAAAAAATAGCCTATGACCGTCAATACCATCCAACCTATCTCCATAACTTTCATCTAAACTCGTTAGAATGTTTTATTGATATAGCGTGATAAAATCACATTCGTATTTATATTATGTATTAGTTAAAATGATGATTTAGTTAGCCTTATTTTTTTATTTTTAATTGAATTCACTGTTTGGTACCTCATGTGACTTTTCCCCCTCTTAAGGATCAAGTTCACCGACAGATGGTTACGTAATCGGCTTGTTACACAAAAACGTTTTTTAACCACAGCGGAGATTTTCGTGTTACCCACTTCTTGTTCAACCCTGGTTTGGTAATTGACCGTTTCAGGAATAAACATCTCAAATAATACGTTACCCATCGAAAGTTAGAAGTTTGAATTTATGGTAAACAGCTGTTTTAGGACCATTATCATATCTTTTTTTTTCTATATGACCTCTTGCATGGTGCTTCTAACAGCATTCGACCTGCTTAACTGGACAATGTGGCTAGTCTTAATCTAATTAATTAAATTAAGGCTTCCAGCCAAATTAAGGCCTCCAGCCAAGTTTAAGGCCTCCAGCCAAATTATCATGTCGGTGAACTTAGGCCTTAGTATAGTAAACGTTAGATCTAGTATTAAACACAATTCAGTACAAACAAAATTTACATTCCAATGCTTGTTCAAAACCCTCTTTTAAATTCCCTCTGTAACTAACATAAGCTAACATAACAAAGTCTACTTAACTACTTCATCAGCGATCCTTTGGCCAACTTTGCTCAAACGTAGGTGTTCCCGACTACTTGCACGACTGATTACATGTAAATGTAACGTGTTCAGACCGGGCTGTTCCCAATTGTTAGTACCTAGTGCTTGAAAGTTTTCTTTGAGTCTGAGCTAGCATTCGTACCTAGTTAATTTTCAATGAATTTACGTTTTTTTGGGTGATGTAACTTACGTGGGGTAACTTGGAAAGTTGTATGCGCTTCTTTTTTTCTTATGTGGACTACAGATTAACTAACCTAATGAGCAAACAAAAACGTGTTCAATGAAGTTTCTCATATCATTATTCTCAGCCTCTTTATTATCCCACAGCTGGACAAAGACCTCTTCTCTGAAATCGAAGGCATGAGCATTGATCAGCACGCTTGCTCAAGGTGGATTGGGGATTTCAGACTTTTTAGTCCAGATTTTCCTACACTTTTAGTCAGTGGTGTCTTAAGATACACTTTTACTTCATTGACAATAAGATTAGAAAAACTTCCAAACTCTTTTTGCAACTTATTAAACCATTCAATTTTGAGTTCTATTCTGTCCTGATAAGAATGGTGTTGAAAGCAAAATAATGTTTACAATGTCACATTGGTACATGCTAGGTTTCAAACCCGCACACTCGTACAGCTATCACGACATTCTACAAAGTTTCGTGCTAAAAGCAGACCGACTAATGTCACCTTTTAAATTTTCATCAATCAATCAATTAGCCTGCTTAGATAGCCAGACGATCTATAAACTAATTACATATTTACACCCAAATTTAATTTCGTCCACAATTTTTCCAGCCATAAAACAATTTAACGGTAATGTTAAGAGATTCGCAGGGAGTCCCGGCAAATCCCCGGGATTTAGCTTGAATAATGTCCCGGTTCTGCCTCGGGACAGGAGCATTTATTTTATTTATATAGCTCATCGGTTACGGATGAGTCTAATGCTCTAAAGTGATATAGGACTTTCTTAGAATTTTGTATGTGCTCTCTTGTTTGCAAATACGATTAACGTAGGAGAGAGTAGGATAAAGTATATAGGAGTAGAATAATACGATTATTCTATATGTATATGATGAATTTATTTAATTCTATTTAATAATTAGCGATTTCCAGCAGTTTCACCTAAACCTTGGGGGAATTACTACAAAAAGTAGCCTATGTGTTATTCCAGATGACAAAGATGGTCACCCATCCACGGACCAACCGCATCAAGCGCAGCTTACCCTTTGATCGGTCGAACCGTGCAGGTGTTACTTAGCCACGGTGCTAATTAAGCAAAAGGATCAGCTTTCAAGAGAGTAACGCCATGTGCTAAAGCTAGTCCCCAAACGTGCCCGTTAGTAATTAAAGCCCTTAAGACCGCATCAAGCTCGCCTTGTATATTGTAATACAAGAAATATAAGCCTGGTTTGTTTAATATTAAGTCTATAAGACTTGGTTTTACATTTGGTTTTGTTTAAACTTTGTCGGTATTATGTGGCTGTACAAACATTAATGTTAAGTTTATAATTCTAAAGATCTGAGTATATAGAAGTTGAGTAGTGTTTAAAATATGAGCGTCACCGCTATGGGATTTGATCGAAATTATACGTGGAAATTATTTAAAAAAAAATGTTTGTTTGTCCTACAGATAAGCCGTATAATAACCAAGACATTACTTTATTTATTTTTTATTGAAATAATAAGGAAGAAAAAATAAAATAATTTGTTGCTGAGGAGTCTGTTCCGCCACTTCTTCTTCCCAACAAAAACACATAGGAAGTGGTGAAGGGCGGGCGTTTCGGGGGCTATCTTTTGTAAATTTAAGGTTCAATGACGTTCAGATGTTCATACTGATTTTCAGCCTAATTTGAATAAATGACTTTTGAATTTTGAATGATAAAGTTAACCACTTTGTAAATCGTAAAACTACAATAGTAAAATATTTTGTATTTTTTTATTTTTTTTTCTACATGACCTCTTGCAGGGTGCTTCTAACAGCATTCGACCTGCTTAACCGGACAGTGTGGCGAGGTCCTAATTTAATTAATTAAATTAAGGCCTCCAGCCAAGGCTTACCACTAAATTTAAAACTAAGTGACAGCGCGCTAAGGGCTCCCCCTAGTGGGGAACGAACCGCGGCTTAGGGCGTCACTGGGGAGGACAACTAGGGACTAGCTGGATCATAACAATATTATTATTACGGGACTTTTTATGCTACTGGCTCAGCGCGCGGGCTGGCTCGTCGAGCAAGGGTCGGGGAGGGCATGGACGGGGACGTCGCGACGGGCCTCGGCGGCGAGGACGGTATGACGGCGGTCTGTGTTTGTGTATTGTGCTGGTTTCCCTATTACTCTCTTGGAGGAGGGTGATTTCGTCGTCGGGGAACGTGAGAGTATGCCGCGGACGGCGAATCGAGCTAATCTGGGAGGGAGTGTAACGGGAAGCCGATACGATCAGGGGGTTGGTGTGCTTTTCGGCAGAGTCGAAGTAGCGCTTCGAAGCGCGTTTCACTGCTTTATGGTAGGCAGTTTTTTTTTTTTTTTTTTAAAACGTTACCCCACACTAGGAATTACTCCTGTGTTGTGGGTGCGTTTACAAACATACATTACACATGCACAAACACCCAGACCCGGAACAATTTTAGTTGTTCCGTGCGGGAATCGAACCCGCGACACGCCGTGCAGCAGCCAATTGCTCAGCCACTACGCCAAACGTGCCGTCGAGGTCGAGGTGGAGATTCTCGTTTCTAAGGTACCACGGAGATCCTGTGGCCCTGCGCATGAAACGGTTCTGGAGGGTTTGCATCCTATGGAGGCGGTAAGATTTGGCGTGTGCGAACACTACGCTGGCATAGGTCAAGATGGGGCGGATGCAAGCTGTATAGATGCGCAATTTGCACTTGAGAGGCAATTTGCTGCGTGAATTAAGAATGGGATGGAGGCGTCCGAGAACGAAGGCGGCGCGCGAACGCACCGTCCTTATGTGTTCACCGAACGTGAGATTCTTATCGAGGGTTACACCCAGGTATTTGGCCTTGTCACCCCATGGGATGGGGCGATTGAACATTTCGATCTGTTTGAGGGGTGGGGTGGAGCCGGTATTGCGAGTGCGTCTCGAGAAGAGAACGGCCTGGCTCTTATCGGGATTGACCTCGATTCTCCATTTGCGGAACCACTTGCCTAGGAATATTTTGTATTATTTTTACCTATTTTTTGACGTAAATCTACTATTGTAAGTACTTAGTTACGTGCTTAAACTTTTCAGCCTTTTATTCATTTATAGTAACCACATTCAGACATACAGAAACGTCTATTTTAGTATTAGATAAGAGTCGGTTCAAAGTTATGATTTACAGCAGATTGTAACCGAGAGCAATGCTGAAACACCGGCTATCCTCAGGTGATTTTAAAATTGTCTAAAAAGATTAATGTTACCTGTAAGGCTGGAAGGGTGGGGTCCCACTCGCAGCGATTTCTTTATGTCCTACTATTATTTTATTTGGATCAAATTTGGTTAGTACACACATTGTTTAGAACCTCCCCCAGGTTCTATTCTAACTCAACGAAAACGAAGATTCGATTGAAATTCCGGAGCTTTTCCTTGTAAATTTTAGAGCGGTAAGGTTCAAACAATTGTTACATATGGATAGTATAAATACATCCCTCTTTGTACAGAGCATCAGCTTGCACCTTACCCCACCACAAAAAAGTTATCGTCTATTCTCGGTCGTTTCGAAGTTTCGTTTCGGTGAGTTAGAGACCCTCTGGATTAACCTATAGGATTTTAAAACATAGGCCTTTTTATCCGTGCGCGCGAAGTATTTCCCCCAGGATGCGGGCCAAACCGGTACTATTATACTTCACAAATACCAAGGCCCATATCGTATGATCAACCAAAATTTTCTGGCCACTTCTGCAGCAGCACCTACAGATATAAAACTCAAATACTTACTGATATTATACATGCGAAAGTAACTCTGTCTGTCTGTCGCGCTACCACGCCAAAACTACTGAACCGATTTAAATGAAATTTGGTACACAGATAGTAGGCTACTTTTTACCCGGGTGCACGAAGTAATTACAGGAAACAGCTAGTATCATCAACCCCGGTCGCACTAGAACCATGCAAAAATTATGACAGAGAATATAAAGTGGGTTTGGATTTTCGCCAGCACCTCCGTACGAGTTTGCACAGAATTAAGTCATCCTATACATAAGTGATGGCAGTACAGAGACATTGTCTTCATTCCCAAGGGGATTACGGTGGAATGTTCTGGAAATTGTTTCTATGACGATTAATTTGGTAATGGAAGATGGTAAGTGAATATTATCGCTTGGAATTTTGGAGAGAACTTAAAACTTAAGGACGTGAATATTAAGAAGAATTGTAATTTTTTTATTCATAATTTTATTTAAGGATGGGAATTATATGTATATATACAATATCCAGGCGGTTGATTGACGTTTCTCAAGACCCAAAGGCAGGCTAAGCATTGCTATCCAACGTGGCAATGCAGTCTCTTGTCTACTACGCTCCCAGTTGACTGCGATGAGGAGGAATTTTTTGGTAGGTAGTTTTCCATTTTTTTTAGCTGTTATAATTTAAATGTTATTGTAAATATGTATATATAATCTATACATATAATAAAATTGTAATAGTAGAAAATCTGTACATTGAATATATTTTTTTTAAAGTGGTCTCGGCGTGACCAGTAAACGATACTGAAACCAAAAATATGATTTTTAGATTTTTTGTCTGTTTGTCTGTTTGTGTGTTTATCTGTTTGAGCTTCACGCCAAAACGACTGAACAGTTCTACTTGAAATTCAGCAAAAATGATTGTTATGAATCGGGTCAGGCTTTAGGCTATAAAACATCACGCTAAATATTATGAGGAATGAGCAGTGAGACATTGTATAAAAGTTTGTAATGGGATGACCTATAAATTTTTAGTAATTATGCATTTTAGCTGTTATTACAATCATTGATATGAAAATCATCACGCTGATTCCTAAAGAAGATAAGCAGTAATTGATATTGAAAACACGAAAGCATTGGTAGAATAGTAGAATTTATGAATCGAACGATGTATGAGAACGTCAATTTTAACTAAAATGTCAACGAACGGTGTAGCCTGTATTAACGACCATCCGAGTCGGTTGCTTTTGCTTCGAGTTCAAATCCCGCGAAGTTTTGTTTTTTTTTGCGTTTAGTAAATTATATTTTTCTTTTTTTGGTCGAATTCACATTTTTTTTAAATAAAAAATAACCATTAGAGACGGTTACAAGAATTCAAGTTACGAATTTGTTAAAAGTAAGCGCTTTCAAGTCATAAGTATGCACATTATTTACAGTAAGAAACATGAAAATAGAAACCACAAAAATATATTCTAATAAAATGAAAATTTTACTAAAATATGACGTCAAAAAATGTTTCGTCATCACCGTCAACTGGAAGCGTACTCGAGAGGCTGGCAGAATTGCCACGTTGGATTGCAATACTTAGTCTTAGGCAAAGATAAAAGCAGCCCTTGGGTCACGGGAAGTGTTAGCAAGCCGCGTCGCTAAATCCAGGATATCCAGTATCTGGAAAATGTCAGGGAAGCTATAGGTGGTCAGGGATTGTCAGGGAATAACATCGTAAGAGTAAAAATTCATGGAAAAGGGAGTCATGAAATAAAAACATGATACCTAAGAATTATGTTCCTCATATGTCTAAAAAAAAATCGCGCTCGCTACGCTCGCGCTCTGAGTCTTATTGGCCTATTTTCGTAGCTTACTATTTAGGGTACTTAACTCTAAACACAAATTAGATATCTTCTCCTATGCACATGGTCTAGACTTTTACTTCAATAGTGCAAAGTATAATACATTCATAATCTGGTTTAAAACGAGAAAATTGCATATTTGCCAAATACGACGACAATACTGCGTCAGGGAAATGTGGTGTGATCAGGGAAAGTCATTGTTTTAGGCATTTGGAGTGGACACCCTGATCTTTTAAAATAAGGTGGGTACAGTTTCAACAACAAATAGCTCGAAAATATATTTGCCTATGTGGCTACTATACTAATATGTACATTTGCTTCCGCCTTAAAAAAAACTCTGTAAAATTAGGCCATAGCCCTGTAGTGGGATAATAAATAGGCCGAAAATATTGTCGCGCTTTCCGTATGCGCCTAAAATAATAAAGCTGTTAGCAATAAGACCGTCGTTGTACCCTTCACTTTGATGTAAATTGTATCTCATGTAATTTCTTCGATGACGTGCGATAGAGTAATTATGGTATTCCAATTATCATAATGCAATGATATAGCTAAAAAAGTAAACAATCTTTTTCCAGATTATATTTACCGGACCTATGTCCGTATAATATTCATGCGAATTTTAGGGTTCAATGCACGCGATGAAATCAGAAAAAAAACTTTTCACAAAAATACAAACGGCTTACAAAGTGAAAATTAATTTCATTTTTTGCTAAAACATCGTTCTAGAAATCGGTGTCTTACACTAAGTTTCTGTTGAAAAGGTGCTTTTTTGCCATTTACTTCTTTTTCGTCGTTCGTCGTCGTCAACCGCCTGTTTTAATGTTTAGACACACGTGTATTTTCAAAAAATAACAAATGTTCACCAAACTTTTCGTAACGAGTATATTACCTTCTGGGGTTCTTCTGTTTGTAAATCCATCAATAATGTCTTTAATACCTTATTAAGGGATCATCTAACTCAGCTGTCGTTAGCTCCCTTATAGCGGTTGGTGCTGACAAGATACCCAGTGACGCATTGAATGATGTGGCTACAATAAGTGGCTAAAATGAAATTATCCTCAATCAAAGATCAGGCGCAGGACTGACAGCTTTTCGTGCACTCCTAGGCACGGTTGGGTCGGTTTAGAAAAGGGTCACTTATCGATTTGCATGGCTTTTAATTAGCTACGAGCCCCGCAATCTCCGCATATGATTATTTAGAGAGAACCTCTCATGTGATCATCTGCATACAAGCTGAAGCCCATCTGGATCTCTTAGGTCACTCCGCTATCGTATGAGATCAGTACATTCTTTCGATTCTCAATACTCCAGTTCGGAGGCCCGAGTTAGCCAAAATACCCTTCAATTCCTTTCTGTCTTTTTGCTTGAACTTGAAAAATTTAGGTCGGCGGTTGATTGTGCCTGTGAGTCTACTTCACGCACCCGCATAATAACCAATGTCCTTCCTCAGCTTTCAGTTTATATCTATACAAAATTCATCTCATTTGATTCAGCCGTTTTCCCATGAAGGTATTATAGACAAACGGATAGAGAGACAGATGGAGTTTTGTATTTATAAAATTACTAATATAAGAAAAACAACTATAGTCTTATGCGACCTGAACTGTTACTGCACGGAGAGAGGTTATGCTTATGGTATTTAAAAAAAACTCTTAGGTATTTTTCAGTTTCGTTGCCTTTGTAAATTAATTATCTAACAGACATTATGATTTACACTATCGGGACATTTTTTGTTTGAAATTATATGGAAACTGGTATTTTTTTGGAGGTGGTAAAACTGGCCATCCAAAAATAATGTTTATAATGTTATTTTGCGACACCTCTGGAATGTGTGCGAAAATCCGAATCTCTCGCGGACGAAGTCGCGGGCAAATTGCTAGTATCTTCTAAAATAATATTGTAACCTCTTTTCGAGATGTTATTGTATATTTTTCCTAAAAGTACTAAATGTGTGACTACTTTCATCGATTTACTAAAAACTTCTCCTGTCCTGATATTAACAAACTTATGGTCTACGATAACCTAGACTACCTGAGACCTAAAGGTAATTCAGGTCAACCTGGGAGAATTTAAAACTGTATGTCGTATGGTCATTTGGTCACTGATAAGGTTTTTGTGTTAAAGCCAAAAATGGTAACGGTATATTATTGCACATAACCTTTATAAATCTTATTATACTCGTACCTATGTATTTTTGTAATAGAAAAATATTTTTTCTTTAGGTAACTAATTCACGTATCCGGACAAAAATTCAATTATCCATGGAGTTTCTTGCCGGTTCTTCTCCATAGGACCCACTACTTGGAACCGTGTAACTAATTTGACTTATCATAAGTGCTTTATTTGTAGGCCTATGTGAAATAAAATTTTGACTTTTGACTTTTGATTAGATGAAATTCGGTACAAACAAAGTTTATTTTCTTATTCTGGAAATACTGGTTTGTTTCGTATCTGAAGTTTTGTTTTATATTCTAAAATATAATTAAAAGTCCTGCTAACAATATATGTAAATGCGAAAGGTGTGACGATGTGTGTTTGTTTAATTGTTACTCTTTTTCGCAAAAACTACTGATTGGATTTGCATGAAATTTGGCACAGACATAGTTTATGACCTAAATTAACTTATTGAATACTTTTCATCTGAACAAGAGAAGTAATTTCCTCTGAAAAAACGCAGGCAAAAACGCTGGAAACAGCTAGTCTTCTATACTTATAATAAATCTGTAGAGAGGTCAATTCTGTACATGAAATATATTTCCAAAATAACTATCAGGGGGTGATTAGGGATCGATACTGATGCCAAAAATGCAATCAGTAAAATTTTTGTCTGTCTGTCTATCTGTCTGTCTGTCTGTCTGTCTGTCTGTCTGTCTGTCTGTCTGTCTGTCTGTCTGTCTGTATAAACTCTATAGAAACCAAAACTACTCGACGGATTTTAACGAAATTTGGTACAATTATTTGTCATACTCCTGAGATGGTTATAGTATACTTTTCATCACGCTACAATCAATAGGAGCAGAGCTGTGAAGGGAAATGTTGTCATTTTGTTTAAACGCGCTAATCTCGGGAACAGCTGCTCCGATTTAAATATTTTTTTCAGTGTTAGATAGTCCATTTATCGAGAAAGGCTATAGGCTATATCTCATCACGCTAACACCAATAGGAGCGGAGCACCACTATTCCACGCGGACGAAGTCGCTGGCAGAAGCTAGTTCTAAAATATAATTAAAAGTCCTGCTAACATTATATGTAAATGCGAAAGATGTGACGATGTGTGTTTGTTTAATTGTTACTCTTTTTCGCAAAAACTACTGATTGGATTTGCATAAAATTTGGCACAGACATAGTTAATAACCTAAATTAACTTATTGAATACTTTTCATCTGAACAAGAGAAGTAATTTCCTCTGAAAAAACGCAGGCAAAAACGCTGGACACAACTAGTAATTTATATAACTTCGTAAAGTACTATAAATACGTAAGAACTTAAGTCGCGTTATCCTGAAATTTGTTCGAGAATCGATACGCCATCTTGTTCTCAATCGAACCTTAGATTTGGTCCAGTGGTATATAACCTTGTCTAATATCATCCCGGTTCCGGGCAGAAATTTATGCGGGTGTCTTTGTGGCAGGGACTGTCGGTAAGGCAGGTAAAGACTAGGGTTTCTAAAGTACCTGTGTAAGGTAGTTTAAGGGCTCCGCACAGATTCGGAGCAGATTTAAAAGGTTTTTTTTATAAATGTTAGGTTAAAATTGCCAACGTTGGTTTGACTTGGCAATTTTCACTAAGAAAAAGTGTTAAAGTTATAATAAAAAGTAGTTTGGGAAATACTTATTAATCTTTAATTATAATTAGAATATCCTTCTTCATTAGTTTTGTGATTTCAAAAAATATATCTTTAAACACCTTCCCTGAAAAAAAACACACATTTGAATAACGAAAACCCCATCAAAATTGGATCAGATGTTTTTGAGAAAATCGCGGACATACGATATACGGTTCGAATACAGAACCTCCTTTTTTGAAGTCGGTTAAAAATAATAGCTGGCGGCATGTGCAATACATTCATTCCGCCTGTTTATTACTAGACTAGCTATTTCCCGCGGTTTCACACGTATTCTGAGAAAACTATTTCGCACACCCAGATTAAAATGCTATGTGTTAATCCAGATTATAAACTACGTCTGTGCCAAATTTCATGCAAATCCAATCAGTAGTTTTTACGTGAAAGAGTTACAAACATACATGACAGCCAACCCAGGCTGCGATCTATTGGTGGATAATTTCACCAAACTAATGGTTATGTGCCTGCATTTTGAGGCTAATATTATTTAATTACAGTTATTAGTTTACTTATTATATAATACTTTGGTTTATGTAATTGGTTTCTTAAGCCGTGTAAATCAAATAAATAAATTACATACATCGTTACAAACTTTTGCATTTCTAATATTAGCAGGATTCTTAATTATACCTCAAATTTCAGATACGAAACAAACCAATATTTCCAGAATAAGATACGAAGGAAGATATGTAACATGCTGGGTTTCAATTTAATAAAGGACAATGGTACGTAACAGTCGTAAGTCTATGGGAATGCAGCGGTCTTTCGATGGGAAATATCCAATAACAACCGCAAACTATAAACTTTGTCGCTACTTATGTTCATACTGCGGGTATGCTCGGTTTTATGCGTAGTAGAGTAGACACGCTGTATCGTGCTGTTGCGACCGCACGTATACAACGTGTAAAAAAATGAGCAATAATATTTAAGGGTATGTATGTACATATATATCAAGTGAAGATTCCACTGACATAATCTTATTATTAAATCTGTAAACTTTTTTCCATATTTTTTTTTCCACTTTATTTTATACTAGCTTCTGCCCGCGACTTCGTCCGCGTGGAATAGTGGTGCTCCGCTCCTATTGGTTTTAGCGTGATGAAATATAGCCTTTTCAATAAATGGGCTATCTAACACTGAAAGAATTTTCAAATCGGACCAGTAGTTCCTGAGATTAGTAGCGTACGCAAAATAGTAACTTTTCTGGTTGATTTCTTACACCTTGTGTCCGAAAAACCCAAATATCTTACGTAACCCTATTTTTTTTCCAAAATAAAATTTAGCCTATGTTACTCGTGGATAATGAAGCTTTCGAATGGTGAAAGAATTTTTAAAATCGGTCCAGTAGTTTTTGAGCCTATTCATTACAAACAAACAAACAATCAAAGTTTTCCTCTTTATAATATTAGTGTAGATTAGGCTTATTAGGCTAGTTGACGAATAGGTAGAAAATAAGAGGTAAACGATTTGCGAACTCTGCATAATTGATCTTCAAATTTGAGGTTATTAACCCATTTTTAGGGCTGTAATAATTTTTATTTAAACAAACTGTTACTTGTTTTTGTTCTAAAAATAAGATAGGTACTATAAGATTTCCAGTTCCTAATACTGCTCAAAAGATTAGTTATCACTGAATGTGTAGCCCGCTTAAATTTTATTGCTTATTTGTTTTTACACGTTGTAGATCTTAGAGATATCCTGGGGAACGATGAAATGAAATTATTTATTTAAAATCCACCTGTGTTCCTTCCTCAGCCTTCCGGGGGCGCAATAAATATGTATGTTTGTTCCCTGTTCATGCTGAATTCGCTACTTTGAACCAACTTTTGAATACGGCTACCAAACCCCCAGATCACATCTGCACACAATTGACACAGCTTAATATAGCACACAGATCACGCCACCGACAGCAGTATCACGTTACACGTAAGACAAACTACAGTATTAACATTCCTAATCTGTTTGGTACAGATCGGATGGCGAACGGCCAAGTTGCGTTGCACGTTGCAGCAACTTGCTGTGTTTCTTGTTACAAGTTCGGTGAAGCTTGTTTTGTATGGAAAGCGATTTAAGCGCTGCTAATGAGTGATGAATTTGCAAGACTTTTAATGTGCGTTTTCGCGTTTATCCGATTAGCATGTGTAAAGGTAGATTTTTATAATTAGTGCTCCATTGGCCTACTGATTGGAAGTACGACGCTAATCGTAGGGGTAATTAGTTCGACTGGATAGACAGCGTAGCAAACTGGAGCTTACAATTATCTATACATGTAAAATGCTTTGTCCTGAATGACTGACGGATCATCGCACAGCCTAAACCACTGGTCATAGAGACCTGGAACTTGGAGGATGTGTTCTTTGTACGGCATGGGCATTCGATAAGAAAGGATTGTCCGAAATTCTATCCCTAAGTGGGTGAAAAGGCGGGGAAAGTTTCAATTCTGTCATTTATAATTTGAATTCGTATTGCTCACGCGGGTGAAAACGCTAGCGGAAAGCTAGTGTGTTATTTAGTCAAATCGCATTGTCAGTTTCTGTTTTTTTCTTACTGGTTTTTATGCAGTATTGACTTAAATCAGATAATTACTTGGATCACTTAGATAAAATTACTGATAGGTAAGTTCTAAAAGTCATCGGTTGATAGTATTATTTTCCTACAATTGTAAGCGCAGTCTATGGTTCGATTCCCGGGTAGAGCCGAAATTGTGGATTTTGGAAAAAATCACAAAAATCAGCCCGGATTCAGGCATTTGGTGGTATTATACCCCCGTGTCTGAAAGGGTACGCTGTCGTCCTCGGCTGCTATCTTGATAGCAATTGTTGTTATAATTCCATGTCAGAGGTCGTCAGGCGGATTTGAGGAAACTGACACCAGGGCTTGTTAGGTTTGAGCCTATGGACGGTGAGCTATAGGTTGCCGTCCGGTCGGGATCAGACCCGCTTTGACGGCGCATTCGTGTTCCACGCGTGCCCTAAAGAGCTGTCAGCACCAGTGACGGGGTCCTCCCCTAGGGCCATAGCCTGCCTGGGCTGCAGGATGTTCGAAACAGTTACCGGGCCCCCGGAACATAAAGGACTGAGGAAGGAACATGGATGGGTTTTAGTCAGTAAGAATCTGACACTCTTCCGTTCCACCTATGACGGGAGGGGTCATTCGATGATGTCCCATCCCAAAAAAAATAGTCCACATTATAAGAAGAAAACAAAGACTACAGTAATAGTCACAGACGTAACTAGCGATAGCGTAGCAGCAAAATATCATCGCTTCGCATTACACTGGAAGACACACCTGTTTAACAAAATTCTAAGCAGTTTAGGGAACAATAAATCTATTGCACTGTCAAAACAATATCTCGTTTTTGTTTATATCTATAATACTGTAACAGTTACAGCAACGCTGAGTCGAGCAAACTTATTGTATGAATTGTGAGAAAGTATGGATCGGGTTTCATTTCAGCTATGTGAAGTTTTCTATATTATAAGTTGTGTTTTAGTAAGATTTAGGTTAGAAAGAGCCTGTCACAAGGTCATGATGATCCTACCGCTAGTATTATAAATACGAAAGTTTACGAGGATGGGTGTATTCATATTTGTTAATCATTCACGCAAAAACTTCTGAATGTATTTGGATGTAATTTGGTGCATTCATAGTTTATAACCTGAATTTACATATATGATATTGATTTTTATCTCGCTATATAAGACCACGTAGACAGCTTAATAACTTCACAAAATATAGCCAGTATGTTTACTGCCTACACATAATATTACAAAAGTTAATTCGCCTCAGAATATTCATAAGATTGGCTTAAAAATACCCCCTTGTTTGTTCAAAGTTCCACTTCAAAGCCTATAAGACGTGATTAAGTAGCAGAAACAGGAATACTAACAGACAACAGACGTGATGGCACGTAAATTGCTCCAGGGGGGTAAGCACGAAAGTACACAGACGTCCCGCTAAAATTTAAGGCTTAAATTAAAGGCAATAGACCAAGTTGTACTGTGCTAAGTGAAATTTTCTCGCCTTGTTTGAAATTGTTTTGTTTGCGGAAAAAAGCTGTGTTGGCGAATTTGGAGTATATGGGATAGACTTTTAGTTTTTGTTGTATAATCTGCCTTGAGTTTTTTATAGGTATAGGGATCTACCTCGTGTTAAATATTGTCTTCCGGGATTGCGGGATGTTCGAAATAGTTACCGCGGAACGTAAAAGGCTAAGGATGACATGGATGGGTTTTAGTCCAGTTAAAGTCTGTCACTCCCGCCCCAATCACGGCAAAAGAACTGGTGTTGTTAACTGATCTTCTTATTGTGTGGGCTGTGCTAGTGTCAGAGTTTTCTCAAATCCGCCTGACGGCCTCTGATATGGAATTGTAACATTAAACGCCAGTAATAGCAGGGATGACGGCTTAACGTGCCCTCCCAGGCAGACACCATTAACTGCCTAACTTCGGGCTGCTTTGTGACATTTTTGTGCCCGACTCGGGAATCAAAATTCAAATCATCTATTTCAACTAGACCATTTACAGGCACTTTTGAGTTGTCAAAGTCTGTCAGTTTGTCGAAAAGAAAGTTGAAGCTATTTGCCCGTTCCAAAGCGTAGATTTCTATGGAGAAGAATGGGCAAGAAACTACATGGTTACTCTTTTAACTTATTTACAAAGTTCGTTTAACATCAATAATGTTTTTTTTATGTGAGAACGATGTAAATATTATCGAACCCGAGACCTCGTTTACAGCAATCGCGTCGCTGGACCACTGACCAACGAGGCAGTCATTGAGTGAGCATGTTGTTCATAATAAGAAATAATAAAATGTGTAATCCGCTTCTCCCTATAGTTAATACCAAGCCGTTCCGTAATTAAGTGCGAACTTTCTCGAACTTAAAGTTGCTGTTGCTAATTAGGTACTTTTGTTAGTTTTTGCTCAAAAACTTGGGAAATTGTGTCGCTTTCTATACCTATGCAACTTATTATATTTTGTTGTTTATGTTTCCAAAGATTCCGCGCTAAAGTTTTCGCGCTAGAAGGAAAGATAAACGTAACCAGGGAATGTTTATTTTAAACTTTCTTTTAAGGGTAATAAAGTATGTTTTTGAAAAGCAATTTCCTTTTATGTTTTTGGGGTTCCGTACATAAAAACGGCCCGACGACCCTATTACTATAACTCCACTGTCCGTCTGTCTGTCTATCTATCACGGTTCATGAAATACAGCTTGGTGATCAAGCTGTATTTCATGAACCGTGATAGATAGACAGTTGAAATTTTCACAGATGATGTGGGTTGTACTGTTGCCGTTTGTTTGATCGCTCGCTTGTTTGTTATGCTTTCACAGTAAAATTACTTAACCAATAAGGATGAATTTTGGTATGGAGATAGAGGGGATCCTGGAGACAGTTATAACTGTGCTAGTTTATCATATTTGAAGGAAGTAGAATTTAATGAGCAATAGTACAACAGGGCCTTAGTCTTGGCATATACCTCATTTGTCTATCTTAATCCCATAAAAGATTTAACACACATAACCTTACAAAACGTGCCATCGTAAAGTAAGCTTCACACACAATAAAGTTTACGTATCAATAAAGATAACAAGGTAAGCAGAAATTGTGACCGCTATTAGTTATGGTGACATTAAAGTTTTATGGCAAAATCATCTCTTTGATGTGGTCGATAGAGTAGATAATTGATCGTAGAATAGTTGTAAAGTGCAGTATAATGATGATTAATAATCTACATCATATGCCTAGCCTTTTTTCCAACTATGTTGGGGTCAGCTTCCAGTCTAAGCCAGATGCAGCTGAGTACCAGAGTTTTACATATTACATAACCCATTTACCGGGTAACACGATACCTCTTGTTAAGACTGGTTGTCAGACTTTCTGGCAACCAGACTACTCGTAACGACTGTCAAAAGTGTACAAATTACAACCGGCTCCAACAGCGTTAGCTGCTTTCAGAGGCACGGAGGAGTCTTGCTATGACATAGATGGTCACCCATCCACGGACCGACCGCGCCAAGCTCAGCTTAACATTTGATCGATCGATTTTGATTGAGATATATCGATAGATGATATTTATAACCATTAAGAGGATCCATCGATATAAATATTAATTATTTAATAAAAGTATTATTTATACAGCGTGTATTATAATCACTATAAAACAATATAATTGAATCTAAAATATAATTATGTAGTTTGTAAATCGCTAGCTGGGTAATGAAGTATTATGTTAGTCATATGTGTATAAATAATATTAATTGGTGTGCTAAGTGTGTTTGTTCGGAAGCAATATTTACATGGCCTGCAGATATTTGATCCGGGTTTGGGGCATCTGTTTGTTTAATTACATCGTTACAGATTGGGGTTGACGTAAAAAATGAGCTATTTAACAATATTTCAGTTACAACGATATTATTTTTTTAATTACACATCATCTACCTAGCCTTTTCCCAACTATATTCTGGTCGGCTTCCAGTCTAAACCAAAAACCAACTTACCAGTGTTTTACATGGAGCGACTGCCTGTCTGAACTCCACAACCCAGTTACCAGGTAACACGATACCCCTTGGTAAGACTGGTTGTTGCTACCCATAACGCCTGTCAACAAATCTACAAATAAAAACTGTGACCAACAGCTTAACGTGCTTTCCAAGGCACGGAGAAGGTCTCGCTATGACATAGGTGGTGGTATTCTTTGATCGGTCGACCTGTGCGACTGTTACTTAGCCACGAGCTCCTAAAATAAATACTCGCAGTACCTATTATTTTATATATATTTTTATAAAAATAAACGTTTTATTAACGGGTTATTTGTTTTATTATTTTACACTAGCTGTTTCCCTCGTTTCTGCCCGCATCCTGACAGATTAACATATAGGATACTTTATATCGCGCAACTGGATATAAAGCATCCTATGTGTTATCCAGGCTATTTATTTTTATCCGAGTACCACTAAATCAGTCCATGTAACATTCGCACTACGAAGGGAAAATTGCCCACCTGTCTCGCTGCGTAATAATCAGCTTCCACAAAGTGATTCAGCCAAATATCTGGGGATGTACTTAGATCGAAGACTTACATGGAGGAAACACTTAGGAAAAAAAAGGGATGGGATAAATTTAAAATACAGAGGACTCTTCTGGCTACTGGGAAGGAACTCTAAGCTATCCCTAGACAACAAGCTCCTTATTTACAAGACCATGCTCAAACCAATCTGGACATATGGAATTGAACTATGGGGATCAGCCTGTGACTCCAGTATAAGCATAATTCAGAGGGCTCAAAATTACATCCTGAAACAAATTTCCAACTCCCCGTGGTTCCTAAAGATCTCGGAATTACATGATTTGCTTAACATCAGGACAATCAAGGATGAGATAAAATCATCCTGCTCCAAGTACAAAGCACGACTTGCAAAACACCCGAACCAGCTAGCAGTGCAATTAACCATTCCAGAAGCTATACGAAGACTGAAAAGGCGGCATATTTTGGAAATGGACGACTGCACATAATGAACTATAGAGATATTCCTAGAGGGGATTTTACTCTGTGAAAGCCAATTTTATTTCATCTCATCTGCTCATAGTCTACCGACTGATTGCAAGATAAAACCCAAAAAAAAAAATAAAAAAATCCAGATAGACAAACAGCAATTATTAAAAAAAAACATTATAACACTAGTAGACCAATCACATGTCCTCCCAGTTACTAACATCATAAAATTATACATTACTTGAGCAAATAATCTAGACACAAGTCCAATTAGTCGAGTAAGCAGAAGCTTATAATTACTTACAGAAAAAAATACGAGTAGAAGTTCACACACAGAAGATTTCTCACGCGGGGTAAATGTAGTATTAAAGATATCAATATTAGTATCTTTCATTATAATATGATTAAATCTATTTCATGCACGACCGATGTTATAAACTATATGTGAATCAAATATCATTCAAATCCTTATAGTAGTTTTAGCGTTCTTAAACAACAATGGGAAGTCGTGGTGGCCTAGTGGTTAAGGCACCTGCCTCTCGTGTACGAGTTCGAAACCTGGCAAGTACCAATCTGACTTTGCTAAAGTCATATGTACTTTCTAAGTATATCTTAGACACCACTGACTAACGGTGAAGGAAAACATCGTGAGGAAACCTGGACTTTAAGTCTGAAATCGCCAATCCGCCTTGATCAAGCGTGGTGATCAATGCTCATGCCTTCTCTATATGAGAAGAGGCCTGTGCCCAGCAGTGGGACAATATATAGGCTGATGATGGAACAACAATGTATCTTCCCTAATCTTCATACCAATCAATGGACCTTTCAAGGATTAAATATTTCATTATAGTAAGCGACCAACATTGACACTAAGACTAGAGTTTCACAAAGAAAGCCCTAGGGGTAATATTCAGTACTTTGAACGGCACAGGGGTACAGGTCGTGGGTATAGCACACGGTGTACTGGTGTTACCATGCCATGTACAAGGATAATGCGCGCACGTTATGCGCCTTACTTTTGTGGTTCAAGTCATGAGCGGAAAGCGATTTACTTGTACTTAAAATTGGTTGATACTTTCAATGTTCTCTTTTTGAATTTCGCTTACAATGTATGACGTAGGTATCTGTACTATTAATATCACGATATAAAATGTTGTTAGGAAAAATTTTGATTGATCCAGGATCGTTTCAAGGCATTTGGTATTGTATTTGATGAGCAATAAGGAATAATTTTGTTTATTTAAAATTAATATTTGAATTATCTAAAAACTAGTCTATTCCTTTGTTGGAGTTGTATCTTTGGGGGTGCATAAAATATTTCACGTAGGCAACAAACGCTCTGTTTTTGAATGAGGAGCTTAAATTTTATGATAATTTAAGGTTTCATAATTGGACTAAAAATTCAATGTTTAAAACATGATTGTATCGAATGTATAACTGAACTCATTTCCAAATATCTAGATCACAAATAAATTAAAAAAAAATAATAAAATTAAATGAACAAATAAAAAAACAAGACATAACAATTCTTGTGCCGATTTATATAAAAAGAATTAATCGCTCTTAGCTTATCCCTTGGACTATAGCATATGCGGTTGAAAAGTGCGGTGCGACAGAACCCACAGGGACTCGAAATGAGCATACAAAGCAGCCCTATACGCTATTGATGCACCAGACGGCGCACCGACAGCAAAACAAAACGCATTTCATATTTCACTTGATTTATGACGTGCTTTGAAAGGGAATAGATTTATATACGATACTAACTTTCCGCCCGCGGCTTTCCCCGCGTGGTAATTTTTTTTTAGACGTTGGGTTACATTATTCAAGTTTTAGTAGGGATCCCTAATTATTTCTGGTAATAAATATAGCCTATGACACTTCGTAAAGATGTAGCTATATAGCGGTGAAATAATTTTTAAAATCGGTCCAGTAGTTTTTGAGTTAAAACCCTACAAACAAACAAACAAACAAATCTTTCCTCTTTATATAGACTAACTCCAGCATCGATTTCGTAGCTTTTGGAATCGGATCCAGATAGCGGGACAAAAAGTGTCTGTTTTTTATCTATATGACCTCTTGCGTGATGTTTCTAACAGCAATCGTGAGGTCCTAATTTAGGTTTCAGCCAAGACCCTATGTTATTCAGAACATAATAATTTGTATATGTGCCAAATTTCGCCCAAATATTTTACCCAAGTTTTTGAGTTTTTTTACATTAATAATATGTCAAAATTAATCCACTTTGTTCCTCATTAGATCTCACAACTTTTTGCGAGACTTGGCATTTTCATCTTCTTCTATCTATCTTCTATCTTCTTCTATATCTTCTATACTTATAATAAATCTGTAGAGAGGTCAATTCTGTACATGAGATATATTTCCAAAATAACTATCAGGGGGTGATTTGGGATCGATACTGATGCCAAAAATGCAATCAGTAAAATTTTTGGCTGTCTGTCTGTCTGTCTGTATAAACTCTATAGAAACAAAAACTACTCGACGGATTTTAACGAAACTTGGTACAATTATTTGTCATACTCCTGAGCTAGTTATAGTATACTTTTCATCACGCTACAATCAATAGGAGCAGAGCAGTGAAGGGAAATGTTGTCAATTTTTGTTTAAACGCGCTAATCTCAGGAACCGCTGGTCCGATTTGAAAAAATCTTTCAGTGTTAAATAGTCCATTTATTGAGGAAGGCTATAGGCTATATATTATCACGCTAAGACCAATAGGAGCGGAGCACCACTATTCCACGCGGACGAAGTCGCTGGCAGAAGCTAGTACATAATATTATGTTTTTGATGGGACTATAACAAACTTTTTGCTTTGTACCCTTATATATATAGTTAGAAATATCTACACTCTGAATGTACACATTCGTTCCATTCATATAGCCATTTTTCATGCAAAAATACCCCAATGGTTTTTAGCTTCAGATGAATGGGCCGCAAAAAAATGTGCAGAACTATTAGATAGATAAAAAAATAAAAAACAAATAGTTTTTGAATTTAGAATAGAAATGTATTTGTTTTGCGGCACCATAACTGTTTTATGTTATTGTTTTGTTTTTATTTGCTGTTCGTTATAAAATAAAATGTTAAAACCGAACAAGTTAGTTCTATCTGTTTACAAAAAAAAACTATAGCTATTGAGAACGATAGCTTTAATATTGTTTCTTATTTCGACTTTTCACTAAATTTATAATACTAATGATCCCTCCCGGCTTTGCACGTTTGTGATTTATTTTGAATTTTTCTGGGGGATATTAGAATAAAAACTTTCATACAAACAATTTCGTGATAATTATGATTTGAAAAAACAACAAAATCGGTCGAGCTTTTTCAAGAGATATACCTACACAGGTATTTATAAAATACTAGCTTTGCCCGCGACTTCTTCCGCGTGGAATAGGAGTGGTCCTATTGGTCTTAGCGTGATTATGTATAACCTATAGCCTTCCTCAATAAATGGGCTATCTAACACTGAAATAATTTTTCAAATCGGACCAGTTATTCCTGAGATTAGTGCGTTCAAGGAAACCAACAAACTCATCAGCTTTATATATTAGTATAGATTTATGTAGGTTTATGTGTCAACAGATTTTTATTACGATAGGTATATCTTACTCAGATTAATTTTAAAACTAAGGTCATAAGAAAAATATTTTTTGTTACGTCACTTGCTGATGGTACGTTATGTCAAGTTCATTAACCCCATGTGACGTCATCGCCGTCGTTGTATCGTCACGTTCCCCCCATAACTATAAGCTGAGCCTAATTTATGCTGGCTTTTAAAATACGCCCTCAAAATGTTCCTTTGAAACAGGGGTCGGTAGCAGGTGCATTTAATATGAAACCGACCCTGTAATATATTGCGCTGAAAAAAGTAATTAAAATGCCTACAGGCTGGGATTTTTTCTACTCAACGTCTGCAAAAATTTAACCTCAAAAGCTAATCAATTGCGATTAGCTTTTGAGGTTAAATTTTTGGTGTAAAAATAGTATTTTTTACGTACATAGGTAAATATATATGTTTTCTAACTATTCCCAGCATGTGTTGGAATGTCTTTTTACATTTTTTTGAGCTTGACGAGCTTGACTGGGCGTCTGCAGAGCACATTACCAGAATTTTATCATTATCTGTGGGCCTAACACGAATCACTTTCGAAAAAGTATTCGTATCAAAAGCTATTTTCGAATCATAAATAAAACCATACCAGAGCAAAAATTATGTTTAAAATATGTAAATAACAATTTGCAGCATTCAAAGATAGGATTAAACTCATTAATTTAAATACCTAAATAGTTTGTAAGAAGCGAGTCTATACCATTCAAAAATCACTGCCGATACGAATACTTTTTCGAAAGTGATTCGTGCTAGGCCCACTGATGTATGTTTTAGGAGCGTATAGAGGACAAATATACAAACATTATTTTTTATTTATATAGATAATTAAAAAAACAATGCGCTGTCATAACTATATAGATCTTTGACAGTCAATACAGGTAGAAGCCAGAAAGTTTCTTTCACGCAAAAACTAATTAGTGGATTTGAATAAAATTTGGCACACATATATATTAATAGATAGTTTACAACCTAGATTATAAAATAATACATAACATACTTTTTATGCCGGTATATGGACCCAACTCGAACGCCAAGCAGACAAAGTCGCGCGCAAAAGCTATTTATACACAAAACGTAAGGAAATGGCCAGTCACAGTAACTTTTAAACAAGAAAATTAAGTGTAATGACTCTTTAATTAATATGCTAAGACCTCAGTTTTAGTTCCAGCTGTAAATAGCTGAACTTTGTTCATTAGACCTCGACAACGCTTTACGCTGAAACACAAAGGAAACTGGTACGGTTTAGGAATCTTAAGTTTTTAAATTGAGCTAGAATATTTCGGATGGAATGGAGTGTATTTTTTTGTTTTTTTTTTATGAAAATAGTTTGTGGTTATTAAATTAGGTAGTGATATTGTGAAGGACTGTTTAATTTATAAGCTTTGTGAATTTAAGAAAAAAACACCTCACCATCATTATCTGCCTAGCCTTTTCCCATCTATGTTGGGGTCGGTTTTCAATTTATCCTGATGCAGCTGAGTACCAGTGTTTTACATTAAGATACTGCCTATATATTTGACCTCTACAACCCAGTTACCGGGTAACACGATACCCCTTGATAAGACTGATTGTCAGACTTTCTGGGTACTGAATACGCGTAACGACTGTCAAAGATCGGAAAATGACAGCTGGGACCAACAGTTTCACGTGCATTCCGAGGCATGGAGGAGTTTCGTTATGACATACATGGTCATCCAACCATAAACTGACCAGCGCCAAGAGCTTAATCTTGATCGGTCGACCTGTCAAGCTATTACTAAGCAACCACCTCCTCTTATTCTCTATATACAAAGTTACCTAGCGATCAGAAAACTACTAGGAACATTATGTATTGTATTTGAATTGTAATTTAAATGTTGTTTTTGTATAGCATCATTTGAATTGTATAATTTTCTCAGAGATAACCTGTACTATAAAAAGATTATTATAAACATTTCTTTTTGAAAATACACTCTCACAAAAGAGTGTCTATGTAGTTTCTTGGCGGTTTTTCTCCATAAGACCCAGTCTTTGAAACCGTGCAACGTACGTTTCATAAGTGCCTGCAAACACCTATTTTAAATAAAAACATTTGAGTTTGAGTGAGTTTGAAAGATTACAAATGAACATTACAAAATTAATTCTTGCTTATTTATTTCTAGACCATGTTGTGCCTATCTCAAAATTTATCCCGACACTTCTGCTACCTCCACAACGAATAATCGTTAAGATAACGAGACACACAGATTAGCAATAGATCAACAACCTAAATACAACATTAATAATTCGCATTAATTAATCATTTTAACATTAAGTTAGGAATAGTAATCTAGCATTCAATGTTGGATGCGGTATTTAATGAATTTTAGACCTTTGGGCTTATAAAATAAAACTTATTTTAACTTTAGATTACAATAAATTATATTTAATTTTTTTGGCCTGAAAATATTCGCCTAATTTTTTATGTGTCGATAACGGCAGTAAATATAATATACAGATTTAATTTATATTTTTGAATCATTTCCAGATTAAGTTACTTCCACACCAGTAACCAAGAATGTGATAAGATCCGGTTTGATTTTTTAAATAATTATATCCATAATAACTCAAAATATATTCTCACGACAATAAAAAAAACACATTTGGACTTTTTAGGATATCACCAATTTAATCAAACATTTTATTTGTAAAAGTGATTGAAATACTTTTACTTTGAAATATTCATTTCACATCAAAGTCAACATTCATAAATTTGAATAATACCCAAATATTACTCTGTGTCAAAACCAGACAGTTTCAATAAAACATTATTCATATCAAACGCTACGCAATTTCGTAGCTCGTAGACAAGACTACGCGCTACGAAATTCGATCAGCTCGACTCATATTTCATTGTCGGTATGATACAATCATAGTGACAGAGTGTATCTATCAATCAGAATGACAGACCTTCTTCAAGGAGGCTTTGATACAAATTCGTATTGGTATGTGTAATTATAACATACTTATATTAATTACTAGCTGTTTCCCGTGGTTTCACCCGCATCCCGAGGAAACTAATGCACGAACCCGAATAAAAAGTATTCTATATATTAACTCAGGTTATAAACTATGTGTGCACCAAATTTCATCCAAATCCATTCAGTAGTTTTTGCGTGGAAGAGTAACAAACATACATCCATACATTCTTACAAACTTTCGCGTTTATAATATTAGTAGGATATTTTTTTTTACTTTTTGTTAGGCCACTCCGAAATGTGGGTAAGACCGATACATTTGTCGTGACAATAAAGGCACGACGATCGCATATTACGCCGTCACGCCACTCCCGCCACTCGACTCCCTTGTGTATGTGTGCGTAGTGCTTATACTACATAAAATATTTTGTTACTTGTCCGTGAGAATGACTTCAAGTGCCTCTTGACGTTCACATTTTGGGCACCACTTGACAGCTTATTTTATTGCAAAAATAAAGGTTTGTTTTATGCAGACCTATCACAGTTTCTTAGCATCAAAGCTGGAAACTAGGTCCATAGTTCCAAAAAGTGGGTCCGATGGAGAAGAACCGGCAAGAAACTCCATGGATACCCTTTTATATTATCATTCAAACAATTTCCATAGATTTAGACATTTATTTACGTGGAAGAAAAATCGTTGTTATAAATTAATATTATTCAATTAGCATTAATTAAACACAATTATGAGTAAAATTTGAACAAAGGTCGGAATATTTGTCGGTAAGATATTAACGGGTACACTCGGACCCAAAATGTCCAATCGTATTTAATTTATACTAATTTTCAGCCCCTCTATTTGGGGATAAACATGGATTTTGATGGTACGGTTAACAAAAAGAGGTAATTATCTAAACATCTAATTTCACTTAGTATACACATCACATTGTGCAATTGCACAATGATACTATATATATGCTATAACTAGCTTTCCGCCAGCGGCATCGCCCGCGTGGGCTATATGAATTCTCAGCCCGATCGGTTTAAAATTGACAAAGTTTCATTCAAACTTTCATCCCCTATTTTATCCCCTTGGGGGTAGAATTTATCAAAATCCTTAGCGGATGCCTACGTCATAACATCTACCTACATGCCAAATTTTAGCCCGATCCCTATTGTGGTTTGGGCTGTGCGTTGATAGATCACTATGTCAGTCAGTCAGTCACCTTTGAGTTTTATATTTATTTAGATTTAGATTATGTACAATTGTACATCATTATAGTATCTATAAGTTATGACGCACATACGACTCATGCAGTTAAAAATCGTATTAATTTTGTAACAATTTCATGCAAAAACTGGTTTTTGTGATCTGATAATCATCCCATGCATATTAATTTTTTATTAGCGCTTATCTAGGCAGACTAGAAACAAACTATTTCTAGTTAGGAAAAGTCTAGGCAAATGATGAAGCCAAGGTTGATCTGTTGTAAATATTAGCTGTTTTCCGCAGTTACATCCGCGTCCTGAAGAAAATAATTTGCATACTCTAATAAAATAGTATCCTATAAAAAAGTCGTGGTGGCCTAGTGGTTAAGGCACCTGCCTCTCGTGTATGAGTGTGCGGGCTCGAAACCTGGCAAGTACCAATGTGATTTTTCTAAAGTCATATGTACTTTCTAAGTGTATCTTAGATACCACTGACTAACGGTGAAGGAAGACATCGTGAGAAAACCTGGACTTAAAAAATCTGAAATCACCAATCCGCCTTGAGCAAGCGTGGTGATCAATGCTCATGCCTTCTAGGTAGGAAGAGTCCTGTGCCCAGCAGTGGGACAGTATATAGGCTGATGATGATGATGCTAAAAACAGTAGCCTATAACTGTCTCCAGGGTCCGGTAACAAACAAACTCACTTTTATTTTTTATATTGTACATCTATTTATTTTGTTCACTGTACCTTTTGTGACCTATTATCGCTTAATTGGGGTGGCCAGGATTCAAAGGTATTTGTGTATAATGCCCAATTTGTTTACCGATTTTAGAAGACGTTTTAGCTATTTTGATTTATTGATTTTAGTGTAGATTTCGTAGGATATACGACAACGTCTGTGTCTCCAATAGGTATTGTTTTGTGTATTTTCGCCACCGACTTCTAAAACGATGTATTGGTTATTTTTCAATTTGTAGTGTTTTTGAAGTCGGTTCTATTTTTACAAAAAAGTTTTTTATTTCGCGCCTTTCAGGAGATCAGTTTGTAATTTATCTAAATTACAATATGTTTAGTGTTCATCCCCTTTAATAGGGGTGTACTCTATACCTCTGCTTTGTCCTTTAGAGCTTAGAGGCGTGGTATTATGGTATGAAATAGTGAAAGCAATACATAGAAACATACATACATACGGGTTAAATACAGAACCTCATTTTTTTAAGTCGGTTAAAAATACATTGTGGTAGTCTAAGGTTCGAACTCGTCCTATCAAGCTTAAGATGCGCATTCCTAACCTCAGAGTCACCATGTCAGCCCATAATATGTAGGTATACTAATCATATATACCTACATACTAATTACAAAATAACCTCTAACTGAAATATCCATAACCAACACCACCTACACGATATACTCATACGACATAATAAAACGGCTCACTTTTTACACAATAAACAATCCGCCCAACATTATTTGGACGGATACCGCTTGGGCGGGCTTAATGGTTTTTTTTTCGTCAAAAAACGGGGACCTTTGACAAGGTTGTGACGTAAAGGGTTGCTGGTTGTGTTAAAAAGTTGTTTTGCAATGTCATTTTGGCTTTTAACGAGGTCCGAGGGTCTCTATTTAGAGTTTTTGCTGATTTTTCAAATCTATTTAAGCTTGAATTATTATCTTTTGGGGTTCTGGAGATGATTAAAGAAATAATTTACTCACGTTTTAGAGCTATGATTTAAGTACTAAGCTTAGAGTGCTGTGAGTTTTCTTCTTCTTATCGCGTGGTTTCTACAACATAACAAGCCCTAGGGTCAGAGTTTTCTTCCATGCCCTCCCGACCCTAGCTCGACGAGCCGGCCCGCGAGCTGAGCTAATAGCTAAAAATTCCCGATTATAATAATCATATATATTCTGATCCAGTCTGTCCCTTGCTGTCCTCCCCCAGCGACGCTCTAAGCCGAGGCCCGTACCCCACTAGGGGGTGCCTTTAGCGTGTAGTCGCTTAGTTTTGTAAGTTAAGCCCTGGCTGGAGGCCCTATTAAGGCACTTCACAGGCAAGCCCGGTTAAGCAGTCGACAACCTTCTAGGTTGACCTGCGAGATGCCATTCAAAAAAAATAAAAAAATGTCAGAGTTTTCTCAAATCCGCCTGACGGCTTCTGTCATGCAATTGTAACAATAACTAATATCAAAACAACAGCACGGGACGACGGCTCAGCGTGCCCTCCCAGGCAAGGGGATATAACATCACCAACTTCCTGATTCCGGGCTGCTTTGTGAAATTTTCTAAAACCCATAATGCGATTTCGGCCTGACCGGTATCGAAACCGATACTCTATTTACAGTAGTCGCGTTATATGACCACTAGACCAATGAGGTCGTCGCTGTATCTTTTAATAATAAGGTAACCTTAAGGTAATTTTAGAGTTTATATGATTTAAACGCAAATAGTTGCTATTCAGGAAGTTAATTGGGTCACATACAATTTTGGCGTTTTTATGAAAACGACGATATCTATCGCGTCCAATTGTATTTTTAAAACGTCCAGGGATCCACTCGAATATACGCACGAAATTTCATCCAGACCGGTCAAGCTATTTAGGAGGAGTTAGGTGACAAACACACGTACAGAAGAATTGTATCTATTGAATGACTAACGGATCAACGCACAGCCTAAACCGCTGATCGTAGAGACCTAATACTTGGAGGGTGTATTCTTTGTATGACGTAGGCATTCGATAAGAAAGGATTTACCAAAACTCTACCCCTAAGGGGGTGGAAAAGGGGGGCAAAGTTTGTATGAAACTATGTAATTTTTATTTGAATTCGTATAGCCCATACGAGTAAAGACGCTGGCGGATAGCTAGTAAGCTATCCGCCAGCGTGTTTACTCGTATGGGCTGTATGGGTAATATACAACGATGTTATTGAACTCTTTGGATATTTATCTTGTTGCGGTAGCAATGAATAAATTCTAGAAATCAGCATGTCAGTTCACCAAACCTTCACTTGAAATAAAGGCAGTGTAAATAAATCACTTCCACTAGCATCAAGTTCTGGTTAACCTGTCAGAGTTAATAAGCATGAACTCTCTAGGAAGCGTATTGCTATTAATATTTACGTAGGCGCTGATGAGACAAGTTTCGGTTGAGATATTAAACCAATGGTATCTACTGTCTGTCGTGTTTCAGTCGAATATTTTATTATTTATTTAAATAAATAGTTTTTGATTAGTGATTGAACATCTATTGTAATTATGCAACGCTTATTATTCCTTGGATGTATTTTTATGTTGATACTAGCTGTTGGAGATGTAATTATTAATTTTCACATTCGATATGAAATCTCGTAAAATAGTAAATTATTTATTTTTAAGAAAACGCAGTTTCACCCGCATCCTGGGGGTATTACTACCCGGATTAAAACTATTGTGTGTCCTTCAATCAATAAAAAAAAAACTAAAACGGTTTTAAATTTTTACAAAAAGGCTAACGAACTCGCCTAAAATTGATAATCTACGCATATATTTAACAGACTTAAAAAAAGGAAGAAAATCTTTTTTTATTACCAAAGAATATTATAACGAAAGTGCTAGAAGTAAGTCTTAATAGATATTTTATTCGCCTTTCAAGAGCTTAGAGCCAAACACAGTACAAACGAGACTAACGCCTCAACAGTGTAAAGTTGTCACAAAACTTTATTCTCGCGAGAAAAATAAAATAAAAAAACACAATAGTCTTACGCTGCGACACAACACGTCACATTGACCGACTTACTAAACTTCACTGTCATTGTAAATCTCACCTTTGTGTTAAAACAAAAGGTTTGTGATTCCGGCTAATCCTTTACCCCATTTGAGACAACGTACCCCCATTGTTTTGTTAGAATACCGAATAAAAGAGTTGGAGGGGCGACTTTAAACATACGTCACTTGTGTTCGGGTTTCGTTTCACGCAAATGTGTTTTATTAATTGGTTTTATTCATGTTCTATTTTCAATTTGCTATCTCCCGCGTATTCTCTTGAATCCTGGCAGAATTAGAACAGGTACCTACCCGAATAAGAAGTAGGTACGTATCCTATGTCTGTTCCCAAGTTTCTACAATCTCTTTCCATATGTTTATATACTCTGTGTCCATATGTCATATAAATCAGTAAAAGATTTAAAAAGAAATAAAAAGAATTAGAAAGAAATAATGAATTAAAAATAATCAACTAAATTTAATAAAAAACAGCATTAATTTGTATTAACCAGTAGTTCATTTAGCTCATTATCGTCACTAATTGCTGGGTCGTTAGTAGCAGTACCAGTGGCATTTTAACCTCACGCCGCAAACCACTGCCACCGCCGGCATAGCACCATCGAAACCGCAGTCAACATTCCACTATATCTAGGTACTAACATTCTGTTGATTATAAAATCAACAAATTAGAGTTTATCTGTTACTAGTTGTTGCCCGCGGTTTCACCCGCGTCCCGGGGAAACTACTTAAAGCACCCGGATAAAAAGTAGCCTAAAACCTTCTTCAGGGTCTCTTCTACCTCCGTACTAAATTTCATCCAAATCGGTCCAGCCGTTCACGCGTGATGCCGTGACCAAGGGAAATAGGGAATCATTTTTATATATTTAGATATAGATTTTCGTTTCAACGATATAGGTATATCATTTATTTCTCGAAAGATTTTACATAAATCACTTATCGAAACACAATGTTTGTTCTACAATATAGCTTTTAAACAGTCCAGGGGGCTTAGACAAAGTAACATCGCTTCGTACCGAAACGATATCTAAATTCGTCATCGTCACTGAGATATCGAAAACAATTTCCTAGCCAATGTAACACTATTGTCGCGATCGTTGTGTCGAATTGTTTATTCGTTAAGAAATAAAAATATTGTTTATGGTATCGAAAATTTAGCTGTCAGTGTCAGTCAAGAAGTGTCAAATCGGATCAAACCCGCGAACTTAGTAGTTGTTGTTGTTGTTTTCAAAAAGTATTTAATGCTAAGAATAAGTGAGTGTTGCGTTTAATCGTTTTCAAATTATAATTAAAACAATATTTTGGCAGTGGTAAGTGAATAAAGTGTTATTACTTTTAGATGGTCTCCAAAACTTAATGGTATTCAAAATAGATTCATTTTTAAAAGTGTCGGATAATCTAACGATGATGGAGTAATCTGTATATCTGGTTATCTATATATGTATAATCTATTTGGTTCGATGATGCCTGCAATAATTAAGTAAATAATTGGTTTATGATTATGAATGTTAAATTTTTTACCTTTATTTCCAGGGGAATTTTTCGGGGAACCTTTTAATCCGGCATGACATTTTAGGTCGTTACATAATTTTCTAAATGTTCTTTTATTAAGCCTGAAATGTTGGATGAATAACAATTCTGGCATATCCTCAATTGTTTCCAATTGCCGTCGCTGTCTTAACCGGTTTTGGCGCCTCTCCCAGGTGTTTTCATTGTGTGCAGCCCACAATAAACGTAAAGAATGCATTTTCGATCTGCAATAATGCACAGAAGAAATACCTACCTAAGAGTATGTAAGTAAATGTAATCACACCGTGTCAAAAATCTGCTGCTAAATGAAATCCGGCCATAATGTTTCTATAACTACAACGTTTTAACATTCGTTTCGTTATCTCTTTTAGCGATCGCGATCGAAGCGAAGGCGAACGCTGAAAGTGCTGCTTGTCTACGCATTTGTATGGGATAGCCACAAAAACAATTCGTTACTCTATAGTTTCGTTACGAATTAAAACATTGTCTACCAACTTGCGATAACGATGTCGATTGACCACGTGATTTAACGCGGCTTATGTCAGTCCCATACATTTTAGTCTTTTCGAACTTCGTTATCGTTTTTAAATTGTTACTTTGTCTAAGCCCCCTGGGTCCTTAGACAAAGTAACATCGCTTCGTACCGAAACGATATCTAAATTTGTCATCGTCACTGAGATATCGAAAACAATTTCCTAGCCAATGTAACACTATTGTCGCGATCGTTGTGTCGAATTGTTTATTCGTTAAGAAACAAAAATATTGTTTATGGTATCGAAAATTTAGCTGTCAGTGTCAGTCAAGAAGTGTCAAATCGGATCAAACCCGCGAACTTAGTAGTTGTTGTTGTTTTCAAAAAGTATTTAATGCTAAGAATAAGTGAGTGTTGCGTTTAATCGTTTTCAAATTATAATTAAAACAATATTTTGGCAGTGGTAAGTGAATAAAGTGTTATTACTTTTAGATGGTCTCCAAAACTTAATGGTATTCAAAATAGATTCATTTTTAAAAGTGCCGGATAATTTAACGATGATGGAGTAATCTGTATATCTGGTTATCTATATATGTATAATCTATTTGGTTCGATGATGCCTGCAATAATTAAGTAAATAATTGGTTTATGATTATGAATGTTAAATTTTTTAACTTTATTTCCAGGGGAATTTCAGGGGAACCTTTTAATTCGGCATGACATTTTAGGTCGATACATAATTTTCTAAAATAATGTTCTTTTACTAAGCCTGAAATGTTGGATGAATAACAATTCTGGCATATCCTCAATTGTTTCCAATTGCCGTCGCTGTCTTAACCGGTATTGGCGCCTCTCCCAGGTGTTTTCATTGTGTGCAGCCCACAATAAACGTAAAGAACGCATTTTCGATCTGCAATAATGCACAAAAGAAATACCTACCTAAGAGTATGTAAGTAAATGTAATCACACCGTGTCAAAAATCTGCTGCTAAATGAAATCCGGCCATAATGTTTCTATAACTACAACGTTTTAACATTCGTTTCGTTATCTCTTTTGGCGATCGCGATCGAAGCGAAGGCGAACGCTGAAAGTGCTGCTTGTCTACGCATTTGTATGGGATAGCCACAAAAACAATTCGTTACTCTATAGTTTCGTTACGAATTAAAACATTGTCTACCAACTTGCGATAACGATGTCGATTGACCACGTGATTTAACGCGGCTTATGTCAGTCCCATACATTTTAGTCTTTTCGAACTTCGTTATCGTTTTTAAATTGTTACTTTGTCTAAGCCCCCAGAGTGCAAGTTGCAGAATGAGTAGGTTGGTTCTATATAACAAACTAGCTTCTGCCAGCGACTTCGTCCGTGTGGAATAGTGGTGCTCCGCTCCTATTGGTTTTAGCGTGATGATATATAGCCTATAGCCTGCCTCGATAAATGGACTATCTAACACTGAAAGAATTTTTCAAATCGGACAGCGGTTCCTGAGATTAGCGCGTTTAAACAAAATGACAACATTTCCCTTCACTGCTCTGCTCCTATTGATTGTAGCGTGATGAAAAGTATACTATAACCAGCTCAGGAGTATGAAAAAATAATTGTACCAAGTTTCGTTAAAATCCGTCGAGTAGTTTTTGTTTCTATAACGTTTATACAGACAGACAGGCAAAAAATTTTACTGATTGCATTTTTGGCATCAGTATCGATCCCTAATCACCCCCTGATAGTTATTTTGGAAATATATTTCATGTACAGAATTGACCTCTCTACAGATTTATTATAAGTATAGAAGATTAGGTGGGTAATTAACAAAATTTTGCGCGCATTTCGCATTCTGTATTCTATCAACCATTCTCGATGTGCGATATGCAAAAAGTATGATTCTGTTAATCCAGGTTATAAAGTATGTGTTTACCAAATTTTATTTAAATCTATTCAGTAGTTTTTGCGTGATAGAGTAACAAACATACTTCTACACTCAGAATCATTCACATTTATGTAATCACCAGTTCTACGCCAGCGGCATCGCCCGCGTGGGCTGTATAACCATGAATTCGTATGAATTCAACTTAAAAATGACAGAGTTTCATACAAACTTTGCACCCTTTTTCACTCCCTTAGGGGTAGAATTTCGGAAAATCCTTTCTTATCGCATGCTTTCGTCATACAAAGAATACTCCCTCTAAGTTTCAGGTCTCTACGATCAGCGGTTTAGGCTGTGCGTGATCCATCAGTCAGTCATTCAGGGCAAAGCATTTTATATGTACTCGTATAGATTGATAAAATATGTAAATTCTGTGGAACCCCTTAAAAGAATAGTACCTACGGTCATATTATAACTAATCAGAATCTTGTTTATTGGTGCTATATTATACGTTACACTACTACAAATAATACATCGAGTGCGAAACCTGCAATTGTTATAAAGACGATCAAAAATAGCTAAGTAATAAAAGAATAAACTATATATATGTACATTCTACTTGACCACCCAATGTAATTGTCACAGACTAAAAAAGTCCTCCACGAAAAGCTCACTTGACATTTTAATTTCGGGCCGTTTGACAAACGAATTAATAGCATATCTATAGTCTGTGGGCAGTTGAACTGTGCAATAAACTCGAGCCTGGTGTGTTTGTGGTCTCGCTGGAAATACCCTCGCAAACTCATTTGTGAAGTGTACCATTTGAGTTACCGGGGTAACGGCCGGCCCAAGTTATGTGAAATTGGCGTATAATTTTTCTTTATTTTTTTTTAACTTTTATTTAAAGAAAGAGAGGAGCTCGTGGCTAAGTAAAAGCCTCTTTGGTAGCTCGATCAAAGGTGCGCTTGGGCGGTCAGTCTGTGAATGGGTCACCATCTATGTTATACTGAGACTTCTGCGTGACTCGGAAAGCACGTTAAGCAGCTGGTCTTGGCTGATATTGGTCGATCATTTTGACAGTCATGGCTGTATACAGTGACGGCAGAAAGTCTCACCACCATTCTTACCAATGGGTATCGTGTTACCCGGTAAGTAACAGGCGGTTGATCTATGTAAAACGCTAGGTAGACGATGATGACTTTTATTGGAAAGATGTCAGATCGCACTAGACGGCGACAAGTTAAATCGAAACCTGGGGGGTTAGACAAGTGGCAAAACGCTTACGCTAACGCTAACGCTCAATGTATGGGAATGACATAATATAGCTAGTCGTACACGAATGTCATTCCCATACATTGAGCGTTAGCGTTAGCGTTAGCGTTTTGCCACTTGGCTAACCCCCCTGAGGTGTTTGGCTCTGAGAGACACTATAGAGCGGAGATGACATGATGAACATTTACATGTAGGTGAATTTTTATATTAAAAAATAGTAGGTATAATGGCATAAAGCCAAGTAAATATTTTATTTCGTAGTATATCGCTCTATTGATTACACAGAACAATTTCTAAGCGCCCAATTCCGCCTCCGCTTATGACGCACACCGCACTACTACATCGACAACTCGGAGGACGGAGGTCCCGAGTACTCTTCGTTAATTAGACTCCTGTGTAAATTTGCACAGCCGATTCCACTTAATAATGACTGTTAGTTTTAAAAAAAGTACCTATTTTAGAAAAAAAAAGAATAGGAAGGCTTTTTGGTAGACTTCGTAGTTTCTATCTTGCTTGGAGTGGGTTTATTTATTTTATTTTTTGAGATATTCAACAAGAAATACACAATAAAATTAGATAATAAAAAAACCCAGTGCTTCTTAATTACAGGAAACCACAACATAAATCATAATTAAGAAAATAAAAAACATGTGATTGAATTAAATGAAAAAGGAAAGTAATTACGTAGAATACTGATATGTTTTAATATCCCTACTTTTTAAGTTTTCATACTAATGTTGAAGCCATGGTGTTAAGTGTAAGTCCAACTAGCACTTGGCTTTTCATCTTAATTTCAGAATATTATTCGTTTATGTTGAAACAAATAATCAGTGTGTCGAAATCTACATAGTTAAAATTATAGCTCGTTCTTTACACGCCTTTTCAGTAGATCTTTTCAACAATGGAACATTTAGTCTTTACCCAGCAGTGGGGCAGTGCTGGGCAATAATCTCTTCTCATGTAAAATATTTACAAAAATAAAATGCTTGCTAAAACAACTTTACTCACTAAAATATGTAAGTTATTATTTCACAATACACTATTTAGAATGGAAAATAATTGCACAAAAACAACACAAACAAAGCTGCATAACTCTTATTGGATGCACTTTAATTTTGTTTAATTTTAATAAAACAGAAACTCCAGTGCAAATTATCTGAATGGATAGGCGAGTGTTTGCAATTAAAAGTTAATTTAATCCTATTAATTTTAATTTGTAAATGTAAATCGGAGGTTCACTTTTTACTTTTATATCTTTTTAGAGATTTTTAAGTAAAATCGTTATCTTTCATAACTTTTTTTATGAGATACAGTTTACGTATTACTTTGATATTGTATCAATCTCCACATAAATCATGTGTAAAATGTTAAACATAATTGTTATGATTGTCATGTTAGAAATTATTATTTTTTATTGCAGAAAAAAAACAGTATTGATTGTTTGAGCAACCGGCTGTGTGTATGCAACATAAATAACACTTTTATTTTCAAATATAGATAAATCCAGTTGTCTGTTCGACTGTTTAATACACTTCTATAAAGCCACTAAACCAATTTTAATGTATTTTTTTTCCTACATGACCTCTTGCGTGTTGCTTACAGCATTCGACCTGCTTAACCGGACAACGTAGCGAGGTCCTAATTTTATTAATTAAATTAAGGCTTCCAGCCGAAGATTTTAATGATACTTGGTCTATAGATAAATATAAATGTCTATTCGGGTATAAGTTCTCTAAGAATACTAAGAAAAAACTGCTAGTTATAAACATCAACATAGTATAAAATAACGTCGCTTTCTCTGTCTCTATATCCCTATGTATGCTTAAATCTTTAAAAATACGCAACGGATTTTGATGCGGTTTTTTAATAGATAGAGTGATTAATGAGGAAGATTTTAGTATATAATTTGTCAAGTTTTTGTATCCATTAGCTAATATATCGCGGGCGAAGCCGATGGCGGGAAGCTAGTATCTAAATAAATACAATCTCTTGTTACCAAGGCGAATATTATTAACTAACCTACCTTTCCAAGAACCCTACACCTCTGAAACAACTTCAGAGAACTTATTATCTCTCAAATCCGAACTGAGATTCCAAGTATGCCTGTACTCGGTGTTCAGCGTCAAAGATTCGGCGCTGTACGACTTGGCTGCCTACCAACTGCGTGTTCCTCGCTATATACTATGTGTTAGAACAATGGCCCAGGTATATGAAATACTTGTGTCTTTGTAAATAATGAGATGGTTTGTGGGACAAAATTTTATTTACAAAAATGAATTGAGCATTTTTAGGGTTCACTACAAAGAACCTTATAGACTCGCCATGTCCCTCTGTCTGTCTGTCTATCCGTGGCATAGCTCAGAGGTTTTTAGTACTAAAATGCTGAAATTTAGTATGGGTATGCATATTTATCTTGCCGACAAAGTGTCAAGCATGTTTTTGGGTGGTCAGAAAAATATTCACTTTTAAATAACTACATTCGGAAAAGTTCCATCATCTTAATGTTGATTTTTCTGAACTATCAAATATGTCTTATTGACGACCCGTGTCGGATCTAAGTATGAAGTGAGATTATTATATTTTTTTATCTATTGTGTCTGCAGTAAGGACAATAAGGATGTTCAAACTTTGTACTCCGAAGATTACGTTAAAAAGTTTATTATTACGTTCATATCACGTCCATTCGTAGCTTTGTTTTTTCTACAGATTTCTACTTTCATGAAACTTAAAATTCTTTTCAGATCCTTACAGCTTGGTCCTTTCAGACTACGTCAAGGTAACACTATATAATCCTTTCCTTTTTTGCTCAAACAAGTTTCAATCAAAAGTCCGGCAAAATCCCGAGCTCTAACAAAGACCTACCTAGACTACTTTTGTAGGATAAAATGCATGTCGCCACCCGGTGCAATACCGACCGGAGTGTCTCGTAAAACTGGATAAATCCGGATTTCACGGGTAGTAACCGGGTAGTAGGGATCACTGGCGGCTTTGATCGACCTATATTTTAGTTCGGTGAAAAGGAGTCGACAACCGCCTGGTATTTTCTCGTAAAACTTAGGCACCATTTGAGCTTGCTGGTTCTTTTCCATAGGACCCACTCGTTGGAACCGTGCAACTAGCTTGACGTTTCGTAAGTAAAATAGTTTTATCTGCTTGCGTAATCCATCCTCGGCTCACTCAACATCAGGTGCGGGCCAAGCGCGCTCATATAATAAAAAAAAGAAAATATCTTCTACTTACATAATTGTTTATTTAATTATTATTTTCTTTATTTAAATTTCATACATATTTTTTTCATTTTTAAATATTCATTATAAAAAAAAATATAAAAAAAACATTTAAAAATATAAAAAAATAGGGATCCACCGATGTCGGGAACAGGGTTCAAGCTACCGGTGGTTAGGGCTCCAGAGACAGGAACCTCCTCACAATACGAGCCGTATCAAGGAGAACCGCCTTCTGAATCAGGCCCTTGACCCAGCCGCCTAACGAGAGCCTCGCGAGATGTTGTCGCGATCAGCCTTATTATTATTATTTTTTTTAACCTTTTTTGTTCTAATTTTCCCATATCTTCTATCTATCTTCTATATCTATACTATTATATTTACAATATTTAAAAATACCTACTGCCTTAAAATAATTATATATATACAAATAAAAAATAAAATAAAACAAAACTGTATTGTTTATCATTTAATATTAGATTTGAATTATTTGTCATGAAGTGACTTTCAGATAGGTCCTAAAATATCTCGACAATGAGGTAATGAAGACATTTACAAGCAAACAGCAGGCAGCATGAGGCTAAGAAAATAACGGCAAACAATTGTCTTTCCTTTGAAACAATTTTTCCTTTGCAATTTCAAACCAGAGAATCGGTTTGAAATTTCAACCTAAACGATTGATTATAAAACGCTGGATACTTAAAGGCTTATATCAATAATATAGTCATTTAAACACTCTTCAACCGTTTCTCCCTCAAACAGCATATTTGAACTCACATTCGACAAACACCACGGTAACCACCCGTAACCCTCTAAAAGTTAATGAAACCCGATATATCCAGTTATAACCGGTTAACGGTCGTGTAATGGCGGCTTCGGGAGATCATTACGTAACCTCCTGTGTACATAATGTTAATAAATTGCCTGCAGCTCGGATAAATATGCAACTTGTATTAAAGTTAATATGAAAGTTATGGCGGTCACAGCTTGGCTGGTCGCCAGGATGACGTATTTTTTTCGGTGGTGGTGAAAGGGTTAAAAATTAAGCTCGGTTTTTTTTGTTAACTACAATTGTTGGTAGTTTTCGTGTTTAAAAATATCGTAGTAGAGTTTTCTGTTTACTTGTAGTGGTTGAGTTTGAAAAATATATTCTTCTTCTTCTCGTATGGGCTACCAACCTAACAAGCCTTGCAAAGTGTCAATTTTCTCAAATCCGCCTGACGGCCGCTGGTCTCATATTCTGATGGTATGCAAGTATGTCATCACCATCTGCCTAGCCTTTTCCCAACTATGTTGGGGTCGGCTTCCAGTCTAAGCCGGATGCAGCTGAGAACCAGTGTTTTACATGGAGCGACTGCCTATCTAACCTCCACAACCCAGTTACCGGGTAACACGGTACCCCTTGGTAAGACTGGTTGTCAGACTTTCTGGCTTCTGACTACCCGTAACGACTGTCAAAGATCTACAAATGACAATTGCGACCAACAGTAAACGTGCTCTCCGAGGCACGAAGGAGTCTCGCTATGACAAAGATGGTCACCCATCCACGGACAGACCCCGCCAAGCGCAGCTTAGACTTTGATTGGTCGAACCGTGTGGCTGCTACTTAGCCACGAGCTCCTCAGCCATGATATACATGTATGTATGGTTTCTAATCACGACAAAAAACAAGATTTAGGTTTTTTAAACTATGTACTTGGGATAGCATTAGACGTAGATTCCAAATTGAATTCAGAAAAACAAGTTTTACACAAAAATATTTACAACTAGCTTCTGCCAGCGACTTCGTCCGCGTGGAATAGTGGTGCTCCGCTCCTATTGGTCTTAGCGTGATAATATATAGCCTATAGCCTTCCTCGATAAATGGACTATCTAACACTGAAAGAATTATTTAAATCAGACCAGCGGTTCCTGAGATTGGCGCTTTTAAACAAAATGACAACATTTCCCTTCACTGCTCTGCTCCTATTGATTGTAGCGTGATGAAAAGTATACTATAACCATCTCAGGAGTATGACAAATAATTGTACCAAGTTTCGTTAAAATCCGTCGTGTAGTTTTTGTTTCTATAGAGTTTATACAGACAGACAGACAGACAGACAGACAGACGGACAGACAGACAAAAATTTTACTGATTGCATTTTTGGCATCAGTATCGATCCCTAATCGACCCCTGATAGTTATTTTGGAAATATATTTCATGTACAGAATTGACCTCTCTACAGATTTATTATAAGTATAGATATAGATAACAGGATTTGAAGTAAATCAATGTCTGTAAGTGCAGCCGTTAGTAGGTACAGCTTAATGGAATTACCATAAAATCGTCAAGTCTTTTATTTTGTCACAAAGATTTTTAATTACGAATCGTGAATTTAAATCTAAATGTAATTACTGCTGTGTAGAGCGCTGTGATAAAATTTTAGGACCTATAAAGAGACTGCGTGAATTGACATCAAAAAGACATTAAAAACATAATTATCTTGATATTAGGTACGACGATATTGATATTTTAGTAAACAAAATGCTCGTACCTATTTTCAATGCGAAAATTTCTGTCTGTCTGTTATGCTGTCATCGTTAATCAGCTACACCGGTTTAGATGAAGTTGTTATGGAGTTAGATTTAAACCTCAGTTAGCAACTAGTAGCTTTACCACACATTCGCCAAAAATCATGCCTCTGAGAAATTGCACAAAAAATAACCAACAATATTTTGACCCGGAGAGTCGAAGCCAGAACGTTATGGCTAACACGGATATGTAATGTAATATGCCTATCATGGACATACCTGGAACAATTTATAAATCCTGTGCGGGAATCGAATCTGCGACACCCAGCGCACCAGCTACTGCGTCAACCCTGTCACCAAAATTCTTTATTTACTATTTACCAGTCTAAATGAGCAAAACTCTTTCTTGAAAATCATGAAAATATTCCCTTTCTCAACAAAGCTCCTTACTCGCTTAAATAAGTCAATTTAAAAATAACCGTAGTAGAAAAACATCGCACATTACCACTGTCGTGATCAATATGCATATCTAAACTAAATTTCAGCTCTCTAGTGCTAAGAGCCGCTGAGCTATGCCGCGGATAGACAGGCACACGGACATGGTGTTACCATAACGGTTCCTTCTCGATTAGGGAACCCTAAAAAGGTCTATAGGTACATACATACATTAATAAAACAACGTCGGAAAGAGAGCATTACTCATAATTTAGTGAGACACACAATTTCCATTACGCAATGGTTCATGTGTAGAAAGTTTGTAACTTCGTTGTGTTTAACTTTTAATTGATATATATTGGCTATTTCCTATTGACTAATGGATAATACACTGTTATATATTAATCCCGCCTGTATTGTTTGTTGCGAAATAAATATTTTGTATGTAGGTAATCACGTCAAGAAAGTCGTGGTGGCCTAGTGGTTACAGCACCTGCCTCTCGTGTACGAACGGGTGCCGTCAGTCGGGACTGGTCAGGTTCAAACTGCCATGGCAATCAGATTAGACTCTCTCTTACTTTTGCTGTTTTAGTACTATTCTTTTTATTTTTTTTCACTTTTAATACAAATACATTGACCTACATGATCCTCACATTACTCTGCCTTTTGTAACCTAAACATCTATTTTAAAAAGAGTATCCATGGAGTTTCTTGCCGGTTCTCCTCCATAGGACCCACTTTTTGGAATTACGTGCACCTAGCTTCTATTGTTGACGTTTTATAAGTACCTGTAAATTGGTCTATATGAAATAAAAACCTTTTGACTTTGATTTTGACTTTGACGAGAGTGCGGGTTCAAAACCTGGCCAGTTCAAAAAGTGCCAATGTGACTTTTATAAAGTCATATGTACTTTCTAAAGTATATCTTAGACGTCACTGACTAACGGTGAAGGAAAACATTGTTAGGAAACCTAGACTTAAAAAGTCTGAATTCACTAATCTGCCTTAAGCAAGTTCATACCTTCTCTGTATGAGAAGAGGCCTGTGCCCAGCAGTGGGACGGTGTATAGGCTGATAAAAGTAATCACGACACAAGTATAGATCGTCACCTGAAAATTTTCTAAAGAGAAATCCTAATGACAACAGCCTTAGATCGGGATAAATTCCCAGTGGGTTTAGCACGAATCACTTTCGAAAAATTATTCGTATCGAAAGCGATTTTTGAATGGAATATACTCGCTTCTTATGTACTATTTATTTAAATTAATGAATTAATTTATTTCTCTGGATCCTGAAATTAAAATTTATGCATTTTAACCGTCGACTTTGCTTTGACATTGTTGTATTTATAATACGAAAATCGCTTACATTAACGTTACAATTACATTAGTTCGTGCTAGGCCTACAAGTGGAATAGGCTTTTTGGGTTTTTATGACATTTCCATTTACACAGCAACAACAGCTTACCCTAATATTATTAATGCGAAAGTCAGTTTGTTTGTTACGCTTTGACGGTAATACGACTGAACCGATTTGGATGAAATTTAGTACGGAGATAGATGGAGACCTGGAGACGATTATAGGCTACATTTTATCCGGATGCGCTAAGTAGTTATCTCGGGACGCGGGTGAAACTGCGGGAAACAGCAAAGAAGTAAAAAGTGGGTGTATATTATATACTATTACCGTTCAAGGGAAAATAATTCTAATACTATGTTGTGAAAAGTCCAAATTACCACTACTACTATTCCAAAAGGAATTCACATTAAAACATCGCCAAGCAGCCGCATAAAAAAACTAAAGAAAGATTTACAATGTGAGAGAAAAAGTTTAAAAAAGTCTCCCTTTTTCCCTAAATATTCCAAAAGGTCTCCCTAATTGTTTGTAAATTAAGAAATCAGTTCAATAAAATAAGAATGGAAAAAGCCATACTGGAGTGGATGAAAATAACTCGAGTACCTATCATTGTTTGCTCCTAAGAATATTGGATTGTTCGCCTTCCCCGCTACCCGAATGCTTATTGTTTTCATTTCGACTCAGGAATTGAGGAAAAACATATTTATTTCAGTTTATTTTCCACTTACAACGTAAATAAGCTTTCGTTCGGTGACAAAGTTAATTTCTAATTTGACTTATTGGTTGGGTTTTCGTATTTTTTTACCTCTGTGATTCTATAAATGGGTCTATATTTATTGATCTTTTTTTTTCGGATGGGCATTCATCAAATGATATATAAAGGGAGTGTCAGACTCTTGCTGACTAAAACCCATCCATGTTCCTTTCTCAGCCCTTTATGTTCCGGGGGCGCGGTATCTCTTTCGAACGTCGCGCCGCGTATTTCATTGGTCTAGTGGTCTCAAACGTGGCTATTGTAAACGGGGTCTTGAGTTCGATTCCTGGATTGGGATCACTTTGTGCGTTGCTAAAAATTGGACAAGGCAGCCTAGTGTCAGCAGTTGCCGGTGCTACACATCCGTACATGGGAGGGCACGCCATCGTCCTCGGATGCTATCTTAATATTCTTTCTTTCTTTCTTTCTTTCTTTCTTTCTTTCTTTCTTTCTTTCTTTCTTTCTTTCTTTCTTTCTTTCTTTCTTTCTTTCTTTCTTTCTTTCTTTCTTTCTTTCTTTCTTTCAGTGTTACGATTCCAGGTCCAGGTCCAGGTCTGTCAGGAGGATTTGAGAAAACTCTGATACTAGTATTTGTTAGGTTAGTAAACTTGCAGCCCTCACGATAAGACGAAAAAGCTCGATTAGTATTCTGTTAGTTAAATATTTTAACTCAAATCCTTCCTCGTCGTGTATTAATTTTCAACTACCAATCACCCTCAATTAATGGAATGATCATTAAGGAGGGTGGGAATTGACTCATATGACAAAATCAATAGCTACAACACGTCACAAGCAAAAGTATTTGATAGACCGATTCCTTTATTTGATAGAACTAATAAAGAAGAGGAGTATCACACACTGCCATTTTTTTTGTATGGCATCTCGCAGGTCAACCTAGGAGGGTGTCGACTGCTTAACCAGGCTTGCCTATGAAGTACCTTAAATGAATTTAGGGCCTCCAGCCAGGGCTTAACTTACAAAACTAAGCGAATACACGCTAAGGGCACCACCTAGTGGGGAACGGGCCTCGGCTAAGGGCGTCGCTGGGGGAGGACAGCAAGGGGCAGGCTGGATCAGAATATATATATGATTATTATAATCGGGAATTTTAAAGCTATTGACACACTGCCATGCGCCACGCTTCGGTACAGGAGTTGCGTTTTTAGGGTCCGTACCCAAAGGGTAAAACCGAGACCCTATTACTAAGACTTCTCCGTCCGTCTGTCATCAGGCTGTATCTCACGTACCGTGATAGCTTGACAGTTGGAATTTTAGATGATGTATTTTTATTGTTGCCGCTATAACAACGAATTCTAAAAACACAATAAAATAAATATTTAAGTGGGGTGTACAACAAATATTAATAACGGTAACAGGTAGACACCGGGACAGGTAAAACTAAAAAAAGGTTATAATATAGTGTCTAATGGTATATAGATAATGAAACGGAACCTTTCAGTTGCGAATCCGACTCGCACTTGGCCATTTTTTTTAAACGTAGTCTGTAAGTACTTCAGTTTGTTTTCAAACACACGTTGTGCATCACACTGATAATGCGTTGATGCGCGTGGTTACAGATGCGTCGCTCACCGCACTGGAGCGTGGCGCGCGTGATATTGTGTGTTTTTGTTTAGCGCCGGAAAATCAGGAAATGACTCTTGCTGTGTGCGGACCTGGAAGAGGTGTCAGACTCTTACTGACTTTGTTCCTTCGTTCACCCTTTACGTTCCAGAGCCCCGGTAACTTTTTCGAACAATGTCGCAACCCCGGCAAGCACAGGCCCTGGAGGAGGACTCCGTCAACTATGCTGATATCTCTTTGAGGAGCGTGTGGAACACAAACGCGCCATCGACACGGGCCTGGTACTTACCGGACCGCAAGCCACCTATTACTGCCATTACTCACAGGCCAACATGGGCCTTGTGTGATTCACCTATGCGTAAAGACAGAATTTAGCATGATGTATGCATACCTGTCTTTATTGATGTCTGAACGACAAGTTTGGGACTTGATCTTATATCTGGTTGCTAAAATCTTAACGCCAATACTCGATGAATACTACTCGTAAATATGTTGTTTACTCTATAATAAGCTGCCACAAAATTCCGTGCCTTGAATTTGTGAAGAAAAGTTGCATGTCACAATGTTGAATGGTGGTGCTTCTGTGTAAATCTACCCTAATAATATCAGCATTATCATAATATCATCATCATCACATCAGCCTTTTTTTCGGATGGGAAATCATCAAATAATACTCCCGCCGTGGGTGGGGCGGAAGGGAGTATCAGACTCTTTCTGACTCAAACCCATCCATGTTCCTTCCTCAGCCCTGTATGTTCCGAGGACCCGGTAACTCTTTCAAACATCTCGGATCATCATCACATAACTTGATGTTCAAAAATAGGTATAACTCTGTAATTATCTACATATCTCTCACAGAGTTAAGTGCTGGCCGTACAATGACATATTTCTTACTTGATAAGTCTGGAATGATCGTACTTTTAAATTACTTTTCTGGGATTTGTTATTGTTTTGAATATACCATACACCTATCTGAGTATTTGTTTTTTTTATCAAAGACTTTGAAACGATTTAGCATATTCCCTAACTAATGATGGGTCTAGAATGAGAGTACTAATTTAAAATTACTTTTCTGGTTTTTGAATAAGATTATCCACTCATCATATTTAAGAATCAGATTTTTTTTATTAATGATTTGGAATTTTGAATTCAAAGCCAGTCAGTACATTCGGGTTTGGGCCAAGTATGCCCAACTTTAGCTATAGGCAACATTTATAATGTAGCAAATATTTTTAAGAGACCAAATAAAACGACAAAAATTACAGATTTTCATTTATTTCAGTGATTACTGATTACATAATTAATAATAACATACGATACCTTATAACTATTGATTCTAAAAAAATCATTTCCAATATCACCCTTACCTATTTAATAACGGATAAATCCATTAAAAATTACAGTTTATTACTTCTTATTATTAATAAATTAAATGAAGGTAATTAAGCGAAATATTTTAGACGTTTTAACGACTAATACGTCGGTGTTAATGTTTATTATGACAGTTGATAGTATGATAGTCATTTATTTCAGGACCTGAGTCCGCGAAAATCTTTGGTTCGATAACACAGTGTAACAAGGAATAAAAATTATTATTAATAAAAAAAAACACATAAAATGATCGAAGGAGTATTTCCTTGAAAATTCGCCGACACTAACACCATACGCCGATAACAGAATTTGCCACGATTTTATATAAGTTCCCTTATCATCCACTAAATTTAATTTTAAACAGTTTATTATTAATCTAAGGTTAAAATCTCTGAATTGCATTTTTTATTATACTGATTAACAAACAACTGTTGATTTTTCTTGTTACTTAACTAATTCTACTTTACTTACTAAAGATTCTAAGTTTTTTTTTATTAACTATTTTTTATGCCTAAAGGTTAGTTGAACTTATGTTTGTAGAAGATGAACAAAATGTACCGTGAGGAGCAGAAATGGCCAGTGTACATGATATGATGGAGAAATAGAAAAAGAAGTACGTATAAACAATTGACATAGGTTTCGTACATAATGTTGTAGATAAAGCTGTGATGTTTGGAATAAAACGATCCGCATGATTTTACTGTAGGTGTATTTTTTTTTCTAAATTGTGTAAGATGTCGTGTAGAACTAGCGACGAATCATCTAAATAAATCAAGAATCATTTCACAGCCAGAATGATTTTCCATACACCGTGTCTAGATATGGTAGAGGAATTAGATTTTTTAAATTTTTTAAAGAGTTTTTTTTTAAGTTTAAAGTTAGATTTATTTTTTTTAATCTATAATTATCTACAGTGCGTAAGTTTATTTTTTTTTCTATTTTAATCAAAAAATTAGGATTTAATTCAATCCGTTCAATTGGAATGTAAGATAGGTAGCGCTACTCGGACTGGACGCGACCAAAATTGTTTAGTTTCAAATTGAAACTCTTAACCAAACAATTTTGGGGGGCAGTCGCAGAAATCTTAGATTACGAATTTAGAAGAATTTTATATGGAAACTACTTATAGCTTTTTAAGTAAACCTTCAATGACTTAGGTAGAATTCATCGGTTTTTAATTTTGAATATTATACTAAGCTAAATGAGTGCTAGATCTTTTAAATTGTATTTTGATAGTTTGAGTTTAAATACTTAGTTTTAATATGTTTATATGGTGTTGGGGATGAAATCATAGATGTTAGAGAGCGGGAAAATAATGATAGATTTTGCTTAGTAGCGATTATATTTAAGAGAACAGGAGAGTAGAAGACAGCTAATAGCTAGAAGCATCTAGATCAATGGCACTGTGGAATGTACCGTTTTTATAAAAAAGTAACCTAACCAGCTTAACGATTAAGTTTCAAACAAGATTATGTTTCATTACTCTTAAATTTACATTTTTTTTTCATCATCTCTACCTTTTTTTAAATCTTTTAACTTTATTCATCCTACATTCCCTTTATTGCCAATATTTTAACATCTCTAATCCATGATTCAGCGAATATGTATTAAGTTGTGATTTGCGATTATCCCTATAGTTTAATATTATATTTTATTAAATACGAAGATTCGTGAGCTCAAAGAATCTTCACATTTAACTTTTTATTTTTATCCTCTAAACTTGTGGCAAAGTCTGTTAGGAACTGGTCGAAGTAAGATCGAGCAGTTCGCCCGGCTTGAACAGAATCCATCCCAAATCCATACAAACAGTTGAAAAAGGAAGTTGCTTATATTCGTATGGAACTGCATGGGTTCTCTGGAAAATATATTCTAAACAATTTTCAAGGCAATACTCGTCAAGTGTCACTTTAAATAAATTATATTCGGTTGTCAACGTTCAATTAAGATTAGTTTACACTTTCCACATTACAATTTCTTTATCTCATCCATTTAAACTTTCCCATTAACCGCTACCGATAGTATCGTGTCCGAACATTCTATTACTAGAAATACAAAATTTAACGTATTTACAACCATTTTTAAAACTTTATTTTTTAACAAAAACATTCATAAGTACATCCTTGCTTCGCGCACAGTCTAAATGTACATTCTTTACATTAGAATTATAAGGGACTAGATTCGTTTGGGAACAAAAACTACGTAAACAAAATAATAATGAAATTAAATTAAATTCAACGTTTGGCTCTAAGTTTGGTTGTTATTCTACATCTTTATATTGTCTGGCAGTTATCTCCCATCTGTGTTCAATAAAATGTTGATCTCGTCGGTCAGAATGTACCAGACTCGAATCCATACTCTTAAACTGAATATTTTAGAATTTTGGTGATATTTTTATCTTATCCTTAGTATGATTACATAATGATGCACTTCCCTTTTTCGGCCCAAGGGTTATTTTTCTTGTCGGGAGCGTGTATGAGTGGGTCGTTCTTTTCATTCTCCTCCACGTACTCCCTCATCCTGTAATAAAAAGTCGGATTATTAGAAATGCAGGGAAAAACTAAGAATATTTTCTTTGGCAACATTATTTTTGACGATTGAGGCCCGTTTGCTTTTACGTATGTTAATGCGGCTTTTACTTTGGTTTCTTTGAGCACAATTCTTCTATTATTCTGTTTTAGTATTATTAATATTTACTTTAAGAACTTGGAAATGTTGTACTCTTTATTGAATAGACCAATTCTGTTATGAAATGCCTTGCTTGGGTATTTATTTTGATCACCATAGCCAAAGTCGCATTAATATACATCAGTAGCAGAATGCATGGGATTCGATTGTCATGGTGATAAATCATGGATGACATGGCAACAGCTGACCTTATCGCCTTATATTGGCGAGAATGAGGCTTTTTTAACAAACGCCCTTTCAAAATGACTAAATTTGCTCGAAGCATAAGGATCATGTTCCTTTTTCATACATTTCTATCAATCCTCGTCTTTGTCTTTACTTTTTTACTAGCCATACCATCTTTCTCACTTTTCATCCATCCCTTTCTATGCTTTGCATTTGTTCTTTACTCATTAACATTCATATTGTAAATATTCTTAATAATTTGTCATCTATACTATGGTGTTGGGTTGCAACTCTACTCAATCTACCCTTTTCAACTTATGGGACGTGGTTTGCAAAATAATGGTTTGGTTTTATAGAAGAAATCTGATTGACAATATGTAAAAAGTCGTCAAATGTATCACTTGGTCCTGCTGTGAGACTTGACAATTATAGACATTTGAATCGTAATAACGGGGAAAAGTGTGTCATTAATGGGCCAAATATTTTGTTAAAGCTTTATTACTTCAGAATTATGCCAGCATCAATATTTTTGTTTAAAAAAATAATTAATAAAAAGTTCAACACATTAGCGAAATCAAAAGCCAAAGTAGATTAAACGAAATAATTGCGTTGCGTTTGATCTACTTTATGATGTCAAAGTAAGAATGTCAAAAATGACACATTTTGCTCACTTCTATTGATTGTTAGACTGTGACGTCATATCCAGCGCACTAAAATATTGCCTGTTTAAAGAGCCCGTATCAGTTTGCAATTTACAAAATTTTAGTTTTTAGCGCTGTTTTTTTTCACGATCATAAAACGAGATAAGCTTCCGTATTAAAATGCTTAAAAAATACACACTTATACATTCTAGCACTGATTGTGTTATGTCAAATTTCTCTAACTAAATCAAAGTAAACATAAAATGCATAAGCTACTACAACTATTTCAATTCAAATAAGCAGGAAAGCACTTTTAAATCTCCAGCCACCTCCACGAGCCACTTGAGTTCAATTTTAGTTCCATAATGGAGCAAAACTCTTCAACGAAATCAATTAATACTAAAACTTTAATTAAAGGAATACCGTCTGTGAAGTTTTCAATTGAGAATGTACTTCGATTACATTTGAGGAGCAACTTACTTGTGGAATGTGAATGGTGGTTATAAATAATGACTGTTTTATGTGTATTGTGTGTTCTGAAGTTTTGGTTCTGGTTCTGGTAATGGGATTTATAGGTTTCGAATGTGTTTTGGTTCTTTGGACTTATTTAACTTTTTTTCGGATGAGAAAATTATCATATGACTGCTCACGCCGTGGGTAGGGCGGGAGTGTCAGATTCTTACTATGTTCCTTACTACTCATGGCCCTAGGGGAGAGCCCAGTCAAAGTTATGGTAACTTGGATTACGATCTATGTTTTTATTAAAATGAAAGTATATCTTTAACTAAAAACGTTTTTTTTAATCATAGGTAATGTTAAAATTATTTAAAAGTAGAAATTTATATTCAATTGATATTTTCACTTTGCGTTTAGTTTCGTTTAATTTCAAAATTTTAATAGGTATATAATTATTTACGTATATCTCTAGATCTATAGACAACTATAAGAAAAATAACCGTAAAAACACTGAAGTCATGTAGGTACTAGGTACCTTTTCTCTAATACGCTAGTAATGAAGTTTAATCGTAAATAACGCTTTATCCCAGAAAGAATTAAGAAAAAATTAAAGATTCATAAAGAGCTGAAAACATACCTATACAAAATTATGATTTATTCATTAATTCAGCGTTACACTTTATGCGGTATTAATGACTTCGTATAGACACTTTACATATAACATAAAACCGGCCAAGTGCGTGTCGGGCCACGCGCAGTAGGGTTCCGTAGTAGGAGTTAGTTAGTCGACTATAGCTCTGTAACCGGTTAAGCCTACTTAGCCGTGATAGTTTTCCTTGTAATTTCATTACATGTACTACGTCTGTGATTTTTTTCACATTTCTAGGTACAGCCATTCAAAAGTTAGAGGGGGGGGTAACTCGTATCGAACAAAAAATTTCACTTAAAATCTAGATATTTCGCAAATAGCTCGCTTAACTGAAAAATGGTCTTCACACACCCATAATATTTTTGAAAGACCTATCTAACGATACCCCACACGAAGGGGTACGCGAGAAAAAAATATTCATCCCTACTTTACATGTTTGGGAGCTACCCTAAAAAAAAATATTTTTCAAAATTTTATTTTACCACTTTCTCGGCGTGATCATTATACATATTCATACCAAATTTCAGCTTTCTAATAACAAAAACCACGGAGCTATGCCGCGGACAGACAGACAGACAGACAGACAGACAGACAGACAGACAGACAGACGGACAGAGCGAAACTATAAGGGTTCCTTGTCGGACTACGGAACCCTAAAAATGCTTCTGTTTGTCTATAGAAGACTGGGTTTACTCTTTTATGATGATATTAAAATCATTTTGATGGCGATTGCACGTAAGTATTCATAAATATTATATTTATATGGCCAGAAAAATAGACTTTATATTTATAATATTATTTCTAACCGCTTCCAATAACATGCCATATGCTTTTAAAAATAAAAAAATATAGTGGTAATAAATTTAAACACTACCAATACCTATAGCATACCATTATCAATCCATCCATTAATCTGATAATCCATAATACTCCCAAAAGATTAAACAACCAACCAAATTGAGAAACAACGCCTGCATAGTAAATATCTCCCATTAATCTTCAATAATGCTAATCCAATAATATAATAATACTGTTAAAACAATACCCATTTAAATTTACGTAATTTTCTGTAAATTTTTAATCGTTCCGCTGATTGGATCAGCCATGATTGGTCGGATTAATCCATCTGTTGTACAGATTAATTCGATTTTCTATCGGGAACCCGCACGGGTGGAACCTTTGTGCCATTTTAATTTGGACGGAATATTGTTGCTAGCGTAATTGCCAATTTACACGAGCGTTCCTTTTTTTTGCTACACTGTGTAGTAAATTTTACAGATGATCTGGGAGTTTATTGAGTGTTTTTTTTTTGTTTTGTTATGCTTATGTATTTTTTTTACTTTGCTTATAAATAGTTCGTTATTGTTATTTTAAAATCAATTCTACACTTCCATTTTAAGCCTTATATTACAAATGCGAAATTTTGTTTGTTTGTTACGCTTTCACAGTAAATCGAACCGGAGATAGAGGGTCAAGTAAAGTAGTTCCCAACAGACGCGGGTAAAACGGGAAACCGCAAGTATTAGTATTATTTGTGGCTGGGAGATTAATAATTGTAAATAGATGTTAGAGACCTTCCTAGTCTTTTTTTTCAGATGGAAAATCATCAAATTACTCCTCTCACTTTATAGTGTCACACTCTTACTAACTAAAACAAGAAAACCTATAGGTACAAATAAAATGCTTTGTCCTGAATGAATGATCGTAGAAACCTGAAACTTGAAGGGCGTGTTCTGTGTATGACGTAAGCATCTGATAAGAAAGGATTTTCCGAAATTCTACCCCTAAGGGGTGAAAAAGGGGGGTAAAGTTTGTATGTAACTCTGTCATTTTTAATAGGCGAAGCCACTGGCGGAAAGCAAGTATACCTTCGAATAAATAAAATCTGAATATTTTTTCTTCTTCATAAAACATAGCCATAACTCTTACCTAAGCAGCTGATATTAAAATCATCTCGCTACGGTAACATAAAATATGCAATATTATTCAGAAGCCCGATACCTTCCATTCAGTTTGAATCTACATAAAATATACATAATGATATTTGTGAAAAACAATAATTTCGGCGGACAGACCTTGTAATATCAATGTTTGGAGACCCAAGAGCTATCCTTGGGACGGGGATGGTGAATAATTTATTATTGTCCCTTCGAGGGATGAAACTGTAGGTACGTTCCTTATCTTTTTTCTTTTTTCGACAAAATGGAGTATAGATTTCACGACGCCTTCTTGAAGGTTTAAGTAAGCGGTCAGTTAATTTTAATAGTTTTATCGAAAAGCTCTGACGTTATCATCATCAGCCTAGCATTTTCCCAGCTACGTTGGGGTCGGCTTCCAGTCTAAACTGGATGCAGCTGAGTACCAGTGTTTTACATGAAGATACTGCCTATCTGACCTCGATAACCTACATACTGGGTAACATGATACCCCTTGGTAAGACTGGTTGTCAGATTTTCTGGCTTCCGACTACCTGTAACGACTGCGATGGCTTATCGTGCTATCCCAAGCACGGAGGAGTCTCGCTATGACATAGATGGTCACCCATCCACGGACCGACCGCGCCAAGCGCAGCTTAACCTATGATCGGTCGACTCGTGCGGCTGTTACTTGCTACACGAACTCCTCCGAAAAAAAAACAGCTGAAAAGCTCTGACTTATGTTAATCTTTTGAAATTAGTATATGATTCAACAAATTCTTGAGTGGAGACCTAGCTAGGCAAAAGTATTTCAGGACGCCCGAGGTTTTTTTTTTTAAATCTACCCCTAAAGGGGTGAAAAAGGAGGGCAAAGTTTATATGAAACTCTGTCATTTTTAATTTGAATTCGTATAGCCCACACGGGCGAAGTCGCTGGCGGGAACCTGGTTGATAATACCTATTATTGGATTTAGACACTTCAATTCCACATTCAATAAACAATTCTATATTAATACTGTTTAGATTAAATTCATAGAAACTAAGCATAAATTGTACTAGCGAAGCTGCACAATATATTGTCAGTTATCACAACACCACACTCTAAACAAACTCATCCCCAATGTGTTTAATGTACTGAAATGTAAATTGAAGACTGAATTTGGCAAACTAACTTAAATTTTGTGTGACGTCACAAGTCGTAAACTTCTATCCAACTTATCTACTGATATTATAAATGCAAAAGTTTTTGAGGATGTATGTATGTTTGTTGGTCTTTCACGTCAAAACTACTGAACGGATTTGAATACAATTTGGTACACACATAGTTTATAACCTGGAGTAACACATAGGATACTTTGTATCCAGGTGCGCAAAGTAGTTGTCAGAATACGAGTGAAACTGCGGAAACTAACTAGTATCCTCAAAAAATTATGTGTGTTAATAAAAAATATTCTGAACTGATAAAGCTCTGTTTAATTTTATTTGTCGCACATTTTACTATAGTACATAATTAAAGAGTAATTTAATAGGCATTGTGTACATATATGTAAATGAGGTGGCCCATGCTGGGAAAAGGATCAGATTTAAAATTTAAATGAAGATTTATTACCAGGCCATTTATCATTAATGTTTTGTAGGTTTAATCCAATATTGTAGGTACGGGTTTTTGGTTCAGGTTTAATTTTTGGGACTATACAGTCGCTTAGAATACCATAAAGTGTTTATTCTGCACCAATATGCTTGTAACACCAACTAAAGAACAGCGAAAATTAAAATTGTTCTATATAAATATCTTTGTTTTAAAATGTATAAAGATAACTTTATTAGAATACGATTTGCAACGGGCGTCGGGAGCTGCGAGATGACTCCCGGCCACCGAAGGCGCGGGGCTGCGGGTGGCTCGCCGTCCGGCAAGGAACAGGCCCGTGACGATGACGCGTTCGTGTGTCAAAGAGATGTCAGCAAAAGTGATGGGGCTCTCCCCACAGGGCCATAGCCTGCCGGAGCTGCGGGATGTTCGAAAGAGTTACCGCGCCCCCAGAACATAAAGGGCTGAGGAAGGAACATGGATGGGTTTTAGTCAGTAAGAGTCTGACACTCCTTTCCGCCCCTCCCATGGCGGGAGTGGTCATTTGATGATTTCCCATCCGAAAGAAAAAATATACTACGACTGGTGTCAACAAATGTCAGGTATAAATATCCATGCTGCACTTCAACAGTTATTTTATGATATCCATGGAACGAACCGTTTATCAATATCAAATCTCTATTAAAAACACTAAATTTTGCCCACAACTTTGTCTCCAAGGGCATAGAATTAGCTTTTAATAACTGGATAAAAAGTATCGTATGTAATTATCTAGCTTATAAACTATGTGTGTACCAAATTTCATCCAAATCCGTTGAGCAGTTTTTGTGTGAAAGAGTAACAAACATACATAGACCGTCAACCTTTCGCATTTGTAATATTAATAGGATTTATAGGGGTCGGATATTAAAATCCATTATGTTGGTATTAGACCTAAAATATTCATGATACTGTACTGTTTATCAGATAATCTGACATCCCTGTATAAATAATTGAATTGCCTATCTAGTGATAAACATTAACATTTAAATCAATACTGATTTAAAATACGAGGCCACTCAAATATCAATACAATTATCTATAACCGCTTTCATTTCCTCTTATAAAATTTACTGGAGCTAGGTTAAGTCAAACAACACTTATATCTGTGCTCAAACCTAAATAAATCTTTGAGCGTGATTCTGTAATACGGAGCTCAATTTTAAACTTAAACATTATGACGATAATCTATACCATATGAAATGCCGAATGACTGACGGATCAACGCGCAGCCTAAACCACTGATCGTAGAGACCTGAAACTTAGAGTGTGTATTGTTTGTATAACGTAGGCATCCGATAAGAAAGGATTTTCCGAAATTCTACCCGAAACGATGTCATTTTTAATTTTAATTCGTATAGCCCAAGCGGTCGAAGCCACTGGTGGAAAGGAAAAGACATGAATAATAATTTTTAAATTAATTATAAGTACTAATATAGTTACGTGAGCTGCATTACTAACAAGATTTTATGGAATAACTATCCGAAACTAGCTGTTTCTTGCGGTTTCGCCCGCGTCCTGGGGGAACTACTTAACGTACCCGGATAAAAAGCCTAACCTTCTCCAGGGTCCCTTCTATCTCCGGACCAAATTTTATCTAAATCGGTTTAGAATATCCAGATATTTACCCCATAGAACCTCACAATCTTTATCTCTGTATAATATTAGTCTAAATGATTTATATATAAAAAATGGAAACCATCAAAAAAGTATAGGTACTAATTATAATTCTTCGCTAATAAAATTAACCGTTGCTACAGGTAGTCCGAAGCCTGAAAAAGTCTGACAGTATTAGGTCAGAATGTCAGTCTGCTAATTGGATTGCGGAGGTAACACTGTAGCTAGTTTGTTACTCTATGGAGCCGCAACTAGTTACCTACGCTATAACTTGACTATACACTTTAGAGCTTGACTTGAATAATTGCTGGTGTAACCCAAAATGTCGATAGTTTTTGAATGTCGATAATTTTAGAATGTGTAATATTCTTTTTGATTGATAAACAACACAGTTTCACATAAACATTACAGTTACAGATACACGATAGAGACAGCGACAAATGTAAAGACTTATATCACAAAAATACTAAGAAGCTATTTGAACGTTTTTTTTGTGTAATTTGACGTACAGGCACGTCCTTGTATTTCGCCTCTGACGTCGAAGATTCTTCGTTTGAAAAATACAATAATTTTATCGCGTCAGTTCTAATTGTAGCGACACCTATCTCGCTACATGCGAACTACGAAGGCAAGATTTCTACATCGCGCAAGAAGTGTTCGCAAGCAACTTAGAACATATACAACTTCCCGACATCAACCATCGGGCAGTAGCCCGCCAGGCAATATCACCCGCCTGGCCGGAGGATCCTCCCTTTTCAATGGAGGGACCCCGCACAGTGTTCCTCCATATAATAAGCTTTAAAATTAGCTTATCTCAAAGAATAAAGTAAGTATAAGGATACGTTATCTCCATAACTATGACAGGAAAAATAAACTGAAGAGTTTAAACACGCAACCGCTTTCTCGCCCCTACAGCGACAATATCGACACAATTCAAAATTGATCGACTACAAATAAAATGTTATCGATATCGAGTCGTTATCAACACTATTACATGAACTGCCAGTAACTACGTATATTTTATGGGTGTGTTTTATCACGTACTCTTATTGAAGAGGTAAGCTGCTTCGATCAATACTAGTGTGAGGTGCATTGACACTTGAATGGATGAAAAGTGTTATGCTGTTTGTACACAATGGGCTATGCTTTAAACTGTGGACAGAAAAAGATATGACGGAAATGATAAAACTTTGTTTATAAATAGTAAGATAAATGTATTTTTGTTTATTATATATTAGCTTTTTCCAAACCTGGATAAAAAGTAATCTATAACTTCCTTCAGGATTATTATGACCTATGACCATATTTAATTGCAGCCCAATTGGTTACAGACAGACTGATAGATAAATAGATAGAGTTTTTTTGGCATTTATATTAGTACTAGCTGTTTCCCGCGGTTTCACCCGAATCCCGAGTCCTTTCTCTATGTCCTTTCTCAGGCTCTAAACTATCTATGTACCGAATTTCATTTAAATCGATTCAGTAGTTTTGAAAAACTTAAAACTTGATAGGTCATCCCATTACAAACTTATTTCAATGGCTCACTGCTCATTCCCCATAATATTTAGCGTGATGATTTGTAGCCTAAAGCTTGACCCAATTCATAACAAACACTTTTGGTGAATTTAAAGTAAAACTGTTCAGACGTTTTGGCGTAAAGCTAAAATAGATTTTTAATTCTTACAAACATAAAATATTATTTTTTCCCCCTAGGGCTAAAATCTTGAAAACTGTGAAACACGTTTAATTATTTTCATTTTAGAGTGTTCCTACAAAATTTGAATTTAATGGAATCAAAAATAAAACTTACTCCATACAAACTTTCATCCCTATTTAAACATACTTAGCGTAAGAATTTTCAAAAATCCTTTCTTATTACTTGTCTAGAAAATAAAAAGCATCTTCTATTCAGATTTCATAACTAGGTCCAGCCGTTTCGGCTCTGCGTTGATGAGTCAGTGAGTCATTCAGTGTATGAGGTTGTCATTTTATATAATAGTATCTATAGATATAGTAAATATATTGCATTGCAGCACCTAATAAAACTCATTAAAAGCAAATAAACATATTCTATTCTATTCTAGAAGGTCAAGTATAATCAACCTACTATTATTCGTTAACTGTCATAAACTTTTAAGCTCTCATCTGATAATTTAATTTAGCGGAACACGAAGCACATTTTGTTCGGTTGTAACGTTATTTTTTATGTTCTCTGTCAAGTTAATTTGCGTAATTCTCCAATGAAGTCACGTATTTGTGGGGGAGGGGGATTTGACAGTCAGGGATGACAGGCAACTAAGAAAAAATATTAACAAACTCAGAAAATATTAAGAGAAGACACCAGTAGTTAAAATGAAAAGACAATTAGGCTAGAATATAGGTTGAGGAACAGTGGCTCAGTAATAGCCGCACGAGGCTACTGTGCTTACTGCGGTCGTTCCGTGGATGGTAACTCGTCCATTGGTGACGGCTACCATTTGTAGATTGTTATTACGTCAGATAATCTGACATTCATTCGTACCAAAGGATACCCGTAAACTGCTTATAAGCCGACCCAAGAAAATTTTGAAAAAGCTCACCCTTTTCAAAATTTATTTATTCAAATTACGCTGAAAATCAGCCCCCAAAACGCCCGCCCTTCACCACTTCCTATGTGTTTTTGCTGGGAAGAAGAAGTGGCGCAACAAACTCCCCAGCAAGATGCCTTGATTTATAAATCCGTGCGGTTGTTCTTTAGCCACGAACTCCCCCGGAAGGTTGGTCATCTCTTAATATTATTCCAAAACCTTAAAAATGTAAATTATTACAGCTGAGTATATTTCAATGTCGGCTTCAACTCAAGTAGACGCAATAAAGATGATTATGAAGAAAGCTCAAATTTCAATTATTGACAACCCTAGTATCAAAGGGAGACGAGGGAGGTTTACGACCAGTCTCTCGAATTAGTACTTTCATGTAACACGTTAACTTTGACGATTGTTTCAGTGTAGATAGCCTACAGGTTTAATTGCCTCATAGCATGCCCTTTACAAATAAAAATCCGTACCTACTAATATTTTAATTGCAAAAGTAATCATGTCTATCTATGTTACGCTTTCACGATAAAAAATAAATAAAAAATTCGGTAGGAAGGTACCTACATTAAAAATGGGAGAAGGACATAGAATTGGATTTTATTTATGTGCGTGAACTAGCTTACCTTTGGATGCAGTGAAAAAGCGGGCAACAGTTCATTATTAAATTTATAAAAAAACTACCTAACAACCCGTGCATCACGCCGCGATTTCAATTTTATTTTAATAAGGTACAAAAATATTCACACATAAGCTTTAATTCAGCCAAATAGATTGGTTTGCAAATGTATGTCTAATCGAATAAACAGCTTTTTCATTCTAAATTTACGTTGAACATTAGATTAAAATAGTGGTCATATTTATGCTTTTATAAAGACATCAATAAAAACGATTTAATATAACAATTTTGACTGTCAAAAATAACCTGATTCTTAAGATAAAAAGCCACTCACATTTAGAGTGACGTTGAAAAAAAGTTGAGATAGGCCCAATTAGTGCTGGAGTGACAGCCCTACTGACAGGGGGAGACAGGGGACATTACGACCATCCCAAAGAATTAGAGAATGTTACACGTTGACTTTGAAGATTGTTTCACTGCGGACTATATCGGATTTATTTACTTATTTGTGAACCAATAAAATGTTTACGTAGTTTTCTAGTTGTTTGTTCGACGTGGTTGTGAACAAAAGTAATGTTTTTAATTGAGTGATAATTTATTCGAGTTATGAAAATAATATTATGAGCGGTATTGTCCGAAAAAAGTAAGTATATTTTATATTATAGATGCCAACAGAGATCTTAGTGATTTTTATGTAGGTGTAAACTGCTGGTCGTAAACCCAATGATAAATGATCCATCGCGTTAACCAATGTAAATCAGGAGAAATGCAAAGAATGGAGATTTGTTTCTCAAAAATCATGATTCGAAATATAGAGCCTTTTTCAGTTTCCTATTTTTATTCAAATATTTTAAAAACATATCTGCTAACAGTTATTAGAATATTCGAGCTATATGTAGTGTTTCTCAAAGTGGTCTTACAAAAAACAATATTTCAACTGGACTTTTGTGGAAATGAAAATTCGTTATTTTATAGCATTATCGAGTTCATACAGTGACCCAAAATTAAACTGAATATGCCCATTAGTCTGGCCTTTATATCCTCAGACACAGATGGGATGTATGGGCTAAGTCCATAAGAACAAACCCATACAATACAATATATACATAAAAACTAATGATCACTCCATAAGGTTGAACAGAGGCTGGAGGGCTGGCATTGAATATATTTACAATTATTTTAAAAGAAATGGTTATCGCTGCAGTGATTCTGGTAAAATTAAGTACAAAGCCATTTTTTTTCAGTGTTCTGGGCCAAATATTAAATAGAAACTATCATTCAAGAAGTATTTCCCTAAGAAACCATGAGAAGCAGCTATCCATCTAAAAACTCAAGCCTCTCCCTAAAGGGATACTACGATACTTTTATCTTTAACAACAAACAAAGTAATCCTTCTCCTGCTTAAAAGGCGCGTTTACGATCCAATGCGCAAGGGTAACGTTAGACCTAAGCTTTTAAGACCTCCAACGAAAATTGTTCACCCTAATCAAAAAGAAAGTGTTCTAAATTCACTGATGCCAACATTTTCAATCAACAAAAATTTAGGTACTAACATCACGCTTGTTTACTCTAAAGGGTTAAGCAGAGATGATCCTAATAAAAATATACCTGCATTTCGCATGTAATAGACGGCAAAGCTAATGTGATCAACCTTGCAACAAATCTAGACTGAAAGCTACTTCTTAGAAAGCCAACGTGGAAAAGCCCGATTAGATAGCTCGGTAATCGAATCTAAGACCTTAATCACTGACAACTCTAGTAGCAAGGGGATCAGTTGGTGGGATCAGTAGTCGCATGACCAATGAAGCAGATAAGATAGATTTGGAATTAACAGATTCGTGAACGACCAACATGAAAACTAAACATAATTAGGTTAAAAGTATAAGTACTCACACACCTAGAAAAGTAACTTCTATGGCTACTATTATAGATACGCTAGCAGAAGAAACTAATTTCACAAAGTACTATCCAAAATATGAAAAAAAAAGAGTTTGAAGACAACCTCTCGGACAAAATCTCAAATATGGCCAGCTTTTCTTTCTACAAGCCACAAACAGCCCTATCGAAGGAGGGTGAAAATCCTCCCCTGTCACATTTACAAAATGAGACCACTCCGTTTTTTGGGTCAGCCATTTTGAATGAAGCAATGTGTTTATGTATTTAGAATGATATAATCACCACTTAGACACGGGTTATTGATCATGACAAGAAATGGTGGGTGTTTTGTTAGGAAATTGTCATATTTGAAGAATTCTTTTCAGAGTTTACTGTCGCGGTAATTTCTGGGTCGTTTGTTGATGTTACTACCTGTATAATTGAATGTTCTTGATTATTACGATCAGCTTGTTTTCAGGAAATTTTATCACTGGTAGAAAATAAAATACGTCACCGTTTAAATCTTTGTTTTTAAACCTGTTATGACGTTTTGATGGTAGTGTGAGATTTACTTCAATCATGGTTAATACGCACTAGTCAATCAGTCAGTTCACATTTAGTTGAGAGCTTTTTTGTAAAAGTCTTAACAGGCACATTATCTTCATGAAAAATGCCAAAGCAGTTGTTATTGTAACTAAAGAAATATTTCTAGTTGAGTTATTTAAAGAGCCTTAGCCCTGTTTTTGCTTACCCACATAAAAACGCATCAAATTAAGAACATCCTTTTTGAAGTTCGTTACACACCGGCTTTTCAAAAATTAGGGCCGTTACATCAATGGCAGCCCTATTGTAGGGTGGGTGGCCAAATTCCTCCCTGTCAGAGGCAGCGTGACTCGGTTTTTAGGTCAGTTATTCTGAGTAAAATGGCGATATGTTGATGACATTCTTATTTGACCGAGAACGTGTATAAGTGGAGGTTTTAGCAGGCGTTCGGTACTTTGGTTTTGAGGTATGGTATTGTGTTGATACGCATTATTAATTTAGATTACTTTGATGTTTAGTATTTTTTTTAAATGCAAAAGATTTTTATCGCCATACAATGGCTTTCAGAACACTTTCATGTTGAAGAGAATAAAATACTTGTATGTGAATAATAATTTTGATACTTGGATGTTTATAGTCTGACCGTGATGTAGGTACTATTCATCAAATACATACTTCTTGTTTTAGTATCTACTATTATATTGTCATGACTAATTTGTTTTCTCATTGATTACTTATTTTGTGTTATCAAAAACCAGAGGTATCACAATTTCTAAAGGAAAATAATATTTAAAAAGTCAAAGAAATTCTGATTTGATAGGAATGAAGCCTCCATCACAAGGAACCACAAGGACAATGGGTTTTGTATATGTGAGTATTTCGTTAAGTATTTCTCGAAGGCTTTTGACTCCTTTCTTATTCTTTATTTTTCTCAAGAAAATAAAAAGTATCGGTATTTGAAGCCCCGACTTAAAAGATCTTTTGAACAAACGTTGGAATGCGAAATGAGTATGTGAAGATTGTTTTTTTTAGTGAGAATGATATTTTTTGTATGCCATTCCTCAAGGCGGCATTCTCGGCCCTATCCATTTTTCTTTATTTCAACAAATACAGTATAATATTTTCCCAAACGAAATTATGTTGAGACATATTACGTTTGTAATAAATGTGAGTAAAACATCCCTCTCAAGGACAATGGAATTTTGGGTCAGTTGTTTCATGTAACTACGTATGTCATTATGTTGTATATACATATGTATATAGCTGTGTAGAGAAACCCAAGACCCACGATTAGTGAAGGACGACTATGGCTCGTTGTACAGTCTTCATGAGTATGTATGTATATGTATATTAGTATAATTGTGTGTGTATTTACGCTTTTATGTAGCTTCTGTATATAATGTTTTGTTTGTTTCTTATTTTTCTGTAATAAATTGTAAGAGGGATTATTGAAACTGCTTATTATGTAGAAGTTATCTAAAGGCTTATTTATAGGTAGGTGAGTTTTACAAGTCAATGATTGCCCTATGCTTGGAGGTTCTATTGTATCTTGTGTGTGTATTACAGCATACATCTACCATATACGTCGATAGCACTGAACTATTTTTAGGTCATACAAATATTTGTTCGCGAAAATTGCATTTGTGATCAATGGCTTAGCAGACTATAGCTTGGCTATTATTCCACCAATGCCATCAATAGTACTCTTACTAGTTCACACTATATAACTATACATTTAAACATCAGTATGTATAGCACGTACAATACACTATATACAAAACATCCATCTGTTTTTACTTTTTACATAAGCATGTCTAAATTGATGGCTTACTTTCATCGTACGTGTTCAAGTATCTACTTTTTCAAAAGCGTTTGTCGTTTTTATAGTACAAGCGAGGAAAATGAGAGACCACCTGATGCCGCTCGTAAAATTTTAAGGGTAACGATACAAGCAAGTCGAAGTTTTTTTTATCTATGTTTATGAGTACCAAGTGCCCAATATAACTTGGTATATGAAGTAAGGAGCTGAATTAGTATGCAATGTCAGATGTCGTCGTGACGTTAAGTAAAACCAGGCAGAGAAGTCATTTTTTTTCTGGCACATAATGTCAAGAGTCAACATAATTTAAGTTTTCATTGTTATTACTATTAGTATCTTTTTTGTTACGTTTCTTATAAAAATAACGTAGGTATTATAATGTACGTTGTAATAAATACGAGGGAATACCCAGTTTTTATTCAAATAAATATTTTTATCAATATCAACATTGTATTCACTAATTACAAGGAATATTTGACATATAAAATGTATTTCAAATATATGCATTTGGTGACAAAAGACTCGACATTAATCATAATCCATTTGAGTAATACGTCCAAAAACGCAAAACCATCATACTTAAAGAAGGAATAAAAATGATTGACATCATTATCATCATCATCAACTGCAGGCAAACACCTACTTAAGAGATATTATACACCTCAGATGACTGAAATTTGCATCTAACCCACGGAATGATATTTCAACATAATTAACATCTGTAAATATTCCTGTAATTCACTTAAACTATAATTACCATGAAGATTTTTTGGAATATGAAATACAGCAATTTTTTTATACTAAACTCATTTAGCAAAACTGTTTTTAGTATCAATATACTACAAATAACAAACACATCTTAATGATGATATTCACAGAGGTAAAAATACATATATTAAAAGGTGTTTTAAAATATACAGAGCTTGCAAAAGAGCGAGATTAGCGCATCAGAGAAGCACTAGCAAGTATTGTGAAAGCAGATAAAATGGAAGCCAATAAAGTGTTGCTATGAACTAAATCAAATGACACGAGACACACTTTCTCAGCAGAAATATCTCAACACATGACAGACGAAGACAAAATGATTGACAACAAACAAAATATCTTCATTAAAACCAAACCCAACAAAGCCACAAAACCTTCCCATCATTGCCATTCCTAGCACGCATTTCAAGTAAAAATGTATTAAGAGATAAGGAAGAAATTCTAGCTAGCAAAATGTTCTGTCAACGAAAACTAATAATAGAGAGCGAAGACAGAAAAGAATTAGGTTAAGTGTCATACTATTCTGGGGTAAGAAATCATATAAGGTTATAATAAGATAATTACGTTTGCCTTTAACGAAGGTAAGATTACATTTCTTGATAGTTAAGGGATGGAACAAAAGGTGAGGAGTTAATCTGGCGGCGAAAATTACCTACCTTGAAGGAAAAAATTCTGCTGATAATGATAATTCAATTAAACTTAAGATAATTCAGAAACTCATCAGAGAATCTGCAAATAGTTCCAAAAGAGAACTAATTTGGACTGTAGCATATACATAAATGTACAGGCAAAGGGAATACATTATCCGCATGGTTGCTAATGAGTAACCAACTGAAAGGGTTTCTACTGACCCGTCCGTCCAGTTCATTCACTCCTTTCTAGTTTTAAGTTTTACGTCATTCGATACCTATTTATGACTAGATCTAATAGAAAACTACCCATACTTCCACCACTTTTATGGTTACAAAAGGTCTCAAGTACACAAGATAATATATAGAAGAAGAATAATACACTAAGAAAATTGCAATCCCCTTTCACTTCCAAGTTTGTGAATAACGCAGATCATAAATCAGCTGCAGATGAAATATAACCAATGGGGAGAGAGGCTTATTATGGAAGTATAAATAATGTGAAATATTCCCATGCGATCGGAAATCTATGAGCTTTTGTATTGGTTTCGTTCAGGGGTAAATAATGGGTAGTGTTACGGCCAGGGTGTGGATCAAGGCTGCTTGTAAGTTTTCTTGCTTGTTAATGGTTTGATGCCTTAGGCATTATATTTGACTGGTTTAACAATCAATGTTTTGTGAAGGCACTGTACTTTAGTACAATAATAATAATTTCAATGATTTTTGTTAGTGTTTTTGTTTCTAGTGTTGCTACATTTTCACCAGTTTCTCTATTTTGGATAGAAATGTATCTACCAGATTTGAGTATGAAACTATCTGGCATATAGGTAGCTTTAAGCGATACCTATTCGGAAGTGGTCAAACTGGTCATTACTGTAGTTGTGATTATACAATTCTAATAACTGGCCTTATATGAACACATCTGAAATAACTGAATGTTTCGTAACTATAGGCTCTTTTATTTAGATGTAATTAAAATCAAAGATATGCTATAGAAAAATATCTATGAAAGATGGCATTTTAAACTTGATCAAGTTTTTTTTTGTAAGGCGTAAAAAATGCTATCTTTTAAAGCAAATAAAAAATGTAGAATAAAATGTACTTCATAGATTCACCTTATATTTATTTATATTACGCTGAATAAGACTCATGAAGAGATACTATTTCCACATGACATTGTAAATATTCAATAAAAGAAAAACATGACCGAAACTATTGTAACACAAATGCATAGTTACTTTTTACGAGGTAACAACGGTTACCGATAAAAAGCGATAAGCACACCCTATCATATTATAGGAAGGCAATTAATATTGCAATCGGGAAAGTAAAGCAAGCCAATGTACCTACAAATGTTATCGATACAAAGGCTTAAGTTCGCTTGAGGTGTGGCCTCTAAAACTTCTCTTAAAATAGAAAGACGAAATACCAATATAACAATTGATAGAAATAATTATTTTCTAAGTAATAAAATTCATTGTCCTCATCACCATCATCATCGGCCTATTCACTATGCATCTGTGGTTAAAGACCCTCTTCTCATACAAAGAAGGCATGAGATGATGAAGGCATGAGGATTGGTAATTTCAGATTTTGTAGTCCAGGTTTTCTCACGATGTATTCTTTCACTGTTTGTCAATGGATTCTAGGTACACTTTGATGCTACTAAAAATTGTTACACATTAAGGATTTTTAAGGATGAAAATCATCAAATATTTCTTACCGCTGTGAGTGGAGGAAGTGTCAGACTCCTACGGACTAAAATCCATACAAGTCCTTTTCATTCCAGGGCTTCGGTAACTCTATTAAACAATCCCACAACCCGAAATAAATAACTTCAGATAGAAAATAAAGATACTTTTAGCTTGCGATAGAAGTAACCTTAGCAGAAATTTTCACGCTCCAGTATTTTTCATTACAAAATGAAAATGGTAAGAAACTCCCGATAATAAGCTCTAGACAGACAGACGTGGCGCTCAGACAAAATAAAATCACTGCAGGTGCAGTTTTTTAGTACAACGCTTCTGTATTTCGCTTGTTTTTTTTTTTTTTTGTGTATGGCATCTCGCAGGTCAACCTAGAAGGTTGTCGACTGCTTAACTGGGCTTGCCTGTGAAGTGCCTTAAATAAATTTAGGGCCTCCAGCTAGGGCTTAACTTACAAAACTAAGCGACTACACGCTAAGGGCACCTCCTAGTGGGGTACGGGCCTCGGCTTAGGGCGTCGCTGGAGGAGGACAGCAAGGGACAGGCTGGATCAGAATGAATTTTGATTATTATAATCGGGAATTTTAAAGCTATTAGCTCAGCTCGCGGGCTGGCTCGTCGAGCTAGGGTCGGGAGGGCATGGACAAGGTCGTCGCGATGGACCTCGGCGGCGAGGTCGATACGAACGCGGTCTGTGTTTGTGTAGAGTGCTAGTGGACCCACTGCTCTCTTGGAAGAGGGTTATAGCGTCATCGGGTATGGTGAGAGTATGCCTCGGGCGGCGAATTTTACTGATCTGGGAGGGTGCATATCCGGCGGCCGAGACGACCAGAGGGTTTGGATGGTTTTCAGCAGCATCAAAGTAATGCTTGGCGGCACGTTTCATGAACTGTTGGATGGTCGGCAGTTTGAGATCGAGATGGAGGTTTTCGTTTCGTACGTAGAAAGGGGCCCCTGTGATTTTTCGTAAGAAACGGTTTTGGAAGTATTTCGCTTGTGTGTATGTGTACATCTTTATAGTATACTAGCCGTTTTCCGTGATTTCACCCACGTCCTTCGAAACTACATAACGCTTCCTAATAAAAAGTAGCCTATGACAGACTTCAGGTTCCAAACAATCTCCGTATCAAATTTCATGCAAATCGGTTTGGCCGTTTTACTGTGAAATCGTTACAAACAAACAAAATCACTTTCGCAATTATAATATTAGTTAGGACTAGCTGTTTCAGATGGATTCGCTCACATCCTGATAGTTTCCACAGCTGGATAAAACCTATCCATTGCCTCTGATTTCAATCTGTCTGCATTTAAAATGGTCCAGTCATTTTGCAGTAAAGGCGTAAGAGACAGATAGACAGAATTACTTTAGAATATTAGTAAGGATACCCCCATTTCGCTAATTATAATTAAATTCAGATTTTTTTTTCTTTTATTTCATCTAAAAATGAACTAAAAAATAACATACTTACAGAGAGAATACTTAATTATTTCAAGACATGAATTTCAAGAAACCATCTCTGTGTGTATGTCGAGGCCACGAAACATGTGTATCTATGACGTCATGACAACACACAAATGTTGATATATGTGTGTCAAAGTACAAGTAATTCGGTAAACAGGATATTTTGTAATTATTAAAATTTAATTGGTTAACTTTAACAGTTACTTGTGGCTTTGTAACCGCGAATTATGACGGGTATAAAGTTTACTTACAGTAACAATATCCAACTAATAATATAAATACGAAAGTTTGTGTGGATGTATGTATGTATGTATTCACGCTAAAACTACTGAGTGGATATGGATAAAATTTGGTTCACACATAGTTTATAACATACACACAGTTGCATAAAAAAAAACACTAATTCAAGTTCGTCAAAACGGTGAGTTAAGTACATATTTCTTATCAGGAAGAGATTCTGATTACAAATATGTATTTATCTTAATACTAGCTCCCAGTCCCAGGGGAAATACTTAAAGTACCCGGATAAAAAGTAGCTTAAAACCTTCTCCCTCTATCTCCGTACCAAATTTCATCCAAATCGGTTCAGCTGCTCTCGAAATTTGCGCTTAGCAACACATTCAGCGATTCATTTTTATATTATAGATTGAAAATCCAATAACCTATCTAATCAAAGATTATCTTACTAAATATATTTAGTAAGCAAATCTAAGGATAGATTAATTATTGAAAATGACCGTAATTCTGGTATCAAATCTAGTTTTATGTAGTTACAATATAAAAACAAATAACGATGATAAATCCGTCCCTATCACCGTGCGAAATCGTTTCGGTTGAAATTCTATTGTTTATATTACAAGATTATGTGAGAAAATACTGTAAGGTAGTATTTTAACCTAATAATATTAAGAAGCATTCGTTTGTTTGAATCTAGAGAATAATCTTTGGTAATAATAATATCCAGACCGATTTTCAGTCACGGCAGCCAATCTCAATGGAGACTAGACGTACGCAGAAGATATTATAGTGCACAAGTGCTTGCGCAAATACAGGTGCACTCTCTATTCCCTCACACTCATAGTATGATAGGTCAACATTTCCCGAGAAGACATCAGGCATAGGACTGACGCTTTGCGTGCTCTCCACAGCACGGAGAGGTCTCGTTATGTTAAGAAAATGGTCACAAATCTATGAACTGGCCGCATCTAGCGCAGCTTAACCTATCTGATCTATCGATCAACACGACTGTTACTTAGCTACGAGCCCTTTAATGTTTAGTTTGGGTCCGTATTATGCCATGTTTAAAAGATCCAAAGGCCATTGTGAGGAAGAGATAGAACTACAGACAGATAGAAGCGTCCCTTTTTAATCGATTGCCGAAGTAGGATACGGTTTTGCAATGGGATCTGATACCAAAGATTGTTAGGCTATGTTCAGACTTCATAATCTTTCCCGTATATTGTATACAAGATTTTATTGAAATGTCAGTGTCAATAGAAAAAGAACAAATAGTTTAGAATCAAATTTCGAAAATTCATATACAGGAAGAATAATGCCGTCTGAATATCGCCTTATTTTTGAAAAAAACATATTTTCACGGAATACAAAAGCTATATGTGTGGCGACCAAACGATTTTTGCGAATCGAATTTTCGTGGAATCAGGTGTTATCAACGCGTGGGCGGTACCGAGGGAAAAAGCTAGTTCTAGATCTATTTTAGAAAGTGCGTTGATCGAGTGTTGTGTAAAGATTTGGACTGATGTAACAGTCAAATAAATCAGGTCTAGATTCCATTTTGTTTTTAGTAGTACGTGGAACGATTTTATAAAAAAAACTGGCCCAGTTTTCTTCTGAAATTTTCACGGGGAAAAGAAAGAAACTGAATCAAAGTTATTTGAGATAGAGAACTGATTTAGGCTATATAATGTGTCAAATAAAAATAACTAATTACATTTTGTATACCCTAAAACAGTTGGTACACAGACAATTACACCATATTATCACGCATAAGTTTTAATTATAAACCTTTCAAGTAAATAGATTTACTAAATAACTTTTCAACATGGCATGGTTTCTACGAGTATTTAGTAAGGTAAAATCAACAATAATCTAGTAATCTATTGCAATCAAGTGCAAAAAGAACGAAAGGGACAACATTATACGACTTGTAATGTGATAAAAGAGCAAAATCATTACTCACTTATCACAAGTGGCTTACTATCTATAGAAAACTAATCTACCTTTACACAATAGTCTATCACTGACAATACTAAATTATAGCCACATTCATTTATAGATCGACTCCTTATGCGCAGTCGCAAGCGCACTCAATCGTGTATTGACAGTTGTTTTGATTGGAATAGTATTGCCAGTATACAACGTCCCATAAACGAGGGAAAAAGGCTAAAATTTATGTTAATAATATAATTTGGTACAGAGATAACTGAGTCGAATAAATAAGTGATGATGATAATTGCGATGATTACCGATTAATTAGAGATAATAATGGTAGTATTTCAAAAGCAGTTGAAGTAAGTAAAAACCTTGATAGGTTTAATCAAGTAGATGTACCTATAAAGCACGTTGTAACTAAAATTAAGCTAATGGCTTCCGATTCACTGAACTTAAGTATCTATTCAATCGTGTAGCGCTCTGATCTCAATTTATTACTCTTTTTAGGGTTCCGTAGTCCGACAAGGAACCCTTATAGTTTCGCTCTGTCCGTCTGTCTGTCTGTCTGTCTGTCTGTCTGTCTGTCTGTCTGTCTGTCCGCGGCATAGCTCCGTGGTTTTTGTTACTAGAAAGCTGTAATTTGGTACGAATATGTATATTGATCACGCCGAGAGAGTGGTAAAATAAAATTTTGAAAAATATTTTTTTTTAGGGTAGCTCCCAAACATGTGCAGTAGGGATGAATATTTTTTTTCTCGCGTACCCCTTCGTGTGGGGTATCGTTAGATAGGTCTTTCAAAAATATTATGGGTGTGTGAAGACCATTTTTCGGTTAAGCGAGCCATTTGCGAAATATCTAGATTTTAAGTGAAATGTTTTGTTCGATACGAGTTACCCCCCCCTCTAACTTTTGAATGGCTGTACCTAGAAATGTGAAAAAAATCTAAGACGTAGCACATGTAATGAACTTACAAGGAAAACTATCACGGCTAAGTAGGCTTAACCGGTTACAGAGTTATAGTCGACTAACTGAGACCTACTACGGAACCCTACTGCGCGTGGCCCGACACGCACTTGGCCGGTTTTTTTTAATATTACAGTAATATCGGCACTATTTAGATCGAATATTTCTTTATACATCGCATCAAAATATATTAAATTCTTATTCTTATTGAATTCTTTTTTAGTGAAGCGTCTCTATATTTAAAACTACCAAAATAAGTGCAGAAAGCAGATAATTACGAAACTGATAACCTATGAAATCCTTGTGACAACAACTTTGAAGGAGGCCTCTCAACATGTAACATTGCATGAAAAACGGGTATCATTATTTCCCTAAGTTCGGGAAATTCAAACGACGTGTGGCATCACCAATGCGCGTGGGCAGCGGCATTTGTTTGTACTAGTCAATCTGTTTTGAGTGTGGTAACCGTCGATTCGCGCGCCCGTTCGTTACCGCACAGTTTCATAAAAATATTTCAAATAACGGAAGCTTGAATGAAAGAAAAAAATACTACTTTAAATCTAAGATTATTTTTGATTTATTGGAAAGGTGTGGGATATTTTCATCTATCTGAATTGGATGATGCCATATGATTTTTAGCTATTAATAGGACCGCAGCTCTTTTGATGTCATCGAAGTAAAGAGATTTAAGGTGGGAACTATTCTTATTAGGTACCGTTATAGATATTAGTTCTATGTTACTTTATTTTGGGATAGGGAAGAACAGATTTGAGGTATCAAAAGAACTGTTATGATCATAGTATTTGCTTATCAACCATATTAAATGAAAGCTGATAGATAGCCTTTGAAATGTCTACAATTGTGAAATTAGTCATTATTGAGGACAGGGTTTCGAATTTGATGACCTTGTATGCATGATTTATTTTTATATAAAAAAAAAACGTTAGCCTAATTAGTAAATCACTATAATAGTCATTCTAGCATGTGAACTATAATTAAAATGAATGGATCTTTTATGACTAAAAATAGATACGATGCTACGATAAATGTTACATAGACACGTCACAGTATTGTTGTAAGAAACACACATGCTAGACAATTAGTAGCAGTAATAAAAAGTCGTAATTATGATGCTATAAACTCATCAGTCACACTGTTTTGTTAGGACTATATAGCTCTATTCAAAATAAAAGCTACTTGGGATCTTATGGATGTTAAGAAACTGAAAGTAGAAACTATATTTGAAAGAAAATGAAAATTGTTAGCTTGAAGACAATTCATCTGCCTAATTTATTCCCAACTAGGTTGGGGTGGCTTGTGTTTTACATGGAGCTACTACCTATCTGAACTCCACAACCCAGTTACCGGGTAACACGGTACCCCTTGGTAAGACTAGTGATCAGACCGTCTGGCTTCTGACTACCCGTAACGCCTGTCAAAGATCTACAAATGAATACCAGGACCAACAGCTTATCGTGCTTTCCGAGGCATAGTCAGCCATCCACGGACCGACCGCAGCTTAACCTTTGGTCGGTCGAACAGTGCGCTTGTTACTTAGCCACAAGCTAGAAGCCAATTTTTCTTCTTCTGCAAAATTGTTCTGAGTGTTTAACACATAGAAACTTGGTTATGGTGAATAATATTGTTTTCAAACCTATACAATACTATCGGTACCTAAAAGGTACGTCACAATAAGGAAACTAGTCGTTATAAAATATTATTACAAACTAATAATCATTACTGTCGAAGTCCTTAATACGAGCATAACAATGCCCATACACACAGGTATTGTCCAATGAATCAATATTAATATATCAAGGAAAATAATAATAATTCTAAACACCGTGTGTTGAAAAAAAAACTTGCTCACTATGTAAATAGGAAAATTCAAATTGAGGTAAATTTTGCGAGTAACATAAATATAATTTCACATTCAGCAAAGATAATCATAAAACTGTGTGAGACAAATCAAGCCCGGTTAAGCAATCGACAACCTTCTAGGTTGACCTGCGAGATGCCATACAAAAAAAATGTGGAAGACAAAATAAGAGATAGTAAGCTGAGCTAGACGAATTTGAAAAATGTGGAAAATAGACTAGTAGATACTAATAATATACTAGATACTACATCTAAATTAACTCTCAATTCAGAAGAGACTAAACTGAATATGAAGACGAATTGTCAAGAGAGATCAAATAGGAGTAATCAGGACGGCAGTAGATATCCTTAATTAATATGATTAATGTGAGAGTAACTCTGTCTGTCAGTCTATCTATCTGTTATGCTCTCAAAGTAAACCCGATATCGATGAAATTTAGTACAGTGAGGGACTTAAACCTGGGAATATGTGTGATAGTTGTTGCTGGGTACAGGATTCAGTTTTTTAGGAAGCGGGCAAAACCTTGGAGAACAGCTAGTATATTATAAAACATTCTAATTACCACTTGTTTACAGTGAAACCTAAACTTACGTTTCTAACTAACTTATGTATTTATTTTCCTTATTTCTTCTTCCTTGTTAATAGCTTACAATTCAGGATTTTCCACACTCGAATGGAAACCAAGCAAACTGAGAAAGACCGGTGTTTATAGAAGACACAAGTTTTTTTTTCATATCTTGGGTATGAAGTGTTCAGTTCAATTTAGAAAGCTTTTAGGATACTTATCATCAACTCAAAAATAAATGAATTATGGTGACGATGATAAATGTAGTTGAAATGGTGAACTTGAAGTATGATAACTAAAGAATAGAGAAGATTATATTATAAAAGTGCATATTATCAATTTTAATGGGTTTAATTTTATATGAGACTAGCTGTTCCTCGTGGTTTCACCCGCGTCCCGAAGGAACTACTTCACACACCCGAATAAAAAGTAGCCTAAAACCTTCTCCAGGGTCCCCTCTATCTTCGTAATAAATTTTATCCAAATTGGTCGAGCCGTTTCACGCGTGATGCCGTGACCAAGGAAAATAGGGCTTCATTTATATATATATATATAGATTTTTGCTTTAGTTAGTAATGAAACAAATACTGATAATATTAGTATGTCTATCTTACATAAATCATAAGAACACACACCAAAAGAATGTCAATAATTAACACATAAAAGAATTACTGACACAAAGCTTCCTAAACTGACGTCACATCACCTGTCAAGGAAACTCATTGACAGTTGTGTTAGGGTGCCCCATGCCCAATCAAAAATGTACCACATTACATTAATCACAAGGCATAAAATAGCATTTTCATTACATTGTTAGTCATAATTTTTTGGTAGCACACTTCGTATCGATTTGGCGTTGTGTTTTGTGTCAGACATTAGTTTGAGCGAAAAAAATGACAGAGTGAATGGGGATTTCCTAGTCATGGTTCTATATGCGTATGGAGTATAAAAAATATTGATTAAAGCTATCCGTCCCACTGGATTAACTGAAGCTCAAGCAAACGTTGAACCCAACCCAGAATAATAATGATGAAACACTCAGAAATTACTCACTACAGAAATTAACTAAAATAGGACGAATATGACACATTTTAATTGACGCTAACAGATCATAGGAGTTTAACGAATTTCGTGGTAACATAGACGAGTAAACTCACATATAATAACATCAAAATTACACGGAAAATATACGAAAGACACAGGGAATCTAATCACATCGATTAAATAAAAAAACAGCATACATAATCCCTTAATCGTTGCACGCCCTCCACGCAATTATGTACCTTTGAGCCGTTGTTAAAAGCACTATTCTCCCTTGCACACACATAGGGCAACTCCCGCTCCCTTGCACTACACATCATGGCATCACTCACAATACTAATATTTTTAAATTTTTAAATAAAGAATTACTCACGCAGCAATGCTTTTTGAAAGCGGCCAGCGTTCCATTGACGCTTGGTACTTCATGTTTTCAATCTGCTTTTTGAGTGCTTCTTTGTCCATGGCTGCAAGAATACTAGGGTCCATCGCGCAGAATCTGTGGTGTAAAACACGCACACATAGTTAGTGTATACTGTGTCTGTGTGAGTGAGGGACGACTAGCGTACAGTCGTGCACACAGTGGTCTCGGGAAGATTATATTATATCGTAATTTAATGCTACTGTAAACGGAGCGGTAAATATCTATTGTGATATTTATTGTTCGTGATATTATTTTTTGTGTTGTATGAGTACTATTTTTTTGTTAAGTTTTTGTTCTCTAATCAGAAACACAATTATGTTGTAGGTTTTAAAATTTTAATTTATATAAAATTAGTCGTAATAAAAGTAGTAAGTCGATTACGTAATATGTATGCATGTATATAGGTACATAGAATATAGCTAAAATATATTATGATATATATACATGAATAAATATATTAATACTTAATTAATACCTAATTAAAACTTTAAAAACATGTTACTTTTCTCACTGGAAATGAAGTCAAAAGTTGGTTACTACATGGAATAATTATCATAGCATACAATATCTGAGAATATAATAATGTATAGTGACACGCTACATAGCCTATTTTGATCTCTTGAAAATAACTACATAATAATTATATTTTTACCCTCTATTTCATAATGATACTCATTTCCATTTAATTTTGTTTTACCTTCTAACCTAATTAAAACCACACCACACAATTAATTTAAATTGAACACTTCTGTTACACATTGTACCATAGCGCTATCTCGTTCCAACGTTAGGGGAAAACCGTCTATGTGTGTGTAGGCGTATATGTGTAGGTGATGCGCGCGCAGAACTTCACAGTTTCTATGACAACCCCTTTAGGAACACTGAAGTTAGCTTGCGCAAAGTTAGTTAGCGCATATTCATTTGAATATAGACTTTATTGCGGAGTATTTAGAGTTGAATTTAATTTTATATATCAATTGTAAAATTAATGAATTAAAGCGTAATGCCCTGTAGTTCTTGGCGTTTTGTACACCATTATTCTTTGTTTTCGGACGGCTGTCATAGAGGGCTCTGTACGTGGCCATTGTAAGCGTTCGGATACGCGCATCGCAAGATATATTGAACATATTTTTTGGCTCGAACTGTAAAGCTTCATAAGGCCACAGAATTAAACAATTAGGCCACTAATAAGACAGATACCTATTAAACTGTCGTCATGAGGAAAAAGGCTCGTAAGTTACTGTTAGTAGGTATTTCGCCACCGACTTCTAGAGCGATGTTTTGGTCGACAAGCGTTTAAATAAAATGTATTATTCTCTTTTCAGCGTTTTCGGAAGTCGGTTTTTTATTATTTTTTTATTTTTCGCTTTTCAGTGTCTCGATCTTTTCAGTATAAATTTCGGGTTCTAAGACCTACACACACGTGAAAGTAGAAAGTACAAAACACATGGCGAGAACCTCCTTCTTTTTTTGAAGTCGGTTAAAAAAGGCCGTAACTTACATTTATTTTTCTGATTCCAAATATGTATTTTACTTAGTTAAATATACATAAAAATATAAGTCGCGTTCTTTTTTCTTATGACGGCAGTACAGTTTAAACCAGGATTGAAACTTATGACTTAGAAATTATGAATCATTGCCCGGATCGGCTCAATCCTTAATTAGATAATCACACAACAGTTTCGAATGAATTGGGATAATTTAAAAACAGATAAAAAAATACCAATCGAATTGAGGACCTCCTCCTTTTTAAAGTCGGGTAAAAAATAGAAGATTATTTATCAATTTGTCTCCCACCAAATTAACAGTAAGCCACAAATAAATTACTAAATTAATCACAGCTCAAGAAGCAAGAAATCTTGAGATAATAATTAATTAAAAAGTACAATGGGAGAGATAAGATTTTTATTCAGATAAAAACAATAGGTTCCTCTTATTTTTTATAATGCAAACACTGGGAAAATGTTGGGAGAGTTCACCGAGGTTATTTTATTTTAGCTTTTAATTTATGCATCATATTTAAGCCTCGCGGGCTTAAATGGGTTCGTAGTTAAAAACAGCTGCGTTGACCAACCGATTTGAAACGTAAAGCAGTGCATAGCACGGTCAATCTATGGATGGGTAGGTTAGTGAGTTGAAATTAAACGATGAATTAAAATGAAAAACCACAGAAGTATAGTAATTTTCACATACGAGCTGCTGATGCCTTTTTTGTATGAAAACTCGAGACTGTTGTTTTTACCCTGCAGTATAAAAAACAGATTGAAATAATGCACAATTTTACATTTATGTCAATCAAAGTGGGAAATGTTTATTAACGCTTCCAACGATATACTGTGTCGATGTTTATAATATAAAATTATTAAACAAAGATTGAAACACGTGCTGTTTTATAAATTAATATGTAAAGTTGATTGTTGAACGAAATTGATATTTAATTGTATAATCATACTAACTGTTTTTCGCGATTTCACCTGCATACAAAGTGCTTTTCGACTCCCACTGAAAAATTACTATTATAAACAACATAATGTCAGATGTAATAAAACATTCCAGACCGATTTCGGACAGGGTGACCTATCTCAATGAAGATTTAGCCAGGTACGCAGGAGATATTATAGTGCACAAGCTGTTGAACAGACACTGGTGCACTCTCTATTCCCTCACTCTGATAGTCCCATGGGTCGGCAATCCGATACGACCGGGGAAAGATCTAGTGCAAGACCGACAGCTTTACGTGTTCTATGGGTCTCGCTATGTTAAGAAAACGGTCATCCATCCATGGACTGACTGTGGCTAGCACAGCTAAACTTTGCTAATCTGTCGATCCGCACGACTACCTAGCTACGAGCCCCTCAAATGTCAATGTCTGATGTATTACGGTTTACGGTTTAAGACATTTATTTTCTCAAAAGATTACATTAATCACTTACAGAGAAAATACAGTAATAAGTAAACATAGTAACCGATTAGCGATTTTAGTAGGGTAGATGTTAATAATTTTTTGTGGAGTTTGTGTATATAGTAGTAAGTGCGCCCATAGGTGCGCTGCAGCGCGAACAATACTGTTTATTAAGGCTTATGACACATTACATTAGAATAAGGGAGAATTGAACAGTTTTTTTTTTTCTTTTAGCATTTTACAAAAAAGGATGTGCTTTCATAGGGACTAAACGGTTGCAGGCTATTTAATTTACGGTTAGTTCGTTTTCAAAGTTTTAGTAAAATTATGTTCTTATCCATAACGTGAGAGATCCTTTAAAATGTGGCGTTTTAAAAGTTTCTTAAAAGTTGATAAGCGTTTAGCATCTTTTATGTCTTTAGGTAATTTATTATAAATCTGGGCTCCTTTGTACAGAATGCTCTTTTTTCCGTAGTTAGATTTCGGTGGTTTGTATTACTAAGTTAACACTAGACACTAACAGTCCTGCTTACCATAAACGGTGGCGATATCGCGGAAGTACGAACATGGATCGTTATCAGGGGACCTTACCCTAAAACTATATGTTTGACTTGATAATAGGGTTGCTACGCAAATGACTACCATTTATAACTACTATAGCTATTATTGAATTACAGGTATAACTGCTGGGTGGTATCGTAGTTGCAATTGCATTCTCCACGCAATGCATTCGAATCACGTATAAAAAAAACTTTTTTTTACAAAAAATAGAAATCACTTCAAAAACACTACAAATTGAAAAATAACTTTTATCTGGTGAAATGCTTGAGTACCTACTAATCGTTCTAGAAGTCGAAATTACATCGTCCACGTAAACAAAAATGTAAAAAAATAATCATGAAATGAAAACTATTGGGCCCAACTATCTTAAATGTTACCAAATGGCAACTATTCCGCATCAAATCAAAGAAGAATCACGTAAATCGGATCAAACAAATAGACCAGTAGAGAAAGTTATTTAAGCTTTAACTGACTGACTTAAATGTAATCTTCTATACATATAAAATGCTTTGTCCTGAATGACTGACGGATCAACGCACAGCCTAAACGGCTGATCGTAGAGACCTGAAACTTGGAGCGTGTATACTTCGTAAGACGTAGGCATCCGACAAAAAAGAATTTTCCTAAATTCTACCTCAAAGCGAGTGAAAAAGGTTGTATGAAACTTTGTCTTTTTTAATTTGAATTCGTATAGCCCACGTGGGCGAAGCTAGTATAATTATAAATCAAATCAAATCGTTTTTATTGTGGGCATAGGTTATACAAACAGATGTTTAAAAATATATATATATAGATCCATTATGTCCTGCCTGTAAGGCATACAATAAAATATTAATGAACAATAAGGCACAGAATTGTATAAACTTCACAAGAAACTTTACTTAACTAAAAAAGTGAAAAAATAGAAACAAAACTTATAAAATAGGCTTGAGGAATACATTACAATAGGTATCATTTATTTATTATTTATTTACAAAGCTATATATAAATATTATATAATAGCTAGTTAGAGCACGTCCCTCGTTAATACTGGCAGCTTCTATAAAACCAAAAGGATGAGCTGGTTATTGTTAGTTACACCAGTTTTTCACAGTTTCACCGGCATCCCAAAGGAACTACTTCGCACAACCGGATAAAAACTATCCTATATGTTAATCAAGATTATAAACTATGTGCATGAACCAAATTTCATGCAATTTTTTGCGTGAAAGAGTAACAAACATACATCCATACATTCTTACAAACTTTCGCATTTATAATATCAGTAGGATGAGTAGGATACAAAGTAAGGAATTAACCAAATAGTTACCAGAGATCACTTATGAACTAATCACAGATCTGTATTCGATACTAATACAGACCCAGTTACTTTGAAAACACTCTACAATTTCATAACTCCTAGTTCAGTGCAAACAGACGTCTGGAAACGTGATGAACTTAAATAGGGATGTAATTTGATTTGCTAGTACGGAAGCTTCGCAAATATATCCATGAGCAAATTTGTACATACATCTGAACTAATATTATTAATGGAAAGGTCTATTTGTCTGTTTAACCCTTAAATCCGATTCTTGGTTAGGCGTCTTTTTTAATATGACATTCTGTTCTTTCTTTTTCTCTTTTCTCTATTTTCTATCTTTTCTCTATTTTCTCTCTCTTCACTCTCTTTTCTCTCTTTTCTCTCTATTCTCTTTTTCTCTCTTTTCACTCTTTTCTCTATTTTCTCTCTTTTCTCTCTTTTCTCTCTTTTCTTTCTTTTCTCTCTTTTCTCTCTTTTCTCTCTTGTCTCTCTTTTCTCTCTTTTTTGTGAGCTTAGTCATCTGTTTTATGGTTTCTTCCGAGCCTGATACGTGGGGAGAAACTTCTAAATACCTCTTTCCTCAATAAAGGAGATACCAAAATTAATAAAGGGTGCACAAAATCTTTGCTTAATAGTGCTACGATTCTATAAAGAGTTGATGTTAATCCAATAGAACGTAATGTAGTTGCTATAATCCTGATCGTAAAAGGGACCTTGGCATAGCACAATTTTTGCCTGAAAATTTTGTTAAATTTATTCAGCCAAAAGTTGAATACATCATTCAAAACATAGCGTACAAGATAAAACTCAGTTTATCTTATTTTTATTTAAATCAGCCTTGTGGGTGAAAACTTTTCGAGAGACCGGACAAACCAACCTTCAGATAGAGACAGACTATTATTTTTAATATATTTACAAAACGGCTAAACCTTTGTTAATAAGATTTATATGGGAACACCTATGAAATATGACTTAACAAACAAAAAAAGAATTATCAAAATCGGACTACACTATCTGTAAAAGGTTATGCGTGGTCATACATAAAAAAAATATATACGCGTCGATTTGTAAAACTCCTCTGTTTTTTTTCATTAGTTAATAAAAGAATATACAAAGGTTTTGCTTATTCCAAGAGAAATATATTTTTTACGCCAAAAAAAGACTTAGACAAAGTCTTATAAGCAAACTGAAGAGCTAAATAACTAACTACATAGTACATACAAGATAATTTAAAGTCTGTTGTTGTATCTCTTTAAAGTCTCGAAGGAGCAATGAGCGGCTCTCAAAGTTTTTATTACGAACAAAAATACAACTTTTTAATACAAACTGAATTCTGAAAAAAAAAACTTAGGAATTGTTCTGAAGTTTCACGTATAAAACAAATTCAATTGTTTTATGAAGATAATCCAGTACCTAACGAGAACAGAATCTGTGTTTTCTTTACGTATTTTTTTGTTAGGTACTTGTTTTTTTTTTATTCTTTAAGGTGATTCAACTGACTTCTGCCCGCGACTTCATCTGTATAGAGAATAGGGTTCCGATACCGGTATAAAGTGTCTTAAGCCGTGCTAAAAACTTGAGCCAAATGCAGCCATTTTTGCATTACTGTCTTACACAAACTTAATAATAATATTATTTTATTTTGTTGTACGAGGGATGTACTTTTTCATTAACATGTAAAAAAATCGATGTGTAACCTATCCCACTAGCAAAAATAATTTAAATAAGTTCAGCTGCATAACAATGATAGTGCTACAGACAAATAGATTGACCTACATAATTGCTTTTGTATGTAAAATATATAATATCATGACATAGTATAACAATTAAATCTGATAGTTAGACATAATGGCCTTATAAATAAAAAAAAACAACACACATCTTTTGAAACACGACATCAAAACTGGAACTCTTCACAATAAGACAAACCGGGCCATCTGGAGGACACAGTAAACGCCGACAAACAAACGAATCTTGTTTAGTAAATACTACTGAGACTAACACAAGTGTTGTGCTCGAGTTCCTGTGAAAATCTCTGTAAATAAAGACATGCTATTGTGTTGTATATGAGAAACATTCGAATGCACAATTTATTTTAGCTATTTTTAAAGACTAAGGAAAGTACATAACTTTTTTGAAGACTTCATTTACAATAAGATTAGAAAAACTTCCAAACTCTTTTTGCAGTTTATTCAACCAAATTTGAGGTCTATTCTATACTGATAAGGATGGTGTTGGAAGCAAAATAATGTTTACAATACCAAATATATTCTACGTCTGTTTTTGTCATGTCACCTTAGCGATAGAGTTTTAAATCGTTTGAACAAACAGTAAATAAACGCACCCTCGTTTAAATGTCTAATCTTATTATAAATGAAGTATAGTCAATTAAAGGTGCACTCTCTATTCCCTCACTCTCATAGTTCGGTGGATCGGCAACCCGACACGACCGGGCAATGATCAGGGGCCTTACCATCACGTGCCAAAACAAGATTATTTTCGTTATGAAAAAGAGACGGAGCCATACAACGTTAGTAGCTGTGTCACGCTCTCAAACTTGAATAGTGATTGCAAAAACACGTGGTGGTACAGCGCCAGGTGCAGGACTGACAGCTTTACGTGCTCTTCGAGGCACGGAAGGCTTTCGCTATGTTAAGAAAACGATCACCTATCCATGGACTGTCCGAAGGGCAGCTTAACTTACTAATATATTGATCCGCACAGCTGTTACTTAGCTACGAGCCCTTTTTCTTAATTTCTCGGTAGTTTTTAATTTATGAATACCGTCCTAGGATATGAAACCACATACAAAAAACCTAACGGATATTATTCTGCATGAAACTACCGGCACACAACAGCCAATAACCCAAAGCCAATAAGGAAACATGATCAAAATAAATGGCTTGTCAAATAGAATCGAGTTGTGGGAACCGAGCCCTTTTCTCTAGAGATATATACGGCCTACTCGGCTCTAGAGAATTATATATCTTACTAGCTTTTCGCCAGCGGCTTCGCCCACGTGGGCTATACGAATCCAAATTTATAAAAAAATACAGAGTTTCATACATTCCAACTTTGCCCCCTTTGTTCACCCTCTTAGGGGTAGAATTTCGAAAAATCCTTTCTTACCGGATGCTTACGTCATACAAGGAACACACCCTCCAAGTTTCAGGTCTCTACGATTAGCGGTTTAGGCTGTGCGTTGATCCGTCAGTTATTCAAGACAAAGAATTTTGTATGTATAGATTATTTTCGACATCGAATCATTTACATTATCATGTCTTGTCTGATGATAATCATAATAAATCGTAAAGGACAAGAAAAAAACAACTGAAAATCTACCTTAAATTATTCATGTTAAGTTAGGCTTTCATTTGTTCTTTATGAATATGTTATACGATTAACTGAGATATTGATTTTTTTTGCGTAAGATTGGAATAGGATATTTACACCACTAATCAATTGTCATACTTTTAATGAGATGTAGAAATACCACAATATTAATAAGTTACAGTTTGATAATCTCTTGTTTAAAACCTTGAATAATTTCTAATTAGGTAAGATTTCTAACCAACTTTTGACTTCATACAGTTGTAAATTAAAATTACGATTTCATTTTTAACAATTTACACATTAAAAAATATATGTATATTACCTTGATCTTTATAGAAAAATAATTCATAGGTACCAACTTTATTTTTATATATTTTATGTTGTCACAAATATAAAATATCTCTTAAAATAATTATTCCAGCAAAACACTCACTGTATTATCTTTTACAAGACGTCGCATCGCTCGAGTACTTCTCATACAATAAAAACATAAGACCTTACCTTTTTGCTAATTGCTTCTTATTGTTCCTCTTCGCTCTCTGAGCTTAGTGTAGTCCCAGCTTAACCTGCTGAAGCAGCCGTTGCAGCCGTCTGAAACATGATTTGCAATGAATATTTTAGCCACGAATAGCCAGGAAGGAAAATTCAATTGTTTTTACCCAGTCCATCCTTACTGTAATATGTAATATTGCGAAAGTCATTCTGTCTGTCTGTCACGTTTTCACAGGAAAATGGCTGAACAGATTAAGGTGAAATTTGGCTTGTAGATAGCTTGATCCCTGGAGAATCCCAAGCTATCTCCAGACCAAATTTCACCACCAGCCAGCCAGAATATTTAGTTGTCATGTCATATAATTGTAATATGGTTTGAATTATCATTACTGTCGTTATAATTGAGAAAGTAACTCTGTTTGTATGTATATAAACCTTTCACCACTGCTGCTTCTTGCCAGCCACTAGACAGCAGTGAAGAGTGCGCGTTTTGGGCGTGCTGTCGTAATGTCTAATATATTTTGACGTGAAAAAGTACTAGTTTAATTGGTCAAATTTCAATACCAGTTTTTGAGATTCAAAGCATAAAGATGGAAGCTATTTAGATGACATTTGTATGGAAATAGATTGAAACCAGGGTAAGGGTATGGGATATTTTTTATCCGGGTGAAAGAAAGAAGAAAGAAAGAAAAAAACATTTACTGACCTAACATAAGACAATCACAATAGGGAATAAAAAAAAATACATAAATAAAAAGGTGCGAAGAGTATTTGCCTAAGTCAGAGAGTGAAACCGCGGGAAACAGCCAGTAATATTTTTAATACGAAAGTTATAAAAAAAAAACATTTTCAAGCAAAATATGTGTTTGGATAAAATTTGGCACACATAAATTTTTTACTGAAAGTCTGAATCCAATTTGGAGATCATGCAGGCAAAGTCGTGGGCAAAAGTTGGGGAGTAAATTATTGTAGAGAGAAGGGGATTTAATATTCAAGGCCAAGTTCACCGAAACATGGTTACCTAATCGGCCTGTTAAATAAAAACGTGCTTTAACCACGAAGCGGGAATTTTCATGTTATGCACTTCTTGGCCAACCCCGGATTGGTAATCGACCGTTTTAGAAATAAAAAAACCCAAATGATTAGTTGTCCATCGTAAGGAAGAAGTTTGAATTTATAGTAAACAGCTGTTTTCAGTTGATTAGGCTGTTATATTCTCGGTGAACATGTGAGGAGCTCGTGGCTAAGTTACAGCCGCACGGTTCGACCGATCAAAGGTTAAGCTGCGCTTGGCGCGGTCGGTCCGTGGATGGGCGACCATCTATGTCATAGTGAGACTCCTCCGTGCCTCGGAAAGCACGTTAAGCTGTTGGTCCCGGCTGTCATTTGTAGATCTTTGACAGTCGTTACGGGTAGTCAGAAGCCAGAAAGTCTGACAACCAGTCTTACCAAGGGGAACCGTGTTACCCGGTAACTGGGTTGTGGAGGTCAGATAGGCAGTCGCTCCATGTCAAACACTGGTACTCAGCTGCATCCGGTTAAGACTGGAAGCCGACCCCAACATAGTTGGGAAAAGGCTAGGCAGATGATGATGATTCTCGGTGAACATGGGCCTCAGTAATTTTAATGTTTATCAAACTATAGTATCATTAACGTGTTTTTAACGTAGATACGATCTTTTCAAGTAGGTACAGTACTGTACAGGAGGCAATCTATACTAATCTGATTACCAAATAAGTTTCCCAAGACACTTGCGAGGTTTCAAAATTCATTAAACTATGCGAAATCTCTTGTTTTTTCTAATTTTCTTACGAAGTCCGTATTTTCATTTTAATTGTAATACCCACTGTGGAGATAGTGCAGAATATTAAACAAAAAAAAAACTGGAAGAAAAGAATACCTAAATAAGTCTCTCATTGATATCCGATATATATATAAGTGATATATGATATATATATAAGTGGAGAAGGTATAATTTATTTCAAACACGATTATTTAATAGTTTGATCAAATCAGGTATATGCTATTCAACTCAATCTTTGTGAACAATATGACAACACACACACACACTCACACAATTTAAACCACCTATACCTATACATGTAACCACGGCTCACATTGCATTGCTACTACTAACCACAATGAATGATCTACTCTACAGTATCATTCTATTTTAGTTTATGAGATAAAACATGTAGGTATAGCCTGTACCAATTGATTCTACGAAAAATGTAAACGAAATCATAACCTTACCATAGGTACTTAATATTATAAATCCCAAAAGAGAAAACGAAAACTTTCTCTGTCTGTGTGTCTGTTATGTCTTCAAACCAGTTAAACCAATTTTGATGAAATCGGTATGGAGATACATTGAAGACAGAAATTCCATTAGAACTCCCACGAAACAGCGAAAAAACTGAAAGTTCACCATAAGTAGCCCTTATTCAAATATACAACAATGAATACCATTAATTGAAGGTCAATTAAAATCGATAGTACTTTTAAACCGTTCTCATAACAGTACCTAAGTATAGTACAGTTTAATTTCCCATGGGGAAATGCAATCCCATGAGCATGATAATATTCCTTTCACCTTGAATGCATGCTGCCACTGTCACAACGCTTATTTAAATAATGATATGGGGGCATAAATAGGTATGCTGCACGCGACCTATTAATAAATTAAATGGGTACTTCAAAAACCTTTTTTTCGAAATAAGTGGAATTTAAAATACCAGCCAAGTGCTAGTCGGACTCGCACACTGAGAGCTCTGAACTTTGGAAGGAAAAATAAAGTCGCGAAAAAATTTCTGATTACACCAAAACTCTCTCTCCTTTCATTTAAAATACATATTATGGATAATTTGTAACCCTACAAAGAATAGACAAAGACATCCCATTTTTAGGGATGGGAAATCATCAAATGACTCCACCCGCTGTGAATGGAGTGGAAGTTTTAGGCTCTAACCGACTAAAACCCATCCATGTTCCTTCCTTCACTCTTTGCTTTCCGCGGTAAATCTTTCGAACAACATCGCAGCCCATGAAAATGTTATTTAAAAAACCTTTTTATATAACAAAGTGGTATTAAAAAATTATAAAGCAGTCCAGATCCAGAAGTTGAAAGTGTTACAACCCCGTGCCCAAGGTCTCCGGCTGCTTGATCATTGGTTGTTGCAATTCCATGTCAGGACCCGTCAGGCGTATTTGAGAAAACTCTAACACCAGGGCTTGTTAGGTTAGTAAAAGCTGCAGCTTATAAGTTACGGGGAAGAAGAAAGAAACCCGATTTGTGGAGATGGTGGTTAGCTGATGGTGTGTTTGATCCTTAACTATCGAGTACAGTATTCTAGTATTAATTGCTGGGTCGGGAAAAGGGTTGTTGAGTTTTCCTTTGAAATTTTTGTTGTATTAAGAAAGTTTTGGAAAAATTTTACCGCGTCCGAAGTCTTGACTCGTTTCTCTTTGATAACAAGACTCTCCTTATTACAATTATCATATACCTCTGCCTATCCTATCAGAGAACAATCGTGATATTATGTTATCATTTATAACTACAAAGTGTTGGCATGAAGTCCAACAGTAGATTTTAGAATAGGAAGCCAAAATTTTATATTCCAAAAATTTGAAACAAAAAAAAAAACAGCAAGTTAAAGTTCAATGCGAACACAAATCCTTTATGGATTTTATATGTCGAAAACTAATTCCATATTCCCGTTCTCAAAAAAACATGTGGATTCGGATTATACAGAGTGACACAAAAAACTGGACATATTTGTGCGATTCGAACGAAAAAATATTTTTCGACAGCAATCTGGCCCGCAAAAACTATTGAATGGAATTTGATGATGATTATTTTATTGATCAAAGGATGGGTTTGTATGAAATTTATATATGTTTTCTAGTATGCTGGGCGTTGGATATTGATTGAAGTTTTTGTATCGATAACTTGTATGATTTTAAACTAACGAATGAAACAGTATTTTTTTGTAATTAACCGACTTCAAAAAAAGGAGGAGGTTATCAATTCGACTGTATTTTTTTTTTGTTTTTTTTTTATGTTTGTTACCTCATAACTTGCGACTGGGTGAACCGATTTTCATGATTCTTTTTTTATTTGAAAGCTGGTGCTTCCCGTGTGGTCCCATATAAATTTTATCACTACCGGTTCAGCCGTTTTATAAATATATCAAAAATAACGATTTATCTCTACTTGCTGATATGCCAAATACTTAGATGATATGGTTATTTACGCTTATTACAACCTAAAAAAGTGGTGTGTTTATATTGTTAAGATAGCAAGACCGAGACACTGAAAAGCGAAAAAATAAAAAACTTTTTACAAAAAAATAAAACCGACTTCCAAAAAAAACTGAAAAGTTAAAAATATTTTTTATTTAAACGCTTTACGACCAAAACATCGCTTTCGAAGTCGGTGGCGAAATACTAACAATAGTAACTTACAAGACACCGACTTCTAGAGCGATGTTTTGGTCGAAAAGCGTTTAAATAAAAATTATGTTTAACTTTTCAGTTTTTTTTGGAAGTCGGTTTTATTTTTTTGTAAAAAGTTTTTTTTTTATCATCCATTTAGACAGATTTTGAGTGATACTTATTTCTTCTGTTCTTCGTATAAGTACTCGCTTATTTATTTGGTATAGCTGTAAAAGTATAACAAGTAAATCGTATGACGTAAAACATAAAGTAATACCAAAATCAGTCAGTTATAGGATCCAGTCTCATGCAAAGTGATTCCATATCAGAGGCCGTCAGGCGGATTTGAGAAAACTCTGACACAAGGAATTGCTAGGTTGGTAAAATCTGCCCACACTATAAGAAGAAGACTATACAAATCTAGATCCTGATATTTTTGCCCAAATATCTGTAGCCGTCAAAATTTTCTTTTAACCTTGATCTATGTCAAAGTCAGAATTCACCTCCTCTTGAAACGAGTCACAGAGTATCTCATGGATGAAATAACTAGTTTTAGTCTTGAACCGCATCAATCCAAGGAAGACCAGTTATACCTACAACAGTATACTGAGACTGTGGCTAGACTGTGGTATTCTAAAGGTGGATTGTATTACGTCATGTCATTGTAATATTTTCCCATGACCCATTATGATGAGCGAACAGTTAACACTATAAGTGGGTATTTAAACTGCTTTGGTGATCTAGTGGTTGGACACGCGACTGCTGTGAACGGGGTTTTGAGTTCGATTCCCGGATTAGGCCGACATTGTTTAGATAGTTTTTAACAAGATAAATAAAAACAAAATAATAAAACCCCCTACTTAGAAATGCTTTGCATCGTTTTCGAAAAGAGCTGATACTCTTACACTGGTGGAGCGATATTAACTAAACATAGCTGCGGTGGCGCAAGTAAACTGGCTTTCAAATGAAAAAAACCGGATCGAAATCGATCCATCCGTTTGAGAGCTACGATGCCACAGACAGGTACACACACAGACAGACATCGACGTCAAACTTATAACACCCCTCTTTTTGCGTCGGGGGTTAAAAATGTACCCGGAGTCAGGTAGTTGATGGTGCAATACCCAGTGCCTGGGAAGGCACGTCAAGCTGTGTCGTTCCAGGCTGATACCTTAATCTGTCGTTGGTAACATCCATGTCAGAGGCCATCAGGCGGATTTGAGAAAACTCACACTAGAGCACTTGACACTAGGGCAACCCACACGATAAAAAGAGTGTGATTGCCACTTAACCGAGGTAGCGGCTCACTGTAGTAGTAAAATTGTATTTTAACAATTATTTAGGACATCCTGCAATCCATTGTTTTTTAAACAAATAAAACAATTTTAATGACAATAAAACCGACAGTATCAACACGAATGAATTATGCTAATTAGTAATTTATGTTAGCGGTGTACCGACCAATGTTGTGTTTAATAGGTTTTATTATTAAACAAATTGTCTGGAAACTTCTAAAGTTTTTTAATTAAACAAAAGATTAATAAAGTTAATTAATGTTTGGTCAATTCATGTAAGTTTTTTTGTTAACTACAACACAGGGAAATATCTAATCAAATAGTGTGGGATTTTTAACATATAAAAAATATGCACATTTGAAATGTTCTTCGCATACTGAAGTTACTATGATAAATAAAGTATATTAATAATTTATATTTAAAATTGATTTTATGACCCAATGATTACATCATCGTCAAAAACAACAAAAAAAGTAATTTATATAACACTTATACTTACATAAAAATTTGCGTTTTAACAAGGATCTTTGCACGAAAACTTAATAAGTAATTAACAACAAAACAAACAGGCAATAGACGTAATGCCGTCAAATATCCAACCTGTATTTTTCATAGCGTGACTTACCGGGCTTGCCGCAAAACTAATTTAATTATCACTAATTCGATTAGCCCCATAAGCTCCCGTCTGCCCTCCACTCGTACATACAAATATACACATACACCACTAATAAAACACACCTACATCCGACCTCAAAAACACGAAACTCCTTTTTATGTCAAACCTATTCGATTTTCAAAACTTGGAACGACTTTCAAACAGATGAGCGCGAAAATTTAAACTTTTTCTTTTGTTTTTTTTTCTTGCCGTGTTTTGTTTTTGCTTTTATTGAAATTAGTTTCGAGTATTTTTTTTGTTTGTTTTTTTTCGCCGTGTTTTAATGTAACGTACCGTCTGTCTTGAGTGCCAGTGCCACTATACTCAGGCCTCGTATGCCGCTACCGCTCTACGCTCTAATTGACCAAGAATGTATCATGCAACTTCTGATATTCTAGCTTTGTAGTGCTAAAAATAAAGATAATGTCAATTTGCATTCTATTATTGCGTGATTTGGTACGGTATTAGAAACTGTGCTGCTAATATTAGATTAATATTCATGCAACTTTGCATGTATTGGTTGACAATGTTTTTTTTTTATATTTTTGTACGTGATCCGAATCGCAAAATATGAGTCATAATATTTTTAAATGTTATCAGTTATCTTTGAATATTTAAATGCCATTAACACCACATACTACAGTAAACATCAGTCGCTTCAAAAGTCTTCACACTTGAATAAATATTAAATCTAAAAATAGCTTACCATCATTAATTTATTTTCTCCGTGAAGCATAAAACGGACTACCAAATTTTTGGAAAAACATTTCCCCCTTAATTTGAAATAGGGTAAAAAGAAAACCTTTCTCAGTTTCAACTAAGAAAATGCTCCTCACAAAACAACAAACACTAAAATCCAAACCATGGCATAACTTATCAAAATTATTAAAAAAACTAATTGAAAAAATTCTCACATACAGTCTTGTACCGACCAGCCGACTGAAACAAGGGCCACGCACACATGCAAAGCTAATAGACACGCACACAGACACCTGTGTACGTGTATCGACGACGATGGATGCATATTGACCGTTTAGTATTATGAGTTAGGTTAGTGAAGAGCGTTTGCATTGTCACACGAGATTTTTGACGGATGAGGCAGCTTTCGTTCGTGCATTAATAAATAGGTACATAAATAAATAGTATGAGCTAAAACAGATATCACATATAAAACAAATATCTGTATTTAATATAAAAAGAAAAACCTTCAGGCCTTATTTAATTCTCAAGTATGAGGGGGCGAGACTATTTCCACGAACCAGCCCAAATTCGCTCCATCAGCACGCTTTGAAAATCACGTTAAGCTGTTAGTCCTGGCTGTCATTTGTAGATCTTTGGCACGGGTCACGTTTAACATGGTTTTCGTTACGTGTAGTCAGAGGCAGAAAGTCTGACAAACAGTTCTACCAAGGGGCATCGTAATATTCGCTAACTAGGTTATAGAGGTCAGATAGGCAGTCGCTGCATGTAAAATACTGGTACTCAGCTGCATATGGTTAGACTGGAAGCCGACCCCAACAACATACTTAATTGAGAAAAGGTAGATGATGATGGCTGTCCTACTTTTTAATTCTTCTTTACTCGCACATTTAACCAAGCTATTCCGCCAGACAATGGAAACGCACGCCATCCTCACAGCGGCATCAGGTAAATGATTCGCGCCATGCATGTATGTATTTGCAGGTGCAAACTGTCATACACACATACATTTTACTATTAACCCTTATAGATAGTGGCAGGCGTTGATGTGATTATATTTCTATCTGGGGAGTGATTAGGTGACGCGCCATTAACGGCACCTATATTAATAGGGAAGATAATATAAATATGCTTACATATAAACTTCCTAACTGATATTATAAATGCCAATGTGAGTTTTGTGTTATAGATAATGGGACTTAGGCGACGGCTTTATATTCGGGTGATACTTTTTTAAAGAAAGTCGACCAGAATGGTAAATTATGTTCATCATTCTCCTATGCTTAAATTGCTTATCCCACAATTTTAAGGGTCAAAAGACCCATCCAGCACTTTTTTGGTCTTTTGGTCCTAGCGCCATTAAGTAATATTTTTTGTGAAGCTTATAAGAATAGAATATGTTAGTTCCATTGGTCCTTAATAGTTCTTATTTCAATTCAAAAGATATAATCTTTCAAGTTCTGAAGCTATAAGACCAATGAGACCACTTACCCTAGTGACCTGTCGGTAATTACGAACAATTGTTGGTCTTTGACCCCGCATATTATAACATCGTAACATATTCATGTAGGTATTATAAAGATACCTATTATGAATTCATCTTATCTCCGGGTTTTTCCTTATTTTAAGAGAACTACGTCATTTACCTATAATATGAAAATATTCTACCCGATTTGTTCGGAGAAGGAATTTTATCTGATTGCTTAATGCTACTTAATGGGAGTGCACCCTTATTATTGACTAGCTTCTGCCAGCGACTTCGTCCGCGTGGAATAGTGGTGCTCCGCTCCTATTGGTCTTAGCGTAATGATATATAACCTATAGCCTTCCTCGATAAATGGACTATCTAACACTGAAAGAATTTTTCAAATCGGACCAGCGGTTCCTGAGATTAGCGCATTTAAACAAAATGGAGTAATTTCTCCCGTTTTCCCAACATTTCCTTCACTGCTCTGCTCCTATTGATTGTAGTGTGATGAAAAGTATACTATAACCAGCTCATGAGTATGAAAAATAATTGTACCAAGTTTCGTTAAAATCCGTCGAGTAGTTTTTGTTTCTATATCGTTTATACAGACAAAAAATTTACTGATTGCATTTTTGGCATCAGTATCGACCCCTTATCACCCCCTGATAGTTATTTTGGAAATATATTTCATGTACAGAATTGACCTCTCTACAGATTTATTATAAGTATAGATAGATATAGATATTGATCACACTTTTGTTATATTTTTTAAGCAAGCTTAATTAAAGTTATTAGTTGATGTAGATATACAGAGAAGACATGAGCATTGACCACGCTTGCTCAAGGCGGATTGGCGATTTCAGACTTTTTAAGTCCAGGTTTCCCTACGATGTTTTCCTTCACCATTAGTCAGTGACGTCTAAGATATATACTTAGCACATATGACTTTAGGTAAGTCAAATTGGTACTTGTTACAGTTATAGTTACATTACTGTAATCATTAGGTGTTAAATCTAACATAACAAAGAACACTAGTTTCCTAGTTATAGCATTCCGATTTGCGGTTAAGCAACACTATGAGGTCGGGTTCCGGATGAGTGGCTGTTGCGTATGCTAGTCTGTTGTTACATATATTAATAATATCACGCTTGTAAGCACTAATTGGGTAAGCAGTATTAAAAGTAGAGCTAGCGTCTGAACAATTGTAGGTTAATTTATTCTGGGAGTTTAACCATGACGTGTTTTTGCAACCACTGTTACAGTGTGTGAGGGAGATAAAAGTATAAACAAATCATTTGCATCCCTTTTTTGCTTTGCATTTTTTATTACTTACCAATTATTTTTAATTATTTTCGGATCGAATATCGTCAAATGACTCCCCCCGCCGTAGGTGAGATGCAAGGGAGTTTCAGACTCTTACTGACTAAAACCCATCCATGTTCCTTCCTCAGCCCTTTATGTTCCAAGGCCGTGGTAACTCTTTCGAACATCCTGCAGTATTAGTTACACCTATAATATCTATTTATTATATGGTAAACGCCATTTTTAAACCTCCGAAGCTAGAAGCAGAGTGTTATAACTTTGACTGCAATGTGTATCTGTCTGTGGCGCTGTAGCTTATAAATGAGTGACAATCCATTTTGGGTGACGTTTTTTTTTTCAATTACTACGGAAAATAATTATTTTAGTATATTGATATAAAAAACTTGTTATAAACTACCTCATCATAATGGCCCATTGAGGTAGATTTGACATGAGGTAGTTTAACTATTTCACCGAATCACTGCTTTTAGTTTCAAAATTTTCAAAAATAAATGTTCTTTTATTAAGGCACCTAGAAGAAAATATGTTATTTTTTCACCTCTCTGGTACGACAGACTTTCGGCATTGACAGACTTTCCGACTAAGAGCGAAAAAGACTTTTTGTCCATCCTTTTCAGTCCAGTAATAAATAAAATAAGACTATTTCCTTTCTTTCTCGTCTTCTTATTCAGACTATTGTCTTGTCCGAACGAAACAACGCTAGCAGAATCGAACTGTATAAAGTTGGTCGGCACAGTATCGTATTACGCACACTTATGGCAACTGTATGGCGTATTGTACGCTGGTACCACTTCTAGTTCTGGACTTTATACTTACAGGGCTGTCACTTCTAGATTCGATCAAATATAATTCAGAAATCAGAAGCAGAATGGTATCACAAATAAATGTAAGGATATCATCAAATGATTCCTTTTGCCATAGGTGGGGTGTCAGACTCTTACTGACTAGAACCTATCCATGTTTCTTTTTCAGTCCTTTTTAGGGTTCCGTAGTCCGACAAGGAACCCTTATACATAGTTTCGCCATGTCCGTCTGTCTGTCTGTCTGTCTGTCCGCGGCATAGCTCCGAGGTTCTTGTTAATAGAAAGCTGAAATTTGGTATGGATATGTATATTGATCACGCCGAGAAAGTGGTAAAATAAATTTTTTAAAAATATTTTTTTAGGATAGCTCCCAAACACGTAAAGTGGGGATGAATATTTTTTTCTCATGTACCCCGTCGCCCCCGTGTGGGATATCATTAAATAGGTCTTTCAAAAATATTATGGGTATGTCAAGACCACTTTTTGGTTAAGCGAACCATTTGCGAGATATCTAGCTTTTAAGTGCAAATTTTTGTTCGATACGAGCATCCTCTAACTTTTGAATGGCTATCCCTAGAAATGTGAAAAAATTCACAGACGTAGCACATGTAATGAACTTATAAAGAAAACTATCACGGCTAAGTAGGCTTAACCGGTTACAGAGTTATAGTCGACTAACTGAGATCTGTTACGGAACCCTACTGCGCGTGGCCCGACACGCCCTTGGCCGGTTTTATTCTAGGGTGCAGAAACTTTTTTGAACATCCCGCAGGCCCGGCAGGAAATACAAGGAACTAAGATGATATCAAAGAGTTGGATATGAACTGTTTTATCCATTAGAACAATCAATATTTTTTTCCACCATCTTCATCATAAACCGTCTTGAGCAAGCGTGGTGTATCAATGTTTACGCCTTCTCTGTATGAGATGAGGTCTTTGCCTAGCAGAAGATCATTATAAAAAATAGGCCAATGATGATGGTCCTTTGGCTGTGGGAAACCATCAAATGACCCCTCCCACGGTGGACCATACGTCATGCCGGCATGTAATCTATATCTATCTATACTTATAATAAATCTGTAAAGAGGTGAATTCTGTACATGAAATATATTTCCAAAATAACTATCAGGGGGTGATATGGGATCGATACTGATGTCAAAAATGCAATCAGTAAAATTTTTGTCTGTGTGTCTGTCTGCATAAACGTTATAGAAACAAAAACTACTCGACGGATTTTAACGAAACTTGGTACAATTATTTTTCATACTCCTGAGTTGGTTATAGTACTTTTCATCACGCTACAATCAAAGGAGCAGAGCAGTGAAGGGAAATGTTGTCATTTTGTTTAAACGCGCTAATCTCAGGAACCGCTGGTCCGATTTGAAAAATTCTTTCAGTGTTAGATAGTCCATTTATCAAGGAAGGCTATAGGCTATATATCATCATGCTAAGACCAATAGGAGCGGAGCACCACTATTCCACGCGGACGAAGTCGCTGGCAGAACCTACTACATAATATACCTATGTTTGTTACTCTTTCACGCACCAACTACTGAATGGATTTGGATGAAATTTGGTACACACATAGTTTATAACGTGAACTAAAAGCAAAGGATCGTTTTTATTCGCTAGCACGAAGCAGTTCCCTAAACTAGTTCGGCTGATAATAATAATAGATTTTAGCAACTGTGGCAGCCCTATACCAAACAATTGGTGTGACAATGATTGTTGTGCCGTCTCACAGACAAGGGTCCAACACAATGCATCCTCACATCGGACTATTGATTTAACACAGTTTTGAACCCCCTGTGTACATATGTATAGGGCAATATGCATTTATGTGGGGAAGAGAAGATTCATTGGACTGCATTAGATAAATTAGAGCAAGTTACTTCTAATATTGTAGATAGAAAGGAGAGGGGGAGGGAATTTGCAACCCTGGCAGCATTTGGAAGAAGAAAGCTGAAAATCGAGCTCAGTGGCGTGCCATGCATGCATGGAGAGGCATCAGTGGACTGATAAGGGCTGATGATGATGACTCCTATTACAATTAGCTTTAGAGTGTATTTTGAGAAAGTAGTTGATATTATTTGGTAGACATACAAATGTTTAGAACTTAATTTTCAATCTGCATCTAGCATCAGGAAGGAGATATATTAAGAATAAGGAAACACGGTACAACGCCTGAACCTATTTAGATGAAATTTGGTATGGAGATAACTTGAACCCTGGGAAAGTAATTCTCTAAGAGCGCGGTTAAAATTGCAGGCAACATCTTTAAATAAAGAGGACTGACGCCCTTTCCATTTATGGTAACATTTTCCCGAAAATTGATAAAAAAAAATCCACGACCCAATAACTTTAAACCAAGCTTACAACAATAGAATAATAGAAATAAACACTAAAAATAAAATAATTACACTAACACGAACAAACAGTAATTACCAGTCAAAACCAGAAGCATATTTCCGAAACCTAATTACAACGGGGCCACCCCACCCTATTTCAGCAAGTCGTGTGATAAATTCTAATTATCATCTGCCTAGCCTTTTCCCAACTAAGTTGGGGTCGGCTTCCAGTCTAACCGGATGTAGCTGAGTACCAGTGTTTTACATGAAGCGACTGCCTATCTGACCTCCACAACCCAGTTTACCGGGTAACACGATACCCCTTGGTAAGACTGGTTGTCAGACTTTCTGGCTTCTGATTACCCGTAACGACTGTCAAAGATCTACAAATAACAGCCAGGACCAACAGCTTAACGTGCTTTCCGAGGCACGGAGGAGTCTCGCTATGACATAGATGGTCATCCATCCAAGGACCGACCGCGCCAAGCGCAGCTTAACCTTTGATCGGTCGAACCGTGCGGCTGTTACTTAGCCACGAGCTCCTCGATAAATTCTAATAAATTGCAACATTATATTGTATTCTAATCTGAGCCGACATTGTAAATTGTGGAATCAATTAAGGGCTGTACCTAGGGGTGAGTGTTCATTATAACGGGACATTCTGCATACAGCCGGGGTTGTGTTACAATGGGGGTGGGTCTGAGAAGATAGCGTTGCTGATGATAAGTAGGAATTAAAAGTTTGTACAAGTTGTAGAATATTTTTTAATGTTTTTACACATAGATTTATTTTTCACTCCATAATATATATATGTTTTTACACTATCAAAAAAATATCAGGATACTTATATTTGAAACGGAAAAACTGTCATTCAAGATCTGTCAAAATGGAAGATAAAATTGAATAATTTTGTTATTATTTAATGTTTTTTGTCGTAATAAATATTTATGACTAGCTTTCCGCCCGCGGCTAGGCCCTCGTGGACATTTTTTTTTATACCTTGGGTAACATTATTCAAGTTTTAGTAGGGATCCCTAATTATTTCTGGAAATAAATATAACCTATGACACTTCGTAAAGATGTAGCTTTCTAACGGTGAAAGGATATTTAAAATCGGTCCAGTAGTTTTTGCGTTAAAACCTTACAAACAAACTTTTTCCTCTTTATAATATTAGTATGGATATATGTTTACTTAATTATTATATCTATGTTTTGATGACATAAAACAAATTAAAAGTGTTCTTATCAACATCATCAGCCTATATATTGTACCACTGCTGGGCACAAGCCTCTTCTCGTACAGAGAATGCATGAGCATTGATCACCATATACTTGCGCAAATCGGAGTGTTGATTTCAGATTTTTAAGTCTAGGTTTCCTCACAATGTTTTCCTTTAAAGTACATGTGACTTCAGAAAAGTCACAATTATATATAAGTACTTACCAGGTTTCGTTCCAGCACACTCTTACACGAGAGCTAGGTGCCTTAACCACTAGGCCACCACGACTTTAGAACTACTAAGGGCGAATTCGACCAAACTGGAATAAATTTTATTCTCGGCGTAGATCGCTTATCACTCGAGAATAAATCAATTTCACGTTTAACCAACTACAATTCGAGCAATAACGAGTCTATTCGGGAATAGTCACTATACCACCATTTTGCGTGGAATAAGAAGTTTATTCAAGGAATAATAAAATGGCGTCCTATTGACTTATGTTGTCATTTTAATTCACTGACATTTTTATTTTAATTTTTTTAATTTATTTAAAGGGCTTTGTCGCTTGGCATTTACTTTTCCACGCTATAATACGACAAATTAGAGTTGTAATGAGTTATGCTACTGCACCCTCCCGTTTGTAGAGCATTTTTTTTGGCCGCGTATTACATTCGTTCACATTCATTTCGCTATTCGTGAGTAGCTTATCCAAGTAAAGCTATACGCTAGATTGCATGAAAAAACGACTTATGATTTACTCAAGAATAAAATCGTGGTATATATTATTTTCCGCATAGTTATTCTTGTATAAATTCAGGTTTGGTCGAATCTACCCTATAAGACGTTTATATACGTAGGCTAATTTTAATTATTTTTTCAGAATTATATTTAACCATTGTAGACAAGTGGTCTTCGTTTCACACGTTCTGTTTTTAATTAAGTGCGAGCACGTCTGGCGTAGGTGCTGGTACGGAGCGGCCAAATCTATTTACTGTCATGTACGAGGCGTATATTTCAAACCTAGTAAACTTCTTGTTTTCCTTGGCTCGGGGTAGTATTTTTATATAAGTAAGTGTATGTTTTGTTTGACTTTTGCTAACGACTACTTGAAACATTCGATGATGTTATGAAGAAGAATTGAGAAAAGCGGAGAAATTATTCATTTGGGGTTTTTTTAAAAAGGTTTCTGGTTTAAGATTTATTTCTCATAAAAGAATACAATTCACTTAACCTATGCGAAAGTAGTATTAACTAATATGAGCATGCGGGCGGTACACTAATAAATTAATCAAGCTAGGTAAAATAGTTTACACAGTAAAAGTCTCAACAATGTGGGAAGCAAAAAAAAATTCCCGTGTGTATCGGTTTGGGGTCTGTTTGGTGAGCGCGGTAAATATTAAAATTTTACATGGACGTAAATACCGATAATATAAGTTAGAACAGAGTTCAGACGGGTTTTTGACTACGATCACCATCCAAGGATTAAATACGGTAAGCGAAAACCGTAGGAGCTTCTTAATGATGTGAATTCACAACTATGAAAACTTTAATCTCATTGTTATGCAACTGACTTTTCATTTAGTTTTTTAAATGGTCATCTAAATATTAGAAATGCTTTGTCCTGAATGACTGACGGATCAATGCAGAGCCTATAAAACCGCTGATCGTAGAGACCTGAAATTTGGAGGGTGTGTTCTTTGTATGACATAGGCATCCAATAAGAAGAGAGCATCCGAGAAAGTTTTCCAAAATTCTTCCCCAAAGGGGTGAAAAAGGGGGGCAAAGTTTGCTTGAAACTCTGTAATTTTTAATTTCAATTCGTATAGCCCACGCAGGCGTAGCTGCTGGCGGGAAGCTAGAAAAAAATATATACTTTAGATTCTTTACAAGTCTCGTAATAGTACCTATCTTTGAAAGCAAAAGTCTAAAAAAAGTGGACCATCTTTCATCAGCGTGGCGGGCGAAGTTTGATGCGTTTCCGAGCAAACTCAATTTTCAACGGACACGCGATGAATTTGAACAAAAGATATAGCTAACTTGCTTAGCGAAACGCTGGCGTAAACGAAGTTATGTAAGAAGTTTGAGGACGAAACATACTATTATATTTTATTTTTAGTAAGTCTAGTAATTAGATTTAACCAATCAAAAAGCTCTTAATCTATATTCAAGACAGTACCTTGAATATTATTCTGGTCTACCATTTATCATTAGTCCGTCTTTTTTTTTTTTTTTTAAGCATCATGAAGACTTACAACTAAATGAATCTAATATAATGCAAGCTTAGTCAACAGAGAGCCGATGACAAGTCTTCACCTAAAGTGATAGGTACTATAATAATATTGTTTTTTGTAACAAACAAAAACTCACTTTCGCATTTATATTATCCTATACTCGTAGTTAGGATACGCAGAAATCTAAATTCAAACCCTCGAAAATAACTGAGCAATGTTGAAGTGTAACAATCAATGTGATGAGTCGGCGAGTAGTTAAGTATTTCCTCTAAGATGTGCAGACCTCGTAGCATTCTGTAATAATGAGTGGCAGGCGATGGCGGCGGTCGTGGTGCAAGGAATAGGAGATAGCGAATAACTCCATTATTTACTAAGCAAATATTAATCGCCCGACTAGCGGTATTGAAATGTTTGTCCCGGGGAAGGCTTAAACGGTAAGAAAAAAAGTTAAGATAGGTACATGTAGGTGATACGAAGTACACCAAGTCATGTAGTAGGTAATAATAATGTAGTGATTGTTATATATTCAACAGTATTCTAGAAACAGTGGCCGAGAGGGTGTTTTCCCCTTCTTTGAGACATTTTGTGGAGAGGATGGCCGCTTGAAAAACTTGTTTTCATCCTCTGTACAAGATGACTCAAATTCTTTTATATTATTTATATTTTTTTGTATGTACTAACACTAGATATAAGGTACGCTACTAACATTATGGATTCTGTTATTCGATTTTTTAAATAAATTAAATTAAATTAAATAACCGTAAGGAAATTACTTTGATAGTGTTTTAGATTTATTTTGACTGCATAGTATATTGAGAAGGAACGATAGAAAAACAAACTAAGATAGGCGCGAAAAACAAACGCCAAACTTTTGGACGAACAATGTGTATCATTTAGCTTATGCCATAGTAAGATTAGTCAGTTTTTCAGTAATCAAGGTAGTAACGAATGCCTAAAATGTGCCACATTATCACTATCAAAGTACTTAATTTTAAGGAACTTTTCAATACAATCAACAGAGAAATATTTTGTGTTTTCCTTCAATCAATCAATCAAATAAATTTTATTGTGTAGGTACATAATGCAGGTCTTAAATAATTAAATGGTGATCAGCTACGTCCCGCCCTTATGCCTTGTATGCCCTACAATACTTACAAGAAATTAGAAATGAAAATAATATTTATTGTTCTAAATTATTAGGGTTTCACAAATAAGGTGAACTGAACGTATCATGACTGAGGAGGACTATATTAGAGCAGTGATTTGTCTGATAGGAAGTCTTTTATAGAGAAGTAGCACTTGTTTACTCACAGATCATGTAGATCCTTTTCATTTCCGTAATATTTCTAAAATGCCTCGGAATATTATTAAAGATGCGTGATGCTGTACAAAAGATACTTTCATGCATTAGATGAGCCTTACTAGCTACTGTAAGCAGTTTAATAATCAAATTTAAGCTAACACCACCCATCCTCACTATTAAAAAAAAACCCTAATAAAATCGCTATTCTCTCATGACTCAACCCCTTACAGCCATTAGCGGCCGCCCATCAAAGTCCACTTAGCATCTGTCTCAACAAGTACGTACTGTTTTGTAAACTATTTACAAGTACTTAAAGGTGCAACGTTTTGTACATAATGTACGTGTGTTACTGCTGTTGTTACTTGCGCTGTGTATTTAAACGGAGAAGGTAAAGTTTTTCTTTCAGAAGTCGTGTAAAAACAAAGCTTTATTTTCTAAGCGTGACATCTTTGCACGGTTTGAAGAAGTTCGTGAAGTTTTGAATACCTATAATGCCTGGTTTTTTTTTGTACTTTTTCGATAGTTTATCTAATCATTGTAGCAGAAAAATGTATTGACGAGATAATACACTGACAAAAGTAGTTCAGAAATCGTGAATAAGTTAAGTCGTGCTTACCGCGCCGCGGTCAATGGATGTGTGACTATCATAGTTACACATCATTACTTTATACATCCTTAGTTCACACAGTAGAAACCAACAGTTGAAATAAGCGGGATCATTCGATTATATGGGTTTTAGTCAGTAAGAGTCTCACAGTCCCTCCCGCTCCGCCCACAGCGGGAGGATACATTTGATAATTTTCCACCCTAAAAAAAGCTTGAAAGTATGACTATTGAACATGGAAGTCACTCAAGTCTTCACCACATTCTCTTCATATAAAAACTCTTTTGTCTCAGCTTCCCCCAATAAGGAATGAATTTTGATTGAAATAAACATACGACACTATTCTAGTCATAATCTTTCGGCCAAAAATCATAACTACCTATTACTAAATTTAAAAAAGGAAACAACGCTACAAACAGGCTTTTACACATAACAAACCAGTCTACTGAGATGTAACTCAGTAGACTACTGTCTCACAGACCAAGTACCTTAACAACATACTGTCCTCATCAGCTATAATAACCAGCGTGTCCAAATAAATCTCACTCGTCCGCTATGATAATAACCCCGTCTGTCCGCCAGACGAACATCACACAGAATCCAATAACACTAGTGATCCGTGCAGATTTTGTGAGAACCAAGATTATGATGGAGCAAGTCCGATCAGAGGGGACATGTCTTTGATTACTTAATTATACGATCCATTGTTTAATGAAGTGGAAAATACCTGCTGCCCAAATCATTTGCTGATCAATTGGCTTATGTGCTGCGAGTCGTGGGTCGATCCCTGCATAGGACAACTAAAATTGTGTAACACAACTAAAGTCAGCTACAAACTGGCAAATGATAAATCAAATTGTCAACTGGCCTTTACCCAACTATGTTGGGGTCGGCACCCAGTCTAACTGGATACAGCCGAGTACCAATATTTTACATGAAGCGAATACCTTTTTGATGTCCACAACTCAGTAACCAGGGAACACGATACCCTTTTGTAAGACTGGTTGTCAGACTTTCCGGCTTCTGACTACCAATAACTTGTTTACATCTCTTTTATTGCTACTCTCTTATCGCAGATACGCTAGAAGAGATTTCTGTAGAAATAAGCAGTACCTTTGTATATTCTTATCTTTCCTTTTCATTTTCAATATGTGTGTACAGAAATAGAAAAAAAAAACGACTGACAAAGATTTAAAAATGACGTGTTTATCGAGGCACGGAGCAGTTTCCGTGAGATATGTGTGAAATATGATTTAAAATAAATTACTACAATCCTGATTCACAAGTTCTTAAGTAGGTAACCTCTAATAAAATAACATAATGAAGAGTTATTAGGTAAAATACTTTCCCATTTATTTTTCGTATCTGCCATGTTAATCTAATCTTTGTAAGAGATAGAGAACCAATATCTGGTATTGCAGGCGGCTTTCATATAGTGTGCCACGATCGTGTGGATCACTGGAATTTATTAGTTTGCCGGGACTGCAGATGAAATCCATGGCCCACTGACCAACTGTGTAGATGAATCAATCTATACTGTGATTGATATTTTCCTGTAGGATTGAATGAGCTGCTTTTTATGATATCAGCTGTAGGTGGCTACTCATGTCCTACGTAATAATATAATTATAAATCAGGAGCTCGTGGCTAAGTAACAGCCGCACGGTTCGATTGATCAAAGGTTATGCTGCGCTTGGCACGGTCGGTCCGTGGATGGGTGCCATCTATGTCATAGCTAGACCTCTTCGGTCCCAGTTGTCATTTGTAGATCTTTGACAGTCGTTACGGGTAGTCAGAAGCCAGAAAGTCTGATAACCAGTCTTACCAAGGGGTACCGTGTTGCCCGGTAACTGGATTGTGGAGGATACATTACACATGCACAAACACCCAGACCTGGAACAATTTTAGTTGTCCTGTGACGGAAGCGAACCCACGACCCGTAGCGCAGCAGCTAATTGATCAGCTACTACATCAAACGTTCCGTCAAATTAAAAATATTACCAAGGATAACAGCCCAAAATGTTTGGCAACCAACAAATCTTGCCGGTCTTCTCCAATTTTCACAACAATTGCTTTCCACCACTTACCACCGTCTTAAGGCTGACATTTTACTTTTCTTTTTAATATTTAACGCGATGTGACGGCTCTTACGAAATTGTGACCTAAGTGATATTTAATGGAACCAATAATTTCGCTAATGGTGCCAACAGTTCTCAGCTTCCATAGTAAAATGTTAAATTGTTCGCAGATAGGTTGATGTATTTGCAACAAATTGTGTTTTATATTTTTAGCCGACTTCAAGGAAAGGAAGTTCCGTATTTGACCCGTAGTTATGTATGTTTTATGTGGAAGATTTTCTCAAAAAGTATTGATCCGATTTGGATGGAGTTTGCGTTATCTACCTCTTGATTATTTTTATAAAGATACTAGCTTTCCGCCAGCGGCTTCGCCCGCGTTGGCTATACGAATTTAAAATAAAAATGACAGAGTTTCATACAAACTTTGCCACCCTTTTTCATTCCATTAGGGTTATAATTTCGGAAAATCCTTACTTATCGGATGCCTATGTCATACAAAGAACACACCCTCCAAGTATCAACGATCAGCGGTTTAGGCTGTGCGTTAATTCGTCAGTCATTCAGGACAAAGCATTTTATATGTATAGATTATAATTCATATTTTCTTAAACTATCATGAACCAATTTCATTGCTCTACAGTGTAGTATACAAGTATAAGTTAACCAGTATTCATCACAAGGTTGTTTAACAAGCCACAAACAATATAAGTCATCCTTGTCTAAGCGCCGTCAACTACCACTTAGCTCTCTAATATTTCAGCACTCTACTGAAAACTGTTCAGTCATATTACGTCGCCCTCGCCGTGAACTCGCTGAAAATTTCAGACACCGTGAGATTTATTAGATTGCTTTTGGATATTAGTTGTTCGCTCTTCATATTATTAATATTATGAAAAATATGAAGTTTTTATTAGTGTCCAATTTTATACATTACGACGACAGTTACTGGGTCCAATTGTATTTTCAAACCGTCCAGGAACTCACTCAAATACACACAACATTTCATCTAAATTGGTCAAGCCGTTTAGGAGGAGTTAGGTGACAGAAAAATATCAGCTCGTATGCCGTGACGTCAAATGGCATGACGCTCGCTAATGCCATCATTTCTCCTCTCAGCCGCTTTTTTCTGTGCGTGGTGCATATAATACTTACTATTTGGACTTAGTACGTTCGTTCTCGGTTTGAAAAAAGTGTTTCTTAAAAGATCTTGTCAAGGAATTTGAGCTTGCAAGAATCGATCTCAAGCAGTCAGTGGGCCTAGCACAAACCGTACTATTGTAATACATTCGTAGCATTCAAAAACAGGCTTGCGGGACTTTCGAAAGAGATAGCGCGCCCCCGGATACAAAGGGCTGAGGAAAGAACATAGATGGGTTTTAGTCAGGAAGAGTCTGTCTCTCCCATATTAGTTATTTGATGATTTCCCATCCGAAAAAAAAGAATAAAGTCTTTTATTTCAATAAATATTTGAGAAAAACTTTTACATCCCATTTAAAAACCACTTACACTAACGTTACGTTTATATTAGTTGTGCTAGGCCAACAGTTCTTTCATTATTTATTTATTTTTTTCTAAAACAACTGCAATATAGTCCGACATGGCTATTTATGAACGTGGCTGAAAGGTGAACTAACGCTAGCCACCATCTTGAAATGTAATTTTCAGTGATAATGATACCAATTAATAGAAATTTCCATGTTTTTGAGTAAATCATGACATGATAAATAGAAATTTATTAATTCATCATAATCTTAAATTGGAAACAATAAAATGCAATATTTAAACATTTAACACACATTTGGATGTTAGTAGGTGGCTCAAAAGCTGAAACCTTCCTGTTTATTAAGTAGTCACCGTGATCGATGGATATCTACAACACCAGAGGCATCGCAGATCATCACTGCCCTTTCTAAACTATTTCAAGGACAAAGTCTAGTCTTAGTCTTAGCGCTATATTTTTACTAATAGTTGGGTAAGAATTTTCCCTTGGCCGGTATCACCAAAATGACATTTCAAGATGGTGGCTAGCGTTAGTTCACCTTTCAGCCACGTTCATAAATAGCCATGTCGGACTATACTTGTATTCCTCACAGCTATCAACTACCTACTTTCAAATATACTGTATAGATTATGCAAAGTTCAGTATTACGTACCGACTGTAACCTAGACTTTGAATATATTACCAAGTCACGTGATCCAATATCGCCGATCCTTCAGTCCGTGTCGCCACGTTCTTCGTGTTGCTACATGAAAATATTAGCACTGGCGATATTAAATTGCTTTAAAAATACTTTTGAATTTCAGGTATGGTATTTTGTTGTGTGTACTGATTCTGCATCGAAAATAGTTACATAATAATATGTTCTAATCACATGAAATAAAATATCATCATCATCTGCCTAGCCTTTTCCCAAATATGTTGGGGTCGGCTTCCAGTCTAAACCAGATGCAGCTGAGTACCAGTGTTTTACATGGAGCGACTGCCTATCTGACCTCCACAACCCAGTTACCGGGCAACACGGTACCCCTTGGTAAGACTGGTTGTCAGACTTTCTGGCTTCTGACTACCCGTAACGACTGTCAAAGATGTACAAATGATAACCGGGACCTACAGCTTAACGTGCTTTCCGAGGCACGGAGGAGTCTCGCTATGACATAGATGATCACCCATCCACGGCCCGACCGCGCTAAGCGCAGCTTAACTTTTTGATCGGTCGAACCGTGCGGCTGTTACTTAGCCAAGAGCTCCCCACATGAAATAAAATATCAAGCAATATATCAAGCAATAAAATATCGGCAAAGTAACTTTGACTTCTAAAAATCCTTACTAAAAATCCTACTACTCCTACACGGTAAAATATCTGAACCGATTGACATGAAACTTTGTATGAAGATAGCTTTAAAAGTAGGGAAGAACATAAGGTAGTTTTTACCCGGGTGCGTGAAGTATTTCGCACAGGATGCGGGTGAAACCAAGGTATGAGCTAGTTCTACATATATGTATATGCTTTTGCTTGAAGATGATATGAGACGCAAACAACCAGAGATCTTGTTGAGCAGTAAGTGTTGTCATTAATTATGATTTTGCGTCTAGCAAAAAAACAACAAAATGTCCAATTTTCTAGGGCGGACTTTCAAAGTGTCATAATCAACTTTGTACAATGATATTTGGCAACATATTTACTACGAGATACAAGAATTAACAAATTCTGTGTATGAATTTTTATTCTCACACAATCAATGTTAAAAAGACATTATACATTAACAAAAATATAATAATTAAAAAAAAATCTTTACAACCGAACGTATCACTGTGCTTGGGGTTTTTAACGTTAAAACGAAACAAAATAACTTATACAAATATTCTCTTATGACAATTATAAACATAGCATCAAGCTTGTTTCCTCCGAAGGGTAGGCAGAGGTGCCTGAATAAACTGCTCTCACATACGTAATGAACCTAAAACCGGGCACAAATTCTGACTGGAAGCTAATACTGACAGAACAAAAAAAACCAGCCAAGTGCGAGTCGGACTCGCGCACGAAGGGTTCGGTAACATTATCTATAAAAACGGCAAAAAAATTACGTATGTATGGGAGCCCCCTTAAATATTTATTTTATTCTATTTTTAGTATTTGTTGTTATAACATGATAATGAAAAATTCAACTGTCTAGCTATCGCGGTTCTTGAGGTACAGCCTAGTGACAGACAGACGGACGGACAGACAGCGAAGTCTTAGGGTCCCGTTTTTACCCTTTGGGTACGGTACCCTAAAAATTACAAACCTGAAGATCGAACCCAAACCTCAGCAGCAGTCATGCAACTACTAGATAATGTATGAGGTAGTCAACAATTATCTTCTTATTAATTACTTCTTCTTGGCTTCCATCTTCTTTTTAGTTGCTGATAAGTTTCTGTTGAGAACTTCTTGAGCGATGGCTTCTTCTCTTTGTTCCATTACTTCAACTAATTCAGGACACAGAGTGGCATCTAGAATTAGAAGTTTTATATAATTTAGCACATTATCTTTTGTATAGAATTTGTGCCTTTCTAAAGGGGACATGGTAAACTGAAACCGTAATTCCAGTTCATTCATAACTTTTAACTTCTATTTTAAGAAAACTTCAGACTGCTATATTTATGTTAGCGCAAATTTAAAATTATTCGAGTGTACTGATGAAATTTTTCATAAACCTTTTCGTTCGTTTCGTTAGGAGGTTTTGAAATGTATTCTTATGGATTTTCTGAGAGTTCAGACCGCTACGTGAATACCTCTTGCATAGTTGTGAAATAACATTTGAAATATGTTCTAGTGTTGCTATGGAATAAAGCTCGCCAATATATCGTAGATGCAAAATTGTAGGTGAGATACAAAATCTAACAAGAACATACTCGTATACAGCAAGATTCTCGTATGATGTAGAAGTGGGAGCTACATACGTAGCAATGCAGTCATTCTGACAAATAAATTTGTGGGAACAACTTTTACATTGATACACTTGCAATGTTGGTGAGGAACATATTCTAGCTTTGAATTTTTTTATTTTTATTTTAACGTGGTCTGTAGTTTTACAAACCTAACAAGCTACAGTGACAGAGTTTTTTTCAAATCACCTTAAGGCCTCTGACATGGAATTGTATTATGAAGACACTTCTGCTTACCCACAAATAGCTTCTCCAGCACCTGACACCGGTACCTCTGTCTACCCAAGACGTGCTCCTCATTGAAGATCTGTAGCTCGCGCATGCGCTCCATAGCGGCTTCCATGCGCGCGTGCCTGTTTTTCTTGGCTGCTTCTGCCATATCCGGAGAGACTAGGACACTACGAAAGACAACATAATTTGACGGTACGTTTGGCGTAGTATAGCTGCTACGCTGCTTGTTGCGGGTTGGATTCCCGCTCGGGACCACAATGATTGTTCCAGGTCTGGGTATTTGTGCAAGTGTAATGTTCTCTTCACGATGGTTTCTTTCACCCTTAATCAGGTAGTGGCCAAGATACACTTAGAAAGTGAAGGAAATGAATTAAAGCTACTTGCCATGTTTGAAACTACATATTCATAATTAAGATGCAGGCGCCTCAAGCTATAGACCACCACGAGTTATATTATATACATCGTATTAAGAATGTATTTGTAGATTTTAACTCTCTACCTTTCATGTTCAATCTTCTCTTTCATACAAAATGGCAAGAAGTGGAGGGGAATGAATTTATCACGCAGCTGTTCTGGCATCAGCAAGTACAGGGCCTCTTCTTCGCTCTCCACTGTCATTTCCAGCACTAGTATTATGAAACAAAGGGACAAAATGTTAAAACAATTCATCTATGATAATTTCACCATCAATGTCAAAAAGATTTGGATGATGCTTACATCCACTCTCTGTGGCAGGAGTGGGGCCTTGACCTTGTGCTGATTCTGGGAAATAAATAACGGAAAATTGATTAAATATTTTGAAAGTTGTGCTTTATATAAGTGACTAGAGATTGTGTCTTATATTTGTTAGTTTAGTTTTTTATGTTGCTTTTCTTTATTTTATTGAAATATTTAGTAGAAACATTGGAATTTTGTTTTGCTTAAGCAGGTGTTGTCTTTTGGACTAGATTATTTTGTGAATATTTTATACAAACCTTTAGTTTCTTCAACTTCCGTATCTTCATACATTGTCGCCTCCTATAACATTGTATTATATTAAAGTTATTTACAGTGCCTACTAAAGTTATCGGTATTTTCTTTAATGTATTTTGTATAATATTTTTTGCTTTGTTTATCTCCATTTGTCACTATATTAATATTTGCCGCTTAAAGACTCAACATGATTCTTACTAAATGTTTCTTTTTATGTCAATAGAAAACTGTCAGAAAGTAAACTTACATCATCAGGGGCGCTCATATAGCTTTCAGAAGGTGCAGCCGGTGGAGGTGCTTCCAGGAACTCAGTGCGAAACTCTTTTCTAATAACATATTTATATTTAAAAAAAACTGGAAATCATAAAATTATGGTGATAAATGGGGGAACTAAAACCCATACGTGTTCTTTAAATTGCCCTCTACGATCGTGGACTGCGGTAACTCTTTCCAAGAATCTTAAACATAGCCGGAATTTTGCCTCCTAATCCTCTATAGACTTACTGACCTGATTTGCGCCCCCCTATGATTCCTACCAGGCTCTCTTGCATCCCAAGATTTTCTTGCATTAGCGAACTCCAGATCCCTATCATCATCTCTCTTGGCGACTGCTCCACCTCCTACTGCTAGAGCACACTCTAATTCTACGCATGCATCACCAGGCTGTGGCTGATGGACCACGATTTGGGTGGGTATCACTTTTTCTTTCTCTTTGGCTGATCCTGGTTTACCTGGCTGAAGAAATATTTTTATTACTTTTCATCAGCTGACTCGATAAGACAATAATCATCCCCAAATTGCTCTTTGAGCAGTCAGCTCGCTACCTTGACGGCTATTGTTAAAATTTTAAACCCATTATCAGTTACGTTGGGGTCGATACAAGAAAATACAATTGAAATGAGTATTTTTTTTATAGCAAAATAATAAATCAATGTTGATTTTAATAATTAAGTATTTTTTTCTCTCCATGTTGAAATCAATACGAAACATAACAGTGGAAAAAACAATCTGCTCCAATTTTGTTCGTGCATTATATTTGATAGATAAAAGAATAACTTCTATTAAGTCTGAAGTTTTTCTGTGGTAATGACGGCGACGCAAAATCGACTAAGATTTATTACCTTTTTGATTACGTTTTACCTTTTCTTTCTCTTTAATAGCTTTCTTTTGTATTTGTATTTCATGTTTGACAGCTTCTTGTGAATTACGCACTTCGTCTACTCGTTTCCATTGGACCAGAGTCAGTGGCCAGCCCATTGGACATTCGACTCTGGAAATATTACGTCATAGCTGATTTTTTTGAACTAAAAATCTCCATAGATCTAACTAAATACAAAAAAATGCGGACAAGACCTAAATTACCGTGCCCATATATCATTATTTGCCATCATTATAGCCTTTTTTCACAAATATGTTGGGATCGGCTTCCAGTTTAACTGGATCCAGCTGAGTACCAGTGTTTTACATCTAGCGACTCCCTATGTGACCTCCACAACCCAGTTACTGAGCAACACGATACCCCTTGGTAAGACTAGTTGTCAAGCTTCTAACTACTGGACTGTCAAAGAACTACAAACGACAGCCGGGACTAACGTGTTAACGTGCTTTTCGAGGCACGGAGGAATTTCGTTATGATAAAGATAGTCACCTATGCACAGACTGATCGCGCCAAGCCATACACTACCTATGTCCTATAATTAGTACTGACTTCTGAGTTTGATGAAAATAAAGAAGATATAAACTTACTCAATTGAATAAAGCTTTGGATCATGATTTGCAGGTTTCAGCTAAAAATAGGAATGTGAGCTTAAATATTTTTATTTATCTAGCTACAAAAAACAAAGATGTAAGTTTGCTGCATTGAAACAATTTCACGTGATAAGTACATAATAATTTTTATGATAACATTGACTTAAACCAAGAATTAATCTTCTACCAAGAAAATACTAACTTTGTAAATGTATAGAGCAATCAAATCAAAGAGCCAATCAATACCTTTGATATAGATCGGTTCTTGGAAGCTGGGGATACTTTGTGAGGTTTTGTCGAAGATTTGAACAGAGATCGGGCACTTGTCAGGTTAATTTCCCTTCCACTCTGTTAAATAGAAGTTTTGCAGGTTAACAGCTGTTTCCAATAAACTATCTGTCCTTATATTTGCTTACTAGAGGTAAGTTTTTTACATTAATTGTATGGTCCTTATGTCAAAAATCTGTCTCTTGTAAGAAATCTACGGATAGCTTATTAAAAATGGCCGCAAATAACCAAAGATTAGATAAAGACCTGAGCTACAAAAGCAAGTAAGAGAACACCGTATTAATAATAGCAGTTTCACATCCTACTAAAATTATAGCTAAGAAAGTTTGGGAGAATGCATGTTACTCTTCTATGCCAAAACTACTGCACAAATTTGAATTCAATTTGGTGCACACGACATAGGAGCCTGAATTAACATTTAGCATTTTCTTTTTAACCTGGTTAATAAGACTACCCAGACAAAGTTGCTGGCAAAAGCTAGTAAATAACATAATGTGTATTCTTTTTTGTTTATGCGCTCTGTGTTATCAGAAACTTTGACCCAGTTTCGTAAGACCAACAGGAATCCAGAAAAATAGAAAATATTTAACTGTTTGTTATATCAAGTTGTGACTGTGCTAACCATATAAGCTTGGGATGTTGATCCCGCCTTCTTAGCCTGAGTCGGCTCCAGTCGGATATAAGGCCAGTAGATCTCTCCTTTACCGGAGCATTGTGATATCTCTTCGGTTGTACCACCTGGTGACACTGAGCGTAGGATTGCTACCATTTCTAGCTGTGGAAGGATAATGAAATATCCAGAATTAATTCTCTTGACTCAAGAGTCATGGAATGGAGTCAAAAAAGTTTATTGATAATAGGAGCTAAGCTGTGTCCTATTCATTAGCTTTATGTTAATGAGATCGTAATTGCAGTAAAATCATGATTTTATACGTCCATCAGTTAAGCAGTAAATGTAGTGGAGTGCCTGGAGCATTCAAAACCGTAAAACCTCGGATTAGAGTTATAGTGAATGAATTAATATGATCGATGTGGGATATTGTTTTTTAAGCTATAAATTGCAATGTTTACCCAAAATTTTTTTGTGCACTCCATTATTTCATTGTTTAAACAAATTATTATGAAAAATTAATGTTTGACCATATATTTTCACTTTAAACAGTATTTTTTATTTATTTATATGTTAAATCTTACCTGAGTAGACATATAGGAACATTTTTCAAAGATACCTGTGTATAAAAATAGCATTTTTTTTTTGTATGGCATCTCGCATGTCAACCTAGAAGGTTGTCATGTGTAAAGTGCCTTAAATGAATTTAGGGCCTCCATCCAGGGCTTAACTTACAAAACTAAGCGACTTCACGCTAAGGGCACCCCCTAGTGGGGTATGGGCCTCGGCTTAGGGCATCGCTGGAGGAGGACAGCAAGGGACAGGCTTGATCAGAATATATATGATTATTATAATCGGGATTTTTTAAGCTATTAGCTCAGCTCGCGGACTGGCTCGTCGAGCTGGGGTGGGGAGGGCATGGACAAGGTCGACGCGATGGACCTCGGCGGCGAGGTTAATACGAACACGATCTGTGTTTGTATAGAGTGCTAGTGGACATATTGCTCTCTTGGAAGAGGGTTATAGCATCATCGGGTATGATGAGAGTATGCCTCGGGCGGCGAATTTTACTGATCTGGAAGGGTGCGTATCCGGCGGCCGATACGACCAGAGGGTTTGGATGCTTTTCGGCAGCATCAAAGTAATGCTTGGCGGCACGTTTCATGAACTGTTGGATGGTGGGCAGTTTGAGATCGAGATGGAGGTGCTCGTTTCGTACCTAGAAAGGGGCTCCTGTGATCTTTCGTAAGAAACGGTTTCTGCAATCTATGGAGACGATATGGCTTTGAGTGTGCAAACACAACGGAAGCATATGCCATGATGGGGAGTTGTTGGAGGCAGTGATGACAAAAGAACACTCGTATTTTTGGCTGTTGCTTTTATGAAAGAATTGAACCTCAATGTATTTAAATCATGAGTTTTAGACGGAGCTCCATATAAACTCAAAATACATGCTACCCCTGCTTGCAATATATTATTGGGGTCTTCATTGATATTTTTAAATACTTTTACTGAGTCTTGTAAATCAATCCGTTTCTCAAAAAAATTGGCAAACTTAATTTTCCTTTATTGATAAACGCAGAAGTAGTGTCACAACCCGTGAAGGCATGTAAAAAAAAGAATATGTTCTTTACAATTTGGTAATGATTTTTTCTAAACATTTCGATGAAAACATCTTCTGTTGAACTTTGCCTCGGGGTGGTTTTAGAAAATATATTTCACGATCTTTATCTACCAATGCCGTTAATATCACTAAGACATCGATATCTTCTGAAACTGTAACAACATCTTTTGATTCCAAATTCATTGCCGTCTCAACAATTAATTTGTCGGCATCGCTTTCCACTTGGCATGTAAAAATATTGTTGTCAGCTAATTTAATTCTCAACATTTCTATTAAGCGAGTTTTATCCCCTCCACGTTTTTCTACCTGTTCGAGATCCCTACTGCTATTTTTATACACATTTATTTTAGGTATCTTTGAAAAATGTTCCTATATGTCTACTCAGGTAAGATTTAACATATAAATAAATAAAAAATACTGTTTAAAGTGAAAATATATGGTCAAACATTAATTTTTCATAATAATTTGTTAAAACAATGAAACAATGGAGTGCACAAGAAAATTTTGGGTAAACATTGCAATTTATAGTTTAAAAAACAATATCCTACATTGATCATATTAATTCATTCACTATAACTCTAATCCGAGGTGAAAACCCCCAGGCGCTCCACTAATGCACTATATTTGCAATTTTACTCATTCAAGCAAAAGCGTAATCATCATCATCAACTGCCCATATATGTATTGTCCCACTGCTGGGCATAGGTCTCTTTTCATACAGTGAAGGCATGAGCATTAATCGCCACACTTGCTCAAAGCGGATTGTCGATTTCAGACTTTTTAAGCCCAAGTTTCCTCACGATGTTTTCCTTCACCATTAGTTAGTGACGTCTAAGATATACTTAAAAAAAAGCTCCTCTAATGTTTCCAAAAAAGATATTGGAGCTTGTGGAGGGCTTGTACATTTTAATAAGTAATAAAAATCTTTCAACATACGTCAGGTGAGGTAGCAGCAGCCCTAAAGCTCACTGACTCATGCTTCGTCACTGAAATCTGAATACCACCCAAAATATTTCTTCTATTCGGCAAAAATATCTCGTCAATATGCAGTTTGCTTGTATGAGGGATAAAGATTTCCTTGCAAGGGTCTTCGTTATCACAGACGTGGAAGGCACCATCGATGCAGGACATGACAGTAAGTTGCCAGTGGGCATCATAGTTGATGCCAGGGGCTTGTGTTAGAGTCCCGTGACCTAAGACTGTGTAGCTGTAACGAGAGAGGTTGCTTAAAGAATAATAAAATCTGAATGATTGTTAGGTATTTAATATCACTGAATACAATTGTTCAGGATGTATTAAGGGCCTTTTTCTAAGGATATAGGTACAGAATACTATGCAAATGTTTAGGCTATCCAAACACACACTTTATTTGAATCAAATCTTATTTTGTATCCACTGGAATCAGATAAAGTAGTTAAACTTGTGGCAAAAAAGCTCTCGTTGAGGTTATTGCAAAATACTCACCCAAGAAAATTTGGCGTAAACTCGAAAGTAATATGGGTATTATAAGCTTGTGGCAACTGCTGTCCAGAATCATTATCATAAACAGCAATCGTGCTATGCGTGATTGTGCTTTGAACATCAAAATGCACTTTCACAGGAGCATGGCAATAGAATACTCCTTGAAAATACGGAACCCACTTGCATTTGGGAGTCACTTGAGTTGTACCAGTATGCTGTTGTAAGCCATAAACTCCACTTAACGCTGAGGCTACTGAGTAAGCATATTTTGCACCGGGCCACATACCGAAAAATTCGTTCATTAAACTTGACAATGCATCTACGGTACCGAATGCATGATCTTGTACCTAGAAAATATTGTTTATTTTATTTATGGGACATGATATGAACTTGGTTATAACGTCACTTTGATGTAACGTCGTTAAACTTTGATCCAGAACATTCCACAATTTCATGGCATTAATCAATATTATTGAAAGAGAAGCAAGGTAATGACAAATGCATAAAAAGACTGAAAAGAAGTTTCACACTTGCTGTGTTACAGATTTACTGACTTACATATTTGGTTACGTCAGCAGTAAAATTAACATTAGATTTAAGGCATTTTCGAGCCCAAGTGCCTCTCCAATGGGCCTGAAGAACTATAGCCGCTTCGTGTTTTCTGATCATTTTCTCCCTTTCATCTTTAAGTATTCCGCATGGTAACTCTTCAGTAGCTAGTTCACATACATGAGATGTTATCGGTGGTTCGGGTGCCTTTAGTAATTTAGCCATCACTTCTGGTGTAACTAAGGGTTTTACTTCTTCATCCGCCTGTTATTTAAAACTTATTATTTATTCTTTATAACTTTTAGTTTCAGTTTCAAAATTAAGTGAAGAAATCATTTACGTCCTGGTACATATTCCATTTCAAGTATAATCGGAATAAATACATAATACCTGTTCTGTTTCTTCCATTTGTTCTTCTAAATATTCTATTTCTTCAACTTCAGGCATCAAGCAGTCGCAGACATCCAAATTTGCAATTTCCCTCACAGATCTTGGAGGTTTAGGTTTGTCGGGAAAACCAAAATCAGGGTCGCAGAAATATTTTCTCAGGACATTAGAAACGGTCTTCCATTCCGTTTGATTTAGTGTCTTTGATAGAAGTGACTGGAGAGCTTGTCGGAACATCCAGTGAAGGAGATGCCGGTCGTAGCCGACAACGTTTTTATCCCAAGTCAAGTCAGGAAGATAAGATCTGGCAAAAGAAAAAGCGAATGAATTATTACAGTTTTTGTGTTGGTTTTTGTCATAATGCTAATTTAGTTTGTTGTATGTTTTTTGCGAGTGGTTTGCGAGTTTTCCTATGGCTTTATGGATACCTTCGGATATATGTTCCAAGTTTTGGAATGTGAAAATGGCAATCACTTTAATCTTAATTCTATTAATTTTTTACAAGCCGGAACATAATTTAAACAGTAAGGTACCTGAAAAATTCTCTATCGGCCAGAATTACGCTTTGACTGGCTCGATTAACTTTTATCCAATTTGAGAAAGCTGATCCAAGATTTAAGAGGAACTTTGCTGCCCAAGGACATTCGCGTACAGCAGCACCCTGTATTACATCTCTAGTGTTAAGGAGTAGTGTTGATTCACTGAGCAGCATTATATGCCAGTGCATTCGTGAATGTGTCCAGATCCTAGCAAAATAAAATGTATTTAAGCATTATTTAATCCTCAGGTGCTTCTAGAATTAGATTGAAGATAAAATCAATATATAAAGACTTTCTAACAGTCTGAAAGTATAGCATAAGGTTAATCATGATTTGTTTTTCGCAAAATAAACTGACGAGTTAGTACAGACAGCGTAAATTCAGTATTGAACGCAGTATTTACTCAGATGCTTATGTGAACAAAGCCTCCTCTGTGAATTCTAGACAGATTATACGTCTTTAGGCTTTGTAAATGTAACGTAGATGATGGTATATACAACGCAAGCATATCATATTAAAATAAAATAACAATTAATTACCTAAAGAAGTGTCTCCCTGGCTCAAAATCTATTTCAACTGATTCGTATCCTCGAGTTCTTACATACGCTCTGGGTAGTGGAAGCGCAGTATCTTTAAACCATTCAAATCTCTCCAGGACAAAATTAGCTGGTTCTATAAAATTCATGACTGGTACGCCACTGTTTGCAAGAACTCTTGGATGCAGCATGCTGAGAGACATCCTTAGCTTATTTGTTTCTGGTCCATCCAGTTGGAAATATAACGGGGCTGATTTTGGTGCAATTATATCTGTAATCTTCGGGTTGATTGCCTTCGTGATCCTGACTGGAGGGTTACTACCAGCCGAAGTGAAGTTAAACAAGGACGGGTAGTATATTACATGGATGTACTTTACAAGAGTATGAATCTGCAAGATAAAGATTTGAAAGAACTCTATCAGTCCTGTGGCTCGTTTAGTCGTATACCATCTTTGTGAAGTTGCATACTGCAGTCAGTCTGTGGTTCAGATGAACTGTTTCAAACTTTCGACGTTTTAAACATATAAACAGATGAGTTGTTACGGTAAACCACCTTAAGCTTGGTCTTTCTAATAGTTAGCGAAATACGAGACAAGAAAATGCGCTCAATCATTATGCTAGTCTGCTGCTGTCTGTGGATACCGACTGACGTAATACCAAAGACTGCACGCGTTAGTATTCTAGTGACTGACACATACCTACAGTGTACACATGATATTATTTTATGTTATGGACAACCTAATGAATGTTTAAATAATTAGTTAATGGCTTAATCAAATAACTATCACCGATGCAAATTGTATCCACTCCCGCAGCTCTTCCTTTAATTGTTGCGCCAAAAGAACCGCTGCGTTTATCGCTGATTTCACTTGTTCCTTCGTTTTCTTTTCTTTTTTCTTATGAAAATCGTTTTCTTCATCTTTCTATAATAATTCAGACAAACATTACACCTTTGTCAAGTAGGCAATACACATACATTAGCAATGCTACTAATCTTACCGGTCCAGTCACACTTTTAACATGTTCTTCTATAAAACCAAGCGTTATCTGTAATAAGAAAATATTGATGAAACATTGTCATCATTGCATCTAAAATCGGAAACTAATGTTAACTAAAGCTGTCTATGTTAGAGATTTTGGATATGACAACCATCAGTCATGATTCGAAAGAACACAATAAAAAATTCAAATCGACCTAACTTTTTATGAGCATATAGTTCTTAAAAACTACTGTTGTAAAAAAACAGGTCTCTATGCTTACAGACTCAGTGCTCTGGACGTCCAAGAGATGAGGGGCATAGGACAGCTTCAATAGTCCATTGACTTTCAAGTACCTTGTGCGGGGACAGTCGTAAGCCGCATAAAGCCCATGACTACGAGCCCAGTCCACCCAACGGTAGTATTTCCATAAGGCTACCTCTGTAAAAAAGTTAAGATATGAAGAACAAAAAAATCTGGAAATGCAAAACGTATAGAAGTGAATGTCAAGATTTTTAGTAGCATTGTTATTTGCAAAACCAGTTTAGGTACGAGGTTACTTTACAAGAACACCTTAGTAGGTATCCTTATTTTCTAAACGTATTTTTCCCTTAATAATATTTTACTTGGACATTATTGAATTACTTTTTATAAAAGACTATTCCAAATATGCAATGGTAAATTCAAGATGATTGCTAATGTGATATCGAATACTATACCACAATTTATGTCTTTGATAGGCATTATCTACCTGGCTCTGGTAATGGCTTCTTCAGAGGCAGGTCTCGAGCCATCATGATGAGTAGACTCATTTCATGCCCTGGCGTAATTCCTGGTAGCTGATATGGTGGAAGGTCCTTCGTGTCTCTTATGATAGCATACGTCATACAGGTTCGCTGAAAACAAGTTTTTCACAACTTGGTGATCACCAAAAATGGTTAGAAATGTTCTGTTAATTTCTTAACGTCATTTTCATTAGACTTCAGTTTAAATCTCAGTATGGGCTATAAGCTCGTGTGACTGATTGGATTTCGACTCTTAGGAGTATTGTACATTACTTTGGTTTAAATGTTATTTCATTATACATGCAAATTGTCAAATTTGCTCATACTTCGATAAGTAACTCATCACTTACTCTTACTACAGCAGCTAACTCCTTAGCTGTAGGCTTTTTAGTACTTCTAGATTTAATGGTGCTTGGTTGAGTTTCATCATCATCATCCCAGGTGAAGAGAGGGACTTCAGTGACGATACGCACCCAAAGGTCTTCAAAATCTGTAAGAAAGGTTGTATTAATGGTTTGGACTTTTACTTCTATTATTTTGATTTTACATCGTGTACATATATTAATTATAGGTAGTATAGAAAAGAATAATGATATTACATAATTTCTATTTATATTCTAGAAAAGATTTATATTCTACTGTTATTTTATTTTGAAAGTGTTTATTTTACTTACCGGGAACAAAGTAACGGATGTTCATACCACCAGTTAGTGCATGCATGATGTCAAACTCGTTTAACTCCTCGTCCTCTATACAACGCGAGTCTTCATCAGAATTCATGTCAGGTGCTGCCAGCTTGAGAAGCGCCTGTTTGATTTTGATTAGCAATTAGTTGCTCGCGTGATACGAATGTTTATAGTAGCAGGCACTTTGTTTACGAGGGGACAGTTTTGAGGTAGTTTAGTGATAGTTGTGAGGCGAAGGTAAAAAGGAAATCAAGCTTTGTATAGGATAGTTGTTGTAAGCTCAATTCCAATTTAGCTCAATTCCAATGTTAATTTTGTCACTGCCAAACATATTTTATGATGACCTTCAAAGTCTATAATTATTCAATCTGAATTCAGATTTACTATATATAAATCTATATTACATTGTCATAACGATGCTATTAGCTTATCCACAAACCAGAACAGTTCAGACTAAAAAAATAGCTAAAATCTGAAAACCAACAGACGCGGCCTACTTTCCGTCACCGCAAAACACACAACCAGCAAAAATTATCCAATATTTTAAATCCAACAAGATCCTCAATTTTACATAATTCGTTCGTTGTGCCACTAGGAAAATAACCCAATTTACAAGCATCAAGTAATTTAACAGTGCTGTCGCCATCTGAACACTTTCTCATTAGGAATTCTGTGGAACCACAGCACTCGATTACTCCGCCAACGGTTGTGGTGGCTGGGTATAAATCTCCAATTTATTTCGCAATAAATGAGCGGTTACTGGGCCGGGTCCCGTTGGGAGATGAGCGAGGAATGAGCTAGTGTGTAAATGTTTGCAGTTTCATTTATGCGTAAACTGTTGTCGACTTTGTTTAGGATTGAAGTACTGAAGTGCCCTTGAGACGTCTTAGCCAGTTAGCCAGTATATAACACAAAGAGTCTATAATGCAAATAAATGGATTTTAGGTATGGAAAGGGTTCACTTAAACATTATTTTGGAAGTGAATAACTTGTTGTTTTATTTGCCTTATAAGTAAGTATCAGTAGGTATGTAATAAAAGTTATAAAACTATCTAGCAAAGCGAAAATGTTACCTTTCATCGCTCGATACGACAAAATGTGTATCATTATTATAACAAAGTAACGATAACTCTATTACTTATTCGTTTTCTTTGTGTTAGAAAGGTTATAATTTCGTTTGCGAATTCAATAAAATTACTGAAATATTTTTCATACATTTCACAACAATTTTCTTGTGGTTATGACTAAAATAAGCTATACTTGTTTCTGTGTCAATCGATCAAATTAGTCTTTCGCTGTCCATTGCTGGACTTTTCACAATTCTCATTTGTCTGCTTTCAATCATTAACATACCTAGACAGCAGAAGAAGTCCAACACGTATGTTTGTCGATCCGCAATTAGTCAAGTCCAAAATTTATTGGTCCATCGATACACGTGGTTACGCCACTGCCATTTGAGTTGTGTCTTTCACTTGAATTGTGTTGCTTCGGGGGTCATGAGGGATAGTTAGATTTCTTTTGTTTATGACCAACCTTAAAATTTTTATGTGCCGGAGTTTCGTTCACTGATAACACTTTTACACGTATCTCTTTAGCTGGTGGTAAAGTACCAAAGCTGATTTGGGTACTGCGTTAATCGTGCTATCAGGAACTTCTTCTTCTTCTTTTTATCCTATGAGCTGCAGGTTTTACCAAACTAACAGGCCTTAGTGTCAGAGTTTTCCCAAATTCACCTGATGACCTCTGTCATGAATTTGTAATAACAATTGCTTTCAAGATAGCAGCCGGGGATGACTCCGGGCTGCTTTCTAAAACTTTGTAGACCATTAGACCAACGAGGGAGTCACTATACCGTTGATTTTAAGAACTGGCCTGTGTGTGGCTATCTGCCAAGCGTCATAATGATATTATGGAGTAGTACTTTCTTAAAGCCTTTAACGTGAAGGTGGTTTTTAGAGACTACACGGAAACCGCATTTGTTTAATTTTACTCAAAGGGATGTAAAATTTAAAACCTATGTTATAATTTTATACAGTAAAGTATGACTGTCGTGTGAATTCTTAGAAACTTTATAAACGGTCATGTCGTTCGCGGATCTTATAATTAAAATGCCGACTGACATAAATTTCTGGTTTCATTTCCGGGTATCAGTATCAAGTCATTGAGGTTATTTTTTGTTACATAACTTCGTAATGAGCTTTTATCATGTCCTAGATTTTCAAAAAACAATTAATGTTATAAATTTGTTAGCACGTTGCAAATATTTTCTTGTCCCTTTAGGCACAAAGCTGGATACTTAAAAACGCCTGTAATTTTGCCGGCATTATGAACCGTTAATCTGAAATGCAGCTTGGCTTGAGTTTCAAAGTAATTTTACTTCTCCGAGCTATTTGAAATGAAAATTATTTATCATGTCAGGAATGAAAAAAATATATAGTGTAATATAAATTCTCACAAGAGCGCTTACCTATATAAATATTCTAGGTATATTAGGTATTTTTTTGCTTAGGAAACTATTCAATAATTCTAATTGATTAAAACCCATCCGTGTTTCCTCAGTTTTATTTCCCTTTACGTTTCAGGGCCGTAGTAATTCTTTCGAACAATCCCGCAGCTCCAGCAGGCACTTGGGTTTAGCAATTAGGCTTCGCCTTTAATATTGCGTCAATTGACTAATTTTGGTGTTTAAGCAGGTATTCCTGCTTAGGCCTTTTGAAAATTTTCAATACTTCTAGATTCGAACTAACGATGCTTTTAACCACAAACCAAACTTATACCAAGTCCTTACCTTCGTCAGCAGCAAAGGCCATAGGAACACAACACCGGCGGTCACAGCTTGAGGTACCTGCTTCGAGCCAGGCTTAGCAGGGGGGTGAGTCAGGAGGGGTGAAAATGGTAGCAGGGGTGAACCAGAAGTATCCACAGGAACCTGGTCACTGACCCACACGCAACGCCAGGTACCCAGGTAGAACAAACGGACTAGGTAGCAACCTGTACATAAAAGTAGGTATTATAATATTTAGAAAAGAAAAACATGATCAAATATAAGTCATTTGGGAATAGAGGAAAATATTCATCGATGAATCAATGATTTGTTGAATCAAAACACGCAGAAAAATTAGTCATTTACAAAAGGGTGTGTATGCAAATGAATCTGTGTTTGTTCCTTTTTTTATGAACTGATAATGAAAAAAAATGATGCAGAGTTTTTGAATACGAAGAAAACATAGGATAGTTAAAAATCAGGGTACAAGACAAAACAAAATTGCCAGCACCCAGACAAGAATAAAGATTCCAGATTGTTTCTTAGAAACCCAAAAACACATAGTTCAACATAGGAATCCAATTCAGGACCTCATTCTCAATAATACTGCTTATAATGCGAGAAAACACAGGTAACAGTTATAACATTAGATTAAGGAAAACCAAGATAATAAAAATGCAACAACTCTTTTTCAATTTGGCTGCTACAAAAGTAATGTATAAAATGTCCCTGTGTGTGATGACTTAACGAGTGTTTCAAACGACAGACGCACCGAGATACAATCGCTTCCTACTTTCGAACAATACCATATTTAGCAAAAAGGAAACACTTTCAAGGAATTCGTTTCCCATCGCTTGATGATTTACTTACCCAACAGAATAAGTTAGGTCTCAGAAATAAAGTTTGCAATTAAAGCTAAACTTATGAATGAACCATGAAGTCAAAAATTGTGTAAATACCTACCATTTTTAGAAAGTCCAGGTTTATGCTGCGGTCCACCTCCAGGTTTGGTCCCAGGGGAGTATATATGGTACTTTGGTCTCCAACCCTCTGGTGGAAAGAAACATGTGAATAGCTCCCATTGGTGTTCTACCTGAAAACGTGTCAAAAATATTAGTAGTTTGCCTGAGAAGTAATGATAAGAAGTAATAAAAGTAATGATATTCATAAGGCAGTGAGCATGGATTTTAAAAGTTAGGAGTGAGATAAAGATCGAGTTCAGTGGACTGACACGAGCTGATGATTATTCCTAAAAAGTGGACAAATAAGCCTTTCCCTTTTCTAAGAACAACCAAGCAAGCTAAGGGTCACCAGCGAAGGGTGGTGCGAAGAACTCTTTGTAAAAAAAGCGCAGAATAGTCATCAACCAATTTCTCCTTAGCAGTACCTATTTGTTTTCCAGTACATAACCAGTTTCAGCAGACAGGATAAAAAAAATAGTTTTAAGATTTTAGTTTATTGCACATGGTAAGGCTCGTTTCTGATTTTGAAGAGGAAGTAATGAAAGAGGCGAAGTCTTCTCAAGGTGTACTTACCATCAAACTTTCAACCCTCTCCAGTACAAAACATGCCGACAGCACTTTTCTGCAGAAAGAGGATCTGAATAGCACCTGAGCATGACTCAACTGCGTATCACTGACTGCCATCCTGCCTCCATCATTCTCCTGCGATCACATTTTGATTAAGCAACAGTGGGATTGTAAAAAAATCAACAATGATCATGAATAAACTGGGAATAAATTTTGTTGAACTATTTCGTGTTGCTTGGGTTTCAGCCATCAATCAAAATTCTTTTCCAGGTAACGGTCACAAACATACATATTTTTTCTTTTCTCATACTTGGTTTTATTGGGTAGAGGGCCAGTAGGCAGTTGGTAGACAGTAGGTGAACAGGCTAACTTTGCTCCTTAGGGAGTTAGAATTTGAAAAAAGAAGGACCTTTTATGAATAAAGACTTAAGGTGTCTGCCTATTATACTGTATCATATCATGACTGTGCTATGAACGTATTACGCTTAGAAAGAACCATGAAACTGATACTCATGCAAAATAATATTTTAGTTGACACATTGTTGACAGTCCGGTCATAGCAAGCTCCGTTATTGGTCGGCGACGGTATGGTCTAGTAGTGGGCATAGTCTTCCCTTTTCAATACAAATAATCTTTTTTTGCCTGATACGTTCCTAGCACGGCTATAGTATGATACGGTGTAGTGGGCAGAATCCTTAAACATTCACAAACATTCGTCTCAATTTATTCACGTTGTTTCTAAACGTTAGAATTGATCACATTGATTTATGATACTAAATCAACGGCCACATGGAAGTTACCTTGATGAATGATTTGAAGGTAATTGGTTCCGGTTTGTAATGTCTTTGCGATTGGATAAGCTTCATTTTAATAAAAAACATTGTTTGAAAACGTATTATAAATAAAATGTTAATATTCAAATTGAGGCACTAGGTGTATATTATATTAAGAAATCGTTTGAAAGAGTTACAGCAGCCCTGAAACGCAAACGGCGAAGGAAATAACATGGATGATTTTTTTGTTTTTTTTTGAGTCAGCCAAGAGCCTGAAACTTCTACCCTGTTTGTCTAAAGCGCGAGGAGTCATTTGATAATTTCTCTTCCCTAAAAAAGTAGTACGTGAGGTAAATGCAATTATTCAAAATACACCTCAAGACAATTGACAGTCTGTTGTTATTATTACAAGAATCGTCTCATATAATGAGTCTAGGACGTATCTGGGAAACAATTTTGTTTTCAAAATATTGAAGGTTAAATTTGCGTGCCAGCCGGAGCTGCGGGATCTTCGAAAGAGCTGCGGGGCCCCCGGAATAGAAAGGGCTGAGGAAATAACATGGATAGTTTTCGTCAGTAAGAGTCTGACACTCCCTCCCGCCCCACCCATAGCGGGAGGAGTTATTTGATGATATCCCATCCAAAGTTGCCTTTAAGTCCACAAACTGAAAACTTTCTTAGCATTTTAACTTTTCCTAAAAAGGTATCGAACTTTCGGACACAAATAAAATTGTATTCACATACCTCAAAAATAATGACTTCAGCATTCCATCTATCCAAAGCTAGCTGTTCAGCTCTGATCCAACCGTGGAGGTAGTGGCGCACCGACCTTGGCAGAGGCTGAGTCTGATCATCAATCCAAGCATGGTGAGGGTCATGGACTGGCTTCACAGGCATCTTTGTGAACAATGTATGAGCTCTGAAGGCTGCTGTATTCTTGAATGGAAAAGATAAATAATTGTTAAAGATATAATTTGGCTAAACAAAATTTACACTAAGCCTATCTATCTATGAAGTTAATCTACGTTTTAAGTGAGGACCAAACTGCACTTAAATAAAATCCTTATGGATTCCCTTGAAGAGCACGTTTGAGTGCAGGTTTAGGATATTACATTCTGATTATCCTAATGCTATTTAATATTATTAATGCAAAAGTCAGTTTTTTGGTTGTTTATTTCATATGCTTTCACGCTAAAACGGTTAACCTGATTTGGATGAAATTTCGAACGGGGATAAAAGAAACCCTGAAGACGGATAAAAGCTACTTTTTAAAGTTGAAATGCAGATGGAACCAGAATCTCCAGAGATTTTAGCTTTGTGTATGTATTTCTTGTGTCAATGAAGACTAGCCAGGTACGCAGGAAATGTTATAGTGCACTAGCGCTTGCACAGACGGAGGTGCACTCTTTATTCTCTCACTCCATTTGGACGGCAATCCCACACGATCAGAAATAAATCAGGCGCAAGACCCGAGCTTTACGTGCTCTTCAAGGCGCGGAGCGGTCACGCTTTGTTAAGAAAACGGTCACCAACAACGGACAGCAACAAACTTGCTAATCTATCGATCCGCATGGCTGTTACCTATCTATGAGCCCCTCAAACTTGAGTGGAATACATTTGTCACGAAGAAGAGATGGTGCAAATACAAAACAAATCATACTTACCATCCCCCAAGCATCAGAATGCAACTCATTATCACGAAACTCTCTGAACGGACACTCCAAAGGATCTACTTCTATGACAACATTGGATTTCATAACACTGTCTAAGGTTTTTCTAGACATTTTTAGGTTTATATTTAATTTAATTCGTGTAAAGATATATTCAGTTATTTATTTATATTGTCAGTTTGACAATGACACAATTTTTGATTGCCAACGGTCAAATATTATTTGATAAGCATTGAAATATAATCAAAACGGTTTTTTTAGCTATAAATAAGGTTTATTAGAAAAATAATTTAACTTATTATGAAACATGGACTTGGTTTAAATCTATTTTGTGAATAAGAGCCTATACTCGAGCTTACGTTGTACATCCATGATGCGATTACATTATGTCTGGATCTTAAAAGAGACTTTAACCCTTGAGTTTGTTTCGGTGTTTCTTCTCAAAGTAATCAGATAGGAAATACCGACCACATCTAGCTTTAAAAATAATAATTGACGTGTAAAAGTGTTATTTTATAACCAATTTGCAAAAATAAATATCATTATCATTATTCAAACCAAAAAAATGGAGAGATGAAGCTCCCTGCAAAAGTTTTTTTGCTTTGTAGTGTTATTTTGTTTTTGTTAGATGCTCTTCATTAAGGGACACATAATCGATAAAAAAAACTTTACTGGTACCAAATACATATTAAATTAAACTAATCTCAACCTAACTGATTGGGTTTGAGGAGAGGACTGCTGCACCACGCTAATACAGGTTTTGGCCTATACGCCAAAACCTTGCGTAGGCAGCTCATCTATACTTACAGTAGATACATTATGTCCAAGTGGAAACTATGATAATTCCCACACCTCCGCTATTCTTTTCTGATTAAATTCGTTGCTGGTTCCAAGACACTAAAAATAAACATTTCTCTGGGACTCGTCGAGCTTCATTGTCTCGGCGTTTACTGGTGATCGCCACTGTTGATTCTGGCTTTCAGGAGTTGCAGTGGTTGGGAATAGAGTAGCGAGCTTGTCCCATTAAAAAACAAACAAAAAAGTACATTGTGTCCCTAAAACTTCAACTTGCATCCAACAACCGAATAATTTAAAATTGGAATGAGATATTTTGTGCCTTCTCTAAGATATCATTGGTATGTACAGACGACTTACAGATCGAATCAACATTATTACACTCGGACTAGCAAGCAAGGTCGCTCCCACAAAAAACCTAGTCACGGACAAACTTACAAAGTCTTTGTACGTGTGTGGTGCATTGTCAGCTGTTTTTTTTTATATAGGTATTAAGTTCCTTATGATTTGCTATTAATCTTTGACGGGGTACAACGTCGTCGGCATAATATAGTGCTAGCTTTCCGCTAGAGATTTCGTTCGCGTGAGCTATACGAATTCAAATTAAAAATAACAGAGTTTCATGGAAAATTTTAATGCCCTATTTCAACTTTTTAGAGTATGAATTTAGAAAAATCTTTACTTAGTGCATACTTACGTTATTTAAGGAACATTCGTTCTAAATTTCATACTTCAAGAACCAGTGGTTTCATCTGTGCATTGATCGATCAGTCAGTCAGTTAATCAGTTTTTTCTTTTATATATATTACTAGCTGTATCCCACGGTTTCATCTGCATTCTGTGGAAACTAATCCACGCAACAAGATAAAAAGTATCATATGCAATAATCCAGGTTGTAAATTATACGCGTGAGGAAGCGACAGTCCTCACGCCCCAGCCGCCGCGGGAGACGCCACGGGCGTCGGGAGCCGCGAGACGACTCCCGGCCACCGTAGGCGCGGGGCTGCGGATGGTGAGCTATGGGTGGCTCGCCGTCCGGCAAGGACCAGACCCGCGCCGACGGCGCGTTCGTGTTCCACGCGCGCCTCAAAGAGCTGTCAGCAATAAGCGACGGGGCCCTCCCACTGGGCCATAGCCTACCGGGGCTGCGGGACGTTCGAAAGAGATACCGCGCCCCCGGAAGACAAAGGGCTGAGGAAGGAACATGGATGGATTTTAGTCAGTAAGAGTCTGACACTCCCACCCGCCCCACCCACGGCGGGATGATTTGATGATTTCCCATCCGAAAAAAAAGGTTGTAAATTATGTGTGTACCAAATTTCTTCTAAATCTATTCAATAGTTTTTGCGTGAAAGAGTAACAAACATACACACATTCATAGTCACAATCTTTCGCATTTATATTATTAGTAGGACAGTAGAATGGTCGTGAGGTTTAGATATTTCATGCCTTCCCGTGGTCATCATTTGCCTAGACTTTTCCCAACTGTCTTGGATTCCAATATAATTGACCGCCGTAAGAAGTTTCCCATAGTAATCTGAAATGTTATGTCCTAATTAATTTGTTAATTTTCTTGTGTATACTTCTGTGTTGTGATGTGTATACTATGGAATAAATATTACTATATTGTAATTCAGATCATGATTTACCTGTGTTAGATTTACAGACATGCAAACTTTCACATTCATAATATTATTCGTAGAATAAGATAGGATTCTAAAAACATTAGTTTCATTTTAATTGCTGTGCTCTGTGATTTCTGAAATAATGTTTGTTTGTCCTTTGTACATTTCTAAACCACTCACTTGATTATAATGAAACTTTGGTAAATGGCCCTGCATAAGCCTGCTATAGTTACTGACCCGAAAACCTGGCGTTACACTTTACTTACACTACACAATATCCGATATTTATCACAGCCTTTATAGACTTGCTAAATTTTTTGTTGCATCTCAAATATCTAAGCTAAATGAACATCATGTGTGTGTGTAATGATGTCTGACCACTTACACCAATGCTACACTGTAGGCGGATATGGGTCGGTATTTAGTGCAGGAAGTGTACCAATAAGCTAAGTGTACCGGTTCGCCGTGAAAGCCTCCGCCGACGCCGGTAATACCGACCACACTCAAACAGTCTAACTGGTCTGTTTTACGTGGGAAATTATTGTAGTTTGAACTAGTCGATAGTGTATACAAAAATTATAAAAAATATATTTTTCTAAATTTTATTTTAAGTACCGTTTTGTCGGCGTAATCAATGTGCATATCCATACAAAAGCTTTAGCTTTCTAGTACTAATAACCTCTGAGCTATGCTGCGGAGAGACAGACAGACAGATGGACATGGCGAAACTATAAGGGTTCCTTGTCATTTAAAACGTTGCCCTACGCTAGGAATTACGCGCGATCGTGGGTGCATTTACAAACATTCATTACACAGTCATACGCAAACTGTTCTTGGCTCGACTTCTTCTTGTTCTTATGCAAATACATTGTATAAAACTACTTATTTCACCAGAGAAAAAGAGAAAGAAAACTCACATATTCTCATTTATAATATTAATTAGGATAGTTTATGAGATGATGGTAATGTTAGTCAACAAGTGCTAAAAAAACAAAACAAAAAAGTAACTGAAACAAAAAAAAATAAGAAGCCACATTGTTCCCTGCCAGGTTTCGAACTCGCACATTCGTACTTAAGGTGCAGGTGCCTTAAACTATAGGCCACCACGTCTTTTTCATGGTAAATCATTACAAGACCACACAAGTACTCCTACTAATTAGTTTACATTTATGTATACACGTATAAAATTGTATGTCTGTATATTATAGATGTCGAAGAAAAATATCTACTGAGCCACAAAAGCCATAACATTTTTTTTTGTCTGTCTGTCTGCCGTGTTGTACACGATTTACGCAAAAACTACTGAACAGTTTATAACAACTTTGGCACATACATAGTTTATAACCTGTTCTAACTTAGGATATTTTTAATCCCGGTATATAAGACCACGCAGACATAGTCGCGGGCAGAAGCAAGTGTAAGAAAAACCGTCTTTGAAAAATATGCATTTACATACCGAAAACCCCATCCAATTCGGATCAGTATATTTTTTTTATCGCGGACATACAAACAAACATACATACGGGTCTACAGAACCTCGTTCTTTGAAGTCGGTTAAAAACAAGTTCTCTAAAGAGCAAGATTCAGGAAGGAAACGCACCTGTTTTCTAAAGGTCACTTGGAATTACATGAATCACTATAGTGAATGTACTTTCACTGAGATTTCGGAGAATAAACACTAAAATGATTGGTGAACATTTCTTTTTGTGAATCATACGATATTTCTTGTTGAGATAGGATGATAATTTTTGCTATGGACAGAGATTCTTTTCAATTATGACTCAGATTTTTTGTTGATTAAAAACACGTTTTGTTAATTACCAAATTGGAAAATACGTTTAAATAGAACACGTTTTTCTTATAGGTTTGTAATTATACTTGCTATTACTAGTGGTTTCTCTTGCATTCTGAGAAAATTACTTTACTTACCTAAATAAAAAGTATCCTATGTAAAGCGTAGCAGACATATAGTAGAGATTTAATATTGATAAGGATTAGTTTTGTAATTTTTATTTTGATCTATCTAATAGATAATTTCCCGCGGTTTCACCCGCATCCCGAGGGAACTACTTAGCGCACCCGGGTAAAAAGTAGCCTATGTTGTTCCTCAGGGTCTATTCTATATCTGTACCAAATTTCATTTATATCGGTCCAGTAGTTTTGGCGTGAAAGCGTTACAGACAGACAGACAGACAGACAGACAGACAGACATAGTTACTTTCGCATTTATAATATTAGTAAGGATTTAAATCTTATACTAATTTTGGCACGCGATTTTGTCTGTGTGAAGGTCAGATACGGGTCCAGATACCTATTGGGATAAAAATAAGCTTGTATGATAATCCAAAATTTCATGGGAAATTGACACCAAAAGTTTAGAAATATCCAAAATGTATGTGTACACATGGGTAATTTTTATTCGAAATCAAAAACTAATTCTAACATTACCTTTTTAATGACTAATAATATTTTACATATTTACAATAAAATTAATATTAGCTACATTTCAGCACAATGATCAAAGATATTTCTTGCCATCGTTGACGCAACCAGACTACCCCTAAATTTTAACTCCAAGAAAAGTCCTATAAACAAACTACTATAATCTGTACCATTTTACAAATAATGTAAACAAAATCACAACCTATTTTGTTCTAATTTTCCCACATAGATAAATAAATTTTCATTGACAATTGACATAAATGCGCCACCCTCACACCATTTTGTTCATTTCTATAGAAGAATTAGAACAAAATTTAGACTTTGTTTAAATTTTTCATAAAATCTATCGGTACCGACTATACCAGACAGTATCCTTACAGTTATTGACGTTGTTCAAAAATAGAACAGTCAAAAACCTAAATTGATGTGTGATAGATGCATTTCCAATTTGCATGCAACGTGTCACTGCTGCCCGCATCCGTCAGTGGCCTGATGCATTGGCTTGATATATGGACGTTGTCAATGTCATTTTTATTGGACGTTTTAAAGGCCAAAGCAAAACCTGTACGATGAAGAGAAGGCTTTTTGTAAATGACTAGCTTATATACTCGCATAATAAGGGAACTTCATAAAAAATCTGATCTATATTAGTTGAGCTGTTTTAATATGAAGAGGAGATGGATATATGCTTCTTTTGTTAAGCAATTTCCTTGAGAAGCGGTGGAGACCGCGGGAAACAGCTAGTCTTCTGTTTCCTACGTGGAGATCAAATTCAAACTCACTTCTGGCAGAAAAGTTAACGAATACAACACCAAAGAAACAGTCTGTAATCCTGAAAAAAAATATTGCTCTATCAAATTGTTTTTATGAAAAATCCAAACAAAGTCGTAACCTATTTTGTTTTAATTCTGCCACAGAAATTAACAAAATGGCATGAAGATGTCGCATTTATGTCAATTTCAGGCTCTAAACATCAGCATTCATCATTTAATGCAATTTTATTTATCTACGTGGAAATAGGTTATGATTTTGTTTTTATTTTTCGTAAAATCAATCGGCACAGACTATAAAAACTTCGCTCCACAAAAACCTAGCTCCAGTTACCTCTATCATAATCAGTCAGCCTTCATCGAAATGTTTTTACCTATATGTCGTTAACTCCTCAAGGTGAACCAGTGGTCGCGTTGTTAAATGTCGACTGCAGTCGACGATATGATTTAAAGCTTTATATTGCTCGTCGATGCATCTGGACTCGGTTGAAGGCGAATGACAGATTACGTTTGGTGAAAGGTAGTATGTAGTCGTATGTTCTAGTATTATTAGCGTAGTATGTTATTCATAATGATTACTAGATAGTTTTTGCCACAAAAATCGATAATTCTTCTATATTTTTTTGGGATTTACTGCCTGGTTAATGATATATTGCTTTGTTCTTCTTCTTAACGTATGGTTGGGCTGTAGGTACACCTAACAAGCCTTAGAGTATCACATATATAACAAGCATCAGAGTGGTCTCAAATCCGCCTGACGGCTTCTGATGGCCGGGGACGACGGCTTAACGTGTCCTCCTCCCAGGGGTGTTACACCACCAACTACCTGAATAGAGGCTGCTTTATGATTTTTTATAATCCCACGAAGCGTTGGAAAATCTATACAATAAGTGCATATGTATTTTAACACTATAGAGCATTTCTATTTTACTAAGAACTTATTTTATTGTTAGAGTAAAATTTAGTCTTACTCCGGTGTTAAGGGTAACAGCCGGGGACGACGGCTGTTTTTTTTTCGGATGGGAAATCATCAAATGACCTCTCCCACCGTGGGTGGGGCGGAAGGGAGTGTCAGACTCTTACTGACTAAAACCTATCCATGTTCCTTCCTCAGCCCAGGGACGACGGCTTAACGTGTCCTCCTACTCACAAGATGTAACACCACCAACTACCTGGATCGAGGCTGCTTTATGATGTTTTTAAACCTACAAAGCATTGAAAAATCAATAGAATACTAGAAAACATTTCTATTTTACTAAAAACATATTCCTTTGTTACAGTAAAATTTAGTCTTACTCCGGTGTTAAGTTGTGACATTAATAGCAACGCTAAGATAAAACAGCTGGCCAGCTCTCATGGATGAGTATAGCATTTTACACACACTTGCATCGTTCTTAAAACTTTACAAATACATATTACGTATTTAAAACACATCGAAGTTCACATTTATATATCTTATTACATAAAACATTTAAGAAACAGGTGTGCTCGTTTTTGGTTCAAAAACGTTAACACCTGTGGCATCTCGCACATAAAATTGTAGGGTTCCCTTTTACGTTTTTGTTGCGTTAAATTTCTTATTTTTATTTTACTTGTTTTTGATTACGTGACTCGCATTGATATTTTCTAAAATACCTGGTAAATGTTTTATTGAAATAAATGTTTAGAGGCTTGAAGATTAGGGAAACATTTTATTAAAAATTGTGAGTTGAATCAGAAATGGAATTGACTAACTTCTATGAAGAAAATCAATAGGTACCTATGTCATGTCGAGCATTTGTAAAAAGAAGCGAATTTTATAAAGAAAATAGTATTGATATTAAAATTACTGCTGATGCAATAAAAATACTTCTTGCAGTATAACAAGGTTCAATAAATATGTTTATTTAAGACACATTGCAAATTATGTGATTTTAATGAATAGGGGAGGGCGAACAATTTAGTATACCAAATATGTGTTTATCAACATTATTAAACAAAACAATTTTAAATATGGATTCCTTAAAAATCCAGCATACCCTAGACACAAAATTGTATGCATCCACCATCCCGCATTGAATCCTCGTAATCATTTTCATAACCAAAGTCGTATATAGGGAACTCTGTCGGCTTATCACAAACAAATCAAATATGGATATAAAGAATTTATATCATAATATTATTATCTGAAAACTTAATCATTAAACCTAAAGAACCCTCCATTTTTTTATTATTTTTACGCATCTCCCCTTTTTAATAAAATTACTGACGTATTCAATATGTGATACACTTAGTTTCGCTTCCTGCATGCATTGCACTGATATAATTGTCACAATCTGCCCAGTAACTTCACAATAAGGTCAGTTGCAAAATGTACTGAGTGAAAGTAGTTTTATACCACCAGTTTATTAGACCTCCTTACTGCTCAAACGTTCATACCAATGACGGGTCTTGCTAGTTGGATATGAATCGACCATTCATCATGACCCGCCAACTTGGTCCATTTTTAAAGAGACGTACATGGAATTGGGGGTCTTTAAGCTGGTTGACGTACATAGTTGGGCAAATACCCGATTCTTGTTTAACGATTGTGTCTCGTTGAATGATACGTTAATTATTATAATCATACGATAGATAATTTGACAGAATTTTGAGTGTTTCGTCACGGAGATTGTAATGTTTATTACGATACGTCTGGAGTGCATTTTGAAATGTATTTTACAGTAATCTAAATGCTAGACAAACATCCTTGAAACAAAATTGACTAAAATCATTCCTACTATTTATTGTAGCGTAATAGTATTACCTAATATAAATCGAAAAAATAATTTAAAATAAAACAATAATTGATTCTAGTACAGTAAAACTAACCTCAACGACTGCCTATCTGGCCTCCACAACCTAGTTACCAGGTAACACGATATCTGGACTGGTAGTTAGACATTCTGGCTTCTGACTACTCATGACTGTCAAAGAACTACAAATGACAAGCGGCACCAACGGCTTAACATGCTTTTCGAGGTATTTGGTATGGTATAGATGGTCACACATCCACGGACCTGCTTTTGTTACTTAGCCACGAGCTCCTCATATCATTCTACTATACACCAATCAACCAAGGAATATTATTTATAGTTATACAGAAGTGCAAAGCAATTCATCATCATCAGCCTATATATTGTCCTACTGCTGGGCACAGGCCTCTTCTCATACAGAGAAGGCATGAACACCACGCATGCTCGAGGTGGTTTGGCGATATCAGACTTTTTAGGTCCAGGTTTTCTCACGATGTTTTCCTTCACCGTTAGTCAGTGACGTCTAAGATACACTTAGAAAGTACATATGACTTCAGAAAAGTCACATTAGTACTTGCCAGGTTTCGGACCCGCACCGAGAGGCAGGTGCTTTAACCACTAGGCCACCACGACATATCATTCTATTATACACCTATATTATTTACAGCTCTACAGAAGTGCAAAGCAATTGCAAAGGCCTAATTGCACTAGTGGCATGTAAACCTATTAATAATAATTAATAAATTAGTAATATGACATGTCTTTTCGATAGCGGTACCGTTAAATCTTATTGGGCAATTTTTGGAACCTGTTTTTGGTCGCTAATGTTTTATTAGTGCACTAATGCAACTTGGCAAATAACTGTGGTAATATTTGTTTGTTATTTAATTACATGATAGCGAACTGTACACAAATTTCATGAAGGTATGTAATACTTTTACCATGCACGGTTTTTTTTTTGTATGGCATCTCGCAGGTCAATCTAGAAGGTTGTCGACTGCTTAACCGGGCTTGTCGCCATGCACGGGACTACAGAGTTTCCGACCTTTGGGAGGCGAACACCCCACGTTCACCTCCCTTTGAGAAGATTTTTTGTCCGTCTGTCTATGTGATTGTAAACGCATCTCGCAGTACTACTAGATGGATTTGAATGGAATTTGGTGCACACATAGTTTATAACCTGGATTGACACATACTGACGGATACTTATCATCCCCGTATATAAGACCACGCATTTTTTTCAAACCGTCCAGGGACCCACTCAAATGTACACACAAAATTTAATTCAAATCGATTGAGCCGTTTAGGAGGAGTTAAGTGACAAACACACAAACAAAACAACAAAAACAAAACACGTACAGAAGAATTATATATACAAAAGTTAAATCTTCTGGTGGATGTGTTTCTTTTACAGCGTGGCACTCAAATCTTTCATAATAATTTTATCTAAAAAACTGAATATTAATAACTAGACATTTTGTTACCTGAATGTAATGTGTTCCGGCAGTATTCAAGACTTCGGTGTGACCCACTTTCGTAAGATCGGTTATTGATTTCAATTAGTTATGGTAGATTATCATTGGTTATGTGGCGGATAACATAACAGAGTGTGTTGATACGTATGTATGCAGATTAGGCGGCGAGAGACGATCCTTACTAATATTATAAATGCGAAAGTAACTCTGTCTGTCTTTTTTTATATGCTTTCGAGTATATTGTTGTTTTATTTCATAAGGTATTTGTATTAACCCAATGTTGTCTGAACTTTGCCTCAAGAATACCTAAGGCACTGATGACCTGGAAGAAGTTTTAGTTTCAGTGTCCAAATGCTAAGCATGAGAATATAGGTTTGAATCCCTGGTCGTGATTTGTTTTTGTGTGTAGTAAGCCAGAATCTCGATGTTGGGGCGGATATTGTCGAAAGACTAGTTCCTTGTTCCATGTTACTGGCTGAATGTAGGTATGAGATAGACATTTCTACGACGCCCTCTTTTTAAGGGAATCATCAATCTGCTGATTGGCCTAGCATGAACGCAGTAATGTAACCTTAACGTTATTGTAAGCGATTTTTGAATCCTTAATACAACGATTCCTAATGTTTATATGCATAAATTTTAGTTTGCAGACTTCAAAGATATTATTAAAGTCATCAATTTAAATAAATAGTACGTAAAAAGCGAGTATATTCCATTCAAAAATCGCTTTCGAATACAAACACTTTTTCAAAAGTCATTCTAGGCCCACAGGGCGCAGCGAGAGGGAGTGTCAGACTCTTACTGACTAAAACCCATCCATGTTCCTTCCATTCACCCTTTGCATTCCAATGCCGCGTAAATTCTATCGAAAAATCCCGCAAAACTTACCGTAGTTTATATTTACTAAAATCATTTTCCCATGGCGTAAGGCTTATAGGAGGGTAAAAGTACATTCAAAGGTTATTCTCATTACCTCTTAAGAGGTAAAACGTGAGAGGAATATAATGCTTAGAGTACTTTGTGATGAGAAAACACTAATCGGCGTGACTCGAACTTTCGTTGTAACCCCATTACTCTTTCATTTGTAAACCTAAGGTAACGAGGCAGACCGAAATGTCAATGTTTAGTTAAGACTATATAGGACTAGCTGTTTCCCGCGGTTTCATTCGTTTCTTCTTTCTCGGGTTCGATCACCGGGTCTTGCCAAAATCGCTTTGTGGGTTAAAGAAATTTCACAAAGCAGCCCGAAATTAGGACGTTGGTGGTGTAATACCTGGGAGGGCACGTTAAGCCGTCGTCCCCGGCTGTTATCTTGATAGCAGTTGTTGTTACAACTCCATGTCAGAGGCCGTCAGGCGGATTTCAGAAAACTCTGATACTAGGGCTTGTTCGATTGGTAAAATCTGCACCTCAAAGGTACGATAAGAAGAAAACTTGCTTCTTTAAGAGCTACTTCGCGTAATGTTATAAATAAATACATTATACACTACATCATCAGTAGTCGTGGTCTTCATTACTGAAGGTCGTGTCCCTGATGAAAGCCCTTCATAGATCTCACAATCTGTCTCCATTTCTCTCGGTGATACACTACAATGCCAATGATATTTCATTGCATGACGTTTTATAAAGGAAAAGTTGGTTCATCCAAAGATCAGCAAAATTCATAACGAATACGGAATTTAGAATAATTGTTCGCGTGTAGAATTGAGATGTGGCGTCACACTATGAGATAATAACTTCTAACTAACGATGTATGCACGCGTATATTTCAACTTTTAGTAAGAAATCATCTGAATTCTAGAAATATAATTGGTAAGCAATAGTTGATAGATAAAAGTCGTGGCTTCTCGTGTAGGAGTGTGCGATTTCAAAATCTGGCAAGTACCAATGTGACTTTTGTAAAGTCATACGTACTTTCTGAGTACATCCTGACTAACAGTAAAAGAAACACGGTGAGGAAACCTGGACTTAAAAGTCTGAAATCGCCAATCCGCCTTGCGTGGTAATTAATGCTCATGCCTTCTCTGCATGAGAAGAAGCCTGTGCCCAGGAGTGGAACAATATACAGGCTAGTGATAATGATGATTATGAGTTGATAGATGAACTGTGTGTGGAAACTAGAGTAGAGCGAAAATGTCTTTTGGTCACGTTTGGTCACTTTTGGTCACCTTTGGTCATTGTTGGTCACCTTTGGTTTAAAAAGGTCTTTGGATCTACGAATAATATCTAGAGGAAATCTTCTGAATGTTCAGCGTCACCTAAAAGATATTTTTTAATCTGTTGTGGCAACACTTTCCAAAGGCGCAATTGGTTTTTTGGCGCCCCTTACCATCTGGCGCCAACTGTGACCACTCCTCTCGCTCTAGGCTGGGCTCCAGAGATGATACATTATTTGGCAGTTACGACACTTCACTCCAAAGCCCGTGGGCTACTATTTGTCTCAAATATCATACACTTACGAAGTAATTACTAGTCTTTATGAACTATATCCGGTAGCTACTTTTGGCGCGACTGAATATTGTCGGAAATATACTTTCACTCATGAGCGATTGTTTTACGTTGCAAAACACATTCATACATTTTGGTTCACTGCCAATGCATTAATAGCTCTCATTTCCATGATTTTTGCATGGAAAGTATCGTTTAATTCAAGGAGATTTCAAATTAGCCCCTAGGTGTTGCTGGCAATCTGACAAAATCTAGCGTTGATAAGGCGTTTGGCAATCAATCACTACTTTCTTTGTGATCGTGGGACGAGTGCAGAGTGATATTCAATTTCTAATTTTTAAAGTGATTATAGCAATGTTGGTACTAATAATGTAATTACTTGTGTCATCAATAATTTGACAAAATATGTATGCTCGGATATTATATAAATCTTTATAGATCATCTGCCTGCCTTTTCCCAACTGTGTTGGAGTCGACTTCCAGTCTAAACAGGATGCAGCTGAGTACCAGTGTTTTACATGGAGCGACTGCCTATCTGACCTCCACAACCCAGTTACCGGATAACAAGGTACCCCTTGACTAGACTGGCTGTCAGACTGTCTGGCTTCAGACTACTCGTAACAGGTGTCAAAGATCTACAAATGACAACCGGAACCAACAGCTTTACGTGCTTTCCGAGGCACGGAGGAGTCGGTCACCCATCCACGGACCGACCGCGCCAAGCGCAGCTTAACCTTTGAACAGTCGAATCGTGCGGCTGTTACTTAGCCACGAGCTCCTCAATAGAGCTCCTTTATCTTTATAGATACTAAACTAAAATCATTATTTTCGATAAAATTTGTTGCAGTAGACCTAGCATGAATGTGTAATAATTAATTTAAATGCTACATTAATGTAATTATTTTACAAAATGCTAATTAAATATTTAACTCGTTTCGCACGTTATATTAGTTGAAACTGTAAATACAATTTATATTAATTGTATTATAAACAACATTGTTACCTAAATATAGTACTACTATGGTACTTTTCATTAAAAAATCATAATATGAACATTATGTTAACATTAGTAGGTATATCTGGGCTGGTGCCACTGCTAATGCGTTGCAATAATTTAGAACATTACCGTTAGAATCTGAAATTATAAGCTAGATAATTATATGGAATGGATACAATAAAATCCATATTATATTATACTAGCTGTTTCCCGCGGTTTCACCCGCATCCCGAGGGAACTACTTAGCGCACCCGGGTAAAAAGTAGCCTATGTTGTTCCTCAGGGTCTATTCTATCTCTGTACCAAATTTCATTTATATCGGTCCAGTAGTTTTGGCGTGAAAGCGTAACAGACAGACAGACAGAGTTACTTTCGCATTTATAATATTAGTAAGGATAATTTTTCGTCTTATAATTATAATTTACTAGCTGTTTCCCGCGGTTTCACCCGCATCCCGAGGGAACTACTTAGCGCACCCGGGTAAAAAGTAGCCTATGTTGTTCCTCAGGGTCTATTCTATCTCGGTACCAAATTTCATTTATATCAGTCCAGTAGTTTTGGCGTGAAAGCGTAACAGACAGACAGACAGACAGAGTTACTTTCGCATTTATAATATTAGTAAGGATGACATATGAGTAAGTTTACAATTTTTTTATAATTCAAACTACAAATAACTGCTATCAAATTTTGTGGTAAAAGTAAATTCCCTTTAGAATAGACTACTTCCAGACATTTTTGGCAATTTATCGGTCAAGTTGCTTTGAGGAATAGAACCTGACGGCAAATTACACAAGATTTAATGCAATTCTGACTATTTTATAATAGGTAGACATATAGCTAGTATAGTAGCTTGAGAAGCTCATAGCTAAGTAACAGCCGTGGAGATAGATTAGCAAAGTAAAGCTGTGCTAACCGTGGTCAGTCCATGGATGGGTGCCTCTTTTCTTAACATAATAAGACCCCTCCTTGCTTCGGAGTGCTAAAGCCCTCGGTCCTGCTTCTGATCTCCCCCCGGATGTGTCAGATTGCCGATCCAACGGACTTTGGGAGTAAGGCATAAAGATTGCCCCTATGTCTGCTCAAGCGCTTGTGCACTATCCGCCACACTATTCCCAACGCCGAGGCAATGAAGCTCGACGAGTCCCAGAGATTTTTTTTTACTGTCTTGGAACCCGCAACGAATTTAATCAGAAAACAATAGTGGAGGAGTAGGAATAATCATAGTTTCTATTTACATAGCTAGTTTTCGGCCAAAAACTAAACATTTTATTAAATCTATTGCAAAGAAAATTGATATTTCTCGCGTTGTTTGAGACTTCGTAAGTAACAAAACCAGATTTCTTCAGCGAAACGATCGACTTAAGAGATTAGAGCAATAAAATAGTTATCGTATTACTCTAGTACGCTGTACAGATTAACTGCGAACAGTTAAGTTATCGTTTGTAAACTGTAGTTTAATATTAACTGTAACTTAAGTATTATTGGAATCTGTGAGTTTAATTTTATAAACTACTAGCTAATTCCTGCAGTTTCACCTGCGTTTTGGCGGAACTATTTCACATCCCGATAAAAACTGTCCTTCCCTAGGGTTTAGACTATCTCCGTTCTAATCTTTTCCCCAATTCGTTTAGCCGTTTTACCATAAAAGCGTGACATACAGACAGAGAGAGCTACTTTTTCAATTATAATATCTAAGGTCGCTAGGGATGATGAATCGCTACAGTAATCTTTCTTATTTATTAGCTACCGTATTAAGAAAATACGTATTTTATTTAATTTCTATGCCAAGCCTATGTCCTGCAGTGGACTGGCATGGGCTGATGATGATGATTTAAGTTCTATAGTTTCTTTGAGAAAATATTATTTTAGTTAGGTGCTGCGTACATCTAATCAACAGACATTTTTCTTACCACCTGGCTGACTTAATTTTCGGTCAAGGAATGTTTTGATTGATTTTGATTTATGCACAACATCATCATCTGCCTAGCCTTTTCCCAAGTATGCTGGGGTCGGCTTCCATTCTAAACCAGATGCAGCTGAGTACCAGTGTTTTACATGGAGCGACTGCCTATCTGACCTCCACAACCCAGTTACCGGGTAACACGGTACTCCTTGATAAGACTGGTTGTCAGACTTTCTGGCTTCTGACTACCCGTAACGACTGTCAAAGATCTACAAATGACAACCGGGACCAACAGCTTAACGTGCTTTCCGAGGCACGGAGGAGTCTCGTTATAACATAGATGGTCACCCATCCACGGACCGACCGCGCCAAGTGCAGCTTAACCTTTGATCGGTCGAACCGTGCGGCTGTTACTTAGCCACGAGCACCTCCTATCTATATTTATGCACAACGTTTTGCAAAATTTTACATGCATATTGCAGAAATGATAAATTTGAACGACATTATTAAATTTTAATTAAATAAATAGATTTGTTTTGATTTATTTTACAATTAACTATGTTAGCAATTGTTATCTATTTAAATTATAATTTAGTACTACCCTATATACTGGATCTGCCATTTTGTATCGACGTTTGCTATACCCAAACGAACGCTGCAATCCCTTAAGAAATTTTACAAAAATGTTTACGGCCATTTAAATTACAATTTGTTAATAAGTAAATTGACAGAACTAATGGAGTGTTGCGGTCGTGTCTTGAATGTGATATTTTTTGTCCCTTTCTCACGCAGTGCGTGTACGCAAGGGGTGAAAGGAACCGAGCTGATTTTTACTTTGACAAAAGCGCGTGGAATTCAGATCGCGAGTGGTTTTGATACTTTAGGAGTACAATTGAAATTCAAAGTTTTTTTTTTAAAGAAAAAAGAATTGAAACTCAAATTATGAACTTGTTTTTTACTATTTTTATGCACAAAATAAATTGAATAAAAAATAATTAAGTCATCGTTATAGGTTTCACGTGACTTTCCTTGAACTTCAAGTGTGTCTGTGAGCTAGTCATTATAGTCACTTAATTAAAGTATGTTTTATAATATGTCGAACATATTTTTTTACCTTTTTTATACTTAAAGCAATGTTAATTTTATATTTACAAAAAATACAATGTGCTTTGTTTTAAGTATCTAAAGAAAAAATATCTTTTAATAGGTATACCATTAGGTACAAACCGATAATTTGCAGTTTTAATTTATTAGGCAAAACAGCGTCTAGATTACAAAAAAATCATTACGTTTTACTGCTGATTTATAAAGTGCTCTAAAGTGTACTAAAGTGTCCAACAAAACATTATCCTCTATCATGTCATTTTGACCTTCAAAAGTCCCCCATACCTATTTTTAACATAATTTTACTATTTGTAATATAATCATATTTTATATAGTGCTTTTGTGTTGGCCATAGATTAAAGCATACATTTTATTTTATTTGTTTTGGTCCTATTGAGTCCTATCTCTAGCATAAAATAATATCTCTAGTAGAAAAATAGGAATATGGCTTTTTTTCCTTCAAAATAACTTAGATTGTAAAAAAATAATGTTATAACAGGGTCATTGAAATCAGGTCACCTATTAAATAACTATCGTGTTCAAATTCTTCGTCTTTTTTATCCTTTTACTTATTTAATATCACTACACAGAAAAAAATCCTATAAAAAACCCACTAACTCTAAAAAAACAATATAAATATGCATTTATAAAGCACTCTCGTTTTTATACTAATCAAAATTCAAGACAAAGCTTCAAGACAGTTAGGTCCGCATATCGGCGCAAGCGCACCTTTGAATAACCAACAACCACGAAACGCAAGACTTTCCGCCGCACGGTCAGTCCACGACTGTCTCTCAAACCGGACAGACGACAGGACAGACATGTCTTTATTCCAAACGATTTTTATATAAATTTGTCTAAACGAATCTAGTTTATATAGCAAAAGTGAACGAACAAAATTTTTCTTTGTGATATTTTTTTTTATTTCACGTGTTTTTGTGACCGACTGTACTGAGTGCGGTGTTGTGCGGATATTTTGTTTTTATAATTAATTTTCTTGTATTGTGATTTTCGTTGGAACCCGAAAAAATGGTGAGTTAAAATATTTGTTAGAAAAAAAAACAGAAATAATATTGAAATCATAATCGTAAATAATAATTTTATGAAAATAGAAAGTTTCTTAGAAAGTTTTTCATATTACGATACTACTTGTAATATTGCAATATTAATAATAATTATCTAGAAACGCATAACTTTAATTTCTAAGATTTATCGACGCTAATCGTTGAATTTGCATATATTATAATAATTAATCTCACATATTAATTCTTCTAATACCATATTCATGATACTTTCAAAGTTTCCTTGTTTAAAAAACACTAACTGACATTTTTTGCTCCGAACTTTATATCGCCTTCAACGTCCGTCCATTTAATTTTAAATCACCTTAAACTTTACAATAATAAATTACAAGGTCCGAGAACTGGACCTGTTTTAACAAAAACCTTTTTTTGCATAAAAGCACAAAATGTCACAAATCACCTTTCATAAATTATACAATAATAACTTCAAAGTTTATTTTTATTCTTTGTTCAAAAGTATCAAGAATACAGAATTTTAAAATCAAACAAAATATTGCTGGCTACAAAAGAAACTCCCTATCAAATTTTCATTTTAAAATTGGAATTAAGTTGTATTCCCAAATCAAATTCAAATTCCACCAAATTCCGTTACAAATTCAAATTTAGCGCCTTATTCTGCTCCAAATTCGAATTCGAAATCCTTTGCGGTACGCTATTCGAAATCAGTAAGCGGTTGTACTGCTGACAATGAACAAAAAGACTCAGTTTCTCTCAGTGAAAGTGAACACTGGTCTGGTAGAAATCGGCGCATTCGCGCAGCGGCACGGCAGAGTGTGCAGCGTTGATTTAGTTTTTTTCGTACGTGCTATTATGATACGAGTGTTAGAAAGATAGAAAGCATATGTTTGAGAAGGAAAAACAATGAGAAAGTTTCGTACACAACTTTTTTTTGGAACGCTAATTCAAAATTTGATGGCAGCAACAAAATTTGCAAGAAGAATCCATTATGATGATGACAATTTTGACTTTTATTTTGCATTCAGATTCCTTGAACACAATTTAATATGGATATTTATAATATATACATTAAACTACAAATCAAGGTACCCAAATTATTTATAGATAAATGTAAATCTTAATTTAAAAAATTAAATCTTAACAAATTCTCCATTCAATTCAAGTTCTATCCGACCTACAATTTTGCACAAACTAGAATTCACTGCAGCTGGAGACATTTCTACTTTATTTACTGTTACATTGCCCTCACATATTGGTATATGCTTCAAATCCATTGCTCCTCCAATACACACTCTAGAGGATCTATAGCATACAACACCAGCAATGGATATAATTTCTAAGACGTTGGTCAATATTGGCTTGCTGTGGATACAACTAAGATCGATGGGAACATTAATCTTACTGTTCTGCGCGCGAGTTGTTCGTAATGGAGGGAATTGGGTTATAACGGTACTCGGCACTTGGCACCTACCTATATTTTATTATGTTATCTGAAGTATAACATGATATAAACACATAGCATTGAAGACTAGTTGAAATGGAAAATTCGTACTTAGTAGTCATAACAATCATGAATATGGTAGAATAAAAATTACTTGCAACTTTTCTTATAAAGATTTCTGCATACTTAACAAAGTGCCTACCAATGCAAAAATATTGATATTAGTAAGTACATCATTTGAGACATGAATAAAATAATGTACGTAGTGTAACTTGTAAATTAAAACCAGGACCAAAAAAACGAAACGACCCAATCACTATCTAAAAAACTAGCGTTAATCGCATATACAAACAAGATAAATACACAAAATACTTATTCGTACAATACTTGTACACTTGAAAATAATTATCCTAAATTGCAATTCAGTAATGTATTTCCTGCAATTGATTACGAATTTGCATTCATAAATAAAATACTGAATACACGCATCGTTATTAAAATTGAGGATGGTTATAATTATTTGTATGAATACAGTACCTTAGTTTTGATAGAATAAATATCGGTAAACATCATTAAAGCAATTATGTGTAAAATGTATCTAATTAAAAAAACCGAGCTGCTTATGATGAAGATAGGACTGGTAGCCACAATGGACAACGAAAACTACAACAATAATGAGATTAATTTGGGAGTATAAGAGATTTGGGGACTGAAAATGAGAGAGACGTATTCGGCAGGTTGATTTGACATAGTGTAGCTTAATCATTGCTCGCTGTAATAATTTTAAGAACTAATAATCTTTCAAAAACGTTCAATGATATCCATTGAATGATATCTTAAACAAATGTCCAATCAAACAGTCTTTATTATGAGTACTTTGATCTTCCTTATTCTGTCTTGAGTCGTTATATTGAAGCCGATCTATAAACAAAATAATGTTCGCAGTCTTCTACGAGTTGACAAACGTCATACTATTTTCACTTTATGGATGAGTAGAATTTCAAGTAGACTCCTTCAAAGGTTTATTGACACTACGATAGGACAACCATTAGCTCTTTGATTTAAAGATAGTAAAAAGACTATTTCATTTAATGAATATTTAGTTGTTTTCGTTGGATTCCATAATTGGTTCATGTATTGGCACAAAATCCTTACTAATATTGTAAATGTGAAACTAACTTCGTTTGGGACCGTATCATCACCTGCTTTTGCTATCATTATTCAGGAGTGAGTGAGACGGAGCTAAAAGCTATTTATAGTAACATCCTTTATTAACAACAGATTTATTACTGCTTTATTTATGACGACCTGAGTGGTTTAGTGGTCAACATGCCGGAATTCCACGCAAGAGGTCCCGGGTTCGATTCCCGGCCGGGCAGAAATTGAAATGATGAATTTTAATTTCTGTAACGGGTCTGGGTGTTACTATGTATAATATGTATGTATTTATAAAAAATATATAAGTAGTCATACCCATTAAGCTAGCACCCATAACACAAGCATGCTTGCATTGCTTACTTTGGGGCTAGATGGCGCTGTGTAAAATTGTCCAAAGATATTTATTTATATTTATTTAATCCATCGTGATAAGTCCCTTATTAGTCTGGGATGGTTTTACTGTAAAGAGACTGATTCAATTTAGTTGAAAATTTATATGAAGATAGATTGAGATCTGGATCTTCCCAGAGATATTCTTCTACATTGGATAGGTTTTATCCTGTTGCGTGAGGTTTCTTCAGAATGCGGATGAGGAAGCAGCAAGTTGAAAATGATTTCCAAAAATATTCTGATTCTGTTCTAGGAAACAACATTAATTTATCACATATAATAAGCAGACCCCGTTTAAAGATAGACAGAGGTCACAAAATATTCCGCGTGACATTTTTAAAAGCATTGCACTCAGCCCTCGCGTCCGACTTATTTTGCTTTGCAAACTGATTACAATTTTTAATGAAGGCATTAAGAATCTTTTTGCGTAACTAATGCATATTCAGTTAAATATCTAGTTCAAGAACAAACTTTCTTTGTTTCCACACTTTTCCGTGGGTTGTGGTTTTTGAATATTTCGCTTGAACTGTCTTGACCTGATCAAAGTTGTTCAATGTCCATCCAAAAACTGGTTTTGTTTGATTTGAAGATTTTATTTTTATATTTTTATTACTTGCAATATTGATATGTGATTAGTATCCTTATCCGGGTAGCTTTGAACCGATAATCAAAGTCAGTTTAATATCGAAATAGTGAGATCGGAGATTGAATCGTATTAATATATAGATAACTAGCTGTTTCCGCGTGTTTCTTAAGGGAGCTATTTCGCTCAAACCCAAATAAAAAGACTCCTATGTTTTAACCCAGCTTATAAACTATATGTGTACCAAATTTCATCGAAATCCATTCAGTAGTTTTTGCGTGAAACAGTTATAAACATACATCGTCACAAACTTTTGCATTTATAAATATTAGTAGTAGGTAATACTGGTATTGATAGAAGCATTGATCACCACGCTTACTCAAGGCAGACTGGCGATTTCAGACTTTTAAAAGTTCAGGTTTTCTCACGATGTTTTCTTCACCGTTACTGGTGTCCAAGATACATTTAGAAAGTACATAATGACTTTCAGGTTTTGAAACTGCAAATTCGTAGTTTAAGTAAAGGAATTGCAATCAACTTAATTATTAAATGCCCACTTAGATGAAATTGTTTACATAACAGCTTCGATACCATCAATCAATTATCCATAATCTTTGACGGATTAACAACAAATTGTCACACATCTAAGATTATACTGACATTTGTATTAAAACTGTGCCGTGTCGTGAGCTGCGCAATGCTATCACAGTTATGGCATAGCATGGTGCAATGGCTATCAGGCTGCCAGCTTAGAAAGGCAGTTTTATTGTAAACCTGCTAAATTGTATCGGAGTTAAGGTTTTCGTTTAAATGGAGTTTTGTAACGTTATTGATATTAAGCTGAGAATTGTGGTGATTAAAATAACGATGCTGTTTCTTAAGATTTTGAGATTGATGACGAAGTTTAACAAGCCAAAAACTTGATAGATGGTCTCTTTTGTCTTTTGAAAGACTTAAGTTTTGATCTTACTAATATTATAAATGCGAATGTGTGTGATATTATATATATTTATGTATGAATGTTACTCCTACATACACATACATGGTTATACCATGGATTAATACTCAAAATACTTTTTATCCGGTTGCATGAATACTTTGTAGAAGTCTGTCTTTTGTTGCAGAATTGAATATGGTATAAAAAATCTTAAAAGGCTAGTTTTATTATTTGGATTCGCGTCTTTGGAGATTCACATTTAATTTCGATTAAATATTTTCATTCTGGAATTCATTTTCTAACCATCATCTGAAAAGCTTTTGTTTGTGTAATTTCAAGTTAAATAATCACTTCAGTTTACTTATGTCGATGTTTGGAAGCATCGTGTCCTTTGTGCATGTCTTCCAATAGGTATATAGTTCTTCCAGTAGCCTAAACCTATTCTTTCCCCCCCTTCCGAGTCCCGGCATCCCTTTCACCCAGTCCTTACGGCATAGTTTCAACACTGTTATGCAATGAGACCGTAACGATAGTTGGGCAACTGTTGCGTCCAACTGCATTGTACTACTGTTCCGAGGATGTGTGTATCGATTGATATCGTGCGTTATAGCTCGATTATTCGAATGACGAGGAGTATCGATTGTGCTAATAGAGTTGTCTCGGCGACCTGATTGAATCTTGCTTTGTTTGCCTTGACTCTTTGTGTAGTTACTTTTATTTCATTCTAGATTTTTATTTTTGAACTTTAAAGTATTTTCATACCATTTTATTTATGGACCACTTTTTGCACCTAGTTTAGTAAAAATTCCTAGTCCAGAATATTTCTTGAAATTTTAGGGAGCTTTTTGGAACTGCACCCTCCATTTTGTTACTCATACATTTTAAAATACACTCCCGTTTTGCTCCAGTTAAAGCTCAGACTTTACAAAAAATATTTCAATATTTGTATCAATTTCTCTTAAAATACAATATACAAGTATGATTTTATAAGGTGGAAGAAAAAAAAACAAAAGAAATTTGTGATATCAGGGGGGTTAGACAAGTGGCAAAACGCTACGCTAACGCTCAATGTATGGGAATGACATTCGTTTACGACTAGCTATATGTCATTCCCATACATTGAGCGTTAGCGTTAGCGTTAGCGTTTTGCCACTTGTTTAACCCCCCAGGTCATATTAGTTTGCAGCATGCCCAGAAAGGTTAAGGAAGACCTTAAATGATTTCAAAATCATCTGAAGATTGATACATCTGACTCTTAGTACATCTAAAAAAAAGTATTATACGCGATAAATACTTAGTACTATCTAATGACACATGTCACAAATGAGCAGTACGCTTCGTCGACCCGCCTGGCCAAGCGTGAACCGTGGTGAAAACGAGCCTGCCTCATTATTATGAGCTATATACTGGCTATATTTACGTTCAAGCTATTGTATTTAGCGGGTAGGCTGGTGATATCAAAAATGAACACGTAGATTAAAATTCATTAGTAGATCATTTAATATACCTAAACTTTATTTACCTACGTAGCAGTACCTACTATTAAAATTGGTGTTTTATTGTGTACAGGGTAATTTTTATAAAACTTTCTTCTAAATACGAAAGTCAATATGGTTTTGTTACTTTTTTGCAATATATTATATCGTACAATAATTTGTAGACAATCATCAAGAGAGCGGAACGCCTACGTTAGCAAGCGCATACGATTAACTTATAAACCCACATACTCACTCATTTCTTATACCATAAACCTTTACATAAAATAAATAAATAGTGACTGTCTATCACTAGCCATCTCGAACTACTATAATGTAATACTAGTTATTTCCCACGGTTCCACCCACATCCCGTGGAGACCATTAAACGCACCCGAATATAAAATAGCCTAAAACTGTCTCCAGGGTCCCATCTATCTTCATACCAATTTTCATTCAAATCGGTTTAGCCGTTTTACCGTGAAATCGTAATAAACAAACAAAATCACTTTCGCATGTACAATATTTTTTTGGGATTAGGATAATAATGTTAATATAGATTTTACAGTTGAAAGTATCAAATGTAAATAACTTTATATACTCATATTCTGACAAATAAATGCTTTCTATCTCTCTTCATACAAAAGTAAGGCTCATTTCTAAAGAAAACCTCTTTCAGCATACCTACTTGCAACAAGCGAATTTTAACCCCTAAAAATTCGTAACCACCATTTACTTTCAATCTATTCTTTCGGATAACCAATCCTAGTTCAGAAAGGACCATACCATTTGATCAAGTGACGTTTTAAAAACATTGCCCCACTTATTGGAATACCCATCAAACACGTTTCCCATTCCTCGGGGATTATCCGAGGATCCGAGACTATAGTAGAGTTTGAATTGTTACCAATGAATTTCAAGTTGGATTCGCCTTATGTGGAAATTTGGGGGAGCCATGATCCCCTTAGGATTTGGGGGATCAGTTTAGTCGGAGTTGGATTTTCTTTTGTTTACTGGAAAACAATTGGATGTGTATTAAAAATAATTTCGGTTATTTTTTTCTACGTAGCTTTTATGGTGATTAAGGATTTACAAAAATACACCTATATAGATTTTTGAATTCAGAATTTATTTTTCAATGGCCTTTTCTGTCTGTGTCCCAGTGTGCCAATAAAATGAAGTTATATAGCTAAATGAATAAGAATATTCTTCTCTGCAATGGTTTCATGATGGTTTTTGGTACTTCATCATTGGCATATTTACAACCCTTTTGTTGGGTAAAAACCTCTTCTCATACAGAGAAGGCATGAGCATTGATCACCATGCTTATTCAAGGCGGATTGACTATTTCAGATTTTTAGTCCAGGTTCCTCACGATGTTTTTCTTCTTAGTCAGTGGTGTCTAAGATACACTTAGAATGGATCAAATGATCGAAATCGTGCACTCGTACACGAGATGACTAGTCATAACCACTAGGTCACCACGACTCTTACTGCTGATACTTCATAGTATAGTTCGTTTTATTAAAAGTTCTAATAACCTTGACATCTGATGTGATTTAAAGCGATTTTTGTCTTTAGTAAAACCGATCTAAAGGCACACAAATAAGTACAATACAATTTGATGGAGCTTTTAAACTGAAGAATCATAAAAAAAAGTATTAATAATTTCTGTGTGCGTTTAATTACGAATTAAGTTGGTACCACTGTTTTCCTTAAATTTACGCAGGCGTGGGAAATGAAAATATTTCCTTTTGTAATAAAAACATTGATTGGAACGTTCATTGGAGCGTTTAATCTGATTAACGATCCACCACGCTCAATTTTAAGCTGTTATTTTTATTGTTAAATGCAAATGAGCCGATAAAAAAGAAATGGCAGAGAAGTGCCACTTTTTTAAGTTGTACGAATTCTACTTCCTACTTACTAAAAAGTGTGAAAGTTAAGATTTAGTTAGTAGCTATATTCAAAAAATATTTATGATTATCATCGTCATCAGCCTACCATAATAAAATTATTGGTTTACTTCTAAACATAGGCCTCTCCTTACATGTGCCATTTCACCCGATCTTCAGCATGTTTTAACCACATTAAAAATGAAGAGTTTCTCAATTATACTGATAATTTAAATACTAAACTTACTCGATTTTAATTTAAAAAATAAAAATAATGAACTGTATATAAAGGAATAAGTATCAACAATTCATCCTTCATTAAAAAATCAAAAAAATATAACAGCTGTGCCTACCAATAAAAAAAATAAAAACAACGACAAATCGAACCCAACGATCGCTGTAACACAGTACAAGAAATGTCAATCTGTCGATCCAATAAAACAAAAAGGTATCCAAGAAAAAGCAGTAATCACCTCTGTTCGCGATGGACGTCAGTCTCATGAAGGTGCTTATATAACTCCAGTAGAGTCCGCATGGTATTGATACGGAACAAGGAAGGGCGTTATTACTGTGTGCACAGCCGATAGAAATGCAACTTGGAATTGTGTACCGTTTAATGTGTTTCAGTTATGTGATGAGGTTATAAAGAACTATCTATTACTTGCGGTTCCACCCGTATGAAAGAACCTAGCTCACGCACCTGGATACAAACAACCCTATATCCTTGCCCAGATTTCTATCTATCTTCAAAACAAATTCCATCGAAGTCGTAACACACAGACAGACAGAAAGACATATCCTTATTTGCAGTTGTACTGCACGATAGAGATGTTGACATATTCTTAGAATCGTAGGTGAAGGAAACCTGAATAATCTTGATGTTTTAGCTCAAGGCGAAGCCAAAACCAGATAAGCGGTAGTGAAATTGGCCATAGATTAGTCGGACTTAGTAGACGAACCCAAACCAACTCAAATGATGTAGAATAAAGTTGTCAAAATTGAACGATTTGAAAATATGCTGGAATATTCTTTCTATTTGCACAAATCAATTCGTTGAATTATTATACTAATCTGTTACTAATCAGCGAAATCGCTTTCAAGTACATAAGATAGTAATCTAAGGATTCCTCTCAATAGCTAGCTTAAATAGGAATTTAAAGAAATAAACAGTAAAACTTCTGTTGAAATATCTACATTACAATAGTTTGTACGTTCATTGTTCGTTTGCACAATAAATTAATCATCCTCTCGTTTATTCCCGGCTTCCAAAATGACGAAGACATAAAAAGGGTTTACAACAATGTGTGATGTAGTTCTTTTTTGTTTTATTCTTTACCTTTGACAGATGTTTAAACTGAATGTATCTTTACGCCTTTCTCTTAAAGTTTATCATTCCTTGTTAGGTTTTCTATTGGTTCTCTGATTCTATCATTTTTGAAATCAAGTCTCTAAAGTACAGTATTGTCATCTTCACCAATATGATCCTTGTTCCAACCGGTCTTGAATCACAGCCATTTAATGCTATGATTCCTTTGTCTAAATCAACACGTTCCATCTATCATCAAACTTAGGTCATCACCAAAAACAGCTTGTAACCTTATTCTCCCCCATCATAGGGTCTCGCCCTTTGGCTGCCAAAACTCAAACTTCTTCTCCTGTCGATCTTCTCTGTTAAGAAACTTTCAGTACATAGTATTATATCTTGGATGTCAGTATTCTTACGTCATTATCTGTAAAATAATATGAAGCTCTCATTTTATTAACATTTTCCTTAGGATTTTTACTTGATAGTTTTAAATTACTCTCTCCCTCTCTCTCTACTATGAATAAAAATGTAATATCTTTTATATATTTTTTATTAAACTATTTTTGTGCTTAAGGCTATCGTTGAATCATTGTACGAAGCCCAACAATATCTTAAGGTTTTTTCTTTGTATAAATAAAATTATTACTTCTCTTTGGTACTCACGAGGTGGATCAAATCAGTTATTAAAAAATAATATAGTATAACCGTAACCTATCCATGCTAGACCGGATCGTGTCAGGAACAAGATGATTATTTATCAACTATTATGGCTATTTCAATAGCAAATTTTGGTGATAATTGCTCCGACCCTCAAACATAATTGCTTCCACCTACTGTATATTAATACTCGGCAAATAAAAAGAAGATCATCTTATGTTTCAAATTATTCTATTAATCAACCGAGAATTTGATTCTGGGAATAAGATTTAGATCCAAGCAAAAAGAAGGAACCTACTCGGGATACTACATCGTTTTGCCCGAATATTGTAATCTATACATTATAAAGAGGAACAATTTTATTGTTTGTAGGGTTTTAACTTAAAAACTAATGAACCGATTTTAAAAATTCTTTCACCGCTAGAAAGCTACATCTTTACAAAGTGTAGGCTATATTTATTTCCAGAAATAATTAGGGATCCCTACTAAAACTTGAATAATGTAACCAAAGGCGTAAAAAAATGTCCACGTGGGTGAAGCCGCTGGCGGAAAGCTAGTGTTATATAAATTTCATTAGATACTATAAATAGAGTGAAATTAAACTACATCAAAATAATATGTTGACATCACCAAATACTTAACTAAAGAATATTATGATAACGTCACCTACTAGGTATTTATGACATAAAGCTAACTGAAGTATTCTACCACAAAAAGGGACTTATGCTACATGGTCTATTTGCGTATTTTCTTTATCATGATTTAAAAAGCTCGTGGCTAAGCAACAGCCGCACGGGTCGACCGATCAAAGGTTAAGCTGCGCTTGGCGCGGTCGGTCCGTGGATGGGTGACCATCTTTGTCATAGCGAGACTCCTCCGTGCCTCGGAAAGCACGTTAAGCTGTTGGTCCCGGTTGTCATTTGTACATCTTTGACAATCGTTACGGGTAGTCAGAAGCCAGAAAGTCTGACAACCAGTCTTACCAAGGGGTACCGTGTTACCCGGTAACTGGGTTGTGGAGGTCAGATAGGCAGTCGCTCCATGTAAAACACTGGTACTCAGCTGCATCCGGTTAAGACTGGAAGCCGACCCCAACATAGTTGGGAAAAGGCTAGGCAGATGATGATTTAAAAAGATAATATTAAAATTGTAAGTTTTACTTTAAATCAATTTATAATTAAATGGATTTAAAGTATTGTTAACATTTTCAATTAAAATATGTTTTAACCCAAAAAAGAAACTGAGTTATAGTTCAAAATTAAGGACATTGACATAAAGCTGCCTACTTGTCCATTTGGCACAATAACTCCTACTTTGCTAACACATAAAAATTTCGTCAAAACTCGTTTACTGCCAAACGTCGAGCCAAAGTTAAAACTTCAACTTTACCGCCATCAAAATAAAGTTAGAATTCCATTGTTGATAAATTTTAGTAGTTTTTCGACAGATATTATAAATGTCCATGTACGCCAAATGTCACGGTGTTCGAGTTGGTTACAAAATACTCATATTTACTTGATTTCTATCTTGGTTCTTATTTAAGTTAATTGGGATGTCTTGTCTTAATAGCAATGCAAGACCTAGGTTATTGTGGTATCCGTAATTCCTGAAAAGATCATTTAAAATATACCGATGGGCACGGAGAATCTATTGGTGATACTGTGAGTAGAAAACAAGGTGTTTTAGATGTCAGATATAGTCCACAGAAAAATAAAACAATAGAGATTAAGTTATTTGAGCAATAAATAATGTTATTTAAGTTAAGATGGAGACAGATGGAAAAGAGGTAGGGAGGCTTTTACCCTGTGGGATACAATAGAGGCTTATAATAAAAACAACTGATGATAATAAGTAAAAAAAGTCTCAAAATTGAAGAAAAGCTTAGGATAATATTCTTTACGAGAGTAAAAATTAGCATAATACTGATATTGCATAACATACAACTACAGTTATCACAGAAACTAAGGCTGCTAAAAATTATATTGAAATCATTATAACAAGTCTATACGAAAATATTAATGCAGGACCTTATGACGTCATCAAACAAGCTTGACCTTTTGTTAACGAAGATGTTTGCTCGTTGGATAATGTTTGATAATTTATTCAAATTGCTCATAGGGCTGCCGATGATTGCGAAATATCCGAGCGTCCATCGTAAAATGTACGATATAGACAGATATTTACATTTTGATTTCGAGGGCACCTTATAAATGACACTGTTTACAATTAAAAGGGTCTTCTTGTTCAAATAATAATAATGGACATCTAGATGATTCTATATACAAAAGTGTTTTGGGAGCTCCTGTTAGGAACGAAATTCCTTAGGTTATATACAGTCGCGAAGGTAAATAATGAGAAAGAAACGCGCGGAGAGAGTATATCTCTCTTTCCTATCAATCGTTTCTACCAGGTATTTCCTCCCACATTAAGGAATTTTGTACCGAAATGAGAGAAGTAATAACGGTCCACTCGTTTAATTAAAGTGAGGTTAACTGTACCTGCTAGGTTTTGGGGATGTTCGAATGAATAACCGCAACCCTAGAACGCAAAGGGCAAATGAAGAAACGCGGATGGTTTTTACTCAATAAAAGAGTCTGATACCCCCCTCCCTCCTGCCGGGGCTGCGGGACGTTCAAAAGAGATACCGCGCCCCCGGTATACAAAGGGCTGAGGAAGGAACATGGATGGGTTTTAGTCAGTAAGAGTCTGACACTCCCTCCCGCCCCACCCACGGCGGGAGGGGTCATTTGATGATTTCCCATACGAAAAAAAAAAAATACCCCCCTCCCTTTCGCTCCCGAACATTCCAAGCAATAACACATAAAATATGCTGAAGGGCGGGGGTTTTGGGGGCTGTCTTTAATGACGTTCAGAAAGTGCTGATTTGCAGCCTAGTTCAAATACATACTTTTTTATTTTTTGGTCAATTTACATTTAATCAGAGTATTGAACTGGTCGGATTTTACCAAGATCAAATTTTAATTTAGTGACTATTCACGCTGAACCCCAAAAAAGCAAGAATGTGTGAAAAGGTGTTTGACACCAAACAAGAGGACAAGTTTTACATCTAAAAATAATCTTTTAAAACATTTATTACCAAAACCATACACGATAAAAAAAAACAAAAGATTTCGTGTAAATAATATTTAAGTTTGGTAACTTTCAACCGAAAATTCTTCGAGCAATAAATCATTTGGTTTATGACAGGCTATGGTAATGTCATAATAAAATAAAATACAATAAATAAATCAAAAAACGTTATCAGTTGAATAACGTTTTGCGGTAACTAAGGTTGTTCCGTTGCGTAACGAATAACTGTTTGTAAAAATACCGTGATTCAATTTTTATAATTGCAACAACATTTTGGTTATGCCTCTGTCAATTTACTTTAATATTATTGATTTAATTGTGTAATATTTAATTGTTTATCTAGTTTTCGATCGTGATTAGTTTAGAGAACTACCGGGTGTTTTGTGGGTTTTTTTAAGAGATAGACAATTTGGGAACAGGTTAGCAACGGACCAGTTACGAGTTGCTGTGCAATATAGTTAATTACGTCATTGCAGCAACCTGTTTCGTTTTCAATTAGCAACTCTTGTTTTAAATCTGTCAGTTATATTTAATATTTTGTACAATGCAAAGTTTCAAAGGATAATTAACACAGTAATAATGATTTACCATATGAGATAAATAATACTACATAAGAGCAATTTTTGTTGTACGAAATCAAATTCTAGAATCTGCATGCGACATCTACACGTGAGTCCAATAACACGGTATCTAAGAAAAACGATAAACGTGTCTAGAACAAGTTACATTACAAATAAAGGTTGAAAAATCTAATCAATTCCGATATAATTAAGATTAATAATCAAGACAGACAGGAAAGGCATATTAATTAAGAAAGCGGACACTAGTCACAAATTAGCTACTACGCATTAATTTTATTACAGTATCTTTCCTTTTAAAAATTCAAAGTTCGGTCTTGCTTTTGCCAAATAAAGTAAACCTGTTTGACTGCTATTAAAATTTGATGTCAAACAAAGTGTACATAATTAATGATATGAATAATGTTCTGTGTGTGACTTGTTCGCGAAACAAAATATTAAATACTGTGTTATTGTTGTCATGAGTAAATTAGCCATATTTTAAACAACTGATAGATATTAGATTACATATAAGTAAGAGTACACCTTGGACTACCTGCTGTTTGGTTTTTCCTCTTGTCCTCAGTCCATCCAAAGGTTGTATGTAAGAGATCGCTTTTAGCGATAAGACCGCCCATTGTGTCACCTACCTTAATTATATTGATATTTTAGTTAATTTTAAAAGTGGTGTAGATAATAAAGAATATTCTATTCTATTCTACTCTGATGGAGGAACTCGGTATGACATAGATGGTCTATCCACTAGTCGGCTGTGGCAACCATAGTATAATCTTGATTGATTTAACTGTACGGCTTTGAAGTCGAAAACCTTTGGTCTATGAACAACTTTTACCAATATTATTTATTAATCTGAAAGCAAATCTGTTACGTTTTCATGGATAAATGTCCAAACCGATTAAAATGGAATTTGGTAAGGATGTAGATTCAAACCTGGAAAATGACATAGGATATCTTTTATCCTCAGAATGCAACTGATACCGCGAGGAACAGCATGTACACGTATAAGTGTAGAAAAAGTGCACCCACTTCCACGAAGCTCCATTTATTACCCTAAATACTTATTTAATAACATAGAGTATCGATAAAGTTGAACTTCAATACATTTTAAAAGGTCTAAATAACAAAATAACGAAAATAAATACGGTAATAAATAACGAAATATCTGAATAGAGCTGCATCATATCGAGCTCTTCAGATGCAGCCGAGATATCGAAACTGTCTCGAGAGTGTCTCAACGATTGCTTGCAAAAATATACTTACTCAATTTATTTGATACGATGTCTAAGGAGTAGTTTTTGAATCACGAGAAAAAAACAGTATTTTATAATCCTGTTTGTATTTACGTATACAGTTCATTGAACTTTTAAATTAACAACACGCGCAAATAGAAAGATCGATAACTTATTCGAGATATTACGTAAAAATCTAGCTCGAAAAAAATGTGATCGATAAAAACTAATAACAACTCTTAATTTGAATACCAAACGGTTTTTTTTCTTTTATTTTAAAATTGGAATCTACATTTCTTTTTAATTTATTATTTTAGCATAGCATTTAGCATTTGGTTAAATATTTCTTTTAGGAGTATGATAACACGATCTCGCTATCTTACGGTCCCCTCCCACGACTCTCACATGTTTTTTACGACTGTTTAAAACTATCGCGTAACTCATTACGTATTATTTATTACATGACAATAAGTGCTGGTGCCGTGGTAAAAGTCGCAGATACGCATTGATAGCCTGGCTTCCTTACACGCCTATACGACGAAGCAGTTTTTTTTACCCAAGAACGGGGACAAATGCGGCGTGGGTAATTTTGTGGGTGAGGTATTTTGCGTAAAAGGTATTTTTTTATATTTGTTTGTTTCTTAAGGGATGAATGTTGTTGGGTGGTGAGAGAAATGAATTTATTGTAGATAAAGTAACCATTTTCTTTTAATATTTTTGCACAAATGGGGTTTGTACTTTTAATCAATTCTCTTGCGGTAAGATAAAATGCTGTAAATAAAAATATGGCAACATTAGAAAACATTTTTTTACAAATTAATCTGCCAAGTCATAGTCACTTTTCAAAATAAATTAATTGATCGCCAAAAACAGGAAAATATGCATTTGTATCCAACAGCCTTAAATTGCTTCGCACTTCAATTTACAAGGAATGTAGGTTGAAATCGAGTATTTACAGTGCCACTTGATTATTTGCTATTGCAAGCTACCAGTTCAAAAGATCAGAAAGATCATTATCTAGAAATAGTGAAAGGATACTATTAGAGTTTGACGTTAGGCAAACCTTTAGACGTTGAAAAACAACACGAAAGGCAGTTACTTGAAGTGTAGTGTAGTAGGTGCATATAGCTTCTAGAAGAAATAGCTGATTGAAGTGAATAGTTCTGGAGTGTGGTAGAAACCGACAAAATGGACTTACACTTAAAAAAATCGTTTTAAAAGTATAGTCAGACTTCTCATAATAACCTGCAAAGGCATATCCTAATTAAGTACCACCGTCAGTCTTTCTGTCTGTTACGCTTTCAAATGGCTGGACCTGTTAGTCTAGTAGCCGGGCGTTGGAAGTACTTTCCTCGGAAAACAGCGTAAAAAAAGTTAGAAGACATACAAAAATAATCTTTGATATGATCCAGCTAGACCCTAGTTGTCCTCCCCAGTGACGCCCTAATCCGAGGTTCGTTCCTCACTAGGGGGAGCCCTTAACGCGCTGTCACTTAGTTTTAAATTTAGTTTTAAGCCTTGGCTGGAGGCCTTAACTTAATTAATTAAATTAGGACCTCGCTACATTGTCCGGTTAAGCAGGTCGAATGCTGTTAGAAGCACCCTGCAAGAGGTCATGTAGGAAAAAAAAAACTTTTCTCGTGTCTAGAGGCGCAAACTCCATGGCACTATATAACGTGTTAAAACAATAAACGACAAAAAGCCGTACAGCCAATATTAACCTCTTTGAACTCGTGAAAGTATCGCTTGAACTTGGCGAAAGTTTAGTCAACGTTGTAGCTGCGCCTGCGCGTAGCGTGCGTGCGTTAATGGCTCCTGTCTGCGTAACGACAGCGGGTACTAGTTTCTATTTAGAATTTTTGTTCCTGGAATTTAAATATGGATAATCTGTTAAGGTAATGTAGATTAGCAAGCTTTTGCAGGATAATGAACCTTATCTTGATTGAAATAGTGTTTTTTTTTACGCAGCTTGAGATCAAAATATTGAATTAGAAAATTTCCAATGAGTTTTTCGGCTTTTACCACTTTTTCTATTCGTTTGTATGTGTGTCTGTTTATCTGTTTGAGCTTCACGCCGAAACTACTGATCAAATTTGTTTGAAATTTTCCAAAAATGTATATTGTAAACTGGACCATGCTTTAGGCTATAATTTATCACGCTATATCTTATGGGGGATGAGCAATAAGTCATTATAAAGGAAATTCAGACTCACGGCAAATTGTTACTTTTGAATATAATAGTCTGCTAACAGAACGAAGTCTATTCAATCGAACATATCTGGCATATTGCTAAATAGTATCGCAATAATTTCATCTATCGTTTAATATTGAAAAGATTTTGTATCAAGACTGCCAAATGACCCTGACTTTTCTTACAAAATTCTGTTTTATTTATATAAATGAAAATTAATGTACTTCGTTATACTTTGTGAAATGTCTTATTAATTTGTCTCAGCAGCTTTGATTTTATAATAGCATTAATTAAATATTATCAATTACATTTTGAGGAGCTCGTGGCTAAGTAACAGCCACACGGGTCGACCGATCAAAGGTTAAGCTGCGCTTGGCACGGTCGGTCTGTGGAAGAGTCGTGGATCTTACCAAGGGGTCAGTCGCTTTCATATAAAACACTGGTACTCAGCTGCATCCAGTTTAGATTACAAGCCGACCCCAACTAAAATACAACCTCTCTTAAAATACAAAAAATAACGTTTGATAAAAAAAATACTATTGATAATCATTACACAACTGATTATTACTACATCGTGGGCTACACCTCAATAATACCATAGTAAGACATTTTCACATTAAATAAATCTTAGCTAGAAGCAAGGAATGTTTAATAATTCCCTTCAACGTCCAAAACAATGAGGCAACAAGATTTATTCAATCGGCTACTAAAATACCAAACTTCTTGTTGGTGCGCGAAACTGGCCAGTGCCGACCAATGAAGCAAGACCTCCATCGGTATGGACAGTCCTTCCTTATATTGCTACATTGTTCTAGAAAAAAAAGAATATTCTAGAATCCGACAAATGAACGGACGATGTATCAGTCCTTTAAAAAAAGAACAATCTAGAATCTCAACTTAAATAAAGAAGCGAAAATGTCGTGGACGGACGATGCATCAGTCTTGTCGTGACGAGTTTTATTTTTAAATATTGACACGTGTATGACATTCGAGAAAATTATTATTATGAATTATTTAACTAATGTTATTGGTTTTCCAAATTTATTTAAAAAATAAACGGAACGGTAAATGGGATTCGAATTTTAAAAGGAACCGCCTTTCATACGGGAATTAATCTGACGATTTTTATAGGTCCTCTAGATCTTAGAGGCAGATATCTGCATCATCAAGTTCAAATAGAATTCGCCTTTGTATTTATTTAGCAATAAAAGCGAGTATGGTAAAGCACAACTTTTCCATAGTTACCAGCGTATACAAATATATAATAAAGTCTAGCTTTGTATTGCCAGATGTTAAATATAATTAAATACCTATAGACTGACCATAACTGTACTCTGAACAATAAACATGTTTTTTTTTAACTCAACTGCTCCAAATTCACTACTAGCCCAGCTCAACTTACACTGGCTCAGACCACCATTTTGTATGACCCGTACCACAAAGCAAATACAACTCATTGAGAGATCTAATTATACTGGGAATTGTTGGGTAACTTGGTGTCGAAAGCTTGCGCACGCGCATACAAGGCCGCCTGGTCTTAGTAAGGACACTGTATGTTAGTTTGTCACTTTGTATTACGATTTTTAATGTCATAGTGTTTGTTGATTTAAACGCGTATAGAGTATGTTTCGAGGTCTGGTTTTAAGCGTCTGTCGGTAATTTTTAGATATATAAATGGTCATTTTGATTGTACTAACATAAACGTAATGTTAATTTGTGTGAATTATGAATTGAAAATACTCATTTTATACATTCTATTTACTCAATTTTAAGATATTAGTTATACACTAGCTTTTCGGCAGCGGCTTCGCCCGCGTGGTCTATAGGATTTTTTATAAAAATTATTGAGTTTCATACAAACTTTGCCCACCTCTCCCACTCCGAGTTGGAATTTCTGAGAGTAGAGCAGAAATTATTTTAGTGATAGCAAGCTAAATTACCGCTGAGTGTTAGAATAGACGCTTTCTCTATCTGAAGCGGGTGATTCCGAGGGCAAAAGCTAGTCTATCATCTATCTATACATACAAAATGCTTGGTCCTAAATGACTGACGGATCAACGCACAGCCTAAACCGCTGATCGTAGAGACCTAAAACTTGAAGAGTGTGTTTATTGTATGACGTATGCAACCGATAAGAAAGGATTTTTCGGAAATTCTACCTCTAAGGGGGTGTTAAAGGGGGGCAAAGTTTGCATGAAACTTTGTCATTATTCATTTGAATTCGTATAGACCACGCGGGCAAATCCGCTGGCGGAAAGCTAGTATAAATTATTAATTACTAGCTGTTTCCCGCGGTTTCACCCGCATCCCGAGGGAACTACTTAGCGCACCCGGGTAAATAGTAGCCTATGTTGTTCTTCAGGGTCTATTCTATCTCTGTACCAAATTTCATTTATATCGGTCCAGTAGTTTTGGCGTGAAAGCGTAACAGACAGACAGACAGACAGAGTTACTTTCGCATTTATAATATTAGTAAGGATTTACCTACAGTCTTCCCTTCACATCGCCATCTTGAATCTCGCCAGTCCAGTCTTAGAGTACTGGGCTAAAGTTCATATTTATAAAGGTCACTGAATATATGTATGTAGATGTAATATATTTACTTATCAACTTCTAAGCAGTCGAGAGTATGTGTTATATAATGTTGTTATATGCAGTCAGTGACGTAAAGATTACTTTCTCCGGTACAATGACCTTTTTAGTAAACAACTAGACAATTTTGTAATACCATTATCTATTTCTTTCCGGGGCTGCGGGACCTTTGGAAGAGATACCGCTCCCTCGGAATACAAAGGGCTGAGGAAAGAACATGGATGGGTTTAAGACAGTGAGAGCTTGACACTCCTTTCCTCCCCACCCAAGGCGGGAGGGGTCATTTGATGATTTCCCACCCAGAAAAGAACCTATTTCTTAATTTATTTATTTTCCAGCTAGCAGCTAGTTTCCCGCGGTTTCACTCGCATCATGAGGGAAGTATTACACGCACCTGGATAAAAAGTAGCATATAACCATCTCCTGGATCCCCTTTATCTTTGTATCAAATTTTATCCCAATCGGTTTAGTCGTTTTACCGTTTAACGTAACAAACAACAAACTCACTTTCCCATATATAATAATATTCGTTAAGATAATACTGCGCATGAAGGAGTACGAGATTTGGCATAATTAATATTCATAATAGGAAACGAAGTCTAGTCTGAATAAATAGAATAGACTAGAATATTCTTACAAGTACCTATACCAAACAAAATATTATGACATTGGAATATATTATGTTACATAGGGTGACACAATTGGCGGTCTGATTGCTAAAAGCGATCTTTTGCAGACAACCTTTAATAAATAATATTAAAAATTACAGGGATTCATACAAATTTTGCCCCCCTTTTTCATCCTTAGGGATAGAGTTTCGGAAAATCCTTTCTTATCGCATGCCTACGTCATACAAAGAACACGTCCTCCAAGTTTTAGGTCTCTACGATCAGAGGTTTAGGCTGTGCGTTGATCCGTCAGTCCTATAGGACAAAGACATTTTGTACGTATAGAAAGATTTAATAATTAAATACATTCTATATAAAAGACTGTTTTATACTTGTACATTTACTAAACACAGGGTATCCTCAGTACGAACCAACAGGATAAGAAGCTATCAATCTACTATCAGAATCTATTAGGACCCGACGGCCGACAAACTGATTGTTCGTGTGTGGTGCAACAGTAATTTGTAGGCTAGACGACAGTTTTGACGTGCTGCGCTTGCGCAAGTTTGAAGCTTTGTAACATGTCCGTTTTAAACATTGACTTAGCCAAGTCTGGAAATTTTATCTAGTACTAGCTGCGCCTGGCGTGCGTTGCAATGCCACTTTTTGGGATGACCACCCTTGTCACTTAGGAGTATGTAACGACTCAATTGTAACTACGTTACAACTAAAATACTTTTAAAGTAGGTAAGTGTTTTTTAATAAAGATCCTGTTGTGTCTAATAATTTTAGTTGAATCTAAGAATTTTTCAAAAATTAAGAAATTATAGCGATATAAATTTTGTGTAAACAAATTAATTTATGTCCACATTATACAAAAGTGCATAAAAAGAATATTGACCAGCGAACTTTTAGAATATTCTAGATTTTTTTAAATCGGTCCAGTAGTTTTTGAGTTAAAACCCTACAAACAAACAAATCTTTCCTCTTTATTATATTAGTATATAAGTATAGATTATAGTATATAGTATGATTATTTTCACCTTCATACAACAGTTTACCTTCAATATTTCAATATGATACATCGACCTCAAATGCTTGCACCATATCCGCTATATCCGACATACCCGACAGTCCAAATTATAACTAGTACGAGTATTTCTCACATACATTAACTTTTTACGGACTTCCCTAGGATAGGCGATGCAATTGAAATTGTAATGGGTGGAAGTAGTGGGGGGAGGAGGGCTGAATACGGATAATCCTATCAATATTATAAATTTGTGTATGTATGTTTACTTGTAATTCTTTCACGCAAAAACTACTGATTGGATTTGGATGAAATTTGGTGCACACATAGTTTATAACTTGGCTTAACATATAGAATACGTTTTTCTGGGTGCGCGAAATAGCTCCTTCAAGATGCGGGTTATACAGCTAGTATTTATTTAAATTGAGAGACTTTATTCATAATTTTTCTCTGGAACATCTTTAGTACACTTTTTGTGTTTTAATTTAGCGTGTCGAATTAAAAACTAAACTATACCTAGATAAAATATGTTTTTCTTCCATATAAATACAACAGCTGATAAAAATAGATAAATTATGATTTAGGTAACTTTTAGCAATCCCATAACTGTAGGCAGAAGTTGACAGCGTCACTCTGAAGACCGGGTACTACGTCACACGTTAGAGGACACCTGTGTCCAGCAGTGGACTAATATTTTTACAAATCATCAAATGACTCTTCCCCCCGTAGGTGGAGCGGGAGGGAGTGTCAGACTCTTACTGACTAAAACCCATCCATGTTCCTTCCTCGACCCTTTACGTTCCGGGGGCGCGGTAACTATGTCGAAAACCCCGCAGGCGCGGAAGTCTATGGTCCTGGGGGAGCGCCCCGTCACAATATTAAATAGGCTGATTTTGATGATTATAAACACAGTCTTGACAACTTACATCTCTTTATTCTAGAGGCACATCTGATACAATACATGGGTACAAAGCCAAAACACGACCGTCCAGTACGGCTGGCGGGATCAGAATGCCTGAGCTCGCTGTGACTATATCAAATCCTCAAATCGATTATCGTTAGAGATTTGCAGAGTGAAATGATATCGATTCTCATTATCGATTATCATTTCAATATTCATAGTGTTTATATTGAGTACTTAGTAGAATATTAAAATCAAATCTTACAATAGTATCACCTTCAATAGCTTGCAGAATGACCTTACATAATTATGTATTTACATCATATCCGTTACTGATAGGGCCGTCATGCTCGACCATAGATTATCACAATAAGTCCGTGTGTTGAATAATGTTAAGGTTAAGCAACCTTTGGTGAGGTTTGGAAGTGGATTGGTGTGGCAATACAAAATACGTGCTTAGTGATTAAAGCTAAGACTAGATTTATCTCTTTGTGAAAAAAAAAAACTTGCAGCGTGAGGATTGTTTGGCAAGGACCTGACTTTTTTATTTTTAAAAATTAAATGCGTACTCCTATATTTAAAACTATCATTTTCTGCTTTTATCCATGATCGACCTATAGAATAATTAAAGACTTAAAAATGTGAAATTAAGATATATAAAGCGTTGTTTTATTTTAAATTAAAAATGGCATGAAACCCTTCAGCATTTTTAGAAACAATTAATGCAAAACCTTTTATATTTTTCAAGTGTTTTTTTTTTTTTGTAAATTAATCAGTTTAGTTTTAACTGTTTTCTTTATTTGTTTTTGTATATTTACGAGTATTTTTTCTTATATTTTATATTATCTCGTTTCAGGTATGTCCAGTTTGATTTTCTGCTCAATAATAATAAGATTCGTGTGAGTATGTTCATTTATATCGTCATAATCATCGGCTTATTTACTACCCTGTTGAGTGAAGGCCTTTTCTCATACCTAGGACTTTCAAAGCAATCGCTTTTACAACCACAAACCAATGAGGCGGTAGTAATACATACATCCTACCAAAATCCGTTTAGTAATATATTACAATAGAAAATTATAAAGGCGAGTTCACATTACGCCATGCGCCGGACATTGCAGTGTGTATACCACCCATAAATAGCAGCCTAAACGTTGGCCAATAGGTTGCGATAACAAAACATAACACGCGATGCTCTGTAAATAACCCAACACCCTTAACTCCAAGTATTAAAGTTCAAATTCGAATAAATTGTATACTTTTCATAATTTGTTGTAAATTTTAATTTTGCTACCGTATTAGCTTTTATTGCGTAGGCGTTAAGTTTTATATTAGTGATTATGACCGCAAATTTTAGTTTGTTTACGAAATAATAGGTGGTTATCTAATAGTTTTAAATGTTAGTAACGTAATCGTATGTAATATATATTTTTTTGCATATTAATTTAGCCTTTATTTTGAATGTGGTACAAGGGCTTAGTCATAAATTATTTAAAGGTTTTGTAAGACAATGTGAGCTATCTTCTTTTTTTACGATAGCAGTTAGAATAGTATACTAGAAATTTCAATTAAAAAATAATAATTTTACAGTCTTATGAATACAATAAAATTGTAACATATTTATGCTTACTAAACAATCACCAAAAGTGTGATGGAAAATGGATTTTTTCTAACTTCTACAAGACTGAAAATTTTTTTTTTATTAAAAAATATTAATAAAAGAAATAACAGGAATAATTAATATGAATAACGAATAAAGTAGTAGAAATAGGTATTGGCCATAAAAGATATCAAAATATCCATGTATATTCAATATCGCCACTCATGGAGGCTATTTCAATGTGCCCAAAGTAGTATCACGAAAAATATACTCTTGAGGTGAGATTGAGACGGCATGGTTGATAATGGTAGCTTAACTAATTTCTTGTATGTATCTTATTGTAAACTAGCTTCTGCTCGCGACTTCGTCCGCGTGGAATAGTGGTGCTCCGCTCCTATTGATTTTAGCGTGATTATATATGGCCTTCCTCAATAAATGGGCTATCTCACACTGAAAGAATTTTTCAAATCGTACCAGTAGTTCCTGAGATTAGCGCGTTCGAACAAACAAACAAACTCTTCAGCTTTACAAAAATTAGTATAGATATAAATCGTGTACAGTTAAACCTTTTCGTAAGTGAAAATGTGTGAAAGCAAGTTCGTAAAAATAAATATAAAAAAATCTTATTTTGTAAACATAAAGTATCACACAGAAAACTCCTTAATTTTCATGTACTGCTTACCCCACAACAACTAAATAATAACTCATACATAAACCACATTCACTTATTTCTGAAAGTATTACACACGTAAATTACAGATAATTATATACGTACAAACAAATATTTAATTTTTTGCAACCGCTCTGCTTATACTGGATCTCTTACATTTGTCTTAATAACCACCATAACTTGACCTCTTGCATTTTTAAATACAAAAAGCCAACTTATGCATATGCAAACTCATTAAATTTAAATTAAGGTTAATTTACGAAAACAGAAATATCAAATGGTGCCCCGGTTCAGTATATTATATACTTTCACTTGTCAGTAGCAGGTACCTATAACGGGACTTTATTTTAAATATTTTGTCCCACTTCCAACCCGGATTTATGGGGACATTTTTGTGAAATTTTGAGTTATTATGACTACTGATTTTGCTGATAAGGTATCAAGATAATTTTGCGAGTTTTGTGAGTGGTTGAAAATTTTATCATGGTGACTCGTAGGTCGGGTAGCCCGTTATTTTACCTCGTGGGTGTGGGCTCGAAACTTGAGAACCAATGTGATTTTTTCTGAGTTATAGGTACGTATATCATTTTTAAGTTTCTATTGGTTGCGACTGATTGACGGTGGAGGAAAATATCGAAAACCTGGACTTGTAAAAAAAGTTTTGAAAGCGAGGTGATGAGGCTTATTTTTGAGAATAGGGTTTAGTTTAGTAGTAGGACAATAAATAGGTCATTGTTTTTTGTTTATTCTAAATCCTACTTAGCCTGTTATTCCCAAATCATATTTCTTCTTTATAGGTAGCAAAAGAACACCACCATTACATAGCTCTTAATACCTATTAAAAAAAACTTCGCTTTAACTTTCTATGACTTTACATTAATTTTGGACTAAAACAATAAAGTTACTTAATAAAAAAACTCGGCATTTCAACAAGTTTTTAAAAGCTCATGATTACCTAGCAAAAAGCGGCTTCCAAAAAACTTTCTGACAACCTTAATTGAAGGAAGCCTTAAGTACAGAGACAGACCCTCAAATTAAAAAGACAACCTCCTTAGTACATTCGAAGCCTCAACAAGCCCCGCTGACGTCATCCCGCGCTATTAATTATGTTACATCAAAAAGCCAATTAACCCCCGAATTACGGCTAATTAAGTAAACTTCATCCGACTTTTTGATTAAACAGCTGACTTAATTACCTTTGGGCGTAAGGAAGATTTAGTTCAGAAGATAAGGTCTGCTCGCAATCTGGGATCTGGGGCTAAAAGATTTAGTACTAAAGCGTAAATTCAACAGTTTAGTGTTAGGGATTTAGGTAAGTGGGGTCCCTATTTTCCTTTGTCCGGCTTTTTGTAGGGGTCATTGACTAAAAGGTTCGGTCGTCAGTTGAATTTTTCATCGTTCGCTCGTAACGCTCCTGTTACTAATACGTTATTCTGGGAAATGTTCTGGTGCTGTGATTTAAGTTCTGAAGGCGTAAGAATTTTTTTGCAGGTTATTGAGATGATTGCTAACTTAGATAGTTACTATGAGATGATAAATGAAAAATAAACGTGTATGACCTAATGATCCAAAATTCTATTGTATAATAGTAACTCCTGAAAGCCAAAATCAACAGTGGCGACCACACTTTTCTATGAGCAAGATAGTCAATGAATGCTGGATTTGTAGATTAAAAGGTATTTTACAATTTCCTTTAATTAATTTCCCACTATTGGTACCGAGGGCCAGTGCGTGAATTTTAGACCGAAGATTTGTTATTTTCTTTACAATATTTTTCTGCTGTAGGTATTAACACCAATAGTTTTAAAAGAATTACTCAAAATACACCGGCTTGTGACCTACGAATTACAACTTGGAGATAAAACACAAACATAATCTTTTCACTATAGACTTTTGGACGCCTATTATTGTGTTCATTGTCCCTTTTTACGGATGGAAAATCATTCAAATTACTCCTTCCACTGAGAGCAGAGTGGGGGGAAGTGTCAGACTCTTACCAATGTAAAAAATCCATCCATATTCTCTCCTCTTTGTCCTCGCCTCGCCCCTTGTGTTCGGGAGCCGTGGTATATCTTTCGAAGAATCCCACAGCTCATGTACATTGATCCCAGCTACTACTTACATAAGTAACTACATAAGCAGTTAATACTCTAATTGAAACAAAAAAAAAACTGTGTCATTTATATATCGACAGAGTACCGACCCTTATATAATCGTATGACATGGTTGAGTATGCCGTTTACCTATTGCGTCACGATGTTAAGCAAGGTTTTTAAGTGTTCGTTGCTGTGTAAACAGTTCAGGTTTGTCGTTGCTGTTGGTTTTGACAGCAACGGCAATGTAATCAGTATGTTTATGCTGAGTTGTTTTGTTTTGATGACCTTTGTTGATTAGAAAACACACTTTAGCGTGCAATTATAGTTATATAACTGATTCCTGCGGTTTCACCCGTGTCCCGAGGGAACTACTAGCCACACCCGGATAAAAGTAGTCTATAACCGTTTTCTGAGTTTCATCTTTTACCGTTTCAAATTTTATTCAAATCGGTTCAGGCGTTTTACCGTGAAAGCGTAACTAATAAATAAACAAACTTACTTTTGCATTATGGTATTAATTAGGATAGTCATGTGAAATGATCCTATTAAAAACCCAAGTTAGGCTTTTTCATTTTAGCACACACTAGGAATTTATTTTAGTTATTTAGACATAAATGTTACCACACCAATAATTTTGGTTTTCTCTTTTGCATTACCGATCTATCAAACTGTGGTGAAATAATACATCTATGGCACAGCATGTCTTCTTCTTCCAAACGTCATCTCACTAGTAGAATCCTTTCCAGCCATATCATGTTTCATTAAACGAAACTAACTCGTTATAAAAAAACAAATACAACATTATTCTAATAAAACATTTTTGCAATTCAAAATGAAGTATTCTCTAAGAAAGCTTAACCTTCTGTTGTAACTGTATCTCGCCAATGAAGAGCCCATCAAATATTGGGTATCCTAAAGAATATCGTTTTCTAAGTATTTGATTTACTGAAGCTGTGTACGTCTTGCCTTTGAGATGTTCAAAATTGACTTTATTTTTAGCTTCGTCTTTCAAAGGTTTTCAGTTTAAAAGACTGACAGTCTTGTTTAGATGAAAATTGGAAAATATAAATTAATTTTGAGTGGGCTGTTTGCGGAATGTATAAGTAGTCAAAAAGTAGTTTTTTTTTTTATTTGATATGTGTTTGTTCTTGTATGATGAATGGTATGGGCATGTTATGCGGAGGAATGAAGATCATGTTGTGAGGAAAGTTATGAGCATGAATGTGGATGGCTATAGGGGTGGAGGAAGACCAAAAAAACGATGGACGGATTGTGTGAAAGATGATATTATGTCTAGAAAATTAGAAAAACCGAAGTCCCCAAAACGCCCGCCCTTCCTATATATTTAACTGAAAAAAATGAGAATACATTAATTTATGAAATCTCACAAGAGATATTGATGATCTTTCATCCTGTATATCGAAGTAGCAATAAAAACTACAGACCAAAATCCACAACAAAATCTCTACAGGAGACACCAAAATTGTGGAGGCAATAAACTAATAGGAGGTACCAAACGTCACATAAACTTCAATCAAGGCCTTGAAAACGATGAATATTTTTGCTTTCCATATCCTTTGATGTCAATGGAAAGCAAATAGGTATTTATTTGCTGAATAACTAGATATTTCTCCCGGTTTCGGCCGCGTTCTAAGGGAAATACTTGTCAAATTTTGAAAAAAAAAACTATCCTATAACCTTTCCTACGATTCAAACTACGTCCATACAAAATTTCATCGTAATCGATTCAACCAAAGCGTAGTAAACAAACACTTTCGTATTTACAAAATTAGGATTATACTGACACACTGACACAGTGAAGATTTGAAAAAAAAAGAAAGTGGCGTATCTTTTTCAAGGACATTGGTATCTCCATAACGGTTAAATGGCCTTTTTAAGTCAGCTGGTTGTTTAGACACGGTTAAATACTGATATTTGGATGACTAAATGTTTACAATCTTGCTTTAGAAATAGGTATTGTTGAAGCAAGATACAGTTGTCAAGTCTAGTCTTCGGATGAGTTGGCTTTTGTTGTTATTTCACGCTTGTTTGGGAATAAAAAGACATTAAAATGGATATCAGTTATGCTTTTTTATTTTTGAAATAGTTTCTCAATTTCAATAGTAGGTTACAGTTTTGATACTTACGATAATGAGACTATATCCGACTATATATTAAAAGGATAAACGATGATATTGGTGTAATTTCTGATTAAATATGTGTAATGTTTATTTATTAAATATATCTTAAACAAAATACAGACTTAATTATATGCATTTTTTCTTACACATGTAATAAGCTATTTTGTATGTTTGCTTATACAGACTTAAAAAAAATGGTTTTAAAACACACAATGAAAAAAAGAAAAACTAATATCTAAATTGGAAATGTACTGCTCTTTTCATTTCTTACTTAACCTATTTAACTTCAATTGTTTTTGTAGAAAGTTGAAGAAAACTGGACCTACAATTTTAATTAGTATAAACGAAAAATTGTGCGCAAAGAGTAAAATATTGTTGTATTTCATTGTTGTATTACATTTCATTTTACATAATAGGGCTATTTGTATAATTGAAATTATACCATCTACTTCAATTTCAATTATACAAATGATTTAGATAATTTTTATTGCTTTTATAAGCTTCTTTATTTATTTAGTTTGTGTACATTCATTCAATATATTTAAACACAAAATATTATTTATTTATTTTCTCAATCTATTATTGTCTAAATTATATTAAAACGCTTAAAACAACGAAGAACAGCTGTCATCAATAAAATGTCGTAATTTCTAATAATTCACATGGTTATGCGAAAACATTGGTGATATAAAAAGAATATAAAACAGATCCGGTACCCTAATAACAACAAAAAAACGTGAAAAAGAGTGCTAAGACAAAACTAATGAACGACTGAACGCTCACAGCAGTTTTATTACTAAGCTGTATTTTTAATAATAATAAATGAGTCATCAAGGATCCGGAGGATTCAAAAGTTAAAAAATATACTTCTCTGATTTGAATGTTGTTGGGTATTTAAAAAAATAATATTAGCTATGGGTATAGCCTCATATATATATGAGGAATATTTTATTCGATGGATTTGAAGTAGTAAATACGTATCAACATAAATGTGGCAGTAATAAATTGCCATCGTAACTCATACTATAGTTTCTAATGAAAACTATCATTATGGTGTGACAAAAACTATGCTTAAGTTAAGTAAACTGTACTGTGATGTTACCAATAACTTACATAATATACAGAAGACATACATATTTATATAGGTTTCACCTGCGGCTCTAGGGAACTAATTCAAGAAAGAGAGAAAGAAATAATTATTGACATAAGAAAATATAACGTTCTACCGTGAAAACGTAGCAAACAAACCCACATTAGTAAAGATAACTCTTAGTACACAGTCATGCATTCCTGTCAAAATTCTTCAAATATATTTTTTTTTTTCCATGTCTTAAGAATGACTTTATGGTCCTGGCTTTAAACATGTTAGAATAAAACGAAGAGAAAAATTTATCATTCCTTGCTCCAAACGAGAGCCTTACTCACCCAGTAATTTTAACAACCGTAACGAAACAAATACAGAAATAATAATAATTCAAAAAGCAAGTCACTGCGTGTCAGAACATAAATTTAAAATTTCCACAACAACGCTCCATTCAATTTCTTTCCGGTGAGTTAAGAAGGAGAGAACATAAAAAGTCAAACTTATGCATTGTGCCAGACGATTGTGTGTTCTTTCTACATACGACACGACAGCTACACGATTTGTAATTACAATTTTACAAATGAAAACAGTGATCTACACTGATGGGATAAGCATTACGACAAATGGTATAGCTGTTAGAATTGTGTTGCTGATAAATCACTTGAAGATACTTGAAATATTACTACATATCAAAGTGGTTTTTGAAGGTAAACGTAAGGATGATGGATACGAGCGATTCTTGATTGCAATGGCCATCAATGGACTTAAGCTTTATCTCATTAAAAAACCTTAGCTAAGCTATCATTGATCACAATGGTAACGATTACGAAAAGCGATGAAAACATCCGAATTTGGTTCTTTCAAATCTATCGCCTTAACCTGGCGACTACCTTCCGACCCATAAAATCGTTAAATCAAAACCATCTCAAAGGCTCAAAGGTTCAAAACGAGACCTTACAGGGACCTTCGAGAGTTTACTGACCCCGACCCCTTTGGGCTAACATCAGTTCCTTTGACATTACTTGGAGATTATTTTCTGTGGGCCGGAACGGATAACATAGGATAATAGGGGATCAGTTTGAAGAAATACTAGTAAATAAGAGGCAGTAAACAAAGTCTGATGATGTTATACTTACCTTGTATTATTTTGTAGTCTTTGAGAAGATCTTAGGTATTCTTTGACTGAAATAGGAAGATGTAGCAGATTCTTAAGTATTAAGAACGAAGAAACTTTTCTTGTTTCCTTTGCTCGAGTTTTATGAGTTCGCAATTTCAAATTTATCTTTGGAATCAATTTCAAGAACAAATACATGATATAATATGTTCTATAGCTTTAGTTCCATGGTTGTACAAACGTATTTTAAATATGAAATGCCAGTATTTCTCCATGTTGCTTCCTCTTATAGTCATAGCTTTTTATGAAAGTAAATTGTCTCCTCCCGCTGTGGGTATCACACTTTTACTGACTAAAACCTATCCGTGTTCTTTCTTTTGCCTTTTGCATTTCAAGGCCGCGGTAATTCCTTCGAACAATCCCACATTCCCAGAATAGTCATAGCTTTATTTGCAATTTTTTCATTAACTTTATGCTATACAACCAAAAATATAAACACTTCAATTATTTCCTTACCAGAATTCTCAAGAAATAAATCAAGACCTGTCCTTATCAATCCCAATCAACGAGCCGTGAAGATAATCATATCACTTCCGATCTGTGTTACAGACTGGACAGTATCCTTCACTATTGTTTCTACCGGAAACATCAACCACTTTAATTTTACAATTAATTTGGACTTTATTTTATCGTCTTTAAGTAGCGAATTCCATTATCTTGACTGCAATATTAATTTAGTCATTACTTTGAAAGTATTAGTACTGTGTTGTTTAAAATTTAGCTTTATATCTCTGAAAAGAAAGTTTATTTTTAATGTGATGAATAATAACATGAAATTAGATAACCAAATTAAATTTGCCGTCATATTTGGCGGAATCTAGAAAGATTTGAAGGTAATAGTCGTTTTTATGATTGTTAATATTAATTTGGTAATTGTTGGCCTTTGGTAATGGAATTCTTATGTTTGAAAGCTTCACTGTTGTTTCGGAATGATGTTAATTGAATTTCTAATTAGGAAGTACAAAAACTGGTTTGGCGCTCGGTAGCCCTAGTTAGGTGTAAGGTATTTATCAATTATTTAATTAACTTCTGTAATAACCTCTTGCTATTCTTCTATAGATATAATTACTTTCATAATATTTTCATCGTTAGTGTTATGTATTATTTTATCTGTATATTTTTATTATTTCTATTTCTCTTACAGAATTTAAATTGAGTATGTTAGACTTGGATTTCTAAACTAAATTGGAAAACATAGATGAAATCTTTAAATTTATTAGGTATAGGTTACCAGTTATAAAAATTAAGAATATTTTTAGATTGGATGACGTCATTCGGATATTGCAAAATGCCTCACGATCAAGGCTACCAGGAGTGAGTCAGAAGTGGCCATAATTTTATTCACTTCACCGACCAATTACGGATATCTATCAATTTTAAATTATATCACATTTAATGTCAATGTGTTATGTTGTTAGAAAATGGCGATGTTGTGGGTGGCCGACGTAAACAAAAATGTTTTTGGTAATGATCTAGAAATTCTTCAAAGAGTACGACTAGTGACAAAAACTGAACAAAATTATTGCGTCTTTTATGTCTATTCACACGTCTTATCTATACTATCTATACTAATATAATAAATCTGAAGAGTTTGTTTGAACGCGCTAATCTCAGGAACTACCCGTACGATTTGAAAAATTCTTTCAGTGTTAGATAACCCATTTATTGATGAAGGCTATAGGTTATATATAATCACGCTAAAACCTATAGGAGCACCACTATTCCACGCGGACGAAGTCGCAGGCAGAAGCTAGTTCTTTATAATCCCTCCAGACCGATTTTAGTCACGTCAGTCAATCTCAATGAAGACTAGCTAGGTACGCAGGAGATATTATAGTGCACAAGCGCTACCGCAGACACTGGTGCACTCTCTACTCCCTCATTCTCAAAGTCAGATGGGTCGGCAAATAGACACGACCGGGTATTTGTTCAGGCACATGACCAACAGCTTTTCTCTCTCGCTCTCCAAGGCACGGCTCCTCCGTGCTATGTTACTATGCTCCATACTCCATGTTATGTTGCTATGTCACCCATCCACGGACTAACCTTTCCAAGCTTAGCTTAACCTTTGATCGACCAACCGGTATGGCTGTTACTTGGTTATTAACTTACTTATTACCCTATCTTTCGTTATATTTGTTAACGATAAATTTATCTGTCTTTGCAGGTAAGCAGAGATACTCCATCAACAGCTAAGTATGAAGATACCTCTATAGAGGTACTCCATTACTCATCGGCACTCCATGAATTCAGGTCGTGATGGCGACGTAGATTCGGATAATGTCAGCCATTTTATCCAGCATTTTATCTCCAGATTAACTCATAGTATTTACCTCACTTAGCAATTAAGATACATTATTCAAAATTATCTGTATTTCTCAGAGTTCAATTAAGTGTTTAATGTTGGATGTTTATATCTGAAATCGTGTTTGACTATATCAATGGGTAGAATACTAACTAATATTCACAAATGCGAGCTTGTTTGTTTGTTACGCTTTCACGGCAAAACGTCTTAACCGGTTTAAATGAAATTTGTTATTTATGTAGGTACCCTAAAACCTGGAGAAGGACATAATTAGTTTTTATCCGGGTGCGTGAAAATATATCCGTCAGCATGTTTTTGAAACCACGGTAATCAGTGAATCTTTCTCTATGTCCATACGATAATTAATCTTGATATAATTTACGTTTTACGACCATCATAATAATGACTTTAGTAAAAACCTAAGTGCCAACAGCTAGATTGGCGTGTTGGCCGAGTGATTCATAGCGTGCGTCGCGCATCCTGGGTTCACTGACGACTGTCTTTTTCCGGGGATGCGGGATGTTCGAAAGAGTTACCAGGTCCACGTCCACGGAACACAAAAGGCGAAGGAAGGAACTTAAATGGGTTTTAGTCAGTAAAAGTCTGACACTCCCTACCCACAGCCGACCCACAGCGGGAGTCATTTGATGATTTCCCATCACTAAAAATACTTCAATGCTGTCAGTAAGATAGGTGCACAAGGTGCCAAAAATATAGGTATTATATTCAAGATTAATTGAAATAGTTGATGATCAACATAACCTTTAAAAGTCTCACAAAAAACATGATTCAAAATTAATCAGTCGCGAACTAAGTAATAATTATAATTATGTCGTAAATATTAAAACGCGGAAGTTGGATAAGAAGAATTAATTTATTATGTGGGTGTAGGCTTTCAAACCAGTTAGAATTGGAATAACTTAGAATTTGAACGGAGTGCTAACAGAAAAGTGTTTCGTAATATCTGATTGTGGAATTGTTGATGTGATTATTAGCGAGTTTTTTGTAGGATTAGCTTCTGCCCGCGACTTCGTCCGCGTGGAATAGTGGTGCTCCGCTCCTATTGGTTTTAGCGTGATGATATATAGCCTATAGCCTTCTTCAATAAATGGGCTATCTAACACTGAAATAATTTTTCAAATCGTACCAGTAGTTCCTGAGATTAGCGCGTTCAAACAAACAAATAAACTATTCAGCTTTATTATATTAGTATAGATTTTAATTGAGAAAAAAAGTGTTTAATTATTTATGTCATAGTAAAAGCTCTTTTTTTAATTATTAGCTGTTTTTCACGGTTCCGCCAGCATCCTAAAGTAACTACCTACTTCGCGTAGGTACGTGTACCAAATTTCGTCCAAATCCATTTAGTATTTTTTGCGTAGTAGAGTAACAAGTATACATACATCCTCACAAACATTCGCATTAGATATCACCAGGATAGTATTAAAGACTTGTTTTATGTTTACGTCATTATGAGGAGTTTTTTTTATATAAAATTGATTAATTTATTTATCTAAACATATAAAATGCTTTGTCCTGAATGACTGACAAATCAACGTACAGCCTAAACCGCTGATCGTAGAGATCTGAAACTTGGAGGGTTTGTTCTTTGTATGACTTAAGCGCCCGACGAAAAAGGACTTTCCGAAATTCTACCCCTAAGGGAGTGAAAAAGTGCAGCAAAGTTTGTATGAAACTCTGTTATTTTTAATTTAAATTCGTATAGCCCTAATTTCATATAGTTGCGGATGAAGCTGCTAGCGGAAAGCTAGTCTTATAATAAAATTATTATTTTTATCTACTTAACTTACTTTGAACGTTGTTTTGTTTGTATGTGTGTGTGACTGTGGTGAGTCTACAGTTATAAATGCATTGGAAAATCAATACCACTTTACCCAACCTCAAAATCAAACCAAAGACCCTCCTTAGTCGATCTAACCAACGAGCCACTACAAAATACAGTTACAATCAAAACAAGATCACAACAGAGTCACAAACTGGTGCCGTGTGACTATGTGCAACGGAACTTCTGGTTTGACAACTGCTGGTCCACTGCTGACATTTGCTACTCTGTGGCTACATAGCAACATTGCTAGTTGCGTAAACTTGTGACAGATGTGGGACCGGCAGCGAGCGGTTTGTGTTTTGAAATTGTATTAATTTTAGTTGTACGAAAACGTGTTATGCAAAGGATGGACGTGTGGACCGTTTTTGTGTACGTAAGCCGATATTTTTTGAACAAGATAGTTAGCTGTACTATGTATTGTAATAGTAAAAGATCGTCCCCTCTTTAAAAACTCCACATTTTCTTTACTTATGGAATGTTATCAGGATTAGATCACTGCTTACTTACCTGTATTATATATGCGAAAGTAACCCTCTATGTCTGTCTGTTACGATTTTACGGTAAAATACCTGGGGCCTTACCATGACGTGCCAAAACAAGATTATTTTCGTTATGAAAAAGAGACGGAGCTATACGACGTTAGTAGCTGTGTCACGCTCTCAAACTTTAATAGTGATTGCAAAAACACGTGGTGGTACAGCCCCTGAACTAAGATTGAAACTAAGGACAGGTCAAGTATTTTTTATCAGGGTATAGTTTTCTCAGTCATGAAACCACAGGAACAATATAGTTTTTGATAAATCTTAATTAGGTAATATTATAAATACGAAGTGAGTTTGTTTGTTACGCTTTCACGGTAAAACGGCTGAAGCTATTTGAATGAAATTTGGTACGGATATAGCGAGAACCTTGGAGTCTGTTATAGGCTACTTTTTATCCGGGTGCATTAAGCAGTTTCCTTTTAAATTAATGTAATACAAAACATAACACAAAAGACCCCAGTCAATAAAATAATTACCTTTAATTAAACAACTCAACAATTAAAACCAAGATATTACATAATACCTACAAATCTATTTGTAGCAATGGTACTTTCGAAAAGACAAAGCCGAGTAACAGGTTGAATAACAGTATTAAATTGCTTTGAATCCGGCCCCGGATTGCCTTGAGAAAAACACACCTAATGTGGGAATTGCAAACTTTGTAACAATGTGGGGTTACTGAAATTTCTTCCGAATAGTTTTGCGTTCAAGACTGTGGGTTTTGAGGTCTGTAGTCAATAAGAAACCCGTAAAATTTCGCTATGTCTGTCTATCAGTTTGCGGCATAGCTCAGAGGTTACTACTGCTATCTGTTTGTTTGTTTAAACGCGGTAATCTCAGGAACTACTGGTACGATTTGAAAAATTCTTTCAGGGTTAGATAGCCCATTTATTGAGGAAGGCTATAGGCTATATATTATCACGCTAAAATCAATAGGAGCGGAGCACCACTATTCCACGCGGACGAAGTCGCGGGCAGAAGCTAGTTGGTGAAATAACTTTTTGTATTTTTTTTTAATTTAGGCGCGGGTGAATTTTATTTGTATTTACATTGCCTAAAATAATAATTTGTATTATCAAGATGAAAAAAATAAAACAATTGTTATATCGGAAACAAAAAAAACTTACATTATGATTGCTGCAAACTATAATTGGCTTTGCAAATTTAATATTACCAAATATAGAATAGTTGTTGCCGGAACATAGACGCAATCAAGCCTTTATTTATTACGTGAAACTTGGCTTTATGAATGTAAGATATTCTTTGGGTACTAATAAAATCCGAAAGTATTATGTCGGTCTGTCTGTCTGTCAAGCTTTCACTCAAAAATGGCTGAACCTATTGAAATGAATTTTGGTATGGAGACAGCTTGTACCCTGGAAAAGAATGAAGGGTTAGGGTCAAAAAGAAACGAGATTGCAGAGTAAAACAGTAGATATTTATTATGTACGATACGACGGAGATGATACATCGGGTGGCACACACCAAAAAAGGAACAGGAAGTAGAGAAAAAAAACTTATCTTATGTCAATGTCAGTTTGACATTTGACGTTACTGAATAATAGACCACTACCACACAAGGTTGCGTTCATTTTACATTCCAACACCTGCCCATAAAATAAACGCCAACAATGACTTGAAATAAAATTAAAACAAGTAAAAATTATTTGAACAAACATCGCATACAATGAACTAACATGAAGCTTTATCTAGCATACATATTATATCCTACTGATATTATAAACGCGAAAGTTTGTAAGAATGGATGTATGGATGTTTGTTACTCTTTCACGCAAAAACTATTGAACGGATTTGGATGAAATTTGGTACACATATAGCTTTTAACCTAGATTAACATATAGGATACTTTTTACCCGGGTACGCGAAGAAGTTCCCTCGGGATGCGGGTGAAACCGCGGGAAACAGCTAGTGAAAACATAAATAGATTTCCAAGACTATTTCTTTGAATAAATACAATTTTAAACATTTTACAGCTATAACAAGTTTTATTTTAGTTACAGTTCTAAGATAGTCTTAAGTTAAGTTGAGATACAAACTTATTAAACTTAACACTTGACAAAGGTTTTGTCAACAAATCAGCTGTCATGTCTTCAGTAGACAAATGTTCAATCTTGACCAAATTATTCTTAACAACATCTCTAATAAAGTGGTGTCTAATATCGATATGCTTTGTACGCGCATGATACATACAATTCTCACTTAATTTTAATGCTGACTGATTATCATTAAATAAGGTAGTTACACAGTCTATATTTAAACAATCTTTCAAAAAAGTACGAATGAATAATGATTCTTTACAAGCATTAGCAAGAGCCATATATTCTGCCTCTGTGCTCGACAATGCAACAGTTTTCTGTTTGCGGCTTTCCCATGACACAATAGAATTACCTATTTTAAATACATACCCTGTGTATGATTTCCTGTCAATTTCACAGCTGGCCCAGTCCGCATCGACGTAACCTCGCACGTTGAGATCGGATTTTTCATACATCAAGCGGTAATTGATTGTTCCTTTTAAATACCTCAAGACGCGTTTCGCAGCCTTCCAATGTGCATCAGAGTAACAGTCGTTGAACTGAGAAAGGAAGCTCACAGAATGAGCTATGTCAGGTCTAGTACATACAGCAATGTACATGAGACATCCAATTAAGTTTCTATATTCTAAGTTTTCAGTCTTCTTTTCTTCTTTATGTAATTTCAGTCCAACTTCCATTGGTGTGGACACAGGTTTGCAGTCTTCCATCTTAAACCTTTTCAGAACAGACTTTATGTAGTCCGTTTGATCAAGAGTGATCACATTTTCCTTTTCTGTACAAACTCTCATTCCAAGAAATTCATGAACCTTTCCCAAGTCTTTCATTTCGTATTCTTTCATCAACTGGTCCTTGACTTCCTTCTTTGTCTTGTTTGAGGACGTAAATAATAAAATATCGTCCACATACAAAGCAATGATTGTCAGCTGTTTGTGCTCATATCTAAAATAAACGCAAGGTTCAACTGATGATTTCTGAAAATGCATTTTTCTTATCAGTACTTCATTTATTTTATCATACCAGCATTTAGCAGCTTGCTTTAAACCATAGATGGATTTGTTTAATTTATAAACTTGATTTTCCTTCCCCTTTATAACAAATCCTTCTGGTTGTTCCATCACTACGTCCTCTGTTAGGTCTCCATTCAGAAATGCCGTTTTGACATCTAGTTGATCGATATTTAGGCTAAGCTGGGCAGCAATAGCAAACAACATTCTGATCGTAGAGTGCCTGACTACCGGAGCAAAAGTTTCTTGGTAATCTATTCCATATTTCTGGCTGAAACCTTTTGCCACTAAACGAGCTTTATATTTCAGTATTGTTCCATTCAAGCCTCGTTTTATTTTAAAAACCCATTTACATTTCACAGGTTTCTGACCTTTCTTTAATTCTGTTAAAGTCCAACATTTGTTTTTATAAAAAGAGTTATACTCATCTGTCATTGCATCATGCCACTTCTTGGCATCTTCACTGCTCAAGGCCTCCTCCACAGTGACTGGATCATCCACGTTCCCATAATTTGCCATTGCTGCCAAGCCAGCAAACTCATCGGAGTCTGATTGACTGAAGGAAGTTGAGGTCTCTTCCGAGTCATCACACGAACTTCCTGGAACATAACTTTTATCCAGCACATCATCTGTACTCTCTACAGTCAAGTCACTTAAGTCAGTGTCATCAAATGACCCTGGCTCAGACTGAAGTTGGCCAGTTGGTTGCTCTCCACTATTGCCAGTAGTTTCAATTAATTTAATGGGCAAAAACAAGTCAAAATTATCATCATGTGACGATATAGCATCATTTTCAGAGGTACCATCTTTGTTAAATTTATTTTCAAAGAAAACAACATCTCGGGCTATTACTACTGCCCTAGGATTATTCAGATCTACAAGCCTATAGCCTTTAGTCTCTTCACAGTATCCTATAAAGGTGTATACTTTACTTTTAGGATCTAGTTTCTTCCTCTGTGAAATTAAAGCATATGCTCGGCACCCAAATACTTTAAAATGGCTGACATTTACCTTCTTTCCTGTAAATTTTTCTTCCGGAGTGGCTCCCATTACAGCTTTAGTTGGTGTCCGGTTTTTGATGTAAACTGCTGTCTGCACTGCCTCAGCCCAGAAGCGCTTGTCCAGACCAGCATCCTGCAGCATACAGCGTGCCTTCTCTACAACCGTCCGGTTGGCTCTTTCACTGACTCCGTTCTGAGCCGGTGAATACGGGACAGTCTTCTGGTGAATTATCCCATGCTGTTCCAGATAAACCTGAAATTTTTTATTGACATATTCAAGACCATTGTCACTTCTTAACATTTTTATTTTCATCCCTGTTTGTGTTTCTACGAGAGCCTTGAATTTAATAAAACACTCAAACACTTCATCTTTGGATTTTAGAAAATAAACAAATGACTTTCTGGTGAAATCATCTGTGAATAATAAAAAATATTTACACCCACCATAAGATGCACATGGCATTGGGCCACATAAATCTGTGTGCACAAGGCCTAAAATCTCTTTGGACCTATTTACTGACTTTTTAGGAAAAGGTAGTCTAGTCTGCTTCCCCTTAACACAAGTTTCACATAATTTATAATGAGTATTATCATAATTAATTCCAATGACCATACCTGATTTCATTAAGTGCATGCTTCTTGAATTCAAGTGAGCCAGACGTCGATGCCACAGCTCTTGAGTGTCCAGAGGTTGCCTTCCAGTGACCTGTTTAGAACCGTATGTACATTCCTCATCATCGCCCCGTGACATTGTCAAGCACTGAGGTTTCACATCTGACTCAGCATTATTTATAGACTGTGAACTACAACTTAGTGCAAATCCTATTGTATCTAGCTGATAGACACCATTAGTATATGTAGCGGTGGCTAAAATCTCGTCACAGTCATATATTTTACACATTTTGCTGTCAAATGTTACATTGTAACCTTTTCGTGTTAATTCACTAACAGATAATAGATTATGTGATAATTTAGGAATATAATAAACATTTGTAATTGTTCTCTTACAGTCCTTAAGTGAAATTGTCACATTACCCTGACCTGCAGTAGACAATTTATCACCGTTAGCTACACTCACTGTTAACACATTTTTGGAATAAAATTCACTCATTACGGACCTGTTATTACACATATGATTTGTTGCTCCCGAGTCCACATACCAAACATCACTTCTTAAATTCGACGATAGTGCTGAAAGCAGTACTTTGGACTTGCACTGATCATCCTTCTCGTTGGACGTATCATTCTTGTTCTTCTTTGACTTCTGTGGACAATTCTTCATAACATGCCCTGGTTTCTTGCATTTGAAACATTTCAATGTCTTTTTAGCAATCAAAGCGCTCACCGTCTCCTTGTCATCACGACGTTGGTACTCTTGTAGCAGCTTTGCCTTAACAATTTCACTCGATAAAGTTGTGTTATTGTTCTCCAAAGCCATTATTAATGGATCATACTCCTGCGGCAGACCACTTAATATTATGACAGCTACAAAGTCATCGTCTAACGGGGAGCCTATGTCACAGAGCTGTTGAGCTAACTCAGTAACGGTGGATAAATACGTGTCCATGTTACCTTCAAGCTTGGTAGCAAAAAGACTTCGAAGGAGACTCAAACGTCTGCTCAGTCCTCTGTCTTCATACGCATTTTTTAAGTTGTTCCACGCAGCCTTGGCTCCCGCTGCATTACGTACATGGGGATACGCCGAAGAATGAACGGACAAACATATTTTTGCCAGCGCCTTCATGTCACGTTTTTCATCAGGTTTTGTGGTGTCGGTTGGCTCTATGCATTCCCACAAATCTTCATGCACCAGTATCATCTTCATGGCAAATTTCCAATTATGATAGTCTTGAACTCCACGCAGTTTCTCAATAGGAAAATTCGCCTTGTCACCGCCGGTAGCCATCGCGAGGTTATGTGCACACGCACAATATTTACCACAACGCGATTCCTTGTACAAATTGAAAAATCATCTACTCGCGACAGGGATAGACACCCTGGGCCCATAACCTGAAGGGTTAGGGTCAAAAAGAAACGAGATTGCAGAGTAAAACAGTAGATATTTATTATGTACGATACGACGGAGATGATACATCGGGTGGCACACACCAAAAAAGGAACAGGAAGTAGAGAAAAAAAACTTATCTTATGTCAATGTCAGTTTGACATTTGACGTTACTGAATAATAGACCACTACCACACAAGGTTGCGTTTCATTTTACATTCCAACAAAGAATATAGCTAGTTTTTTTATTCGGATGCGTGCAGTATTTTTTGAGTACACGTATGAACAGCTAGTATTAATAAGCAGCCTAAAAAGTTTAAGAAGAGATTGATAGACCGTCCCTACCTAGTCCCTAAGTACAAAGCAACATGTCTAAATATTGGCTTGCATATCTCGCTCTGTGTAGCTCTCATAGAAACTTATGTAATAGTTAAATACCTGAAAAGTAATTCCAAGATGTTAAGTTTTCACACGTGCACCATGACAAGATTTTATAATCCTACTAAAAATTCTGCAAGCAAAAAAAACTATCGAATGAAGAGCCTCGTTTTGTTTGAAGTCGCTTAAATAAATAATTAGATTTTGCCGTCATTTACAGTTTTTTTTTTCGGATTGGAAATCATCAAATGACCCCTCCCGCCGTGGGTGGGGCGGAAGGGAGTGTCAGACTCTTACTGACTAAAACCCATCCATGTTCCTTCCTCAGACCTCTTTGAGGCGCGCGTGGAACACGAAGTCGTTTACAGAGCTGGGACAAACTGAAAAAAAAAACAAAAACCAAAGAAAAATAACTGTAACATCGATCAATCGAAAATTATTTCCTGAACTTGTCTCGTCAAGTGTAAAAAATACCAACCAATAAACTGCGTACCAAATAAATCACCTGTCAAAACAATTGAATAAAAGCCTCTCACAGATATATACGCAAAATATAATAAAGTGGCTGCTGAAAATTGCCTACACAATTTCTGCACGGCGCAGATTAATGTTCAGATCGTGGCCAGAAAGTTTAGAAGCTCCACAATTTTCAGATAGAAGGGTGTTTTTGGAGACTGAAACTCGATTCCCTTGGTTACACTGTCAGAGCAATAAACAGGCAAAAATTTCACCCAAGTGCACCAGATCGGAATATGAATAATTTTGCCTAGGGAGTTTTGAGTGTTTAATATTCAGCTTGAGTAGAATTTTAAGGTCTGATATTTTTACAGCTGAAATTCTTTTAGTTGCATCAACAACTTCGAAGTTTGGAATTGGTGAAAAAATATTTTCTGATAAAAATATGTTCTGTTCACGATTCTATGACAGCAAAAATATCTCTTATTTTTGAGCTCATCAACTTTCAAGGTGCTGCCTTTTTAGTATTATTTTTGAAACAACGATACTTGTATATAATCATATTTCTCTAAAGAGTTTTAAAACAAATGCAAAAATACACACATAAGCACTGTGTGCAAAAATACACACATGGGGACAAAAAGAAAACATTAAGGAAATTCGGGTACTTTTCCGAGTAATGGAATTGTAATACAAACGGTTTGGAAGTAAAAAAAGAGGGATGCGAGTGAGCCCCTGTGTCTTATTTCAGAATCGTAAACAAAGTATAATGGCCCACTGTTCGCGGTATGGTGATCAATTTAGGCATCTTCTCGGGGAAAAAATAATAAAAAATAAGAGGTTTTTACGTAAATAAATTCGTTAGTAAAGACTTTATTTTTCTTTTACGAGTTTTGTTGGGATACACTTGGGCACTGAACCTTTTTGTAATAATTTAAGCAAAACAATATGGGCTATGGATAATATGGATACATTCTTTCAAACTCTAAAATTAAATTATCAATCACAAAACCAAATTAAAATATCAACAATATTCCATCTAAAATGTATTTTAGCCTTATTAAAACACAATAAATCAAATTAGAAGCTTGATCCTTATTATCCTTACTAATATTATAAATGCGAAAGTAACTCTGTCTGTCTGTCTGTTACGCTTTCACGCCTAAACCAGTGAGCCGATTTTGATGAAATTGTATATCTGGTACAGAGATAGAATAGACCCTGAGGAACAACATAGGCAACATACTTTTTACCCGGGTGCGTGAAGTAGCTCCATCGGGATGCGGGTGAAACCGCGGGAAACAGCTAGTTTAACATAAATATGAAGTATGTGGAAAGTGTGGAAAGTGGTTTACAATTTATTTAAAAGGAATCCAACCATGTTTTATTATTGATGCAAAAAATACGACAGTACATTATCTAGAGTACATTATAAAAAGTTGTAAAAGTAAGACAACGGAACATATGGAAACGAATGCGCCTCTTGCATACATTCGATTAAGTTAATAACTACACTTGACGGCATCCAATTTGGTCTAAGTAATGAAAAGAGGCGAGAGGGGGATCTATTAACTTAAACCTATTTTGAACCGTTAAGTTTTGCACACGCTTCATTATACTTTAATCTAATAGTTTCTTGTTTGAAACTTTTACTCAATCCTCATAATCTAAACGGATGTACCAGTGTTTTTCATGGAACGACTACCTAAATGACTTCCACACCCAGTTACCGGGTAAAACGATACCCCCTGGTAAGACTGGTTGCCAGAAATTCTGACTACCGCTTTTCGAGGATAGAACATAGATGGGAGCCCTATCTCACCTCTATCCCACTCGATGAACATAGATGTGACCACTTTAACTGTGGCCTAAATGTCATAAATTTGTTATCTATACCATAATCAAGTATCAATAATTTCTAATCCAAATTAAATTCAGAATTTATAACAAAATCCCAGTTTGTTTTAGTGACTCAGTACAAAAAAGTAAACCGTAATCGTGTCTTAGTTACATCGGTATAAAATCACCTGCCCTATAAAGCTAAAAATCGTGAAAATGCTTTCGAGGTAACAGTAAAAAAGATCGTAGTACTGTTATAGCGCCACAACTTTTTTTTACTAAAAATCTATACCATGAATACCCAATAAAAAATCTGATTTATAAAAAAAACATTTTTTTGTCCACATCCGCTCACGATTTGGACCACAGTGCGCCGTCCCCTGCGTGTCGGAATCCGCCACGCTCTACTTACCACAATTGTAACACTTGTCAATTTCTAAGTAAATACTTCAAATGCCTGCCTTTTGTAGATGTTTATTAGTAAAATGAAGAATTTCACATTTAATTGGAAAGTCGATTTTAATTTACAACGGCCATTTTTATGTTTTATGGGTATAAAAGAGAAATGGCTGACGGCAATCTTGAGGCAATTTGTTTGAGTGATAATGAACATGATTTAAAAGATGGTTTTGCAAGTAATTAAGCTAACTACATGGTCTATATTAATAATTGTGTTAATTATTGATATATTATGTTTTTAAAAGTATTGCAACTGAAATTGAAAGATATTGGCTTACGTAATTAGGGGGCTGGCTAAGTCACGAAGGTCATACATACCTTGTAAAATACGAGTATAACTATTCATACTATTGAACTGGAAAATAATCCTAATGTAGGAAAAGCTAGGAGGATTATTGAACAAGGAATTGAAAAGGTTTAAGTGGTAGCAAATTTTGCAATTTCGACTTTATTCCCACACTAAGCGATAATTAAGTCATCTGCAACTCCGTTGCAATTAGCAGTAGTTGAAGCTAGGTTACCTAAAGTAGTGCAGTCATTAGACCACCTCCTGAATGTTTCATAGACAGTACTACATTTTGAATTAGCAACCCCGCAGTGTGCCGCATTGCTTTTTGGCCAAATGTGCGAGTAGTGACGTGGATCTGTCGATAAATTAAGGACATTTTATCGATAAAAAGTAAATTGAGTTTCGTAATAGTATATTTTTATGAATGAGTCATAATGAGAACCATTTGTTCTTATTGCATTATATCCAGTTAAGTGGTTACAGATTGCACTTGCAATTAAAAATACATTAAGTATTTTCATTAAATAAATTTATGTGGCAGATATTGAATTGTATTTATACTTTTAATTGCTTAGTCCGAGGCAATATACTTAGTGTATTTTTCGTTATATATGTAACTTTATATCTCTGAATTAAGTCTCCAATGAATATTAAATTGAAACAATTCACATTAATTTTGAATCTTGTAATATAAATTAAAAAAAATGTGCAAGAGAATTTCAAAACCCATCACATTCTTTCATAGAGTATGGCGTGATAAGAAAACCCAAGCTCTAAATTACCAAAGAACATGCATTTAATTACACCATCATTAACAAAGCAACATAAAAAGCCATTTAAACTGTTAAGTAAAAATTTAAGTGCTTAAATAATTAGTAGCTATGTTTTACTGCATGTTGGGAAATGAAATTAATTAATTTCTGTATTTTTTCTGTTATTATAGCCTTCATCACAACTTGTTATTGAATTAATAAATTAGATTACCTTTATTTCTGTTTTTGTATTGTCTGTTAGTCGGAAAAGAGAAAAGATTTTAAAACGCAATTTATATAATATGTAATAATTAAAACGTATTTAATATTTAATTTTTATTATTATTTATATATTATTAACCATATTCTACTAAATATGCTGCGAGTTTGTTTTGACTCTAAATACTGGTACTTAATATTAAATCTAGTTCATTAGAAGTATTTATATTTATTTTTGGTTGCAAAAACTTAGCCTTGAAAAACAATGACCTTTTATGCTAGATTTAAGTAATAATTGTGATAAATTCTATGCAACGAAAAAAAAATTTTTTAAGACAGTGAAATAAATCGACAGAAAAAAATTAATTCCCCATCACTATCCCACGACAATTTAAAGCTGCAGAGTCCAGCAAAAAGTCTCATTGGATATTTATCTGTCGCGGCATTGGACCTAATGCTGTTGCACTACCGAAGCTCTGCACTGATGAAATTTCGACGACCACACTCTTTCGTGCACTGTTTAATTTGCACTCCGAAATTATTCCGAATGTTTGAAAAATTTCTTCTCGTTTTTCGTGAAAGTTTACGAAATTAAATGTGTATTTGATTGCTGCTCTGAATTTGGAGATGAAAAATGAGGAGCGTTTTAACGGGTTGCGCATTGTTAGAGAAGAAAATTAATTCAGGAGTTGTTAAAATTTGAAGCCAGATTGGATTGTTTTTCGAGTTTTTTTTTCTATTTAAGTACCGGTACTTTGTGAGGTTATTTAATTAGAGGCAATGCTGAAACTTATGCACACATCTATCAATATTTTTTAGTACAGAGGCTTGTGGAAGAGTATTATTTATAGTTCATTAGTTTCACCTAGACGCGTCATCGTCACCCTATATATTATCCCACTGCTGGGCACAGGTCTCTTCTCATTCAGAGAAAGCTTGAGCATTGATCACCACGCTCGCTCAAGGCGGATTGGTGATTTTAGACTTTTTAAGTCCAAGTTTCCTCACGATGTTTTCCTTCACCGTTAGTCAGTGACGTCTAAGATCTACTTAGAAAGTACATATGACTTCAGCAAAATCACATTGGTTCTTGCCAGGTTTTGTACCAGCACACTCGTACACGAGAGGCAGGTGCCTTAAGAGCGTTTACGCATAGCGCACGATGTCAAGTATAGGTATTTTAACGCAAGTTTTACTCACATAGAAGCGAATGTGACTGTGTGCGTAGCGCTGGCGCGTTCTCTCGCGCTATAGGCAAACATACCCATTTTGATCCACCGAGTGAATTATTTTAGAAAAAAAATTTAACGTATGCGAGTAAGTACATAAAATAAGTAGTCAGTAATAATAATGCAAGTGTAAACAAAATGGTGCAATAAATAAATAAACATGAATTTATAGATCGAAATTTAGACATAACTAAATTCTGCAATAATTTATTGAACCTTCCTAATAGTAATGATTTATAGATAATAATAATAATATAATAATAATAATAACTTTATTTCACAAAAAATACAGATTTTACATGTTTTTTTATATGAACAGAGTTAAATGGGCTTTGGTAGTAACACAATGCTATATAAACCAAGACCGGGATCTGTATACAAAACGGGAAGCCCTGCCTCTCAAACTAGGAAACCTGTATCTTGAGAGACAGTGATTCTGCTTAAACAATGATGCATTAATAGTTTATTAGTAGACTGTGTCATAGAGATATATGTTTTTTTACCGATTGCGACAGGAGGGTTATGTTTTTAGAGCGTACGTATGTATGTGTGTATATATATGTATATTAAGTGTCATTAATTTGTCTTGATCGTGACAGTGACACTATAGGGTAGGTATTTAAAATTATAATCGCAGTCGAGTTTTTTTATTTTTTTATTAATTTACTTGTTTTAATTTTATTAAAATAAAACACTTTATACGGATCTACTTATGTTTATTATTTTATTTTAAAAGTTTCAAATTTTTTGCCTTCTTTTTACAATTTTTGAATTAGTTTTTCTTACAATAAGTAACCATAGGTTTTGATTCCCAAGCTTGATAGAGTGATAGACAGACAGATGGACCAAGGAAGTGTTCCTATAACATATTTAAAACAGTGTGATCGCCTATATAAACGTGAAAAGTAAAACAAACTGTTTTAAAAAAGCGTTCAAAGTACCTCTTCTTCATTTTGGTGTTCACACTCAACTCTTGCCATAATTTATTCATCACTTGATTTTTTTTTACATTGCCTGAAATTAAACCATATACTAATAATAATATAATATTTTTTCGCTAAAAATAACTTGGTTTTGTTTCCCATTACGTCTGAAATATAATTTGTTGTCACTAAAAAAGTGTATCATCGAAAATAATAATAAAATATTTTACTTACCAAAGTAGCAAGACTTTTCTATCACACTATAAACGTCCGCTATCCTTGTACGCACGGCAAAGGTCAACGCAGGTCAGGATGGAGCATCGAGCGACACGTCCTCACTCTGGAAAGCCTCGTGGCGGTCTGATTTGAATTGATTTGCGCGCAGTGTTTTATAATAGATTTCAAATATTCATAGAAAAATAATTACACTAAATTATTTAAAATTTCAAAGCAGATGTTTTAAAGAAGACTTTATTCTATAATAAAAAGCCATTATGATAATAAATTAAAGAAGATATATCGATGAAAAAATCATCTGAATTTCTGGATATTTGTCATTATTTGACTTTTAATTTCTTGTTGTTTGATCGCTAAATCGGAAACTATTTTCAACTAACTATTTACTTGACGATTTAAGTAATTGATTATTATTTTTTTTAAACTACGTTTCCCTGTATTTTCATGAGTTTTAGGCATCGAAACATACGCTGTATGGGGAAATTAAGAAAACCTCTGATCAGTTATCTTGATAGAATTCATAAATACTCTATAAATCGAAATATTTTCTTAACTAACTATTTAAACAGTGAAATTTCCTAAAGTTATTAGTAACTAACATATTTGTAGTACAACTGGTTGATGGTATTAAACACGTTTGAAATTACTGTTTTTGCGCATGGACAGCGTAAACGCTCTTAACCACTAAGCCAGTAAGAAATAATAGCTTAAATTGGAATTCTAGAGTAGTATTGCTAAACGTGCTATCTTTGAGCTCGATAGTGCAGACATTACAACACGCTCGAGTTATATCCATTGCAAGTCTTACAACTTCACAGCGGAACGGTGTACAATTGTACATAGCGTAGTAAAATGGCTTCGTATTAAAGTGTGAATTGTAAATTGATGGCTTTGCATTTATTACAAAAGCGTCATATGAAAAAGAATCTTAACTTGTTTTGCAATTTAAATAGTTCAACGTGAGGAATCAATGAAATTATAAATGACAGTAAAAGTATACTGATTGAAATGTGCATATGAAGAACTCGAAAAAATAATTAATAATAATCATAGTCTAGATTAATTAAAGGTTTTATTATCAAATAAAAAAAAATATAATTTTATCATCAGCAAACATCGATAAAAATATATCGCAGATTACCAAAATAGGCACATCACTAACTGTTATTTCAAATAAATCAGCAACAGTTTCGATACATAATAGTGTTGTAATTAGAAACAGGTTTGGCATCAAGCATGTCATAATGTTGATGGTAATTAGAAATATTTTGGTGGAAAGGTGTCAGTCTGTCTGTAACGAACTTGTTAATAGGCTAATTCTAGCATTTGTATTCGTCGACTTGATGATGATGCAAGTATCTCGGGAATAGGTTACTAAGAAGTAGGTACGATGTTATTTTTTAACCGACTTCGAAAAGGAGGAGGTTCTCAATTTGTTTGTATGTATTTTTGTATGCTTAAAGGAAACCCCTTAGGACCTCTTCTCATCTTATGTGACAATTAATTGTTGTAATGCATGCAGCAAACTTAGTTGTATCAATTCAAAATATATCCATCAATGATTATAATGAACATACCCTTCATTCTTATTAGATCAATTAAGAGTAGTTTTAATGTCTATAATTTCCTCTACAATTTGCATTAGTTTTATAATCTTTAATTAAATTCACATTAACGCACATACGAATGAACAAAAAGCAAGGTCCATGACCATAGTACGATAATAATTATTACCTTTAGAAATAAATGGGGTAATGATTTAGACCTTAGCTTTTCCGAGACATATAAATCTAGTGTAGTTATATCAGTGAAGGTCGGGGCAACTTTTAATAGTGATTGTCACGATATATCGTGTTTCACTCAGAACTTTTGAATATTGTTAGAGATAAGATAAAAAAGACATTAAAATTAACGATAGTCCATAATTAGTAGATAAAGTTTCTCTGTTTCAAGGTTTTTGTGGGTCAAATTCATTTTTTTTTAAAGGGAATAAACTAATTCATAATAAAAAAGACTATAAAATAAATAAATAAAAAAGAAAACAAATTCATTACCTATAAAAAAGATCATATATTTTTAAAATTATCGATATTGTAGTGTTGCGCATCACTAACTTGAATTATTGTGTTCTAATGGCATTACTAATGATACAATTTAGACACAAAATAATGTTATTATAGTTATTGAAATAATTAAATTAAATCAACGCTGTCAATTTGTTTAATGTAATTATCTACATGTATGCATCTGGTTAGGCTAGGAGTCCCTAGTCCCTATATTGATGTAAATGGCTAGGAAGATGATGAAGATGTTTGCACAGCGTTGCGCTACAAATCACTGGTTCAAATATACATGAACTAGCTTTCCGCCAGCGGCTTCGCCCGCGATATTTTAGCTAATGGATACAAAAACTTGACAAATTATATACAAAAACCTTCCTCTTGAATCACTTTATCTATTAAAAAAATCGCATCAAAATCCGTTGCGTAGTTTTAGAGATCTAAGGGACAGACAGCGGGAAGCGACTTTGTTTTATACTATGTAGTGATATGCCTATAAACAAAATACTATGCACATGTCATAGTTTAAATTATACTAAGAAGTTTGTTGCGCCACTTCTTCTTACCAGCAAAAACACGGAAGTAGTAGAGAGTGATTTTGGAGGCTTATCTTTCGTTTTGACATTAAAAAGTGATGATTTTTAGCCTAGTTTAAATAAACGATTTTCGAATATTTGTCCTATTAATCTTACTAATAATATACACGCGAAACTTTATAAGAATGTATGGATGTATGTTTGTTACACTTTCACGCAAAAACTACTAAACGGATTTGGATGAAATTTGGTACACACATGGTTTATAACCTGGATTAACATATAGGATACATTTTACCCGGGTGCGCGAAGTAGTTCCCTCGGGATGCGGGTGAAACCGCGGGAAAGAGCTAGTAATAAATAATACAAAATACTTTTCGAATAAAGGTCATGTCGAAAACTAGTAACTTTTGTAATGTTTCTATTCTTTTATCTATTTATGTATTTTTTTCGGTCTCTTATTGTACAATATTTTACTAAAATAACTAAAAGTCATTTGAGAACCTTGTATTTTCGACCTTAGTAGCTAGATTTGAGGTCAATTAAACGACTAAGTATTGTTTAGTGTTTAGAAAGAGATATTTTTTTAATTATATAAAACTGAATGCCTGAGTCTAGTAGGCGTAAAAATGATTAATGTAAACTAGGTCTCAGCTTCGATTCCCAGGTCGGATAGAACTACTTTAAATAGACCTCGACTTATAAATACAACTGTAACTTTTCAAAAATAATGGCCATTCCTTAATAATAGTTAGCAAATAATTTCTTTTTTGCGTGAAAATTATGAGTAGAACTCTCATAATATATGAGACATTATCTCTTACTTACTCACTTACAAGTCATATCCACACGATATTAAAAAGAAAAAGATATGGCCCATTTTCCTACGCAAACAAAACTTAACCTTATCCAACTCAAAATAATGTAGAAATTACGAAAACAAAAAGTTTAGTAACTGATACAGAAATGACCGTATCGCATGCCACAAGATATACTTGTTATAATTTTTATGAATAGGCTTATCTAAGATACAGCGTGTGACCTTACTGGCCGATCAAATACAGAGTAGTGTACAGACAGAGGTTGCAGGTTTTGATATTTACACTGACCGGTTGGTTAAAAATAAAACCATGTGTTTTATTTTACCAATCGGCCAGGTAACGTAAAAAATATATATATAATGGTAGGTATTTGTTGTCATTTTGTGCCTATTATGAACCTTCTTTAATACAACCAGCTATCAACACTTAAAAACATAAATAACTGGACTTCAGGTAAAGTTCGCCTTTTTTTTTTAAACTTTGCCCACTAGGTTTTTTTCCTTTATCGTAGGTGCGTTTGCAAACATACATAACAACACATGCACAAACACCCAGACCCGTAACAATTTTATTTGTCCCGTGCGGGAATCGAACCCACGACACGCAACGAAGCAGCCCATTGCTCAGCTACTAAGCCAATCGTTCCGTTTTTAAAATTGAAGATATTTTGCACAATATAATACATTAACATCGTATGTTTTTTTTTCTTAAATTCCATAAGTTGTATTTTAATGAGATCACTATTTGCTCTGACACAAAACTTAAAAAAAAAAAGTTTATCTATTCAATAAAAACGCAAACAGACATTAATATTAAAAAATTTTGCTCATCAAATTGTTACAGCATTCCTAAAACACTATGACACCGAAGTTTAAACAATAGGTTTCAAATAACAAAAAGCTTAATATTACATAAATGGTAAACAAAATAACACAATGCATAGGCAATAAAGAGGTAATCTGGCCAATAACTTGAAACGCCCACGAGATGAGACTGAGATTTATTGGCTATTGTACGAATTTCCTGGGGAAAGTGATTTGTATGGAGTTCATGGCTGTTAGTAATCCAGTACTGCGGATGTAGTCATTCCAATTTAGTGGTTAAAACTTAGGTACAATCATTACGTTTAGTCAGAAGCCAAAAAGTCTGACAACCAGTCTTACCATCAAGAAGTTTCGTGTTACCCGCTAACTGGGTTGTGGCGGTCAGATAGCTGCATCTAGTTCAAAGCTGGCCCCAATATAGTTGGGCAAAGGCTAGGCAGATGTTGGGTCATCCTAAGGCAAGAACTTGGCTTTTAACCTTTATTTCTATGACGCTATAAATAATTCCTATGATGAGATCAACAGAAGAATAGATAAACTTTTTTTAGGTATTTTGGGTATTTGGTATTTTACTCACATATACTAAAATTTATTTTTAATATTCCATGGATTCCAGGGATTCCATAAAAAAAAACAATGAAAAAAAAAACATTCACAATTTGGAAGTTTTTGGAGGGCGTATCCCTGTACGTGAGACGTCATTTGTTCAAGTTTGACATGATGATGTCATATTTCATTAGGTTCCTCTTCTTCTGATTTTATAAATTTGGCCGTTTTATGAGAGTTTTCACTCGTATTTCCGCTGTTGTTATATTTTTTTATTAACTGGTTATGGATTTATAATAAACAAAAAATACAGTAAATTACCCAACTAATTTTCAAGTGTTGAGTGCCTAGTTGCAAGCCCAATTCCTATGCCGAATAACCTAGGTTTAATTCTGATGACTGGGTCGACCTAAATGATGTTGGGTTTTTTAATAAAGAATTTCGAAGAAGGAGCGCTGAGTTTCGCCAATTGACTGCAGAACATTTGTCCTACCTTATCTATCAAAATCAATATGGGTTTTCTATGGATATATCAACCATAACCTATAATAGTAGCTGTTTTTTATTTAGTTTCCAAATTTATTTATACTTTAAGTTTACAAGTATATCGGAAATAGTATCAGATCTTTGACAACATAATCAAAGGTTGAATTTAATTACTAAAAATACCAACGCAACTTTTATTCTATTTTACTTGATGACGCACGTTCCTCAGGTACTGGTTCCGTGTATGACTGATCAGTTAGTCTACTAAGAAATTCCATCCAATTTTTCAACTTCTTTGTATTTTTTTTTCAGTTTTAGCTCACAACGTAAAAACATACCAAACAAATTAAAAAAAAGAAAGAAAAAAAACGATACCAAAAATAAATTATCAACAACACCTTTAAAAATTGCAGATGTCTCATTGTATTTTATTTCTTTATACATTATTTTTTCTTTTTAACGAATGAAAATATTTTGCAATAAAAGAGCACCAAATTTCTACCAAAAAAAGAAACAATAAATTGTCCGCCTCTGTCGCTAACTACTCTGTACAAAGTTTTTGCTGGCAGTGCCTTTTCCTTTCATTCGACCTTGCGTGCGTACAATAGCAATACGTGGATACACTGTGCGAACAACTTACTAATTGTTGCTTGTTTTAATTTAGTGGCCAGTCCGGTATTTCCTTTACAAGCTGGTTCAAGAATTAGAGTTTGTTTTGGCCATTTTTTTTTGAACTACTTGGTATAATAGTTCTACTTATTCTCTAAGCAATTTGTATATGTAACTAGTTTTCCGCCAGCGGCTTCAATTAAAAGAGTTTCCTACAAATTTTGCCCCCCTTTTTCATCCCCTTAGGGGTAGAATTTCGGAAAATCCTTTCTTATTCGATGCCTACGTCATACAAAGAACACACCCTCCAAGTTTCAGGTCTCTACGATTAGCGGTTTAGGCTGTGCGTCGATCCGCCAGTCATTCAGGACAAAGCATTTTATATGTATAGATAAAGCCACATTTCATTAAATGAACAACAGTATTTGTTTTACGGCACTTGCTCGTATAATAGAAACTTGATATTTGCATTGCATACACATATCTTGTGTTCTCTGACACAACTTCGTGACTTTTGTCTTACATCATTCGCAAAAAAAAGTTGACCTATCATTCTGTTGATCTCATCAAAATAATTATTTATAGTGTCATAGAAATAAAGGTTAAAAGCCAAGTTCTTGCCTTAGGATGACCCATCATCTGCCTAGCCTTTGCCCAACTATATTGGGGTCAGCTTCGAACTAGATGCAGCTATCTGATCGCCACAACCCAATTACCGGGTAACACGAAACCTCTTGGTAGCAAGACTGGTTGTCAGACTTTTTGTCTTCTAAACGCAATGACTGTTAAAGATTTACAAATGACAATGTTTAAGGATGACTCATAATTTAATATTACTAAAATCCATCCAACTTTATTTCTTCGTCGCCTTTCTTCGCCCTTTGTGTTTCAGGGCCACGGTCTTGCGAACATTCCTTTATCATCACAACATAGTATAAAACAAAGTCGCTTTCTCTGTCCCTATATTCCTATGTATGCTTAAATCTTTAAAACTACGCAACGGATTTTGATGCGTTTTTTTAATAGATAGAGTGATTAATGAGGAAGGTTTTAGTATATAATTTGTCAAGTTTCTGTATCCTTTAGCTAAAATATCGCGGGCGAAGCCGCTGGCGAGTAGCTAGTGTAGAATATTGATGTTCTAGTAAATCTAGTTACACTTAAATCCTACAGATTTCTGGACAAAAGGCCAAATAAATAAATAGTCTAACAGCTAAACATTTACGAAGCACTTACTAAACAGGGTATTTTTTCCAATCTCCCACTAGCTCCCCATTTCAAAGTACCTCTGGTCTATATTATCTACCATGCGATTCTCAAAGACCCCATAAAGGCCTATGAAGCGATAATATTTATTCAAATGGGGTAAATAGAGGCACAGAACCCGATTGAGGCAGTTTTCTTAAATGTTAGTGGTAAGATTGTACCCTTTTTACACTTTGGTAACAGTTTTCTGTTAAAAATGTAGGTTAACGTTGGTAATACCGCTTTGTAAGAGGCTATACTCAATACTCAATCATTTATTGCTTCCACAATATGTTTCTTAGATGGTAAATTATAAATTATGAGATCATCATGGACTCTGTCGGTTACAGCAAACTAAAAGTAGGAGAGAGGAAGAGAGCTTTATTAAATCTTATAAGTACTATTCTAGTAATTTTATAATTTCTCATTTAGGTAGTCGTTGGCGTTGTAAGGTTCATTGATTGATGATGGTTTTATGGCCCATTTTCCATTATAAGATACTAACGGTCTCCCGCGATTTTGCCCGTGTCCTAAGGGAATTGCTTCACGCACTCGGATAATAATGTCCGTATGTTCATCTCCAGGGTTCAGTATATCTCCTTAAAATCTTTTTTTTTTATTGTAACAGATATACAGGCAGACAGAGTCACTTTTGGGATTTAAAATATTAGTAAGGAGTTTTTATTTGGCTAGTTTTATCACCTCCAAATAATAAGTACTCTCTAAACTTATCTGTATAAATAAAAGAAGAAACTAACTGGCTGATTGATCAATCAACACACAGCTAAAACCGCTAGTTCTAGAAGTGTAAAATCTTACACAAATGTTCCTTAAATGACGTTAGTGTGCACTAAGAAAGGAATTTTCTAAATTCATCCCCTAAGGGGTTAAACTAGGGTATAGTTTGTATGAAACCAGACGTGGGTGTAACCGCGGCAAACAGCTAATCTTCTTCTTCTATCTATATCTTCTATACTTATAATAAATCTGTAGAGAGGTCAATGTATTTCCAAAATAACTATCAGGGAGTGATTAGGGATCGATACTGATGCCAAAAATGCAATCAGTAAAATTTTTGTCTGTCTGTCTGTATAAACTCTATAGAAACAAAAACTACTCGACGGATTTTAACGAAACTTGGTACAATTATTTTTCATACTCCTGAGCTGGTTATAGTATACTTTTCATCACGCTACAATCAATAGGAGCAGAGCAGTGAAGGGAAATGTTGTCATTTTGTTTAAACGCGCTAATCTCAGGAACCGCTGGTCCGATTTGAAAAAATCTTTCAGTGTTAGATAGTCCATTTATAGAGGAAGGCTATAGGCTATATATCATCACGCTAAGACCAATATAAGCGGAGCACCACTATTCCACGCGGACGAAGTCGCTGGCAGAAGCTAGTCTATACTTATAATAAATCTGTAGAGAGGTGAATTCTGTACATGAAATATATTTCCAAAATAACTATCAGGGGGTGATTAGGGATCGATACTGATGCCAAAAATGCAATCAGTAAATTTTTTGTCTGTCTGTCTGTCTGTCTGTCTGTCTGTCTGTCTGTATAAACTCTATAGAAACAAAAACTACTCGACGAATTCTAACGAAACTTGGTACAATTATTTGTCATACTCCTGAGATGGTTATAGTATACTTTTCATCACGCTATAATCAATAGGAGCAGAGCAGTGAAGGGAAATGTTGTCATTTTGTTTAAACGCGCTAATCTCAGGAACCGCTGGTCCGATTTGAAAAAATCTTTCAGTGTTAGATAGTCCATTTATCGAGGAAGGCTATAGGCTATATATCATCACGCTAAGACCAATAGGAGCGGAGCACCACTATTCCACGCGGACGAAGTCGCTGGCAGAAGCTAGTCTGGAATATAATTGCTATCCAAAAGACGTGACCAAAACAATTTAAATATTTCGTTCCTACGATCAATCTTAAGTTGATTGCTTGCAAGGTATATCGCTTCAATCGACACCAGTGCCATCTGTCACGCCTTAAGTGAACTGCCGCGACATTGATACATCGCTTGCTAAGCATTTACTGAATTGACTTACACTCCATTAAGCAGCCATTCTGCTTACCCTACGAAGTTTTCTTCGACTATAAAAAACTACGAGGAAAAAGGTTTTGATTGTATTGCGGTAGAAAAAAGCCTGCTTGACAGCTGATGAGATTCCATTACACTATTTGATACACAAAAAAAATAAATAGAAAAAAAAATGTATCATCATCTGCCTAGCCTCTTCCCAACTATGTTACGGGTCGACTTCCAGTCTTACCGAACGCAGCTGAGTACCAGTGTTTTATATAGAGCGGCTGCCTATTTGACCTCCACAACCCAGTTACCGGGTAACACGATACCTCTTTATAAGACTGGTTGTCAGATTTTGTGAATTACACTACTGTCAAAGATCTACAAATGACAGCCAGGACCAACGGGTTAACGTGCTTTCCAAGGCACAGAGGAGTCTTGATAAGACATAGAATATAAGGAGTGCCTAAACCTCCCATTCATTTTATTTATCCTGAGTCTAGAATATTATTTCCATTCAAAGTCTAACTACACACGTCACAGTTGGCTAGTCAATGTGACCTTACTAAGCTTGCTATGGTAATACAAGAATACAGGAGCAAGTCAACATGTTTTTTGTTAGCTGCAATCTACCAATACAAGATTTTCTTATGTACTTTAGTGGAATAAAAACTTGCAGCTTTGCTTAGTTCAAGTAAATTGACATTGGCCATCAGAATATTTATTTAAGTCTTAAATCATTGCATTGTTTCTGCGAAGAAGAAATATTGACACTATTGGTGAGGTAAAAGGTGACATTATTCCATGTCAGAGGCCGTCAGGCGGATTTGAGAAATTATTAATTCAAATTAAAAATGTCAGAGTTTCCTACAATCTTAGCCCCCCTTTTTCATCCCCTTAAAGGTGGAATTACGGAAAATCCTTTCTTATCGGATGCCTACGTATCACACAAAGAACATACCCTTCAAGTTTCAGGTCTCTGCGGTTTAGGCTGTGCGTTGATCCGTCAGTCATTCAGGACAAAGCATTTTATATGTATATCCTTACCAAGGTTATATCTGCAAGCCAAATTTCATTTGTGAAAACTCAACAGATGAACAGAGAGTTAATTTGTGGAGTATAATAATGTCACCTAGTTAATAAACAACAGGCAATGATGGAGAGAATTGTCACAAAATCTATACAAAATCAACACAGAGCAATTTGGTCCATTTTTCACTGTCTGTACGATATCAGACCGTGGTGCATGACGGTTTTAATAAATTACAACGCGCTGGGGGCACGATTTGTGCTAATATTTGTTCTGTTCTGTACGGTTCGCAGATAAATTCGTAATTAATTTTGTGTTGAAATTTATTTTATTAACTGGGTAACATGAGATAAGTAGTGTGTGTTTTGTTGTGTCTACCGTTTTGAATTCATACAGGTTGTTTGGTAGTTAAATGGAAAATTATACTATAGTACACCCATGACATAATATGGCTGCGAATATCAATTTCATTATTTTTTTTCAATTTATTTACCTACTCAAAATCTTTGGAGACACAACAGACAATAAGCAAACATGAGTGAAATTCTAAACTTTAAATTTGATATTTACCTCAAGTAATATTTTATACTACTAGCTTTCCGCCCGCGGCTTCGCCCGCGTGGACATTTTTTTACACCTTGGGTTACATTATTCAAGCTTTAGTAGGGATCCCTAATTATTGCTGGAAATAAATATAGCCTATGACATTTCGTAAAGATGTAGCTTTCTAGCGGTGAAAGAATTTTTAAAATCGGTCCAGTAGTTTATGAGTTAAAACCCTACAAACAAACAAATCTTTCCTCTTTATAATATCAGTATCTATACTTATAATAAATCTGTAGAGAGGTCAATTCTGTACATGAAATATATTTCCAAAATAACAATCAGGAGGTGATTAGGGATCGATACTGATGCCAAAAATGCAATCAGTAAAATTTTTGTCTGTCTGTCTGTCCGTCTGTCTGTCTGTCTGTCTGTCTGTCTGTCTGTATAAACTCTATAGAAACAAAAACTACTCGACGGATTTTAACGAAACTTGGTACAATTATTTGTCATACTCCTGAGCTGGTTATATACTATAACTTTTCATCACGCTACAATCAATAGGAGCAGAGCAGTGAAGGGAAATATTGTCATTTTGTTTAAACGCGCTAATCTCAGGAACCGCTGGTCCGATTTGAAAAATTCTTTCAGTGTTAGATAGTTCATTTATCGAGGAAGGCTATAGGCTATATATCATCACGCTAATACCAATAGGAGCGGAGCACCACTATTTCACGCGGACGAAGTCGCTGGCAGAAGCTAGTAGGTTAATAAATATTAATAGAAAGGAAAGCAATAATACTAGAAACAGTGGTAGCCTTGTCAAGAACATCGAACCCAAACATTTGGTAACACTCATCTCGAACATTTATTTAAGTATTTCAAAACGATTAAGAAAGAGATGTGTAGAAATTAATAACTGTGGAAAATATACTAAATCACTTTAATTTGAAATAACGTCTGTTATAAATAAAAACTACTATTTACGAAGTATTACTTGCTGTTAACGGCCATAAGCGTAACCTTAGATCTACCATAGTTTTTATGATCTAGTTTTTTTCAGCCATTGTAAAAATGTAGGCACGTTTGGCGTAGTGGCTGAGCAATTGGCTGCTGAGCTGCGTGTCGCGGGTTCGATTACCGCACGCGACAACTAAAATTGTTCCGGGTCTGGGTGTTTGTGCATGTGTAATGAATGTTTGTAAACGCACCCACGACACAGGAGTAATCCCTAGTGTGGGGCAACGTTCCTTTAAAAAAAAAAAATAACAACAACCACGAACAAAATAAAAAAGATAAAAATTACAACATAATAATAAATACGAGTATTTTCGAAATAAGAAATATATATAATTAAAAACGTCTTGAATATTTTTTCGACGCCCAACGGGTTCATTTGTCATAATTTTTCTGTAATCAGTACCACTCTTATTGTTCGGGACGATAGTGATTTTAAATTAAAAGAGCCGTGAGCGATGTCCTTATTTTCTGTTCTATTTTTCACGTGAAATAAATGCCCATTTTACCGTGTTGTAAATAATAACCTACACTAACTAATGCCCGCGACTTTGTGTGGTCCAGGATCCAGGTATATATCTATACATAGAAAATGTTTTGTTGCTAAACTGCTGATTGTATAGGCCTGAAACTTGGAGAGTGTATTCTTTGTATGAAATAGGCATCCGAAAAAAAATGGTTTTCCGAAATTCTACCTCTAAGTGGGGGAAAAGGGGGGCAAAGTTTTTATATAAGGACATCGCCGCTCATGTGTCACCATCACATTTCATTAAAATTGTCTCAAAGGGCTTCTGTGTGTTTGCGTCGGCCCCACGTTCACCTCCCAAAGGTCCGGGACTCTGTAGTCCCTATCTCTGGTAAAAACATAAAGAGAAGAACTTACAAAAATGTATCTATCTCGAGTGAAACACGATCACCGACCTACAAGAAATTAGTATTTCCAACTCAACTTTTCCCAACTCAATCAAAACCCAAAAAAACTTGATAGTCCACATCTGCGTGATAAACAAAACAAATACAAAACAAAAATCCCTCAGAGAAGTTGTTCTAAATTTGGTAAAGCGGGCCCATCATAAAAAATACCATAATTAGGACGCAGAGACTGAGTACAAAACGTTAAGTCCTCAAGTAAACTTGGTTCACTTATTATTCGAATCTATGTGAAATGCTTTTTATCCTGTTCCGAAGTTCTTCAAACATGTATAATAATTTAATAAAGGAAGTTTTAGACGTTTAATTGGTTTTGAACTTTATGTTTATCATACGAAGTTCTGATTTGTAATGACTTCTTTGATTATTAAAATAGGTAGGTACTAGAGCAGTATTTAAACAGTGGTACTATGTCATCTTTAGATTTACACTGAATTCCCTGAATAGATTACATGTTTAATTCGTGCTAGGCCCACTAAAAATTCTATCACCCATGAAAAACTATAGTATTCCCAAACGACACACCCTATTTTGAACCCCCGACACACAAAGAGAGGGGTTATAACTTTGACGTCAACGTCTGTCTGAGTGTGTGTATCTGTCTGTGGCATCGTAGCTCTCAAACGAATGAATCGATTTCATTGCGTTTTTTTTCATTTCAAAGTCAGTTTCTTTGCGGTGGTTCTTAGCTATGTTCGGTTAATATCGGTCCAGCAGTGTAAGAGTAGTCAGCTCTTTTCCAATATGATGTTAGGCATTTTTACGTAGGGGTTTTTAGGGTTCCGTAGCCAAATGGCAAAAACGGAACCCTTATAGATTCGTCATGTCTGTCTGTCTGTCTGTCTGTCAGTCTGTCTGTCTGTCTGTCTGTCTGTCTGTCCGTCCGTATGTCACAGCCATTTTTTTCCGAAACTATAAGAACTATACTGTTGAAATTTGGTAAGTAGATGTATTCTGTGAACCGCTTTAAGAATTTGACATAAAAATAGAAAAAAAGTAATAAATTTTGGGGGTCCCCATACTTAGAACTGAAACTCAAAATTTTTTTTTTCGTCAAACCCATACGTGTGAGGTATCTATGGATAGGTCTTCAAAAATGATATTGAGGTTTCTAATATCATTTTTTTCTAAACTGAATAGTTTGCGCGACAGGCACTTCCAAAGTGGTAAAATGTGTGTGTCCCCCCTGTAACTTCTAAAATAAGAGAATGATAAAACTAAAAAAAATATATGGTATAGACTACCATGCAAACTTCAATTGAAAATTGGTTTGAACGAGATCTGGTTAGTAGTTTTTAAGTAATCAGCAATTTTCCTGTACAAACAAACTTAATTATGCGGTCGAAAAAAAAAACAAGATAATTGCGACTTTATTGCGTATTTTTTCTTTCCAATGGTCGGAACCCTCGGTGCGCGAGTCCGACTCGCACTTGGCCGGTTTTTTTTAATTTATCTTGTTAATCTATCTATATATATAAAAGAAAGTCGTGTTAGTTACACCACTTATAACTCGAGAACGGCTGAACCGATTTGGCTGAAAATTGGTGGGGAGGCAGCTTGGAACCAGGAAAAGGACATAGGATACTTTTTATCCCGTTCGACCGCGTTCCCGTGTGACAAATGGGGTTTTAAGGAATATTGCCGCCCCGGCCTGTCATGTTTTCCTGGTACATGAACGCTGACATGACATTGAAAAAAAATACATTTGACATGTTGCGTCGCGAAAAGTACTAGGACATCATGAAATGAAAGAGATCTCAACTTCAACTATAGTCCGACATCGCTATTTATGAACGTGGCTAACAGGTGAACTAACGGTAGCCACCATCTTGAAATGTCAAGATTAGACATTGAAAAAAAACATTGACGTATTGCGTCACAAAAAGTACTAGGACATCATAAATTGAAAGAGATCTCAACTTCAACTATATAGTCCGACATGGTTATTTATGTCATTTTGGTGATACCGGACAAGGGAAAATTCTTACCCAACTATTAGTAAAAATATAGCGCTATCAATAAGACTAAATTTTGTCCTTGAAATAGTTTAAACAGGGCAATGATGATCTGCGATGCCTCTGGTGTTGTAGATATCCATCGGCCGTGGTGACTACTTGATAATCAGGAGGGTTTCGGCTTATGAGCCACCTACTAACATCCAAATGTGTGTTAAATGTTTTATTGCATTTTATTGTTTCCAATTTAAGTTTATTATTAAAAAGTAAATGATGAATTAATTAATAAATTGCTATTTATCACGTCATGATTTACTTAAAAAAATGGAAATTTCCATTGATTGGTATCATTATCACTAAAAATGTAATTTCAAGATGGTGGATAGCGTTAGTTCACCTGTCAGCCACGTTCATAAATCCGTAGTATCCGTCAATATAAGAAGGTCCGCATTGAAAGAGATACATAGCACAATAAATAATATTCAGCATTTATTGGAAAAATCACTATAATTATAATTTTGATCATGAAAAGTAGGTATTAGGACATCATAAAATATAGAGACCACTGTGATGTTTCAACTACCCATCAGTTAGACGGTGTGGTATACCGTATCTTTTTTGTAGTATACGAAAAGTACCAAGACATCATAAAATGAAAGAGACACCGCAACGTTGGTATTTGTAAAAGAGACATCGCTGTGATTTTTCAACTACCCATCCACCAGTTACTTTGTAATAATACCACGTAACATACCAGGGTTTCATAAAGTTGCAGAAGTCCTCACTGATATAGCGGAACAATTCTACCAAGTTTTGTGTGTAGGTTGCGCCTGATATCTATCATATTATGATCTCAGTATGCATATCATCTCATGTCCTGCCTAGCTTTTTCCCAACTATGAAGGGGTCGGCTTCCAGTTTAAGCCGGCAGCTGAGTACCAGTGTTTAAAATGGAGCGACTGCCTATATGGGTAATACGATACCCCTTGGTAAGACTAGCCTTCAGACTTTCTGGCTTCTGAACCAAGTTTTGTGTATAGGTTGCACCTGTCTTTGTTCCCTTCCCACTGGCGATGATCTAATTGAAGATCTGCCTATCCTTTTCCCAATTATGTTGGGGTCGGCTTCCAGTTTAAACCGGATGCAGCTGAGTGCCAGTGTTTTACTTGGCTTTACGTGCTTTCCGAGGCACGGAGGAGTCTCGCTATGACATAGATGGTCACCCATCCACGGACGGACCGCGCCAAGCGCAGCTTCACCTTTGATCGGTCGAAACGTGCACCTGTTCCTTAGCCACGAGCTCCTCTCATTATGCATATCATATTGGAAAAACACTTAGCTTTAATTTGTAGTTGATTATTTTTTGTGCATGGAAGAGGAAAAACTTGGTGTCAAGGTTACAGAAATTGGTTTCTCACTATCACAAAATCTAGAAATAGATTATTTTTTATTTTTAGTTGTTGTAAATTGACTGTTTAGGCGCTATGAAGGTCGCTGGGACAGCTTTGTAATAATATCCCGTAACATACCAGAGTTTCATAATGTTGCAGAAGTCCTCACTGAGATAGCGGAACAATTCTACCAAGTTTTGTGTGCAGGTTGTGCCTATTTTTGTTCCCTTCCCACTGGCGATGATCTCAGTATGCATCTCATCATCTGACTAGCCTTTTCCTAACTATGTTGGGATCGGCTTCCAGTTTAACTCAGATGCAACTGAGTACCAGTGTTTTATATTGAGCGACTGCCCATGAAACCTCTACAACCCAGTTACCGGGTAACACGATACCTCTTGGTAAGACTGGTTGTCAGACTTTCTGGCTTCTGACTACCCTTAACGACTGTCAAAGATCTACAAATGACAACCGGGACCAACGGCTTAACGTGTTTTCCGAGGCACGGAGGAGTCTAGCTATGACATAGATGGTTACCCATCCACGGACGGACCGCGCTAAGAGCAGCTTAACCTTTGATCGGTCGTCGAACCGTGCGGCTGTTACTTAGCCACGAGCTTCTCTCAGTACCTATGCATCATAATTATTGGAAAAATCATCAAGCTTGAAAATTGACTGTTTAGGCGGTACGAAGTTCGCCGGGACAGCTAGTATATATATAAAAGAAAGTCGTGTTAGTTACACCACTTATAACTCGAGAACGGCTGAACCGATTTGGCTGAAAATTGGTGGGGAGGCAGCTTGGAACTAGGAAAAGGACATAGGATACTTTTTATCCCGTTCGACCGCGTTCCCGTGTGACAAATGGGGTTTTAAGGAATATTGCCGTCCCGGCCTGTCATGTTTTCCTGGTACATGAACGCTGACATGACATTGAAAAAAAATACATTTGACATGTTGCGTCGCGAAAGGTACTAGGACATCATGAAATGAAAGAGATCTCAACTTCAACTATAGTCCGACATCGCTATTTATGAACGTGGCTAACAGGTGAACTAACGGTAGCCACCATCTTGAAATGTCATTTTAGTGATACCGGCCAAGGGAAAATTCTTACCCAACTATTAGTAAAAATATTGCGCTATCAATAAGACTAGATTTTGTCCTTGAAATAGTTTAAACAGGGCAATGATGATCTGCGATGCCTCTGGTGTTGTAGATATCCATCGGCCGTGGTGACTACTTGATAATCAGGAGGGTTTCGGCTTATGAGCCACCTACTAACATCCAAATGTGTGTTAAATGTTTTAAATTATTGCATTTTATTGTTTCCAATTTAAGTTTATTATTAAAAAGTAAATGATGAATTAATTAATAAATTGCTATTTATCACGTCATGATTTACTTTAAAAAATGGAAATTTCCATTGATTGGTATCATCTATATATATAAAAGAAAGTCGTGTTAGTTACACCACTTATAACTCGAGAACGGCTGAACCGATTTGGCTGAAAATTGGTGGGGAGGCAGCTTGGAACCAGGAAAAGGACATAGGATACTTTTTATCCCGTTCGACCGCGTTCCCGTGTGACAAATGGGGTTTTAAGGAATATTGCCGCCCCGGCCTGTCATGTTTTCCTGGTACATGAACGCTGACATGACATTGAAAAAAAATACATTTGACATGTTGCGTCGCGAAAAGTACTAGGACATCATGAAATGAAAGAGATCTCAACTTCAACTATAGTCCGACATCGCTATTTATGAACGTGGCTAACAGGTGAACTAACGGTAGCCACCATCTTGAAATGTCATTTTAGTGATACCGGCCAAGGGAAAATTCTTACCCAACTATTAGTAAAAATATTGCGCTATCAATAAGACTAGATTTTGTCCTTGAAATAGTTTAAACAGGGCAATGATGATCTGCGATGCCTCTGGTGTTGTAGATATCCATCGGCCGTGGTGACTACTTGATAATCAGGAGGGTTTCGGCTTATGAGCCACCTACTAACATCCAAATGTGTGTTAAATGTTTTAAATTATTGCATTTTATTGTTTCCAATTTAAGTTTATTATTAAAAAGTAAATGATGAATTAATTAATAAATTGCTATTTATCACGTCATGATTTACTTTAAAAAATGGAAATTTCCATTGATTGGTATCATCTATATATATAAAAGAAAGTCGTGTTAGTTACACCACTTATAACTCGAGAACGGCTGAACCGATTTGGCTGAAAATTGGTGGGGAGGCAGCTTGGAACCAGGAAAAGGACATAGGATACTTTTTATCCCGTTCGACCGCGTTCCCGTGTGACAAATGGGGTTTTAAGGAATATTGCCGCCCCGGCCTGTCATGTTTTCCTGGTACATGAACGCTGACATGACATTGAAAAAAAATACATTTGACATGTTGCGTCGCGAAAAGTACTAGGACATCATGAAATGAAAGAGATCTCAACTTCAACTATAGTCCGACATCGCTATTTATGAACGTGGCTAACAGGTGAACTAACGGTAGCCACCATCTTGAAATGTCAAGATTAGACATTGAAAAAAAACATTGACGTATTGCGTCACAAAAAGTACTAGGACATCATAAATTGAAAGAGATCTCAACTTCAACTATATAGTCCGACATGGTTATTTATGTCATTTTGGTGATACCGGACAAGGGAAAATTCTTACCCAACTATTAGTAAAAATATAGCGCTATCAATAAGACTAAATTTTGTCCTTGAAATAGTTTAAACAGGGCAATGATGATCTGCGATGCCTCTGGTGTTGTAGATATCCATCGGCCGTGGTGACTACTTGATAATCAGGAGGGTTTCGGCTTATGAGCCACCTACTAACATCCAAATGTGTGTTAAATGTTTTATTGCATTTTATTGTTTCCAATTTAAGTTTATTATTAAAAAGTAAATGATGAATTAATTAATAAATTGCTATTTATCACGTCATGATTTACTTAAAAAAATGGAAATTTCCATTGATTGGTATCATTATCACTAAAAATGTAATTTCAAGATGGTGGATAGCGTTAGTTCACCTGTCAGCCACGTTCATAAATCCGTAGTATCCGTCAATATAAGAAGGTCCGCATTGAAAGAGATACATAGCACAATAAATAATATTCAGCATTTATTGGAAAAATCACTATAATTATAATTTTGATCATGAAAAGTAGGTATTAGGACATCATAAAATATAGAGACCACTGTGATGTTTCAACTACCCATCAGTTAGACGGTGTGGTATACCGTATCTTTTTTGTAGTATACGAAAAGTACCAAGACATCATAAAATGAAAGAGACACCGCAACGTTGGTATTTGTAAAAGAGACATCGCTGTGATTTTTCAACTACCCATCCACCAGTTACTTTGTAATAATACCACGTAACATACCAGGGTTTCATAAAGTTGCAGAAGTCCTCACTGATATAGCGGAACAATTCTACCAAGTTTTGTGTGTAGGTTGCGCCTGATATCTATCATATTATGATCTCAGTATGCATATCATCTCATGTCCTGCCTAGCTTTTTCCCAACTATGAAGGGGTCGGCTTCCAGTTTAAGCCGGCAGCTGAGTACCAGTGTTTAAAATGGAGCGACTGCCTATATGGGTAATACGATACCCCTTGGTAAGACTAGCCTTCAGACTTTCTGGCTTCTGAACCAAGTTTTGTGTATAGGTTGCACCTGTCTTTGTTCCCTTCCCACTGGCGATGATCTAATTGAAGATCTGCCTATCCTTTTCCCAATTATGTTGGGGTCGGCTTCCAGTTTAAACCGGATGCAGCTGAGTGCCAGTGTTTTACTTGGCTTTACGTGCTTTCCGAGGCACGGAGGAGTCTCGCTATGACATAGATGGTCACCCATCCACGGACGGACCGCGCCAAGCGCAGCTTCACCTTTGATCGGTCGAAACGTGCACCTGTTCCTTAGCCACGAGCTCCTCTCATTATGCATATCATATTGGAAAAACACTTAGCTTTAATTTGTAGTTGATTATTTTTTGTGCATGGAAGAGGAAAAACTTGGTGTCAAGGTTACAGAAATTGGTTTCTCACTATCACAAAATCTAGAAATAGATTATTTTTTATTTTTAGTTGTTGTAAATTGACTGTTTAGGCGCTATGAAGGTCGCTGGGACAGCTTTGTAATAATATCCCGTAACATACCAGAGTTTCATAATGTTGCAGAAGTCCTCACTGAGATAGCGGAACAATTCTACCAAGTTTTGTGTGCAGGTTGTGCCTATTTTTGTTCCCTTCCCACTGGCGATGATCTCAGTATGCATCTCATCATCTGACTAGCCTTTTCCTAACTATGTTGGGATCGGCTTCCAGTTTAACTCAGATGCAACTGAGTACCAGTGTTTTATATTGAGCGACTGCCCATGAAACCTCTACAACCCAGTTACCGGGTAACACGATACCTCTTGGTAAGACTGGTTGTCAGACTTTCTGGCTTCTGACTACCCTTAACGACTGTCAAAGATCTACAAATGACAACCGGGACCAACGGCTTAACGTGTTTTCCGAGGCACGGAGGAGTCTAGCTATGACATAGATGGTTACCCATCCACGGACGGACCGCGCTAAGAGCAGCTTAACCTTTGATCGGTCGTCGAACCGTGCGGCTGTTACTTAGCCACGAGCTTCTCTCAGTACCTATGCATCATAATTATTGGAAAAATCATCAAGCTTGAAAATTGACTGTTTAGGCGGTACGAAGTTCGCCGGGACAGCTAGTTATCACTAAAAATGTAATTTCAAGATGGTGGATAGCGTTAGTTCACCTGTCAGCCACGTTCATAAATCCGTAGTATCCGTCAATATAAGAAGGTCCGCATTGAAAGAGATACATAGCACAATAAATAATATTCAGCATTTATTGGAAAAATCACTATAATTATAATTTTGATCATGAAAAGTAGGTATTAGGACATCATAAAATATAGAGACCACTGTGATGTTTCAACTACCCATCAGTTAGACGGGGTGGTATACCGTATCTTTTATTATTTTTGTAGTATACGAAAAGTACCAAGACATCATAAAATGAAAGAGACACCGCAGCGTTGGTATTTGTAAAAGAGACATCGCTGTGATTTTTCAACTACCCATCCACCAGTTACTTTGTAATAATACCACGTAACATACCAGGGTTTCATAAAATTGCAGAAGTCCTCACTGATATAGCGGAACAATTCTACCAAGTTTTGTGTGTAGGTTGCGCCTGATATCTAACATAATTATGATCTCAGTATGCATATCATCTCATGTCCTGCCTAGCTTTTTCCCAACTATGTAGGGGTCGGCTTCCAGTTTAAACCGGATGCAGCTGAGTGCCAGTGTTTTACTTGGCTTTACGTGCTTTCCGAGGCACGGAGGAGTCTCGCTATGACATAGATGGTCACCCATCCACGGACGGACCGCGCCAAGCGCAGCTTCACCTTTCATCGGTCAAAACGTGCACCTGTTCCTTAGCCACGAGCTCCTCTCATTATGCATATCATATTGGAAAAACACTTAGCTTTAATTTGTGGTTGATTATTTTTTGTGCATGGAAGAGGGAAAACTTGGTGTCAAGGTTACAGAAATTGGTTTCTCACTATCACAAAATCTAGAAATAGCGTATTTTTTATTTTTAGTTGTTGTGAATTGACTGTTTAGGCGCTATGAGGTCGCTGGGACAGCTTTGTAATAATATCCCGTAACATACCAGAGTTTCATAATGTTGCAGAAGTCCTCGCTGAGATAGCGGAACAATTCTACCAAGTTTTGTGTGCAGGTTGTGCCTGTTTTTGTTCCCTTCCCACTGGCGATGATCTCAGTATGCATCTCATCATCTGACTAGCCTTTTCCTAACTATGTTGGGATCGGCTTCCAGTTTAACTCAGATGCAACTGAGTACCAGTGTTTTATATAGAGCGACTGCCCATGGAACCTCTACAACCCAGTTACCGGGTAACACGATACCTCTTGGTAAGACTGGTTGTCAGACTTTCTGGCTTCTGACTACCCTCAACGACTGTCAAAAAGCTACAAATGACAACCGGGACCAACGGCTTAACGTGTTTTCCGAGGCACGGAGGAGTCTAGCTATGACATAGATGGTTACCCATCCACGGACGGACCGCGCTAAGAGCAGCTTAACCTTTGATCGGTCGTCGAACCGTGCGGCTGTTACTTAGCCACGAGCTTCTCTCAGTACCTATGCATCATAATTATTGGAAAAATAATCAAGCTTGAAAATTGACTGTTTAGGCGGTACGAAGTTCGCCGGGACAGCTAGTATCGATATAAATTATTTTACGTGGACCACATCGCAGACAAAAGCTAGGGTCGGTAGTACGTAAACAATTGACAATAAAAGCTAGTCTATTTCAATATAATTCGCTCTGTCCAAGATAACAATGAAGCCCAGCTGCAAAGCTAATTAAACAATTCCTGGTCGTACCGTATTGATTCTACAAGCCTTTTGATAGAACTATTTGAGTGAACTGATCAAACAAAACAACTACGTTCCCTATTGAACTAATTGGTTTTAGCTAATGAGTCAATAAAATAGAAAATTTTAGGTATGTATCTATCTATAATCAGTCTATATAATATTATCCCACTGCTGGGCATAGGTCTCTTCTCATACAAAGAGGGCATGTGCATTGATCACCACGCTTGCTCAAGGCGGATTGGCGATTTAAGACTTTTTAGTCCAGGTTACCTCACGATGTTTTCCTTCACCTTAAGTCAGTCTAAGATATACTTAGAATTTACATGACTTTAGAAAAGTCACATTCTATATATCTATTTGGAAATTAAAGAACAGATGTGTTGGTTGTGGATAATAGTAGCAATAATTTGAGAACTTGTGATTCATCAATCTTCACTCGGCTTCATGGCGTATAACTGCTTGAAGCCGAATTAAGGAAACTTAAATATTACTGATGACATAATAAAAATATGATACCTCACCTCTATCTACATTCAAGAGGTCGTCTATTAATACATCTATTTTTTTAAAGGAAAGGCATTATCTTACATGTATATTTAAAATATGTTACTAGAATAATGCGTGTTTAACGAAAAAGAAATACACTTGATATATTACTGCAGCTTATTGTTATGCCCCTTGTATTATTTCGTAATTTTCTGAACTCCTCCTTCCCTTTCGAACCTCAAGAGATTAATGGACGATCCCAAAATAAGCCTGAAATAAAAAAAAAAACTATTTTAATTATCAATTCTTCCTGCGTTTTTCCAGCGAACAACAACACACTTTCATTATCTGCCTAGCCTTTTCCCAACTATGTTGGGGTCAGCTTCCAGTCTAAACCGGATGCAGCTGAGTACCAGTATTTTACATGGAGCGACTGCCTATCTGACCTCCACGACCCAGTTTTTATATTTCGAACAACAAAGCACTTTTCCATACAAAAATCAATACAAACTAAAACCTCCCGTATATTGTATACTTGGTAGTATGTAGCTGCTTGTACAGCCTCAATGCTGGGGTCGAGTCTCACTCCTGCATTATTCATGGCAGTGACGTGTTGACGGCCAACTGAAACTGTAATCTTGAAGTGGGAGACAGGTTATACAGTGAGCGATTAGCGGAGAAAAACTGTCTTAATAATATCATCATCATCTGCCTAGCCTTTTCCCAACTATGTGGGGGTCGGCTTCCAGTCTAAACCGGATGCAGCTGAGTACCAGTGTTTTACATGGAGCGACTGCCTATCTGACCTCCATAACCCAGTTACCGGGTAACACGGTACCCCTTGGTAAGACTGGTTGTCAGACTTTCTGGCTTAATAATAGAAGACTGATAATATAAGATAACGGTCCGATTAACTTAAAACAGCTGTTTACCATAAATTCAAACTTCCAACTTTTAATGGGTAATGTCTTATTTGTGATTTTTATTCCTGAAACGATCGATTACCAAACCAGAGTTGAACTTTATGTGGGTAAAACGAAAATTCCAGCTTCTGGTTAAAAAAACTGGGCCCTAAGGGCCAAGTTCACAAACAGATGGTTACCTAATCGGCTCGTTAAATAAAAACGTTTTTTGACCACGAAGCGGGAATTTTCGTGTTATCCACTTCTTGTCCAACCCCGGATTGGTAATCGACCGTTTTAGGAATAAAATACCCAAATGATAAGGTATCCATTGTAAGACAGAAGTTTGAATTTATGGTAAACAGCTGTTTTGAGTTGATCGGACCGTTATCTTGTCGGTGAACTTGGGCCTTAGTATGATGAGATAGAAAATATTTTTCGTCAGTCATGTATAAGTTTATTAACAGATCAAAATAAAAATTAATTAATTTATTAAGGTATTTTATTATTAAGGTTCACCAACTTCCCTAGTAAATGTATATTCTAGCGCATACAAGATGGAGACAAAAATTAAAAAGCTTCTTTTCTTCTATTACAATGCTAGAATTAAGGACAAAACATGAACCCATTTTAATATATTGGATCATGAACGTCGTAGTATCATTACTATTTCTATAAAAAGGTAGCGTAGTACATGTCATGTAGTTGCTATTTTAACCGACAGAAAAAAAGTAAGTTCTCGATTCGACTCAATGTTCGTTTTCTGCTGTCATGATGAAACACGGTTCAAAAATTATAATAATTAAAAAGCAAATAAATAAATCGCTCTCAGTATAACCTGTCTTAAAGGTCCTATGGCACACACCACTTACGAAAATATTAAAGTGGGGAGTGTGACAAGATATGGTAAAAATATTATACATTTTCCTCCCACCCTTGCCGATATACGTCAAGCAAAATATTTTATTAGAAAATTCTAGAAAACATTGACCTTCACGATGAAAAAACTTGAGAAACTTCGCTTTTTAAATAAGGCTTGAATTTTCAGAAAGAAATTGACACAGAGAAGAATTTATTGTACTACTTTCTTCATTTAGGTATTTGATCTTTTGGATTACGTGGGGTATTATACCGCATAAAAATATGTAATTATCTCCTATAATATCCACTTCTAATTTCTTTAAAACTGACTTAAATATAATATAATTTAGAAACTATCAATTTTAATAAAACCTCAAATAATATATTCAAAGGTCCATCATAAACTAGATTCTATCATACATATTGATTTTAACATTTATAAATTTGCTGCTAAAATATTCACATTCTATTTTTGTTCCAGTGGCCACCAAGATTGCTCGGGTGGGCTGTCGCCGTTCTACTGATAGTCGCTGTCATCACGCCTGCATCAGATTCTACCAGTAAGTACCTACAAAGTATTCAAAAACAAAATACTGAAAAAAGGAGCCATAGAAAAATTCTATGGGACCATCTGGAAAGAATATCCTATCAAACAAAAAATATTACGTCTAGGCGTCTTCGAATAATCGAGGAACGAACATAAAAAAATTAAGATTCCGAGGAATTGAGTATCTCCTCCTTTTTTGGAAGTCGGTACAAAAACAACCAAGTCCTTAAAAGAACTGTGGCATTTAAAACCTTTATCCATTCGAATATGTCTATCATAGTCGAAAAAAGTCAAGCCGCCTGGGAGCTTTTATCAAAAACCCGAGCTTACACGATACTGGGACAGACAAAAAACATGTGGGCATGTGGCTTTACTACATGTGCGAAACCGGGACGAGTCGCTAGTATATCATAATATAAATTGTGTAAAAGTAAGAAGTTACATTTTTAAAGACTTTTTTCTTAAATAATGCCTATGAAAATTTGCTTCAAATCCGCACTCAAGACGATGATAAAATTTTCAAACAAAACAAAATTATTGCAAATGAAACTATTTCACAAAACCTCGCGTTTGACACTCAGTTATGGTTTACGTATCCAAAAACCACGATGCAACTTCAGCATCACACATTAAGTAACACATTTGTCACATTACTGACACAAATATTGACACGGCGATCTTATCTACGCAAGAGACTATAAATCAAACTTCTACACCAAAAACGTGGCCAACGAAGCCTTAAAAGTACGTATAGAAAATTCTAGAATATTTTAAACGATTTAATTAGGATGTTAGACCCAAATCTGGTCGTGTATGCTCTTTGGGTGACCTCTCATCTTTTGATTAGCATACTAGGCTAGCGTATGCAAATGTCTACCAAAACTGTTCACTGATATGGTCAAATATATGTAAATGTTTGTTTATTCGACTCGGTTAACCTGTTGTGAGTTAGTGTTGAAGTGTATACTGCGGCTTTTAGTGTCAAAGGCTAGCTCCATGATATATACATATATACGTTTGATAAATATTAAATTTGAGTCTACATTCTGATAATATACCTGTTTATCAAAGCACTCAAGTGGGTAATTCCTATAGCTTAAAGTTTTCAAAATGGAAATTAATACACACACGTTCAATTTATTTTTCGTAGTTTTTACAATTTGTATGTTTATGAAAACAACATTCAATAATATAAAGGTACGAGGATCCGTTATTATTAGTATTCATGCAATAGTTCCCTGAAGACACGGGCGAAACCGCGCGAAGCAGCTACTAAAAAGTAATTATTGAAAAACATTGTTCTCAATCAGAAAACAGTTATAGCTAGCTCTTAAAGCCTAAAATACGGTAGCTACCATTCTGCCGGGGCTATATCACGTAGTGTCAATTTGCCAACTTTTCGTTTACCCCTTCAGGAAGCGTACCCGTCTGGAATGATAAACAGTTCTCTTTGTATGAAGGTTTACTCCTAGCTTGATTATATATTTGCTAACTAATGGTGTATTAATTTTATTAATAGCTTTCTAGACGTGACAATGCTGCTAGTAATTTTGGCTGGCTAAGGGCTTATGCAGACCGCGTTTTTCATTCTACATAGCAGTTTTTTTTGCGCTTGTAATATTACAAATGTGTATTTTTGTTGTCGTATCGATGAAAAAGCGCGTCAACGGTGCGTTTAAAAAACCTGGTGAGAATAGACTCTAATTTATTATTACTTTAATTAATGTTCTTATTTCAAAAACTGTTTTTCAATACACAAAAGTGGTTGCTTAATTAATATTTTACGCTCAGTCGTTCAGTTCTCACACATGATATTCCAATTATAAAAAGCCCAGACATTAATTTCGAAGCCAACGAAAAAACCAACAAGCAAAATATGTCGGGAGGAGCTTTCAAACATTCCGTCTATATTTTTTTGCAAAAATAACTGATAGACAGAGGCTAATATATAACTAAGAATTTTTCGAACGAAATTTAAAGGCCATACATAATACATTACTATAAACTAAAACGCAGTAACAAGAACTGGCTGCATTAGGCAACAATATCATAAATTATCAATTAACAATATAATTCGGTAAGGATATCTATGCATTATAAAATTCTTTGTCCTGAATGACTGACGGATCAACTCACAGCCTAAACCGCTGATCGAAGAGACCTGAAACTTGGAGGGTGTATTCTTTATATGACGTAGGCATCCGATAAGAAAGGATTTTCCGAAATTCTACCCCTAAGGGGGTGAAAAAGGGGGGCAAAGTTTGTATGAAACTCTGTCATTTTTAATTTGAATTCATATAGCACACGCGGGCGAAGCCGCTGGCGGAAAGCTAGTATATATACACGTATCTACTACATATCGGACCAAAGTTATGGTTCTGCTGGTATGTCCTGACACAGCCTAACTGGACACGGCCAAAGATATATCGCTGATAATCCAGCAATTTATTTACCTAAAAACACGAGTTTTATACCAATGGTATATCTTAGGGTGGACCTTACCGATTTTTATTAATATTTTTTTGGGGGTTGGATTTTCTTGGCTTGACTTCATGAAGGCTACATGCCTCATTAACACGTGTTAGGGGAGGCCTATGTCTAGCAGTGGACCAATACTAAATAGCCTGATGACAATAATAAGTGCATCTTCACTTAAATACCTAAATTATAAATCGTTCAACTTTTGCATCTCTTTGGATATTTTGATGTCTATATTTCATTCAACAATCAAAATCATTAATCATTGATGGAAATACTTTTAACCCCTAATCTGTAAAATTTCCTCTTGATCTACAAATTGAGTAAACTCATTTATACCCACAACAACAAACTATTCTCTATTTAAACTATAATTTTCAAAATTCATTAACAACAATTGACCTTGAAAGCTAACCCATAAAACTAGACATTCAAATATGCGTATGAATACAAAGTGCTACTGCCCATATTAATTACTAGTGCAAATTGATTTAATTACTCCAGTGTGCCTTGAAAATATACAAGAAAGGAAACAGTGTGCTAATGAGCATGTAAGAGCGTGCAACTTATGTAAACAAATGCGTTAGGCCACAGACTTTTGTAATTAATAAATTCTAACATATTTTGTATTATTTGCATATATTAATTAATTCAGATTTAATTTACATAATTAAATAATTTATTTTGATTTACGCAAAACAAAAGACAGTTAGCATAAATGTACTTTACGTTTTGTAGCAATTACCAGCCAAGTGACAGTTATATTGAAAACCTATTTATTTTTATATATTTCATTTAAGAGATTTTTTATACATAATGATGCACATGAAAAAACGTTTATTAAAGGAGTGTAAAAAAACATAACATTGCAAAAAAAAAACACTTCATACTCCCCATAAAAATGCATTTATCAAAATTCAAATTCAAAACATTTATTTCAATTAGACCATTTACAGGAACTTTTGAACTGTCAAATAATTAAGAGTCCGTCCGTTAGGCAAAAAAAAGAAAAATTTAAGCTTTTTGCCCAGGGGCTTATTAGGGGCATATCCACAAAGGGAGAAGAAACATGAATGGGTTTTATTCAGTAAGAGACTGGTATACCTTCCCGCTCCACCCAAAACAGGAGGAGTCATTTAATGATTTCCATTCGAAATAAAAAGAGGCATATCCATACATTTCTTTCGTTAGAGATTTATATATTTCATGAAAGAGCAGACGTATTTACCGTCTGATCTGTCTAAAATGTGCGCGTGATGGTTTTGAAAACGTAGACGCGTACAGAATCCGTACTGGTGCTGTTTTTTTATGCAAATCCATTCGTGTTTACTGGGGGTAGACAGCTGGGGTGGCTTATTAATTGGATCACGTCAACTTATCTGTTTCGGGGTTTGCCGCTTGTAAAATTTATTAAAATGTATGCAGGTTTTCAAATACTTAGAGGTGAGATGAGGTCTTTCATACTTTTTTGCAAAAATATATAAAATTCCTGCGGTTTCACCTGCGTCCCGAGGGAAATACTTCATGCACCCAAATTAAAAAGTAGCTTAAAATCTTGTCCAGGATCCCCTCTATCTTTGTACCAAATTTTACCCAAATTTGGTCGAGCCGCCCACGCGTGATGGTAAGGTAGGAAAATCCGCCGTGACCAATGGAAATAGGGATTCATTTTTATATACATAGCTAGATTGGCTTTTTCCCGGGGTTAGACTCGCGTTCCAAAGGAACTACTTAATACATCCTTATAAAAAGTGTGCGTCATCCAAACCCGCGTAGTAGTTTTTCATGACTGAGTAACAAACATCCACCCATCGACGCTTATAAAATTAGTAAAATATTTTATTCAGCTGCTAGAAAGAGAAACCAAAAAGAAATATAAAAAGGAAAACTTCATAGTAGAGGCGCGGAATGAACTCCGCCGACTTTCTTCGCTTGTTAGTGAGCATTGCAAAAAAAAACTAAAGTTAACTCTAAGAATTCCAATAGATTGTCACCTTGGTAACTGAATTAAAACTTCTAACTAATAGGTACCAATGCGAAAGTGAAAAAAATGAAATGTGTAAAAGTGAAAATGTGTAATGAATGTTTGTTTAATGAAAACAACAAAAAAAATGTAAATGTAACGAAAAAAAAGTGGTTTTTTTTTGCGACGCTTTCACGGTAAAACGGCTAAACCGATTTGCATGAAATTTTTCACGGAGTTAGATGGGACCCAGGAGACGGGTATAGGCTTACTTTTTACCCGGGTGTGTTTTGTAGTTCCCTCAGAACAGGGGTTAAATGGCTGGAGACAGCTAGTACATAAATAAACTCTTCATATTAAGTCCCTGGACAAAGCTAGTGTCCCAAAAACAAACACCCTGGCTAAACTCATACCGTCTTACTTATAAAAAAACTGTAATCTAAAGTTTAACCACGGGTTTCGTAGTCCCTATTTTAAATCAAAATCGCGGTTTATCTTTTTGTTCACTCATAAACATAATTTAACAGTTGGTTATTTATGGTACGTAAAACCTCTGTCGCCACAGACTATTATCCAAATAATCGACTAAAGAACGAATGAAGACGTAAAAAATTCGAATTTTCATCTGTTGCAAATTTGTCAAATAAAAAGATCTAGTACACAACTGGATGAGGCATCTTCGGGTACGCTCGTTTGAAACTTAACCGAATTGAAAACCTTATCCATCCCTTTCTAATACGTGATATCAAGGACCACTTGGCTCAATCAATCTTTAAAATAAATGTGAAATAAAATATAATCAAGAAATTTCGCGACTCTGAATATTAGAAACAAAAAAAATCATTTCTAAAGAAAAGTACCGCCCCTTGCGGGACACCAAAGACTTTGTAAATCAAATACGATACAAACTTGCATTTGAATAAATAATAAATAAAAATATTAATATTAACTTTGTGTCGTGGATCTATTCCAGTTGATATTTAGTTCCATGGACAGAAAAATAACATTGCTTTGAAAAACATAAATCGGTCGGAGGATCGTCTCTGGGGTTTTATCTTGATGTTAGAGAAGTAATTTTTTAATTGAAAACAGTCATACGTAATATCGTATACTTTTACACTGAAATCAATCAGCTGATTCAAATGAAATACGCCATCTTGTCTCAAATCGGAGGTTGTACCACCTCGCGGCGGGGTTTAATTTTGACAGTTATTTATACCTGTGTTAACTTCGGAACAATGCTATATTATATAGCATTTATGAGTGAGATTTTTGCTAATTCGTTGAGTAACAGCAGTGTAAAAATTATTCCGACTTTATAAGTAAGGCGGATATACATTAATACAGTTTCTTTTGTGGGGAAAAACATATTCACTTGCCATAGAAAATTTAACCTTAAATCTGAAGTTCTAAGGTTGATATTACAGGTAATTGTTGGGCCATCAGTAACAGTATGCCCCATAGGGGTTTGAAATTCAAAGTGTGGAGCAAGTTTATTACTCGGAACATATTGGAAAAATGGTTCTGTAAAAATGGTGGTAAAACACCTTTAGTCGGGAAATTGTATATGTTTTTATTTAATTTATTGTTTTCCATTAAAATGTGTACCATATGAATAATACAATAATGTAAGTGCTCATACAAATAAGTCATTTTTCTATACTACAATTCCCCATACGTTTAATATTAAAATCTTCAGTTCGTTTTCGTTAGACCATTTATAACTCAAGAATGGCTGGACAGGTTTTAATGGTCTCACCGTCTTACTTAAGCGACGGCTTAGTAAAAATCTCACCCACTCAGCGTTAATCCGAACTTAAGCATGTGGCTTAATCCTGGATTATGGCGTTAAGTAAGTATTAAATGAGAAATGGTTAAACTTCAGATTACAGGTATTTTTATAAGTAAGACAGTCAAGGTGCAACTACTCTAGTAATACAAAATTATACTTGACAACATCTCTGAAACTGTGAAGCCCTTCAACAAAATATTTTTATTTTCCTTACCCTTAAAAAAAAACCGGCCAAGTGCGTGTCGGGCCACGCGCAGTAGGATTCCGTAGTAGGAGTTAGTTAGTCGACTATAACTCTGTAACCGGTTAAGCCTACTTAACCTTGATAGTTTTCCTTGTAAGTTCATTACATGTACTACGTCTGTGATTTTTTTCACATTTCTAGGTTCAGCCATTCAAAAGTTAGAGGGGGTACTCGTATCGAACAAAAATTTGCACTAAAAAGCTAGATATTTCGCAAATGGCTCGCTTAATCAAAAAATGGTCTTCACACACCCATAATATTTTTGAAAGACCTATCTAACAATACCCCACACGGAGGGTTACGCGAGAAAAAAAAACAAACCTAGTTCCTTGTCGGACTACGGAACCCTAAAAACTAAAACAAGTGTAAAGATCTGAACTCGGGTTGAGTTCAGTAACCTTCAATACATCACTAAAGTAACTTAACCCAAAACCTTTACTGCCTTTGATGTTTAATTTAACGGAAAAAAATTGTGCGACCAGTCTTTGAAGTAAAGATTGTAAGCCTTTTTGCAGTTTAACGATAGTTCCTAGTAAACGTAAAAGTATATTGATGGAGTCATATAGCCAGTTGCACCATTTTTTTTATGTTTTATACGTTATACTTTTACGAATATCACAAAACATGATCTCAATAATTAGCATACTTTAAATATTTTTTTATGATATCAATATACATAGATATAAGAATTAAATAACATTGGTATATCATAAATATTTAGTCGAAAAACATAAAATAATAGCCTAATTAATCAATTTTATCCTCCATTTTGACAGTTCTTCCGTTTCACGTATAAATAAACGCATATTTTTTTGTTGCAACCGGCTGTTATTGTTCTTGGTAGAAATATATATTGAAATAGCTTGACCAGCTTTATGTAGCAAAGTCCTATAGAAAGATATTATTGAAGTGCATTTTGATGGTGAATTACGCTAGCAAAGGAAATACATATCAAAGTAGGAACTTACAAAGTTTTCTTACAATAATATAGTCTGTTTCCGTTTCTACCGCGTCCCGAGAGAACTACTACACGCACCTGGATATAAAGCCTATAACTATCTCCAGGGACCCATCTCTATACTTAATTTCATCCGAAACAGTTCATCTGTTTTACTACGAAAGCCTACACAAATAAACTCCCTTTTACATTTTTAATATAAAAAATCTGTAGTTAGGATAATATAATTTAATCTTATAATATCGATATAAAAACCGCAAAGATTTATCGATTATCGATTATAGCCGAAACTCATATTTATCAAACTAGACCGAAAAAAACACATCTAGATTTTTTTCATTGTTCTTTACAGCTCTCAAAATACCAATAGCACAGTTTCACATATTATTATTTCAAGTTGTTTCGTTTAAAACAATTTAATACGATAACTGCAGTACTCGGTATGATAAAGATATCTGGTTTATTATGTTCTCAACTCATTTTCAAACTATCATTAAACCAATATTGTTCCTCTTTGTAAAAATCTTTTGCAATGAGCGATCTATTCATATAATTCTTTGATGGGTCACGTTTTGCACATAGATAGGGGTCAGTATCACTTTAAATGGTACTGAAATGAGTTATTATTCAATTATAGACCTTGTGGTGCCTGAATTAGAATACATTTAGGTCAGCAGTACTGTTGTAGCCATCAGTACAGTATTTACTGTGATCATCATTTTTAACCCTCAACGCAAAAAGAGGGGTGTTATAAGTTTGACATCGATGTTTGTCTGTGTGTGTATCTGTCTGTGGCAACGTAGCTCTCAAACGAATAGACCTATTTCGATGCGGTTTTTATCATTTGAAAGCCAGTTTCCTTGCAGTGATTTTTAGCTATGTTTGGTTAATATCGGGTCAACAGTGTAAGAGTATCAGCTCTTTTCCACAATGATGTAAGGCATTTTTGCGTAGGGGGTTTTTAAATTGGTATTTTTTTTTCTTGTTTATAATGTAACCCTGCTAAATGTTAATTGAGCAGAAAAATCTTTTCTTGATGAACAATATAGTAAACTAGCTTTGAAAATATTAATATCAGGAGTTTCCCCCCTTTTCCATAGAAACCATACTCTCAGTATAAAAGTTGTCCTAGTCCTAGTCCCGTTATGGTAGTACTCTGTGCAAAATTTTATTTATATCAGTCCAGCTGTTAAAAACATCGAAACATACACAAAAATCAAAACCCGCAATTCTCAAATAGGACAATTGGGTACTTAAAACGCCATCTAAAACTCTCACTCTCTTCCACAGCCGTTCGTAGAAGACTCCGCAAGCCAAGCAAAGTCTCCACCTCAGTCACATCCAGCGTGTCCAGGTCTTCGGATCAGATCATATCAGCTAGCGTCAACAGGCCCAAGATACGTGGACGACCTAACATCGCCAGCAGAAAGTCTTCTGCAGCTATTGACAATTCTGTCACTACTGACCATCATAAAGACAAAGATGGATATAAGGTAAGATGTTATTACCATAATTGTCATTACATCATTATTTTTACTAAAGAATTTTTTGTTTGCGAAAATGATATAATCCATTCAATTTTCCTTCTTTATTTTAAGCAAATTAAGTAGGTTAATTAAATTAATTTATTCTTCAATAATGTAAACATTTTTTTAATTTTTTGTTTTATTTGATTTTATTGCTTGGTCTTCTAATCTTAGGTAGGTATTCGTTTTTTGCTTTTTGTCTATTAAATTAACCTAATGATGCCAAATTATTATGAACCTACCTAAATAGTGTTATTAGACCACAGAAATATATGCTAATTCTAAAAATAATAGGTATTACACATTTTTATTATTATCTTTTATATACCAGACCGAAATATAAACCAATGTTGAGTCATTCTTGACATTTTAATTAATTTTATGACGTCATTTATGCAAACGTGTCCGTCTCTACAAATCAGTTTTATAGAACGTTTTAATAGAGTACCATGCTTTCCAATTATCACCTAGGCGTTTAAAATCCAATTAAAAATAACATTTAGAAAGTTGAATTTCCAATTTCGATCGAATAGCACTCAATTAAAATATCGATATTCATTTAGAAAGGTTTTGTTTCCTTCTTATCGATATGACAGGAAAAGACAGCGGGCCAACGATTGAACCTTGCGAATACCATGATACTATTTGATCACAACATAAGAAATACTTCCTCTATAAACGATTTTAGACCCTATTGCCTTGTATAACATGTGGTGGTGTAATTTTCCGACATGCAAATATAATATTGTAAAAGAACAGTACAACACGGATATGAGTGAACTTTTCGAACGTAAAAGTGAAGTTGTTAGCCTTCAAAATGAGTATTTGTCTACCTGTGGATTTTTATTCAATATTCATGGACTTTATTTCTATGCAAATAAAGGCTATAGTGCATAGTTTAATGCCGTTTCAGATGTTTAATGTTTCGCGAATGTCTTTAAGATAGGTTTTTGAATTTTGAAATTATTCATATTTTTGAAATGTGAACCTTCTCTTGTGTGTGGAGGGTTCAAATTTGTATAGGAAGTAAGGAAACTTTTCATGTTAAATGAGCTGGTATTTTTAAGGAGTAGACGGGAGTGGGTTATAAAACTGAGTGCCTGAACGCAAACTTTGCGAAAGAATAGTCTAGAAATATACGTTTAATATTGTTTGCAAAAGCAGCACTAAATCCTTAAAGATAATTGTGTGCTTTTAAAATGCAGCTGAATATAGAATCTTTACCAGGCAGAAACATGGTTTTATCCATAAAGGATTTCTTCTGTATTCACTGAAATTTGTCTATTGACGTACTTATTCTCGTATATTTATATACCTATATTATAAATACTGGCAATAAGCACAACTACAGGCTTGAACTTCCACCTAAGTAAAATATACGAGAATAACTGTTTTTCAAGGTTTCACCTGCCCCTCGAGGGAACTAATTATTGCATCCGGATTAAAAATAGTCTATGACAGTTTCTTGGATTCTATCTATCTCCATACTAAATTTTAATATGATCTACATCAGTTCAACCGTTTTACTAGAAAGTGTAAAAAACAAACTCACTTTCAAATTTATTACTACATAATATTTCACTTTAGAATTTAATCATAATATTAGTTAGGAAATCCACATTTGTATTTAATTTGAGTATATTTGGTTAGATTTAACCAACATCAAAATAAATTAATTTAGGAACAGCAACTACTTTTACTTTAGAACTATTTCCAGCTCTGTCATTAACTCTACCTTCTTCCACCAGATTGTCTGCTACTACACCAACTGGTCTCAATACCGTACCAAGATCGGCAAATTCACTCCCGAAGACATTCAGCCAGATCTCTGCACCCACATCATCTTCGCTTTCGGCTGGTTGAAGAAAGGCAAGCTCAGCTCCTTCGAGTCCAACGATGAAACCAAGGATGGGAAGACCGGATTGTATGACAGAATCAATGCCTTGAAGAAGGCTAATCCTAAATTGAAGACTTTGTTGGCTATCGGTATGTATTTCTGCAATTATATTCATTTTAAATAAAAGATCTTCAGCTTATTCTACCAAATCTGCGCCCAGGGGCCGTACTACAACTAGTTTATTGCAGTCACAATTTAGGTATGAGAGAGAGACACAGTTATTAACAGCGTTAATCACCGTCTCTTTTTCACAACGAAACTATTCCTGCTGTGGCACGTCATGGTAAGGCCCCAGATCATTTGTCAAGTAATTTGGTTGGTATACTTAAAAACTACTTATGTCAAACTATATATTCTTTTAATTTCACAAGATTTCTAACCTAATTGTAGTCTTTTTTGCATTTTAAATGCAAACTAAGAAGTTATAAAGATGTAAGATAGAGGTAGATACATAAAAGATAAAAGCTAAATAGTTTTCTGGGTTGAGTTTTCATACTCCCAGATCAAAAGTGAGTTCCGTGGACCAACCATCAAAATTCATAATAAACCTACAGAGCAGACTAATAAATCGACGTAATTAAAAAATATTAAAGAAAAAACAAAAATTATCAAAACTATGGCATTATAACTGTGTGCCACACATAATAAAATATGCATTAATTTGATTATCATGTTAATTTGAATGGATTAGTAAGATGTCTCCATTATGCATAATACATATGTATGCAAATTAAGACACTAAATGCATCAAGTTTTCTTAAACAAGTTGAGACATTATTATTATTACGGAAATGGTAATACAATAAATAATATATCTAATGTTACATGTCTTGACCTAATGACACACACACAATAAAATTATTACGTAAAAGTCAAACAGATCATAATATCGCTTACACTTTCAACTATAAATTATATCATTTTAACCCAAAGAAAGAGAATTAACCTCTATATAATTAACTTTAATGTTTTATGACTTAATTGGTTAAAAATAAAATAAATCATAACAGATACCGAATCAAAACTTCATAAAATATGAATCTTTTCATATTTACGAGCAACACTTTGATTGTCCATTCGAATAAATAGACGATTAAAAATACACGAGATATCGTATTCGACAGACTGAGTTTTAAAATCGATACTTTAAGTGAGGGCCAATAAAGTATCGATAAAATAATTATATTCTAATAATTTAATATGAAGCTTCGTATTTAATTTTATATTTTAATATGATTCGTTATAAAATTTAAAAATAATAATTTATCGAATAACATGCAATTGAATAAAAATATTACACTAAAATAATTAAAATAAATATTGTGCCAGGTATTAACATGATTTTTCACAAGTTAACCATTTAAACCATTTACACCATACAAATATAATTCTATATTATGCTTGTATGATAATGGCATTACAAAAACAACAATAACATGCGTCACTTTCATAATACATTCGTAACTTATATAACGATGGGTTCAATCAATCATTACCCATTCAATCGACCAGTTGAAGCAATCAGTTTAGTATATATTTATATAAATATTATGACTCAAGTTTTTATGGCAACATAACTTTCTAATAGCTTAAATGTTTATGGTTTGTACGTGTTTATAATAGCAGCTTGAAATGTGGAAATGTAATTGTCTTTTTTGTGTGTGTAACATGGTTCTACAATTGAAGAAATAAAAAAAATAAAAAAGTTATTAAATAAGGTAAAATTTATGCAACAACTGTATTTGTAGTTACAGTTTTATATCTTTTATTCATATGTTTTCATAATTAATTTATATTATAAAAAATAACATAAATTAAAAATCGATATCGATAAACCTGTACCCTCGTCCCATGCTTAGCCATGTGCGAACTCACCGCGGTACCTTTCCCACGGCACAAAGCGCATTCGCGCGCATTTTCACCTATTTTCACGGGAATGCCTACAAAAAACTCGCCTATTTTCATGAGAGCTACGTGTTGGTTGTGGTGCAATGCATTATGAGCGCTCAAAGAAATCGACACGCCACTTTTTTGCCGTTTCACTTCACTATACAGTTGCGAAAATTTTGCTCGCATTAACTAGTAATTAGTGCTGTGAATTTTTAGATAACTGTGAGATAATTTTCATTCGTATAATAGGTATTGAACGGGTACATGACAAATTGAGCTATGTTTTTACTATTGATTCTAGATCATATTATGTTTAACTTAAGAACCATTTTTGCTAACCGCTCCACCATAGTTCTAAGATTTCATTTATCATCTCCAGGTGGTTGGTCCTTCGGTACGCAGAAGTTCAAGGAGATGTCTGCTACCCGCTACGCCCGCCAGACGTTCATCTACTCCGCGATCCCATACCTTCGCGACAGGAACTTCGATGGTTTGGATGTGGACTGGGAGTACCCCAAGGGTGGTGAAGATAAGAAGAACTACGTTCTGCTGTTGAAAGGTAAGTTTTTAGTTATTAGTTTGATGATTACATTTCGGAAAAAAAGGGCTCCTTATGAAATATCTGCTACAAGCAGCTCGGTTACAATCAATATTTTCAGTGTGCTAACTTATTCTCTCGATTACTGTATAATTGCTAGGACCTTACCATTTATGTGGAAAAAGTACATAGTTATTATAATTAACGACGTTACATTATTTAAGTGCATAGCACTGTTATTTCGTAATTAACTAATTGAGCATACAAGTAATTAGATACTAGCAAAATATCCTAATCATAAATCTTAACTAATATTATAAATACGTTGAGTTTATTACACTTTCACGTGAAACGGCTGAACCGATTTGGATGAAATTTGGTACCGATATAAAAAGGACCCAGGATACCATTATACGCTACTTTTTATCCAGGTGTGTCAAGTAGTTCCTTCGAGACGCTGGTGAAATCGCAGGAAAATACTAGTTACTCATAAATATCATCTTAGGTAACATTCCCAAAAAGATGAAATTACCTCCCCCAGCGACGCCCTAGGCCGAGGCCCGTACCCCACTAGGGGGTGCCCTTAGCGTGTAGTCGCTTAGTTTTGTAAGTTAAGCCCTGACTGGAGGCCTTAAATTTATTTAAGGCACTTCACAGGCAAGCCCGGTTAAGCAGTCGACAACCTTCTAGGTTGACCTGCGAGATGCCATACACAACAAAAATAAAAATGAAATCACCTATTTCACCCATAGTCAATCTGAAGCTGGTTATAAAAGCTAATTCAGATGTCCATTTCAAACGTAAAGAACCAAAAAACAATATCCGAAATCTACAAACATTTATTTCACATTTCACTGTAACTGAAAGCTGTAGTTTTCCGGTATTTTACCGGTATACCGGGATTCATTTTAAATGTAATCTGGCCGGGATTGCAATATCTGTGTCCGCGCTGTGGATCTTCTAAATATTGGCGAATATCGGACTGTGGTCGGCGCACTCAGGTGCCTGTTGTTGTACACAGACTTATAAACGTTTAGACAGAGTAAATTTTCTTTTTATTATATTTTGGTCTCATTTTTTTAAATCAAATTAAGAATATAGCCAAAAAATTTGCAAAGTAATATGTATATCTATGTGTCCTCTAATCTACATATACATATGAAATGCTTTGTCCTGAATGACTGACGGATCAACGCATAGCCCAAACCGCTGATCGTTGAGACTTGAAACTTGGAGACGTGTGTTCTTTGTATGACGTAGGCATCCGATAAGAAAGGATTTTCCGAAATTCTACCCCTAAGGGAGTGAAAAGTGTGGGCAAATTTTGTATGAAACTCTGTCATTTTTAATTTGATTTCGTAGAGCACACGCGGGCGAAGCCGCTGGCGAAAAACTAGTTACTTATAACAAGCTTCCGTCTGTATCTGTATGACTTCCGAACACAAAAAAGATTTTCATATCACAATACACACTTTCTCCGAAAAGCTCAAGGAAACTTTGGAAGAAAAGATTGCTATTTTGGACATTATTATTTGGAGCAGGAAAAACTGGAAGTAAACCACTTTATTTTGCCAGAATGTTACAAATAAATGTTAACAATAGTAGTGTGGATGACACGTAGGCAGTAGATTCAATAAATAAACTCCAAATAAAGCTATTTCCACTAAAACTGGACTAAAGGTGATACTGTGATAGCAATTAGTATAAATATTTAACAATGGTCTATCCCATCGCGTCCCATGTGATGTGGCATAATAAATAAGATGACTGAGGTAAACTAGAGAGGGTTGACTTGCTTAAATAGAACATTCAAACGATAAATATTTTATCTTTGTTAGAGGAACTAGTATGACAAAGGATTGATCGAGATTTTCATATAATTATTGCATTTGTTGCAAATTGCGAATTCATTAAACTGCTATATAGAAAACGATGAAAAATACAACAACTTATTAGTTATGCATTAAAATTGTAAGTTATTAAATCAAAAGATATAATTTGTGAAACAAATCCAATTACAAAACACCAATAGACTAATAAAAAAATGCCGCGTCTATTTCCAGTCGTAGAGCTGTGCGCTATCAAAATACAATTTATCGATATATCGATAGACCGTGTCGCTACCGCCGTTCGGCTGCACCTGTCGCCGGCAACGGCAGTGCTGTTCCACAAAAGTAGTACGTCGATAAAAAAATCATTTTTATGTCAAATATTTATGACTGGAAAATGTGGAACTTAATTGGCTTTTATTTTGACGTTGCAGACTTTTTGGGAATATTTTGAATATTTTTAGGTTGTGTTTGTTAGGTTGGCTTCCATAGTTTAAAAAGCCAACAAGTTAGTTATTTGGTGTAAATAACTTCAAAATATTCATAGGATATACTTATCATGTAAACAATAAAAATATAATACAATAAAAATAATCATAATTTTACGATCACCAATGATGATTCTTAGCATGATTAAAAACAACCTAATAATACTAAAACGAACTTTATTGCTATGCCAATCAATTTACAAAATAAGGTCAGAATTAAAATAAATTATTAACAAATCGATTGTTGTCTTAGATTAAAATTCTTAACATTTATGTGATTTGGTCAAGGTGAAGATGCAAAGTATTGACATACGTATGACAAAAATAAACCTTCGATCGCTGACGCAGTGAAATATGCTAATGTACTATTATAAGATGATATTTTTGTCTCATAATGAGAGAACCGATGTGTTTGTAGTAAAATTTGTTTGCCTCCCACTAAGATCATACACAAAAAGGTCAGGTGATGTATTGATAATACTGATAATGATATAATCAGCAACACCTGTGCATAAATTCAAGTAAATCTTATCGGTACCGGTTTGTGTGAATGAAGGCGTTTATATAGGTCACTAGCTTCTACCCATGACTTTGTCTAACGTAGGCAAATAATACACCGTAGCGCTCACGAATATTGTAGATTGATTCTATTTGTGAAGGTTTTACGAGATTTTTCGAGTCTAGCAATTCCAAATATTCAATAAATATATATATATATCGACAAAAAACTTCACACTCCGGCGGTAGACAGTGAACCGTACGCACGCATAAGCATAATCCATAAACCATTATCCACTCGACAACGTTTCTCAATCTTTTGTCAATTATCCCATTTTTTTGCAAATATGTTCAAGTGCAAAAGGTGTGAAAATGAAGTCAGTGATGGTGTTACGTGTTCCGTTTGTGAGGGTCAGTTTGACTTTCCATGTGCTGGTATTACGGAAGCTGGATGGAGGAAACTCGGTGACCGTAAGTTAACGTGGAGGTGCAGCAGCTGTAAAGCTCTAGCAATAAGCCCTCGCGTCGGTTGTGCAAAAACTACAGGAGCAGACATGGACAGTGTCTTGAGTGAACTTAAGAGATTGTCTACTCAGATGGAGTCGTTGCCAGTATTGATGGAGAACTTAAAATCCATTAATGAGGAGTTGACTGAGCTTAAATCCATTAGAGCGGAATTTTCTGGAGTAACCACTTCGATCACGGATATGAAGGCCTCCATTGAGTTTGTACATGACTCTGTTAGAGATCTGACTAGTAGGGTCTCGGGGATGGAAAAAGAAATGGATGCTCTTAAGAAGAGTAAAAATGACATTTTGCAAGAGCGCTGTAGGAGTCTGGAGCAACAGTGTCGTGAAAACGAACAGAGGTCCAGGATGAATAATATTGAGATTAAAGGTGTGCCTGAGTCGAAGTCAGAAAATTTGTTTAATGTCATTTCGAAGATAGGGGAGATAATAAATTGCTCTATACCGAAGGAACAAATTAACTATGTAGCAAGGATTCCCATGAGAAATGACAGTCATAGTAAAACAATAATATGTTCGATACACAATAATTTTCTTAAAAACGAGTTTGTTGCTGCTGCTAGAACCCATAAAGCACTAAGTGCGCTAGACTTGGGACTCCAGGGTGACAAGAGAATATATGTTAATGATCATCTGACTTTGGATAACAAAACCCTGCTTAATAAAACCAAGATTTTAGCAAAAGAGCGAGGCTTTGAGTTTGTTTGGGTTAGAGGTTGCAAAATATTTATTCGCAAAAGTCATACTTCACCTAAGCACCACATCAAGACAGATCAGGACCTAAAAAAGTTTTTTTAAGCAATAATTCCAGTCGATTTCCGGACACACTTGTTTTCATCTTTTGTTCTTTAAGTTTAACATTGAGAACCATAGGTAAATGTTTTTTCTACGGATTCCATTCGCACCCGGCTTTTGTTTTCTTATCGCTCGCTAAGTCCTATTCATTTAACTCATTAAGCGCTGGTTATTGCTATTTTAGGCTTTATCTGTGCTGTGGTAGGGTAGTGATTTCCTTACACATTATTGTCTTTTGTATTATTTTTTTTTGCTTTTACCGACATAAAAGTCTATTGAGTGTTATATTTTGCACCTACTTTTGCTTACACCATGTTATGATTATTATAGCTATTTTTTTATTTTGCGTATACTTGTTATTTAAATCAACTGACAATTACTATACTTTGTATTTGGTACATATTAAGTGCGATAGTATGGGTGTGCTTTATATCGATTCCATCACTGTTTTGACTGTGTTGTTGATTCACAATGGCTCCCATTAGTATTTTTTATCAGAATGTTCGAGGGCTGCGGACAAAAACTACTGTATTCTATAGAAATGTGTGTATTAACTCGTACGATGTTATTTGTTTGACTGAGACATGGCTTATTGACGGAATACTGGATAATGAACTGTTTGATGATAGGTACTTTGTTTGGAGACGTGATCGTAATTATATGCTCACTAATCAATCTATGGGTGGAGGGGTCTTAATAGCTGTACGTCGCGAACTCGTTGTAGATGTTTGTACCGAATGGTGCTCATCTGCTGAAGATCTCTGGATCACCCTTACTTTACATCAGTCAAGGCCCAGAGTATCCTATAAAATGCATCTGTGTGTGGTTTATATATGTACTCAGCATTCTGGAAACTCTTTGATGGCACAGTTACAAGAATTTTATAGTAGTTTATCGGACATAGTTCTTAAACACCCCGCTGATAAATTTCTAATTCTTGGTGATTTTAATCAACCAAACATAGAATGGAATGTTGCTGTCGATGGTGATTACATGTCTCCCAGTAACTTGCAGGGTCCTATTCAGACTACTTTCTGTGATACCCTAACGTCTTGTAATCTCCAACAATATAATTCCCACTTGAATGTCAATAATAGAATTCTCGACCTTGTACTGTCTAACAGCGAGGTTGCTGTCACGTGCAGCCCTGATCCTTTAGTGGATGAGGACCCACACCACAAGGCCCTCTGTATCTCTGCTGATTTTGTGCAAATCCATCAGTTACAGTCTCGACCTCGAATGAAATTCTTATATACCCACGCGAATTATGATGCCATTATAAAAGGTATGGAGGAAACCAATTGGACGCTGGAGCTGCACTGTAGACCTCTTGAGGAGGCCGTTAAGTTCTTTTATGACACCATGAATATGCTCAGAGATGCTCACATACCATCTAAAATGGTCGTTACACGTCAAAAGTATCCTCCTTGGTACAGAAGCCCATTAACTAAGATTTTAAAGGAAAAGGCAAAATTTCATACAAAATTCAAAAGGTACGGAAATCTGTCAGATTATCAATCTTTTGCTATTTTACGACAGCGGGCTAAAGATCTGGAAAGAGACATGTTCCGTAAATATATTTCAAACATAGAATCAGCGATTTCTAAAAACCCTAGAGCTTTTTGGCAATATGTTAAGTCGAAGGAACAATCTAACTGTTACCCATCTGTCCTGAAGCTGGGCGAAATGTCATCTAATGATGGTGAAGTCATATGCAACATGTTCGGTGATTATTTTTACTCTAACTTTCAGGAAAGGAGTGATAATGAACATTCCTTATTCACTACAGTTTTGGGTGAATCTCGTGATCCAATTGCTGATTCCGTGTCCGACATTTGCTCCATAGTGGTTTTGGAGGAGGAGGTATTCCGGTTGTTAAAGCAAGTAGACCTGAATAAATCAGCAGGCCCGGATAACATTCCACCAAGTTTTATTAGAAACATTGCTAATTGTTTATATGTACCGCTAACTATATTGTATACGAGGTCTTTGGACTTGGGAATTATGCCCGTAATCTGGAAGTCAGCGTATATAACGCCAATTCATAAAAAAGGGCCTAAGGATTGCATAGAAAATTATCGACCCATATCCAAACTCTGCATTTTCGCTAAAATCATGGAGAAAATTATTCACAGACAACTCTCTGAATCACTTAAATTAAGTTTATCTGAAAACCAACATGGATTTTTACAGGGTCGTTCTACCACAACCAATCTTGTGATTTGTAGTGAATTTCTCTCGAATCATATGTCCATGAGGTCTCAGATTGACGTCATATACACTGACTTTAGCAAATGTTTCGATCGAATTGATCATGTTATACTTATGCGCAAGCTGTTATTGGTCGGTGTGAGGGGAAACCTGTTTCGATGGTTTGCATCATACGTGGACAATAGATGTCAGACAGTGGTTCTTGCTGGTTATACATCAAGAGCGGTAGGAATCCCTTCGGGAGTTCCCCAAGGATCCTTGCTGGGTCCTCTTTTGTTTAACATATTCGTTAATGATATCGCTTCGTGTTTCCTTAATTCAAAGATCTTGTTATATGCGGATGATATGAAGATTCTGAGACAAATTACAGTCATTGATGATGCACGCCTTTTACAGGACGATCTAACCCGATTTCAAAGCTTTTGTACCGAAAATCGATTGGATTTGAATGTTTCCAAGTGTTATATATGTACATTTACGCGTAAACCAAATCCTATTAAGTACGATTACAAGTTATATCATACTATAATAACCAGGGTTAGCGTCATCCGAGACCTTGGGGTGAATTTTGACTCAAAACTTCTTTTTGACTCGCATATTAATAACATAGTTAATAAGGCTTCTAAAGCATTGGGTTTTATTTTTAGACTTTCCTCTGACTTTAGGAATGTTAAAACAATGAAAATCTTGTATTGCACGTTTGTCCGTAGCCATCTCGAATATGCCTCACAAGTTTGGAGTCCTAATTATAACGTCTATATTGATCGCATTGAAAGCATACAGAAACGATTTTTAAGGTACACTCAATACCGCTCAAATGTCTATTTACCTAATTATATAAGTCGGTGTAAGAGATTTCACATTCTACCATTATACAGAAGAAGAACAATTGCAGATTTAGTATTCTTATTTAATGTATTGAACGGATCGACGCACGTCCCGGAGCTGGTTAGTAAGATTGGATTTCGTGTACCATCTGCATTTTTGCGTAGAGCTGAGCTCCTACATGTACCGGCGGTGAGGACTATCTATAGGCAAAACTCATATCTTGTAAGGGTTTGTCGTGCATTTAATGGGGAGTGTCGGGAAGTCGAACTGGATTTGTTTAATACAAGCACTCAGAAATTAAAAAAGATCTTAAGTGATAGTTTCTTTGATGTGTAACTCTGCTGGGAAATTTTCGTGAATGCTTTTGTAGTAGTCATACTTTCCGATTTCGTCTTATAGGCGTAACATTTAACTGAGTTTGCTGTCATCGCGTATTAATTAGTTTTATATTGATATAAGTGAAAACTTGTAATTGGCCTTCTTTTGCTTATGTATTTGCATGCTCATGTATACTAGCTGTAAGTTTTCTAAAAAATAAAAATAAAATAAAATAAAATAAAAAAAACATTGGAGAGACAAACAAAAAAGAATTTTGACCTAAATATTGAAATCATAAAATCGTCTTTTTAGGGGCTTTTAATATCACTTTCTTAGGAATACTAAATCATTCATAGCAGCTAAGAAACGTACCTATAATACAAATGCATATAACTGACTAAACTGAATATTAAACCCGCTTATAGGTGTTAATGAGTCTGTGAAGTGAACCTTGATAACCCGTTTATTGATATATGAAAATTAATGAATAAGAGTCGACATTGCTAGACATGGTCTATTTCTGATTTCTGATACCTAATATTATAATTAATAATCTCAATGTTTTTCATCTTCTGTCTCGTATCATTATACAACAACCTACAATCGATATATTAATACGTGAAGCAAAAACTTTGTACCTCTTTTTACAAAAATGCGCGGACGGAGGAGTATGAAATTTCGCACACTTATAGTTTATATGAGAATGAGTGCAGGAATGGGAGTGAAGGTAATTTAAAGAAATAAATTAATTAAAAAAAATATGGCCGTAACTCGACCAGTGGGCGAACTCTTGTAAAAATAATATTGCGACTAAAAATCTATCGACTACCAAACTCATTATCGATAATAGTCCTACTTAAATTTCCCATCCCTAAAATCCTTTGTTACATCAAAACTCGCGGCACGTTTCGTCACAGCTACATCACGACAACACTTAGTCGTGGCCTAGTCATAACGAACAGCTTAGAACTAAATTATCAAGCCTTACGAAATGCTGAAGATGGACAAAAGATTGTAGGCTTCGCTTTGGTACACAAATTAGGGGTAAATTGTTGAGAGATCACGAACATTTTGTTTTAAGAGCGCATTGTTACTGAGGTATGAGAAGTATTGCTATAGCACGAACCAATTGATTTTACGAAAAATGTAAACAAAGTACTAACATATTTTGTTTTAAATCTGCCACAGAAATTAAGAAAATGGCGTAAGGATGGCGCATTTATGTCAATTTCATGCTCTAAGCATCATGATTCGTCATTTAATGCCATTTTATTTGTCTATGTGGGAAAATTAGAACAAAATAGGTTTTGATTTTGTTTATATTTTTCGTAAAATCAATTACAGACTATAATATTACTGTCACGAAAAGGTTAGCATAAAAAACTATTTCGAAAATTCCACCGGAAAGCTTATTAATTTCAACGTTTTTATGAAGAAATTAAATACATAGTTCACGTGTTCATCCAAAATTGAATTGTACTCAAAACTCGCGGTCTAAACACAACTCAGAATCCCTAACAATACAAATAACTAATAATATATAATTTATTATAAATTTTCTAATTCACATAATTTATATACATGCGGAAACTTGTAATTGGTCTTATTTTATAATTATTTTTTTCACTCATTGTATCTGTTTAGCTGTAAGTTTTCCTAATATTAATAAAATAAAATAACCGTAAATAACAACACATATCCATCCACATCCGAATCTCTCATTACCAGCCCGCTAATCTCCTAACCCTTGTAAGATCCAGATCATTAACTCAAAGGACAAATACCTTACGTACATTGTTGTATCAAGACTGCCCATTGCCGTTAGTCCTAAGTACTTTAATTACGAGGTGCGGAAGAACTCACTTAGGCCTAAGTCATTAGGCAGCTTTACATATATAGAAATGGATGAAGCGGAATGATTATATAGGCTGGTACTCTCTTCTATTTACATAGTAATTTATTAATGTATACAACATATTATAATAAAATGCTTTTTGCTGAATGACTGACGGATCAACGCACAGCCTAAACCGCTGATCGTAGAGACCTGAAACTTGGATGGTGTTGTTTGTATGACGTATGACATTTAATGACAGATAGCTAGTCGTAAACAAATGTCATTCCCATACAGTTTGTTTTCTATTCTACTAGCGTTTTTGCCACTTGCCTAACCCCCCTGAAACTTGAAGGAAATCCTTTCTTATAGGATGCCTACGTCATACAAACAACACCATCCAAGTTTCAGGTCTCTACGATCAGCGGTTAGGTTGTGCGTTGATCCGTTAGTCATTCAGGACAAAGCATTTTATATGTGAAGATTATATAGATGATGTATAAAAATATGCATAAAACAAAGGTGATGAGTCGTGCCATCAAATCTCTTGATCAGGTATAAAAAGATTTTAAATTTCAATGTGAAAATCACGTGTGGATTACATCAAAATGCAAAAAAAACAGTCGAAACATATTAAGTTATTAAAAGAGCCGCACGTTTTTAAATTAACACGTTTTTCTTTTAATTTACGGTGAGGATTGTAAAAAAATAAACAATAAAATATAAATGATAAATTGTCATTTTTATTTTTGTTAATAGAAAAGGTGTCTTAAAATGTTGTTTATTATTTATCTTGAACATTATTTTTGTTTGATTTTTGCGATAACTTACAAATTTATCTTGATAAACGAAAACAATAAAATAAGTTGTGATTTGTGTTATTTGCTTATGTTATATTATTTACTAGCTGTTTTACGCAGTTTTATCCGTGTCACGAGGAAACTAGCCAGATAGAGAGTCTGTAACCGACTCCAAGGTCCCATCGATCTATGTATCAAATGTCATTTAAATCGGTTCAGCCTTTTAATCGTATAAGCGTAACTTACTACTTTCGCATTTATCATATTATAGTTAGAACTAGCCACTGACCCCGGCTTGCACGGGTATAAACTTTTTCGAGAAATTAAAAATATTATCTTGTATACTGCGATACTTGATTTTTATTTATCTTTATTTTATAATTACTAATCACCTGATTAAATTATTTTTGTGTCATAATTTAGAAATTAAATAAAAAATGTGGAAGCCATGAATCATTTCTAACACTAAAATTAAAGCCTTAATTTTTTTTATTACTTACATAACAAAGCTGTATGACTTGAAGACATTGATTGATGCAATATGAATGCAAATTAGGTGCAAGCAATGACTGTAATTACTCAAAAATTACAATGTACGATTTCAAATTCTTAACTGTGTAAAACTTATACCAACCTAATCTAATTAAAACTAAATTACGAAATTGTGGAATTAAAACTAAACTTTACTATCTTTTGTATTCCAAACTAGTAAACTGTGACACGCATGTTAAAGAATCACCTACCCCTAAAATAATCTAAAATATTAAAAAAAAGTGGTGGCCTAGTGGGTAAGGCACCTGCCTCTCGTGTACGAGTGTGCGGGTTCGAAACCTGGCAAATACCAATGTGACTTTTCTAAAGTCATATGTACAGTTTTCCAAGTATATCTTAGACACCACTGACTAACGGTGAAGGAAAACATCGTGAGGAAACCTGGACTTAAGGCTGGGTAGTAGGCCAGTTTTAACAAATTGAGGGGGTGAAGCAGGGGAAGTAGCTCCGCCCACTGCGGGGCGCCCCTCTCGCAGTCGTCGTATCGCGGGGCCTTTACTGTAGTCACTGCTAGGAATAAGTAACTCAAGATTTTCAATTTTAAAACATGTAAGAATCATGTATAATAAATAACCATAAACATCGTGTTCATGCATAGTAATTTTATTTATAGAGGTAAGTATTAGGTAGTACCTAATTTTTAAACCTAACCAATTCAAAGGATTGTTATATAAAACAAATCGATTAATTTCGATAATACTGTTACTACCACATTTACATGTAAAAAGTTATTATTTATAAATTATTTCTGACAGGAAATGATCAAGACTAGCTTGTTTTTACTTCTCGATCCCATTCAGGCTTAAATATTAGCCTTTATTAATTTATATCTAGAGAAACTAGCTGACACCCACGTCTTCTAATTTAAGAGATTTCTATTATTTTTTTTGAAAATTAACGAAGCTTAAGTAATTCCTTACGCTAACAGCTATCTTCCAGTGAAATTCCCATCGAAATCAGTTAAGCCGATTCATTTCACTTTGCATTGAAGATCTGTAAGTAACATACAACTCGACCAATCAACTTTTTCCAAAAAACTGGCCAGTGCATGACATTTGGATAAGTTTTTAGTCAGAAACAAAGCTTTCATGTATATACACCATCTAAAATTCAAAAAAGTCATATCTGTCTTTGCTTGAGAACATGAGTTCACTTTACGTAAAAGAATTTGTTCCTCAGTGAATAAGGGAAGTTATTAAGAGAGGTCAACTTTCATGCGAAATACGACTGAGTTATGGAAAACTATTTACGAAATTGCTCTTAGATATTCATGTGCGAGTTTTTTTAATCAAATCTGAATCTATGATTATTTGAGGCGGCAAATTACATGCATCATTATTTGATCGACAAGACGACGAACCAAAACCAACATGCGGAAGGTATTTTTGAAAAGTGGGTACCAAAGCCAGGCTGGTGTCACCAGGTGTCACTCAGCAGTTTAGGCACATTTGGCCCGTGCGCGGCGCGGCGGCGCATCTCTCGGGCAGGCGTACCTACCTATCGTAGTAAGGTCGTGCGCTGCTCGGCTCGCACGCTAGCGGCAAGCCGCTTCGCGAGTAATTAAGATAGGTACCTATCAATTTTCCGTATAAAAACTTTTTGGCTTTTCTGCCTAAAATCAAAAAAGCCCAGTATAATTCAAACGATAATTTTAGCGATAACACCAGATGGAAGCTGTTAAGTGGATAATATAAAAGTGAACACATTTGTATTGTAAATTCGGTGTATTACATTGTATAATAAATATGACATAATATATAAAGTTAAACTGTAATAGACAGCTGTGTTGCTGGGAAGTTTGTTCATCACTGCTTCTTCTTTGCGGCCATAACACTAGGAAGCAGTGAAGGGTGGGCGTTTTGGGGTGCTGTCATAATGTTTTTGACGTGAAAAAGTGCTAATTGAATTAGCCTAATTTCAATAAACATTTTTTTTAAGTTTGAGTTTTGAAAAAGGCTTTTTCGAAATTCATCCGCTAGAGGGGAAAATAAGGGATAAAACTTTTGTATGGAGCTCAGTCATTTTTTATTTAAAAGAAATGTGGTAATTAGCCTCTAAGTATAAAGTAAAAACAATATTTAATTATTTTTTAGTTTCACTCCTTAGCGTAAAAGTGTGGTGTATGCAAGCAAACATGCCGCCAGAATTGGAAAAAACTAAACAGCCAAAATTATGCTTTCCACGCGAGCGAAGCCGCGGGCGGAAGGCTAGTAATATATATTTATACCAAGCTACCAGGTTGTCGTGTATGATAGCGAAACACAATGAAATACAAAAGTAAATTATGAAAATAAATGTATTTTATAAATGAAAGCACACATATACCTGAAGTATGCGGCCATTGTATTTATTTTCTTATTTTTAAGTCTTGGTTACGGCCTCGTTTTACTCTAAAACAGGGGTTTCAAAGCACAATATCGACAACAGCTATCATCATCATGTTTACCATTCACCTGCTATTTACACCTCTTCACAACAGTTAGTTACATTATAGACATTAAAATAGATTCACTTTTACATATGAAATTTTAATTACGTAGGTTTAATTTTTATAAATCAATTTTATATTTATTTTCTGAATGCGAAAGACCAACTGTCATCGGATGACAGAGTGACATAGACCACCCGTCTCTACGGCGGAGCGCCGTCTGGTCGATGAAACAGATTTATGCAAATAGTTCATTCAGAAAAGAGATGCAATACGAAGAATTTTTGAAATGAAATCGACGGCAATTTTCACACGGTTTTTTTCAATTTGCTCGATAAATACACCATATATTTATATAATATTGCAGTTGTACCTTGTTCACGGAATTCCCTTTCTTTTGGTTATAAAAAATGTGATGGTAATCATTGAAAATTTTGAGAACTACGCGACGAAAAATTTTAACGAGAGGTTACTTTAGGAATTTTTTTTTCAATGTTCTAGACCATTTCTTTAAGATTTTTTTGGGGTTGTACCTGCATCATATTCTTAACTATACGTGTTATTTTTTTCTGGCTTGTAACTTGTACCAACGTCTCAATCTAGGCGACGAAAAATTGCCTATTTTATAGCTTTTTTCGCAAAGGAGCGCCTTAAGTCTGAAATCGCCAATCCGCCTTGAGCAAGCGTGGTGATCAATGCTCATGCCTTCTCTATATGAGAAGAGGCCTGTGCCCAGCAGTGGGACAATATATAGGCTGATGATAATGATGATTAAAAAAAAAACAATAAAAACTTTTAAAATTTTTAAATAAAAAAATATTCCAAAAAATATCTGGGACAAACAGACAGATAAAAGAAAACAGTTTTGGATTTTAATATTTTTTAAATTGCTAATAGATTTCAGTTAAAATTAGAAGTATTCAAGGAACCAACTGGTACCTGAAATCATCAATAAAAAAATATAATTCCCAACCTTAATTAAACCCCTGATCCCGACATAATATACTATGGCTCATGGCTCATTAACAAGAAACATTAACGGCCTTAATTACAACCCCAATGACAAATAGTTCAGGGTAACTCTCACTTGTATGTTTTGGCCAACTAAATGAGGTTAGAACTAGGCCGTTTGTTTAATTAAATTTCATCATGAAGATGAATCGAGTCATTTTCTGTTTCGGGAAAAAAATGGGATTTTGTTTTCGGTAGCAGCATTTTAGTGGCCTCGAACTTATGGCTTATTTGGTGCTAAAATTTTCTCTAGGTCAAATTATTTCATACAAATACGATTATTATTATTATATAAAACAAAAGGCTGTTGACATAATCATAGTTATAAAATTATCACCCAATTTGTGATGACATTGGTGCCGATTCTGACTTACACACGACTAAACTAACTTTAAAATATCATGCTCTTTTTCTATTGCGAAATACAAGAAGAGGATAGCAAGTAATTCTGTGCTGTCAAATTAAATGACATAATTATGACATTTTGTTCGTACAGGTTTGTTAATTTAGTCGAGATGTTACGTCGTGATGTTTAAATTTGTATGGAAAACTATTTTTTTCTAATTTGACAGGTGTTAAAAGTTTGCTATCCCTTTCTTATATTTGTTGATGGAAAGAGAGAATTATGGACAAAATTTAATTTTGATGGTGTCAAGAGAATCGCGGCCATTGAATATTATTTTTAGGTAGGTATCAATATAGAAAAAAGTATGTAAAGACGCGTATATTATGTAACATGCACTGTATACTTGGATAATCCCTAAGGAATCAAAAATGAAACATTAAAGTTTTATCGGTAAAATAAGCCGTGGTTATCCTATACCTACACAGCTTATAACATTGTAAGAAAATTAATTATACCATCGCCTTTGGCATTTCAAAAACCATATAATTATTGTATTCATCCTTCATTTGCCTTTTATTCATTTTTAACTATAAATAGCAACGCGTAATATATTTTTTTGCACTACCTATAAAATAACACTGCATTTAGTTAGTAGTTTTGGAAAAGAAAAAAGCGCCCTTTTAAGCGCCTGGTCACAAAAGGTGACACAATGAGAATGGGTCGAACGATAAAATCAGTCATAAATTATACACTTTTCTTTTTTTTTTTACCCGACTACGCTAGAGCAGGCTTTGGTTATGAATTTTTACGATATTGTAGGTAGGTATGTCAATAAGCTTGTTTAGATTTCAATGAAGTGTCCTTTACCGACCATGATCAGGGACAGATGGCTATATAATGTCATAATAGTACTATGCAGGTTTTGAACCCATTTTCATAATATTCACACCCTATACACCCTTTTTTCGGATGGGAAATCATCAAATGGCCTCTCCCACCATGGGTGGGGCGGTAGGGAGTGTCAGACTCTTACTGACTAAATCCATGTTCTTTCCTCAGCACTTTATGTTCCGGGGGCGCGGTAACTCTTTCGAATATCCCGAAGCCTCCTATGCATCCTAGTGTTTGAGTAACGGGCTTCTTAACCCTCCAGCCACCATCATATGAGCCATCATAAAAGTAATTTCATCATTGCGCGTGCAAAACATATACCGCGTATCCGAGTTTTCACAATATTGCAGGACCTGGGCCTTGTCATGACGTGCCAAGATAAGAATAGTTTCATCGTGACACAATGCTATACGATGTTAGTAGCGGTGTCTCTCTCTCACGCCTTTATAGGTATTGCAAATGCACGTGGTGGTACGGCCCCAGGAGGTAAAAAACAACTTTATATCTTAGACATTAAACTGTAATTTTATCGACTGAACTTTTTCAGTTTCAGTTTCTGAGACAACTTTATTGTATTTGTGTGTATATAATATAAAGACAGCTAATCTAGATTTATAAATTAATTTGCGCGATGTATAAACTTTGCGCTATTTTCTCATCATCATCAGCCTATATATCGTCCCACTTCTGGGCACAGGCCTCTTCTCATAGAGAGAAGGTTTTGAGCATGAGCATTGATCACCACGCTTTCTCAAGGTGGATTGGCGATTTCAGACTTTTAAAGTGCAGGTTTCCTCACGATATTTTCCTTCACCGTTAGTCAGTGACGCCTAAGGTATACTTAGAAAGTATGTATGACTGTAGAAAAGTCACATTGGCACTTGCCAGGTTTTGAATCCGCATACTCGTACACGAGAGGCAGGTGCCTTAACCACTAGGCCACCACGACATACTCGCTATTTTTTGTCACACCGTACTTTCAAACTGCCATTTCGTGGTGTTGCATGTGCAACAACTATTTGTTTTTAGTCTAGATGATTCTCATTTAAATACACTTAATCTTACGTCATCGAAACTATCAAATCAAAAGTCAATCACGCTATAAAGTCTCAAATCGCTCACAAAATTGGTTTCCAACCAATGTCCTACCTTAGTTTAAACTTCTTGTTTTCCCATTTCTGGTCCTAATAAAATCGTTTAAGACCAAAAAGTATTTTATGTTCGTAGTATTATAAGCTTTCTGACTCATGCGGCGTCTTCACCTCGACATTTAACTGAGGTCAATTAGATAAAGTTTTCTATGTAAATGATATTATTATTTTGTTTTTATCTTGTTTTTGTTTTAATGTTTGCCTATGTTCTTGCCTAGTTGGTTTATTGTCAAATAATTTATTTTTTCGTTTTCTAGAGTATTTTATTTTTTCCTTTTCTTGTAGATATTAAAAATATTTGATGACTGTGAGCTTGGATGTAGCGTTGATGGAGGAGCTCGTGGCTAAGTAACAGCTGCACGGGTCGACCGGTCATAAGGTAAGCTGCGCTTGGCGCGGTCGGTCCGTGGATGAGTATCCATCCTTATCTGTGCCTCGGAAAGCACGTTAAGCTGTTGGTCCCGGTTGTCATTTGTAGATCTTTGACAGTCGTTACGAGTAGTCAGAATTTAGAAAGTCTAACAACGAGTCTTAACAAGGCGCATCGAGTTACCCGGTACCTCGGTTGTGAAGGGTCAGATAGGCAGTCGCTCCATGTAAAACACTGATACTCAGATGCATTCAGTTAGACTGAAAGCCAACATGGATGGGTAAAGGCTAGACAGATACTATTGATACTAATTACATATTTGATACTTTTATTTTGCCTCACTGCCCTGACAATGGTGTCAATTTTCATGACTTTTTTTATCAATTTTGAAACATTTGAGTGATATTTTACTTAGTACCTATTACATATATTTATTTCAGTCACAATTAATGATATTGAGTTCTGTAGACAAGTCAATAACATTGTGTGATCAAACTCGTCGACATGTCGAACAATTGCGCAGACTTCAATCAGGAGCTCGCTCAAACATTGGCGGAGTAATGCTTGTGGGGTCCGAGTGGCAGAGAGCGTTACGCTTGCCAGGGCTACGGGATGTTCGAAAGAGTTACCGCGCCCCCGGAATATAAAAGGCTGAGGAAGGAACATGGATGGGTTTTAGCCAGTAACCGTCTTACTTATAAAATCCGTTTATTTTTTAATCTGCTGCTTAGTAATGGATTAGCAAAAATCTCACTCATAAATGCTGTTGAGCGTTAATCCGTACTTAAGTTAGTAACTTAATCCTGGATTGCGACATTAAGTATGGATAAGGTTAGAAATAGTTAAACTTCAGATTACAGGTTTTTTATAAGTAAGAGTCTGACACTTTTTCTCGCCCCACTCACGGCAGGAGGACTCGCCCAGACCCCACCTATTCCCATCCTAAATTTCATGCAAATCGGTTCATTTGATTTACCGTGAAAGTGTATTAGCAAACAGACTCATCTCATCTGCCTAGCCTTTTCCCAACTATGTTGGGGTCGGCTTCCAGTTTGAACCGGATGCAACTGCGTACCAGTATTTTACATGGACCGACTGCCTATCTGAACTCCACAACCCAGTTACCGAGTAACACGATACCCCATGACAAGACTGGTTGTCAGACTTTCTGGTTTCTGACTACCCGTAACGACTATCACAGATCTACAAATGACAGCCGGGACTAACAGCTCAAACATACTTTCCGAGGCACGGAGGAGTTTTGTTATGACATAGATAGTCACCCATCCACGGACCGACCGCGCCAAGCGTAACCTTTGATCGATCGACCCGTGCGGCTGTTACTTAGCCACGAGCTCCTCGCGTAACAAAACAGACTCACTTTGACATGTATAATATTAAGGTTGATCCTCCTCGTTGACACTGGCACTGTACCCCCAGCCCTTACATTGATTACTATGTGGAATTACTCGCAAGTGAACACGAGAGATTGGGAGGGATGTCAAGGCAATTTCACGCAGTTTTAAGTCTTTCAGACATGTTTCTGGGGGTGAAATGTTCCCAATGAACATTTTAGCTTAAACGTAAAGAAGATTACTAAAAGGGTAAAATATATTATTCTGGATTTATGTTACTTGATTTTTCATGTGTGCTTTCATAGACACATAATAATATCTTTATGCTTTGACCTGAATGACTGACTAACTGAGGGATCAACGCACAGCCTAAACCGCGGCTCGTAAAGACCTGAAACTTGGAGGGTGTGTTCTTTGTATGACGTAGGCGTCTGATAAAAAGGATAGAAATTTCGGAAAACCTTTTCTTTCTTCTATTTATCTAACATTTTTCGAAATTCTACCCCTAAGGTAGTGAAAAAGGCAAAGTTTGTATGAAACTCTGTTATTTTTAATTTGAATTCGTATATACACGCGGGCGAAGCCGCTGGCAGAAAGCTAGTGATACAATATAATACTACGTCACAAGGCAAGGCACGGAACTTAATTTAACACAACTCAATTTAACACCTAAATAAATATTGTAAATATAATAGAGATAAGTTTCTGAATTAATAATTGAATGAATTCTATGAAACTTCCATTGTAATAATATTTAATATTCTGTCAATAAATTGTGTTCCCAAATTTCAAATATGACAACACAATCTATATATCTTTAACACATTAAAACACCATTTTTATTCACCATACTTTTTTATGTTTCAATTTAAAAATACATCTAGCTAACATAATATTATTATTTATTCACAAAACTATATATATTTAAAAAAAAAGATGATTTTATCAAACAACTAGCTTTCTGCCAGCGGCTTCGCCCGCGTGAACATTTTTTTACACCTTGGGTTACATTATTCAAGTTTTAGTAGGGATGCCTAATTATTTCTGGAAATAAATATAGCCTATATCACTTCCTAAAGATGTAGCTTTATAACGGTGAAACAATTTTTAATATCGGTTTTTGAGTTAAAACTCTACAAACAAACGGACAAAATCTTTCCATTTTATAATATTATATAGATATCGTTAAGTCAATTACCGCTTAACCAACAGAATAATTACTGACTATTACCTATTAAGTAAGAGGGCCACAAGAAATACATTGAAAGTTCCGTACGGAAATACTACTTTAATACATAAGGAAATTGCATTACATATATGGACGGGTGTTACAACTTAAAATTGGTATTTATTTGTATAAAAAAACCATTGCCAATAGCATTGATACACAGATCCCTGCTTACCTCTGCAAGGAATGATGTAAATTTTGGTTGTGTTACATTTTGTAACGATAAAAGTATGCCCTGCTAGGTCAAAGTCGTGATGGCCTAGTGGTTAAGTCACCTACTTCTCGTGTACAAGTGTGCGGGTTCGGAACTTGGCAAGTACCAATGCGACTTTTCTAAAGTCGTATGTACTTTCTAAGTATATCTTAGACGTCGGTGAAGGAAAACATCGTGAGGAAACCTGGACTTAAAAGTCTGAAATCGCCAATCCGCCTTGAGCAAGCGTGGTGATCAATGCTTATGTCTTCTCTATATGAGAAGAGGCTGGTGCCTAGCAGTGGGATAATATATAGGCTGATGATAATAATGATGATGACGAGGTCAAAGGCCTCTTCTCACACAGAGAAGGCACGAGTATTGACTAATATACTTGCTAAAGGATTTACGATTCCAACGTTTTTCCCCGACTGCGATGCCAAAAATTAAAATTTTCTCAAATTCATATTTTACGAAGAGTAGGTAAATTGGTTTATTCATGATTTCGATGAAATCACATCAGTATTTGCTCGAATTTGAACGCTCGGAAGTTTCCAATAAGCGGTCTTAGTCTTCTTCTCTCTTCTCTTTTTTCCTTACATTAGCTGTAATTTCGTATTTAATTTATTGAAATTTACAATTAACTACCATGCACGGGACTACAGAAATCCCGGGCCTTTGGGAGGCGAACGTGGGGCCGAAGCTAACACGCTGAGGTTCTTCGAGACAACTTTAATCAAATGTAATGATGATACCAGCTATTATCCCTGTATACACTGAAGCAATGCATCTAGTGAAAATCCCCGGTTTTTGCAGGACAATAATAATTACAAAACATGGAAAAATATTGTAGACCAGCTGTTGCCCGCAGTTTCACTCGTATCCTGAGGGAACTACTTCACGCACCCGGATAAAAAGTATCCTAAACCCTTCTCTAGGGTCTCCTTTATCTTCGTACCAAATTTTATCCAAATTGGTCCAGCCGTTTACTCGTTATGCCGCGACCAAGGGAAATAGGGATTCATTTTTATTGATATAGATAGTATTTTTACATAAAACAGATAATTTATTTTATTTTGTTGCAATGTACATACAAGAATAATGATTGATCGACCGCTATCGCGTGCAAGTAGCCTAACAAAAACTTGAATAAAAACTGGCTGTACCTACGAGTACGTTGTGCAACCAACCTATTACCCATAAGTGCGTTTAATTTACGTAATCACGCCATTTTCGTTGCAGGGCCAAAAAAATAATGGCCAATTATATAGTAGTAAGCGCTTCATTTGTTTCAGTTGTTAATTTGTATTTGTGTAAAGTAAATGGAGTTAGAACTGTTGATAAATTTGTTATGTTCCATGGTATAATTTTATAATATGTTCGCGCAATGATTGAGATTCGAGTGTAATTTTATTTTATTATTTATGTTTGCAATTTTATCTAATATATCCTTACTAATATTATAAATGCGAAAGTAACTCTATCTGTCTGTCTGTTACGCTTTCACGCCAAAACTACTGGACCGATATAAATGAAATTTGGTACAGAGATAGAATAGACCCTGAGGAACTACATAGGCTACTTTTTACCCGGGTGCGCTAAGTAGTTCCCTCGGGATGCGGGTGAAACCGCGGGAAACAGCTAGTATAGTATAAACGCGTAAGTTAGTATGTTTGTTTTCTATAAAAAAAAATGTTGCCACATACTAGGAATTACTCCTGTATCGTAGGTGCGTTTACAAACATACATTACACATGCACAAACACCCAGACCCGGAACAATTTTAGTTGTCCCGTGCGGGAATGGAACCCGCGACACGCAGCGCAGCAGCCAATTGCTCAGAGACTAAAACGGCTGACCCGATTTGGATGAAATTTGGTACGGAGATAGATGGGACGCTGAAGACGGTTATAGGCTTTTTATTTCAGGGGACGTTAAGTTATTCCCACGAAATGCGGGTAAAACCACGGGAAACAGCTAGTTATACGAAAGTGTTGGCCTACTCTTCTCATTCTCCATATTATTATAGAATTTATTCATATTCATATTTATTTGCATTCCACAATGTAAAGAAGATGTTACAGAATGGCTTAGAACTAAGTACAATCGTGGACCCTGTAGGGCACAGCAAAATAAAAATAATTTAAATCTAAAATTACAAGTATTAAAACAATCAGAAAATACATAAAATTAATTAACGTCACCATCTAAAATAACAAAAATAGTATTTTTTTTTTTATAAAAATATAGGTATTTAAAAATTCAACAACTAGGCCTAAAATTTAACTACCATGTTAGAAAGTTTTTCTTCACAATTACTTATAAAAAAAAGATCTTTTTCGTCATTTTTCCCGTGATAATGCACTATTTATATGAACTCATACATAATATGTCGTGGCCATAATCGTAGATTTGCAATTCATGAATTAGGTTGGCTACGATATGGCCACAACACATACATACACACACATACATACATCTATTTACAAAAAAAAACTTCTAATTTCCATGAATAAGATTTCCTATAAACTTTTATGAGAATTAATTACATAAGCCATTTTTCACAAGAATTCAATAAATTCAAAACAAGTTTAGTTCTTCAATGAATTTGTTAGTTACGATATTATTATCATTGTAACTTCATAATACTTTGTCTCAATTTACAGCACGCGAACAAACTACTAGTTTAACCAATATGACCTCTAGGCGTATGGCCTTAAGAGCTAAATATAATTTCACGATACTGTCGGGTCATGTCCGACATGCAGTTGAAACACGCATTATCTTTTAATTCCGGTTTTAAATATATTTTTTATGATAAGGAAAGAACATATCAACATGGTTATCTGATTTTAAAAGATACGCCTTCCCATTGTAGCTAATTTACCTATCTATAGAAATAAAAATTAATGTTTGTATGTTCGTCTTCAATGTGTTCCTAAACCATTGAACCGATTGTGATGAAACTTGAGTGGGTTCTTCTGTTTATTCTCGAAGGTTTCTAGCCCAAAATGGTGGTATTGTAACATATGCTAGGTGCAGCTAGTATCTACGTATTATAAATGTAGGTTTGTTTATTTGTTACGCTTTCACGGCTAAACCGATATAGATGAAATTCAGTAGAGAGATCCATGGGACACTGAACACTGTTATAGATTACTTTTTATATGCGTCCGTGGAGTAGTTCCCTCACGATGTTTGGTAAATTATAATATACCCTATTAATACGCTTTTTAGGGTCTCGTAGTCGACAAGGAACCCTTATATTTTTGCCATGTCCATCTGTCTGTCTGTACTCGGCATAGCTAAGAGGTAATTCGTACTAGATTTTTTTTCTATAAAATTTTGAAAAATATTTTTTTTCTCGTATATCCCGTCGTGGCAGATATTGTTGGATAGGTATTTTAAAAATAAAGCAAATGAAGGAAGATCATTTTCCAATGTGTGAGCCGTTTGCGAAATATCAGGCGTAAAATGCATAATTTTGTTAAGTTTGGGCGACCCCTCTCCCCTCTCTAACTTCTTAATGACTGCTCCTAGATTTATTTATGAAAAAAAAAACACAGACGTAGTTTTAAATTTAGTTGTAAGCCTTAGCTGGAGGCTTTAATTTAATTAATTAAATTAGGACCTCGCCACATTGTCCGGTTAAGCAGGTCGAATGCTGTTAGAAGCACCCTGCTAGATTATGTAGAAAAAAAGACGTAGCATATTTATCGAACTTAAAAGGAAAACTATCTCGGCTAAGTAGACTTTTTTCTTCATGTTAACTGTACAAAGTTCATGATATGACCAGTAGGGGCCACAAAATGTAGGCCACGGTCGCCTCTGTGTGAATTATAGATGTGAAAACAATCTTAATTAATTGCAACACAGTCACTTATCATGTTTTTGTTGACCGGTGGGGTATTTATGTAATTTTTTTCTTCTTTTTTGTCAGTTTATGTATGTGTTATATTTCGGAGCTCGTGGCAACAGCCGCACGGTTCGACCGATCAAAGGTTAGGCTGCGCTTGGCTCTGGCGGTCCGTGGATGGGTGACTATCCTTGTCATATCAAGACTCCTCCGTGCCTTTTGTAGATCTTCGTCGTTAAGGGTAGTCTGAAGCCAGAAAGTGTGATAACCAGTCTTAGCAAGGGGTAGGTACCGTGTTACCCGGTAACTGGGTTGTGGAGGTCAGATAGGCAGTCGTTCTATGTAAAACACTGGTACACAGCTGCATCCGGTTTAGACTGGAAGCCGATCCTAAAATATTTGGGGAAAGGCTAGGCAGATGATGATGTATGTGTTATATTTCTATTATGATCTTAACGTGGTGGCCTAGGTTAAGATATCTTTTTGGTTATTATGTTATAAAATAATAATAATAAAATGTTATAAAACTAGCGGATTTATAAATAAAAACAAAACTAAATTACTATTGCCTAAAATGTTACAATAATGTTCTTGTAAAGTACTTGTAATAATATACTATATAATGTTGCCTTCAAGAAAAAATACTCAAACAACAGCAAATATTAAGTCATTCCGTATTAGCTAAAAGACAGCTTACAGCAAAGACATATGTCGCTTGAAAAGGGTTCCCTTTCCGGGTGAATAAATAAATAAAAAATATTGTGTTGCCCGAATAAATATTATGTTACGACTTTATTTATTGGTAACATAAATTTTGTTAAGTGATATTGGTGTAATGATATATTGTATGGTGACTGGAATTGTTAGAAAAGGTCAGTGTACGTATAGAGAGAGAAATAACATATTCTCTTTTTGTGCGAGAGTGAAAAAGTTTGTTTTCAAAAAAATACTAGCTGTTTCCTGCAATGTCACCCGTATTCTGAGAGAACTATTTTATTCACCAAGATAAAAAGTAGCCTATGTCCTTTCCCATGTTACAATCTATATTCATACCAAATTTCATCAAAATCGGCTTAGCCGTTTTACCGTGAAAGCATGACAGGCAGAAAGGGTTACATTCGCGCTTTTGTTATTTATTATATTAGTAACAATTGTTTGGTAATGTTAATTTCTAGAATAGAATACGTTTATTAGAAAATAACATTAATATATTATTTTTATTTTTGTACGAGACTGATAAAAGTTCGCCCAATTAAGACAAAAACTTTTTTATATTATTTCTTGGTTCCATGGTTATCAATAAAAATCGAATTTAATTTTCAAATATATGATCCAGTAAAATTTTACAAGCAAACTTTTACATGCACAGTGTTCCAAATATGAAAATTTAGTGCCAAAAATAAAATGAAATATGCATTCTAAAGACGTACTTACATAGTGATAGTAACTATGGCACATAGCCAGTCTGCATTTAGATATTTAAATGAGATTAAAAATACAGTTATACATTGTTGGCATGTTCTAGGATTCCGAATTTTGTCCACTGTGTGAACCTAAAAATGATTTTTCATAAAGATTTTTAAGTCTGTAATTGTATATCGTATCGACTCAGTTATTAGGTTGAATATTAATTGTTTGATATGCAATTAAATCATCGTTGATAAATTTATGAAAACCCCAGTCACTATTGAAGGTTTGTCATTTTTAATTCGATGTAGGAAATTACCTAATGTTTTACCCAAAACTATTCTTAAAGACCTTTAGCATACTTTCTACGATTAGTTAATCTATCAATTGTATAAATCTGGTTCTTCAAACCTGACAGACAGATGTGTTGTTGGGGAGTTTGTTGCGCCACTTTTCCCAAGCAAAATACATTACCTACGTAGGATGGAAAAATCTTCATGTAAATTTGACATTCAAAAAGTGCTGATTTTCAACCTACATTGAATAAATGAATTTTGAATTTATTTCACGAAATTCTGGAGTAACTAATTTCAAATTCTATTCTTTGAATTTATTAATTCATATAATAATAGTATACTCATAATCAGAATAAACCTTGATAAAAAATAGAACATCCGTCCACACACAGATTAACGGCCAAATAATTTATCGAACTGCAAAAAAAGTCAGATTTTTGAGAGTAAACAAAACTCGAAACACCACAAGCCCTGCTTACCCCTTCATCACATAAAGCAGTCTACATCAGATAGGACAGAATCGAGGCTAACAAGTTCATCGGACGTTCACTGTGCATCCTTTCACAATCATGGTCGGTTGAACCTTCGTGCGATATGGAAACGGTCTGTTCCAAATGTTAAACGTCTAGGCTTCGATATATGATTCATTGGATTCCCTAGACATTTTGGAATCAGATGAAGATTTCCAGAATGTCTGAGAACAAGGGGGTATCGTGTTACCCGGTAACTGGGTTGTGGAGGTCAGGTAGGCAGTCGCTCCATGTTAAATACTGGTACTCAGCTGCATTCAGTTTTGACTGGAAGCTGACCATAGCATAGTTGGGAATAAGCTAGGCAGATGATGATGTGGATTGCATAGCTATTAAACCGCACCTTTTGTGTTGATGTCCTGGTTTTATTTGTATCAAAGGAACAAATTACTCGATGTTGTTCTTTTAAATAATATGTAATTCGATTATTATTAAAGCTGTGGACCTAGCACGAATGCACTAATGTAATCGTCGTTAATGTAAGCAATTTTTGAATCATAAATACAATCATTACAAAACAAAATTTATATTCAAAATGCATAAATAAGATCGGGCAATATCCAAAGATATGATAAAAGATCATCATCGTCAATTTAAATAAATAGTATTTGTGTATCTGCGATTTAAATTAAGAGATACCACGAGTAAGCTACAATAATAACAGTACACTTATTCGTAAGCCACAGGATCCCCCCCAAAATCTGGATTTTCGACAAAATTTTACACTGGAAATAGACAGGACTGGAAACAGTTTTTTTTGGATAAAATCCATATAATTCTGGAATGGAGATGGAAGCAAAAGAAGATAAAAATAAAATCAATGCAAACTTAAAAAGCATGGTACGAAAAACAAAACACAGCTTGAAATTATGTGCAATAAAGGAATAAGACCTCCAAGTAACAGAGGAATCATTCACGATTCTTTCTCATTGAAAACATTCCACGATCAAAAACAATTGAATCTCGTACCTACCAATAAAACAATAAGCAATCGAGGCAATAAACAGGTATACGTTATAGACACTGAGTACCACATCACTCATGGTCCTTGATACATTTAGAGAGGAACCTTTCGAAAATTCCTATAATTCATAGCCTCGTAGTCAGTATATAATAACACTAGGCTATCTTAATAGTATCTGTCTGTTTAGACACTTTTTGTCTAGATTGAACTTTAAATTCAGCACTAAGGTGAGAATTCCTTGGTTACGATAATCGAATGTCAGTCATCTGCGTGGTTTTAGCTGTATTTGTGATGTTTAAGCATGGTTTAGTGCACGCACATGATCTTTGTTCTAGCAGCGTTTGATTGACGGTGACCTTTTTAAATTATTTCCACTTCATCCAAAGACCACGGTATTATTAAACGTTTGAAATGACCTCCGTGGAAACTACTGTGTCTAAATGAAAGTGAACAAAATGTTTCCGCAATGGCAAGCCTGTATGCTCCATATTTTGAAATATATAAAAAAAAATATCATCATGTCTATTTAATATTGAAATATTGATGGACATAGGCCTCACGTTACGTGTGCTATATCGCCCGCTCTTCAGCTTGACAAAAAAATACTGCATTGAAAATTGTATGGTCTTAAAAAGCTTAATTATAACATTTGCTTACATACCAATGTTTATACTTAACTGTTCCAAAATATCTTTTTATTATTAAAATGAAATTTGCTAAATTGCTAATCGTTTCGATTGCAAAACAGTAGATCCTTAAAAAACTGTTTTATTTATATAAGTTTTATGATTTACATTAATCTTATTTACTTATCATTAAAACTATCCCTAGATTACTTAAATTAAATAAAGTATATTTTTTTTACAAAATTTGTTTTATAAAAAGCAATATTCTCTATGATGTCTTGCTTGTTACAGAACTGCGTGAAGCCTTCGAAGCTGAAGCCCAAGAAGTGAAGAAACCTCGCCTGCTGCTCACCGCTGCCGTCCCTGTCGGTCCTGACAACATCAAGGGTGGATACGATGTACCTGCTGTTGCTAGGTTCGTTATTTTTTGTATCAAAGGACTAGCTTTAATCATAGAATTCAGTCGTTTATTTATTTTGGTTGATCCACATTTTTCCATTCTGTAAGTAATAATAATAGGTCCTCTGCAGTTATTTTTAAAGTACTAGTCAATATAGTGTTTGTGTACAAGTTAGTTAATGTCATGCAAACAGTAGGGGCTAATATTTCGATTAAACGAACAATATTTTTGACATATTCACTGTACGAAAAAACGTCGACACAAAAAACCGTTTTAATTGGAAGGGTCAGTCTATTCTCTCTAGATTATAACAATGAGAAACACCCATTTGATACCCCTATAATTTACCAAAGTTTTTCTTCCCTATACCTTGTGTAATATATAAACTTCCCAAGTCCATTTGTGTTTAATACTGACTCAAATAATTTATATTGTTGCGACGTTGCAAAATTTCCTCTTTATTTATAAATTTTTAACATTGTTCAACCAACTCCATACATTTTCTCACAATCGGATACATTGTACGGGTTACAAGTTTACTAAGTACGCTAATTATGAACAGTCATTCAAACTTTCACCCTATGGCTTCCGAATAAGGACCATAAAATTTGGTCCTAATGTTTGGGAAACGAAAACATAATGTTAGTCAAACTAGGCACGTATATTTTGATGTGTTCTTATCGCTCTTTTGACATGTCTATCAGAAACATTAAAATTTGGTCTTTTATGAAGCTGCGCTGTCACTTTTGAAGTTTGTTGTATTAAATTTAGATTTTGATTGCAAAGTTTTGATAGGAACGTCAGTTTTGTTATAGGTCTATTACGAGTGTTAATTTATTTCGTTGTTTTTTGTTTATATTGAATCGTTAGAAGGTACTTGTGAATGTTATGATTACATCTGTATTATTATTTTCTTAGCTACCTCGATTTCATCAACGTGATGGCATACGATTTCCACGGAAAATGGGAGAGGGAGACTGGCCACAATGCTCCTCTTTACTCACCCTCATCAGACTCCGAATGGAGAAAGCAGCTTTCTGTTGACCACGCTGCCCACCTGTGGGTTAAACTTGGCGCTCCTAAAGAAAAACTTATTATTGGTGAGTTTTTTACATTGCTGGAATATTTTTGCAAGAATTTTGGGTGTTCTCTTTTAGTTCATTTTACTACATATTTTTCCTCATAGCACTACGAAAATTGAGGATAGTAAAAAACTAGATATTTCAGTTTGATAAAAATTAAGAATTTTGAGAATATTATGATAAATGCCATGCTTATAATAAATGAGAAATGCCCTTATTGGTTTTTGTTAAGGAAAAATATTAAGGCAAAGAAGTCTTAAACACATCATAACAAACTCATTATTTCAGATCATTTACCACCCTTTACTGTTTGTAACATAATATTCTACCACAATCTCTCAAAGTGTTCCCTCAATTTAACCAGAATCTCCAAGAATTTCTAAGAAAACACCGGAACATTTTGATGACGTACATAATTTTCAGGTATGCCAACATACGGACGAACATTCACCCTCTCAAACCCTAATAACTTCAAAGTGAATTCTCCAGCCAGTGGGGGTGGAAAAGCCGGCGAATACACAAAGGAAGGAGGCTTTCTCGCCTATTATGAGGTTATTATAATTAAAAAATATTGCTCCAAGAGGTGATTTATATCTGTTTAGATGGTGTTTATGAGGCTGTATTTTGGGATGTTACAAAGTAGGAAGATTTATTTTAGCTAGATGGGGTTGATTAAAGTGATGTAACACGAGCATTTTAGTATGATAGGTAAAATATTATTTCATCTCAAACTGACATTGAATAAGAAGCTTGTTTGAACAAAATATTAAATGAAGATAATTATTCAAACGGTTTGTAAATTCAGACGAATGGCAACGCCAAGAAATTACTCCTTGCTGAAATTGTTGCTGCTACTTACTGTGCCTTCTTACTTAGTTTTTTTTTATCTTAGGTATGTGACATACTGCGTAATGGTGGTACCTATATTTGGGATGAGGAAATGAAGGTGCCTTACGCTATCAATGGAGATCAGTGGGTCGGCTTTGACGATGAAAAGTCTATCAGGAACAAAATGAGGTAAGATTTTGAGTGTTTTTTTTTATGAAAATAAAGGCTGTAGCGATTCTATTGTTACACATCAATCTGTGTATAAAATGATTTATTTGATGAAAATCATAACAGTATACAATGGAATATGTACAGCTTGATAATAAGAATTTATGACGCTGTTAGGGCTGAGTTAATAGGTAAAGCTATGTTAATCAACGTTTCAACTGTATGGTCGACAAATTCTTTTTTATGTATCTATGATGTACTATGTGTTCATTCTCAATGTTCATCATTCAGGCCATGGCATGTCAGCTCTGCTCCTCCAATCCTTACCCACCGCACATAGCCTAGTTCTCAAACTTACATAATCCCTTTCTTAATTCTATTTATATACATTTATTTTCTTTTTCTTTCTACTTCATTAATTATTATTTTTATTCAAAAGTCAAAGTTAATATTACCTATCATATTTTAGTCACATTTCCTTAGCACTGATCAAGACGATAGAGTTTTTAACAAAATTCATATTTACAGATGGATCAAAGACAATGGTTTCGGTGGTGCTATGGTATGGACAGTGGACATGGATGACTTCAGTGGCAGCGCCTGCGGTGGTGATGTCAAATACCCATTGATTGGAGCTATGAGGTAATTAACGATCAAAAGAACCTAATAGTAATCGTTTTACATGATAATATTAATGGAGAAGAAATTTTTAAGTAAGACATCAACTAAGTAATAAAATTCAAGCTTAGATAACACTAATTTTATGTGCATCGACGTTCATCATAGATTCACAAAATGAAAGCCATTTTTGAAATTTAATACCAAATAAATATTTTGTTGAAGATATTATTAATCTTTAAAAAACATCTACTAATATATTTGTCTATTTCAGAGAGGAACTCCGCGGTATCTCCCGTGGTAAGGACGCTAAAGACATCGACTGGGCCTCCGTTGCCTCCAGTGCTCTCATCGAAGTCACTGAGAAACCTCAACCCATCAAGATCAGTCTTTCCGATGTCATCACCAGGATTAAGAAGCCCGTCAAGAGTGTTATCATCAAGAATAATAATGCTGCTGTTGATAAGAACAGTAAGTTGCTTGTTTTTACCTTATAACGTTGGATGTCTAGATACCATATCGTTGATTGATTGAATAAGTTTTTGTTTCCTTCCAAAAGATATTTGCGTAATATTTAAATTTATTCTACCATCCAGTTTTTATATTTCAAAAGCAATAAATTCGATCCAACGTAAAATGATAAGATCAAAATACAGATTAATTAATAATAGTCTTTTCAAAATACACACTGCCCAAAAGCATTCTTCAGATATTTACAAAATTTTAGCATTCATAAATTAAAAGAAAAAAAATCTATAATATAAATTTTATTTTATTTTTATTTTATTATAATAGGTTCACCAACAATTGTTTACACCATTTCAATTATAAAACACATGCTTAACGATAATATTACAGTGTAACAATCACTTATAGGAGAACACCACATGCTTAAATTAATATCAGACCAAAAGTGAAGCTAACTTACTCAGTTATAAGCACATACTTTGATGATGACAATACAAGGAAGTTAAAATCGAAGTTAAAAGTTAAAATATTTAATGTGTTGGTATTTAAAAATTCTGTTACTTCTAGCTTTACAAAAAGCTCAAAAGATATAAAATAATAATAGCTAAATTATCGTAAGAGGATTTAAAGCCTACGTATATCGGAAGTTACAATATAATTTGTCATTGACAAAATCTTATTTTTTATTTAATAACGTCTTAAAACACTTTCACATGTTGATAATTGGCGCCGTTTATCAAACCCACAATAGCTATCTATAATTTTAGCTAAAACAGTTTAACTTTCTAAAATTCTTATGTTTAGTTTTTATCTAACGTCGAAAATTTTTATTGGCTTATGCAACAGTTTTGATTGTGTCAACTGTAGATTATTTAATGTTTGTTACCCTATCTAATTAAGTCGTAGAATATTAAGGGTTCTTTAGCAAAATTGTATGTGATTTTTTTTTCATATAAATACTAAAAAAAACAGAAAAGATTATCTTATTCTTAGTTTGATAATTCAGCATCAAACCACTTTAATCTTACGCACGAATCCAGCCAAAATCGTAAAGAAAAATACAAGACACAGTGATTATCTTGTAAAATCTTCAAAGCGTGTAAAAGTTACGATTCGCTTAGCATACCCTTTTGGATACGTCAAACGCAGAACTCCGATGTAAACATGTTTAGGAAAATCCATTTTCTAACACAGGAAAATAAACAATGTCTGGAAGCAAATGCCAGATATTTTTGAGTCTTTAACGCTTCACTTGGCACCTGTATCGACAGTTTGCCGTTTGGAGTTCCCCAAGTAATGTGTTAAAGATTTTAGTAGAAGGTGTACGCTGTTGGTTTTGTGGCATCGAAACTAAATTATGGGGGTTACCAGGAGAAAATATGTTACGAGGAACTACTTATTGAATAATTCCGATACACAAAGCCGAGGTCTGGACTTGTTCCCAGCGCTGTAGGACATAAACTAAACAATTTATATAGAGAAAAGCAAAAGCTGTTCAAAAACACCGATACAAAGAACCCCAGAAGTCCATTCAATAACACAACGAAAAAATTAAGGTCAAACGCAAAACTTTGTGCTATAAACTTTCATTAGCAAATATTTTTAGTCGAGAACTTATAGCAGATGGAACAAAAACAACAGAAAGTGTATTTGACACTAAAAGCTCGACATTCCACAGAGTGCCACAAGGGTCACTCTTAGGCCCACTGTTGTTGCCAAGAATGGCTTAGGAAAGTCGACAATTCGTGACATAGTTGCTAAAAGTTTGAAACATCGAGTGCTTTTACGTTCAAGTGATATAGCCGACCAAAATATAAAGATCTCTGAAAATGAGTTCGCACATACTTTGGCTATACATTCTAGGGTGCTTGGGAGGGTAGGGGCAGGTCGGGATAAATTGGTAAGGTGGCCCAAATGGGGTTTGTGATTTAATGCCGTTAACTTTATGACATTGGCAACCGACATCTTAACAAGTAAGTACGAGTTTTACGGCGTCTCAAGTGGGGAGATTGTAATAAACAACATATTTTTAATGTTCAGCATTATGTTATACTTCCTAGGTATTCTTTTGTGAAGGGAACTTTTTATTTCAATGACAAAACATAAGTTTGTATAGAGTGGTTACTATTTTTTCGTTAAAAAGAATATTAATGTTCTCTTTCAGTAGGAAGGAAAAACATCTTACTATAATTTGTAGTTTGTTGGCAATATATTATTTGAGAGAAGGTACAATAATAAGATAATTTATTTACGCATGGCTAAGTTCCAATAATTTTAGAAATACGAGGTAGTACTCGTATTTCTTATTGCTTAAGGAATTTCAAAGAATATTATAATTAGATAGAAATTACACAACCAAATTGAAAACGAAAGGTCTGATTAAAAAAAAAAATGTCTTTTACAATATTTCATAATTGACTAGAATTTGATTGCCATCCCATGATTATGAAGACTGATGATCAAGAATTTCATAAAAATGTCTGAACTGAATTGCAATATGATAGTGATGAGTGATTACCAACTAAAGATTTAATTTATGAGCAGGGAGATTCTAAATTGATAATGGCGGCTAAATTCAAAATTAATGACGTTCGATATTTTTTTTTGTAATTTATAAATAGATGAATGAACTATAATGTCATGAATTACAAGAAAGTTTCTGTGCGCTAATATGACTTTTGTGAACCAATTTAAAGATACCGTTATTTTTTTTACTTAAGTGTCTTAGATTCATATAAAGAGAACAACATTATTTAAAGTTAATGACAACATGAATACCAATAAATAGATTGTGAGAGTTGCTTTGGTGAAAGTCTAATATTAATCATTAAAGATTAATAAAGAATGTATTAAGGCGTCATCGTATTAAATTACTTCGAAATATAAGTCATCTGATTTTTATATCGAATTAATAACATAAATTAAATTAATCTACCAACAAATTATTCCATGTTCGAGGTGTACTTACACCTTTTATATGATCCTCATTTCTTCAACAGAGCGAGAACCACAAATCCTGTGCTACCTCACCTCCTGGTCTTCAAAGAGGCCGTCTGCTGGTCGGTTCCTGCCTGATAATGTTGACCCTGCCCTCTGCACTCATGTAATCTACGCCTTCGCTACCCTCAAGGATCACAAGCTGGCTGAAGGAGATGAGAAAGACGCTGAAATGTACGACAAAGTTGTGGCTTTGAGAGAGAAGAACCCGAATTTGAAGGTAGGTGTCGATTACTCTTGTACACAGTTTTAAAAAAAACCTTAAAACATTAAATATTTTTAGGCAAAGAATGTTCTCTCTAAATACACTGAATCCTAAAAATGGTCACTTAGTGTGGCTATGTACTAAAAAGTACAATTGCAATATTTTAGGGATTAGAACAGGTACTATTTTATTGACTGACTTAAATTTGCATCACGTCGTAATTTTGCACCATATAGTATAGTTGCCAATTCAAAATATGAACATCTACTCCTTTAAGATTCCTATTAAGCAAGTTGTTTATTTCTTTTTCCAGATCCTCCTCGCCATTGGTGGCTGGGCTTTCGGCTCCACCCCCTTCAAAGAACTGACCTCCAACGTGTTCCGTATGAACCAATTCGTTTACGAAGCTATCGAATTCCTCAGGGACTACCAGTTCAACGGTTTGGATGTAGACTGGGAATACCCTAGGTAAGTAATTACAAAGTTTTTATCTGATAGTATATCTCCATAGCAAATATTAGAGATTTAAAAAATAAGGCTTACATAAGCAATGTAATTAATTATGACGTTTTGCTAAATACACAAACTCCTTTGTTACATAATTAAACTAAACTTTACTCAAATATTGCATTAGCAGAAAGTATTTTATAATAATACTCACATTATGTAATGTTTCATCAACCCATAGTTTTTCGTTCAAGGTTTCCATATTACCATAGATTTCGTCAAAAGGTTTAAGGAAATTAAGAACAAATTTAGAAATGGTCGTTTAAGTCAAGGTTGTTTGGTTAAGTTTGTAACCGTGTGTGTCTCAAGTGAACTATTGCAATCTTAAGGCCTCCTTATGCGAAGGGTCACTTCTATTGGTTAACTTAGAAAAAACATTTGTTTCGATCTTTGGTGTTAATAATATAAGAAACTACTGATTCGTACAAAATTACCCCTGTTTTACCATTGCCTCATGCTTGACAATATCTTATAAAATCAAGAAAATTTATTTAGTATAGAATTATCACCAAATTTGATTCCCTTAGACATTATATTTTCTAAAGCAACAAAATATACGCATATGCTTTTTAAAGTAATTAACAGCGAGTAGGTACTGAAGTTTTGACGCCTTCGTCAGTCCGTCTATATAACTTTATAGCCTGAATGAACTGCATTTCAACGCAAGTTTTTGACAAAATAGGTAACAAACAATTTCCTTATTTTCAGAGGAGCAGACGACCGTGCAGCTTTTGTCTCCCTACTCAAGGAGCTCCGTCTAGCGTTCGAAGGTGAAGCTAAAACATCTGGACAACCACGACTTCTGCTATCAGCTGCTGTACCAGCCTCCTTCGAAGCGATCGCTGCTGGATACGATGTCCCTGAAATTTCCAAATACTTGGTTAGTTTTGCCTTAATAATATCTTTGCTGAACAACATCTTTTTGTGTATCTGATTAATAAAATATAGCGCCTATGGTTATTGTGTCAGCAAACTCGCAATACGGGTATCTTTATCTACCTTCTTACTTTCCAAAGAACCTTGTGCAGGAATTTGTGCACAAAATAAATGAGAATTTTACCAGTTTACCATTAATTTCAAAATTATCCTCATGTACCCCTCTAGTAATTTTGAAAGAGTTAAAATAAACCATGTGTCTATACATACAACTTCTTTATTTGTTTGACAGGACTACATCAATGTGATGACTTATGACTTCCACGGTCAATGGGAGCGCCAGGTTGGACACAACAGCCCTCTTTTCCCTCTCGAGAGTGCCACTAGCTACCAGAAGAAACTTACTGTGGTACGTATTATAAGCCTCATACCTGTTTTACTTTTTATTTTCCTTTTCTTATCGCTTGAAAAATTCTTTAAAAACGTTATCATATTTATTGATAAATTTCTATTCTTCAGGACTATTCTGCCCGCGAATGGGTTCGCCAAGGTGCTCCTAAAGAAAAACTGATGATCGGTATGCCTACATACGGCAGATCATTCACCTTAATCAACGACACACAGTTCGATATTGGAGCCCCAGCTTCTGGCGGCGGTAAGTTTCATACTGTTTTATAATATTTACATTTTATCAACCTCTCATCTTTTCTATTGAGTTTGAAACCCACTTTTAGCAGTAGGAGTAATTGTGGTCTAGCTATCATAGTTGAAAACATTGAATACAATTAAATTACCTCTTTATAGGCGCTTCAGATTATCAGTATTTTTTTTAATAAATACCGTGACCTAATATTTTAGCTATAGACATAGTAATTCCAAAGACACTTCTAAATTTATTGTTCTTGTGTTTTTTGACATATTAATGTATAATAATTTTCTGCTTCTATCATAGGTGCCGCTGGACGCTTTACCAACGAGGCCGGTTTCATGTCATACTATGAAATCTGCGAGTTCCTCCGTGAAGACAACACCACTCTTGTGTGGGACAATGAGCAGATGGTGCCTTTCGCGTACAGGGAAGACCAGTGGGTCGGATTTGATGATGAGAGATCATTGAAGACTAAGGTGAGAAGACTATATTTTGTAAAGTTGAGCTTGATTTCTCGACTGAAAATATTATTTTAATTACCATCAAATGCTGTATTCTACACAATGATCAATTAGAAATCCGAAGCTAAACTACACAGTAGACTAATAAAGTGATCAAAAATTTTCTCTATATTTTCAGATGGCTTGGTTGAAAGAAGAAGGTTTTGGGGGTATCATGGTCTGGTCCGTAGACATGGATGACTTCAGAGGGTCATGCGGTACTGGAAAGTATCCCCTCATCACAGCAATGAAGCAAGAACTTGGAGACTACAAAGTCAGATTAGAATATGATGGACCTTACGAATCAGCTAGCCCTAATGGACAATACACTACTAAGGATCGTGAGTATTTTGTATCTTATTTTTGGTCAATGTAATTAAAAGAAGTAGTGAAAAAGCGAAAACGCACAGTATCTGTTGTACATCGACCTAGTATTTACAATTCATACCAGCATTATCTTGACGTAATTGAATGATGTATCAGTTTTTATCAAGGTCGCGTCTAGCGTCTCTCAAGCATCAATGATTGCCAATTATTTTAACAAAAAATAACCATAATGATGATTTTTTTCCAGCCAACGAAGTGGTTTGTGAAGAAGAAGACGGTCACATATCTTACCACCCAGACAAAGCTGATTGCACCATGTACTACATGTGTGAAGGAGAGAGGAAACACCACATGCCTTGTCCTCAAAACCTGGTGTTCAACTATAATGAAAACGTATGTGACTGGCCAGAAAATGTTGAAGGATGCACCCATCATACTCAAGCGCCCGCTGCCCGAAGATAAGCTTATCATCAAGTAGAAATAATCGATTATAAACCATTCAGTTCACGTTTGCTTATAAAAATAACATTTTTTAAATCATTTGTTGAAGTATTTAGGTATTACTCGGTGTTTTTAGGTCCTGTTGTAGCTATGTAAATCGCAATAATTATAAATACATAGTGTTCAAAATTAGGTTTATCTAGATGATGTATTGATTTCTTAAAGGACTCTTCATAAACTTCAAACTTCGTGGGATGTGTAAGATTGTTTTTTTTTTGTATTTTTATATTGAAAATGAAATTTATTTAAGAAAGGTATACGCGCCATTTTAGTTAGTGCCACTGTGACGGCCGACGAAAATATATGATGAGGAAAATTGTGTGGTAAAAAAAAACAGAAAATTAATTTTGGATCATTGCTTAATTAATCAGAACTGATCACAATCCACAGTAGAGCACTTAATAGTATTGAAGTTTTACTTTTTTAAATATGATTAACTGGTACTTATTAATACCTTTTCACCAACTACTAATGATACATTCTATGAAGAATTCAATACTTTAACACGAGACTATAATTTCGACGTAGATTATCTTCATAGAGTGAATCTTTAACTTCATAAAAAGCTTGGAAGACCACCAATATTTTAGGTACTTATATATTATATTATTTATTGGCGTTAGTTGGCTTCATAGATAGTGGATGAAAGGAATTGTGTGATAAACATATGTAAATTTCTCTAACATTATTATTGAAACTTCTTAGCTGTATCTATTGTTAAATTATATTTCTTAGATTAATAATTTACTCTCCCAAAGGTACATAATTACGAACTATTTACAAGAAGACGATACGATGCTTCAGATTTTTTACAACTGTTTTTTCTCTCTATTGACTTTTAGCAAAATAAGATAGAAAAGCTAGAAATTTATGTAGATACATTTTAAAAGTCAAAAGGTAATTTAAAAGATATTACACAAATTAAAGAAAAACCCACCTTTAAATCTGAAGAAAGATCACTGCCTATATAGTTAATACTCGTCTTCAGCATACAAAATTAAATAATGATAAAACATATGAAATACGTAAAAAGTATGTATCTTTGGGACTGTTTCGTCATAATAATAATTTTAAGTAGCAAACCGAAGCTTTTTGTACGTTTATTAATACGAAATACTCAACAACAGCTGTTTCACTGCCTGACACTGCCACCCATCTGTAAATGGGCAACAAATACTGATAGATTTAATCAGTAACAAAATTGGAATAGTTTATTATAATTATTATTTTAGTTAGTTATGTGATTAAGCTTGTAAATATTGTATTTAGATACAAAAAAGAGATGTAAGAGTATTATTATACATTTTTTTTAAAAACGTTCGTGTGTTATTTCTGTCTTTGATCATTTTTGCATCGACTATGATTTGAGCAATGAATCTGAGTTAAGTGCAAACTTATTAATGTCTTTGGAATCATGTATGTTAGATAACTGAAGTAAAAATCTGTTTTAACTTGTTTATTTTTAAAGAAACAAAATGTCAGATAGTATTCATAGTTTTAAGGGCATATTTTTAACAATTGTCCCTGATTCTTTGCTAAAAAATACACCCGGTATTTTTGGTTTTGCATGGAGAATCATGAGTAACTTGATAAAGTATTGCAGTCGATTAATGAAACAATTTTAAAACCAAACGCTTGATTTCTTGCCTACTCGTCAAATCTCAGTTTAGAAAACGGCCAATAACATTTGTCATTTCAAAAACAGAACACTTCAGTTTTAAGCGTGAATTCTAAATTCAAAAACAAGCTATATGATATAGTAAAAAAAGTCTAGAACATGATCAAAGAAGGTTTTCAACAAGAATTCTTTCAGCGTTCTCAGTTACAATTTCGCAACGGAACACATACTTCAATATGAAGTGCAGTGCTATTTAAAATTCAGATAGCGTGCGATACCAGCAGCGTTGGTTACCTACGAATCAGATGCAGATGGCGGTTGTAAACAGAATTTCTTGTCAGATACAGCGCTTTTACAAGAAAAATATACATCTTCATGTGAACTAACGGTCTTCGTATTAGATTGAAAAGACGTTCGTGGAAAAATAATGTGTACGTGATGTTTCTTCATATTGAATTATGGTTTCAATGAAAATAGTGCACGGTTGTGCTTTGACAAAGATACTGCAGAGTTCTATATTATAGTTGTGTGAAGAACTGGATGCATTTAAGATGGATTCGCTAGAGAGGACAATACAGAGGGAGGAGTGGAAAAGGATAGGGGGAAATTTTTGCCTAGCAGTGAGATCAAAGAGGTTAATTAAAAAAGCTATTTTGAAAAGTTGCCCTGTTTCATATCATTAGGATTTGTCTTAATTAATATTGTTGGTAGAGGTCTTTTATTTATATTTTAATATTAATAACAATTTTAATAATTTTAATAACCATCATAAATCAAATGTCAAGCTTGAAACCTGTTACAAGTACCCACATAGAAACAAAGTGTGATATGAAGGAAAAAATATGATGAAAACTACAGCGCGATCATCAAAAATGACAATTATTGATTATGAACTTAAATACTACAAAATAATACCGACAGAAAACAGGTATTCAATAAAGGCTGACGATAATTGAAAGCAAATGACATAGATATTAATTTCGCTTCAGCTTTAAATGCAGTGTTCACTTTATTCCAAAGCATCTGATTCCCAAATTTATGTGATTGGAATTCGAAATTTCTGGGATTGACTGTTGGAATATGAATGATTGATTATTTTGTGTTGTCACATTTTCGGTATAAGATACCTTCACATTACCTTTTCTGTAGTTTTTCGATTCGTGATTGTTATTCCTGTTGACAAGCCGGTTATCTGCGTTTGGTGCAATTAATGTGAATTCTAATTAATCTATGTGTTCGTATGTATCAAATTCTGCATTTGTTAATAATCAAAAGTGTTGATACTTTTCTATTTGCGACTTCAACAAGGTTAGTGGTTTTTAAAAATGATTATTTTCTGATGATATTAAGTAGGTACAAGCAATTTATAAGTAATACTGAATACACTTTAGAATTCAAAATGTCATGTTAAGATCCATAGTTAAATAGAAAGAATAGGATGAAGGAATATGAATGAAAAAATCGAGCTAAAAGCTCGGCAAGAGACTGCAAAATGAGCAAATAACCGCTCATCATTATTAAAAAATTCTACAAAACACAAGAATTATAAAATATCTTTTGTTTTTAATATCCAGTATAACATCTCTTTACGATAAGTTAAAGAACAAAACTCCTGTCAAAATAAACTACTTGTCTACGCAATCTCATTCTTCGCCACTAATACCCACGTGCCAGAAGCCCTAACTTATAAATCTGTCTTCGACACTAAAGATCCACTTTAAATTCGTGGCACTCAATAGATTTCTATCAAAACCATCTGGGTAGGCACTCTGAATCATCAGATAACTTTGGCAAAAGTGGCTACCGATTCAGAAGTGCTTTGGCAAAACTTTTATTGGAAACTTCTCACCGTTCGCAAAGAGAATGGACTTTCCAAATAGATTTAGTAGTTTACGTAACGCGGAGTAGAAGTTTTATTTGTTAGAATTGAACTGAAATGTCAGGTCCTGAAAACAATCTATATATTTAAAAATGAATCTAAGGGAAATAGCGCTTGTCCACGGCATCACTCGTGAACCGCTGGACTCATTTGGATGAAATTTAATACGTAGATAGAAGAAACCCAGAAGAAGGTTTTAGGCTACTTTTTATCCAGGTGCGTGAAGTAGTTCCGTCGGGATGCGAGTGAAACCACGGGCAACAGCTAGTATTGTATAAAAAATAACCTCAAGACTTTTTTTTCGCATAGTGGATATTTTTCTCCAAAATCTATTGACAATTGGTGATTTCGCTATTATTACTATTTTAATAACATGGTAACTCCTTGGTCTAGTAGTTGCATAACGCGACTGGTGTATACGGGATCTCGGATTTAATTCCCGGGTCAGGCCGAAATCACTTGTGGGTTTTAGAAAATTTCACAAAGCAGCTCGGAGTTAGGAAGTTGGTGGTATTTTACCCCTATGCCTGAGAAGGCACGCTAAACCGTCGTCCCCGACTGCAATCTTTATAGCAATTGTTGTTACAATTCCATGTCAGAGGGCTTCAGGAGAATTTGAGAAAACTCTGACACTAGGGCTTGTTAGGTTGGTAAAACTTGCAGCCCACACGATTAGATGAGGTAACGTGGTGTTCCCTGCACAGTGAGTAAACACCGTGTAGAATTCCGGCAAGCTAGACTTTTATCCCGATATTGTGTAAAGAAAGACTCCTAGATTGCTTTAGCTATTGACCTTTGAGCTTATTCATGAGAACTACGCGGAGAGGAGGTATAGGAATGAAAGAAGACAATATAGCTTCAACGCTCACAAAGGCAGTGCACGGTTAAAAGCTAGACTTTTCAATATTATTTCGTGTGAAACGAGTTAACTGTCCATCTGATGGCATTGTCACTGCTGCCATGGAAAATAATACCATAATATGTATACAGATGTAACCATAGTTTAAAAAAAAATAGTCCTTATATTATGAACCCGAAGAAACTTGACGGTACAGTGGCTGAGCTTTTGACTGATTCGAAGTTATTCGAGGTATGTGATTTATCCATTGCTTAGTAATCTCCTGTACTTGACACGTGTTAACAATGTCACGTAGTTTTACTTCAATTTATGATGTAGCTAAGGTATTATTCTAACTGTATCACATCAACCTTTCGCATTAATAATTAATAAATGGATTCTCATTTAATTAAAATTTCTTAGGAGATAAATGGAGTACGGAGATAGGTATGATGGTTATAGACAACTTTTTAGCCGGGTGCGTGAGCAAAATGCCTTTTCCTTGAAGACTAAAATAATTTTAAATATAATATTATGAAGAGGAAAGATTTGTTTCTTTGTTTGTAGGGTTTTAACTCAAAAACTACTGGACCGATTTCAAAAATTCTTTCACCGTTAAAAAGCTACATCTTTACGAAGTGTCATAGGCTATATTTATTTGCATAAATAATTAGGGATCTCTACTAAAACTTGAATAATGTAGCCCAAGGTGTAAAAAAATGTCCACGCGGGCGAAGCCGCGGGCGGAAAGCTTTAAAGTTTTAAATAAAATTTTAAAGTAATATCATATCATAGCCAATTCAATAGATTCTAAATATCATAAAACCTTTCTATAGAAATTACCAACACACCGACAGACTGTCAAATTTATGCCATAATGCTGGGGTCACACCTGCATCACGCGTAACATTCAATTAGCCGAACAATTAATTACACAATAAATAACGCGTTAAATTCGTGTTTATTACTGACAATAATAGTGTTTAGTATGTAATATGTTTATGTAGTTAATTTTAACAGTAATTAAGCTTCAGTATGGCGATTGAGGATAAGATAGAAGTCTCTACATGGCTTTTACTTTTGGATAAATCCACCAATCCTACCGATATTAAGTTTGTGAGGATATAATGTTTGCTACTCTTTCACGCAAAAACTACTTAACTAATTTGGATGACATTCGGTACTCACATAGTTTATAACCTGGATTAACACATAGGATACTTTTTATTCCGGTAATTAAGACCACGCATATGAAATCATGGGCCGAAGCTAGTGGTTTATTTAAGCGGATCATGATGGGGATTGAGGACTGTTTAGAAGGGAATGAAGGACTCGATTTTTTCGCAAAAAAACTGATTAAATGATGCACTAAAATTTGTACACATATTTGAAAAAAGACTAAGGCTATGGTCTCCTATTTTATGCCGTACGCGGCGTCTCGTTACGCCGTACGCTGCGTCACAATGCTTACTATAGAAATGTACTGTTGTGGTCTCTTTCACACGTCGACGCTGGCGTGTTGACGCCGTACGCGGCATCCCAACGCCGTGCGCCGCGTCTCTAGTCATTTCGAACCATTGCAGCGTGAAGGTCGTCGCTTGCGTCACACAAAATGATGAGGTTTAATAAAGAAAAAGACGAGTTGTTGATTGAAGCAGTAATTCTAGTTATAATATATAGTATATAGTATAAATTCTAGTAACAAATGTACCATTAAAAGTGTCACCAAATCCATAATCGCGAAAACACTACCGCACGTGACCGCTCGCGAGTCGCGATTGACGCCAGACGTATTGACCGCCGACGCTGTGCGTTGCGTCCAGACGTCGTCAGCCACGGTGACGCTAACGCCAGACGCCGCGTACGGCATAAAATAGGAGACCATTGCCTTAGATAAGACCATACATTCTAAAGTTGTGTATTTAATTTTAATGTTGGTTGAGATAACCGTATGAGGTAATTCAATCGATAGTGTTTGCGTAAGTGTGGTGCAGGCATTAAAATGAAATATTCCTATTTTCAAATCCATATGAAATTGACGTACACCCATAATCTTGTATAATCTAGAAACGTGGCAAATCAGAATATCATGTATGCATGTTCAATGAACTCAATTTTCACTTAACATTGAACCATATACTGAAGCGTTAGGGTTAATTTTCGATCAAGTTATGGTTTCCTATGCGGTACAGGGTGCATTGCTGATCGGAGCAAAATAAATATGACTGTAAATTGATGTATAGAGATTATAAATAACATGTATTTTTATTAGGTATAAGTTATTTTGATAATCCTACTCATCATCTGCCTAGCCTTTTCCCAACTTTATAGGGGTTTCTTCTTCTCTTCTAGTCTAAGCCGAATGCAGCTGAGAACCAGTGCTTTATACATGGAGCGACTGCCTCAACCCAGTTACCGGGTAACACGATACCTCATGGTAAGACTGGTTCTCAAACTTTCTGGCTTCTGACTACCCGTAACGACTGTTAAAGATCTACAAATGACAACTGGGAACAACAGCTTAACGTGCTTTCCGAGGCACGGAGGTCTCGCTATGACATAGATGGTCACCCACACACGGACTGACCGCGCCAAGCGCAGCTTAACTTTTGATCGGTCGACCCATGCGGCTGTTACTTAGCCACGAGCTCCTTTTGATTTTGATAAACCTACTAATATTATACATACGAAAGTTTGTGAGGATGTATGAAAAAGGAAATAGCATATTGACCTCTATTCTCACAACTTAGGGCACTTATTTCCATCAAGAAACGCATGCGTGTTTACAAATCCGTTCGTCTTTTTTACAAAGATGTTGTAAAAAAAAATATTCTTTTGTATCATGTGGGTGTTATAGTTTTCTCAAATCCGCCTTACAGCTTCTGACAGGAATCTGCTATAAAGGTAGCAGCCTGGGTTGACGGTTTATCTTGTCCTCCCAGCCACGGGGGTATAACACCGCCAACTTCCAAACTCAGGACTGATTTGTAATATTTTTTAAGCCCTTTATTTCGCATGGGAAAATATCAAATGACCCTTCCACCGTGGGTAGGGCAGAAGGGAGTGTCGGACTCTTACTGACTAAAACCCATCCATGTTCCTTCCTCAGCTCTTTCTATTTCGAGGGCGCGGTATTGCAATCGAACATCCTGTAGCCCCAACAGGCTATGGCCCTAGGGAAGGGCCTCGTCGTCTTTTTTAAGCCCTTAAGGTAATTTCGAATCGAACTCCAAACCTCGTTCACAGAATTGCCTCGCTAGTACAGAAGTCGCAAACGCGCCAAATGGTAACAAACTTTGTTTTAATCTTTTCGTTTTATGCCGCAAATATGAATTTTGGTCTGTAAACCCCATTTCCAAGATGCAAAAGAAAAACCACGCAAACATTACATAAATAATGACTAGCTGGCTAGATCTAAATCCATCAGTATTAAGAAGTAAACTTGTTACAGTTTACTTAGAGAATTACAGACTAACGACTTTTTACAACACCTTCAAGTCTCTTAGCAATAAGTGTCGCAAAAAAAGGATGGAACAACTCGTTTTGTATAGCTCTGTCTTACTCTCATATTGAAACAGATCTAACCAAAAAATAACATCTGTGGGACAACAAACTTCGGAGTTTCCGTGAAACCAGTTGCGTCTGGTTTTTGATCAGAATCTTATTAATTTTAATTGAACTGCCTATTCCATATTCGAATAACTATTGTGAATAAATAAGTCGAATAAGATACCTTATTTCCTTTAATTGCTTATTTATATTCAGATGATTCTTGCGACTAAAAGTCGCTATAATTTATCGCTGGTCTGCGTCTAACCTAAACCCAGACGATAAACATAGCTCTTCATTGCAAGCCCTGTGTTAAATAAATAACAATTTGTAAAGCTTGACTTCTACTTGGTTTAAGAAATAGAACCGAAGTTATTTCTTGTCGACTTATTATGAAACCTGGAAAAAATAGGTAGGTACTTGAATTTTGGCTAAAAGAACTTTTCATTTTCAAAAACAAACTGGCGAGAATCTTTAAATTTTCGATCGTACTTGAGAAAAATATGTTAATTATGTGTTTGAGTAAAAGTTTTTATTCTTTACAGTATTAACATTATTTACAGTAGGAATATTAAAAAAGAAACGTGATATGTATGATGTGTTCAATAAGAACTTACGATTTCTTAAAGACCATTTTCTTAAATCCTCTAATTTTTTCCCCAAATAAGTTGGGGCTAGTATTTACGCTCAAACAACGTTGATGTTTACGTCGATGATTTATCAATATTTTATTTGAAAAAAAAAACTAAACACTTTCGTTTTAGTGTTAGTCAGACGGCAGGCAGTCCATTTAGGACTGCCTGCCGTCTGACTAACACTCCCTTTTAATTAGGGTTGGAAAATCGTCATTTCATTTTGATTTTTGTCTCTCCCGCTGTAAGTGGAGTTGGAGGGAGTGTGAGGCTCTTACTGACTAAAACCCACTCATGTTCTTTCTTTGCCTTTTGCATTCCAGGGTCGCAGTAACTCTTTCGAGCAAAGAACTATGCATTTAGCCGACTTTCAATTAGGTATTGTTAGAGAGAATCAAATCGAAATTAAACACATAACATATTCAAATCTAGGTCCAAACAAAGTTGGTCACATACTTATAAGTAAAACAACTTGTGAAGGTTGTAATTAGTACTTATTAGTTGCTACTAGTTTTGTTATGGTACAAGCCATATACTTTTACGGGAGGTCATCAATGTTAATCTACATGAAACACAAAATTATAGGTAAAGTTTGCGAGTTTTTGTGTAATCCTTACTAATATTTTAAATCCAATAGTTAATCTTCTTGATCTGTTCCAATATTATTTCTCTGGGACTCGGCGTTTGCTGGTAGTCGCCACTGTTGATTCCGGCTTTGAGGAGTTGCAGTGGTTAGGAATAGTATGGCAGGCTTGTCTCTTCAAACCAAAACTGCTTGGGTAATTACAATTGCGCTGATATGATAATACATAAATTGGTGAACTAATAAATTTCAATAAATAGGTATCGTTTTTAAGAGACTCCCAAAAAAGGTATAGGAATTCTGCATTTTTTTGTATGTATGTAACCTGATATCTTTGCCAATTAGTTCGATTTTGATGATTATTTCTTTATTCGATTAGTCATAGTAACTTTTTAATAAAAAAAACATTTATTTTTGGGGTCCCAAACAGCAGTAAACGACATCGCGGGCCCAGAAGGAGATGGCGGGATGAACTGGACTCCTACCTAAAAGAATGGCCAAGATTACACAAGACCGGAACAAATGGAAGGAGAGAAGGAAGGGCCTTTGCCCTGCAGTGGGACACAATAGGCTAATAATAATAATAATTTACTTTTATTGAATGGATTTTTATTATTTTATCTTTTGACGACTACACGCAACATGTTTTCCCTTGCACCCCACACATTAGTACTCTAATTACCGTTAGTTAACAAGGATACGCCAGGGTGCTGGCACACTCTTCGAGGGCACTGGACCAACGCTATAACCGTCTCACTGGATTATCTATGTTTGGTAGCACGGTTGTTCTTGTTGCTGGGAACTTGAGAGTAACATATGGGTTTAGTTGTAAATATTGTCGCATGAACTTTTTCTTGCGACTTTTTTTAAATGTGAAAAGTAAATATTTTCGGGGAATAAAGTATGCTTTGTCCTTATCCAGGTTATTGTCTCTTTGTAATTATACAAAATTATAAACAACATTTAGTCTATTCCTGAATATGGAGATGTTTAAAGCTATAATGAATGAGGGATCAACGCACAGCCTAAACCTGCAACTTGGAGGGTGTATTCCTTTCATGACGTAAAGGATTTTCAGAAATTCTACCCCTAAGGGGGTGAAAAAGTGGGGCAAAGTTTATATGAAACTCTGTCAATTTTAATTTTAATTTATTCATTCAACGCGTTTGAGACGCTGCCGGAAAGCTAGTCTATATCTATACTATATATATAATTAGGGTGCATGAAGGACTTCCCTCGGGATGCGAGTGAAACGTGAAAAAGCGAAACAGCTAGTCTTTTCATCTGCCTAGCCTTTTCCCAACTATGTTAAGGTCGGCTTCCAGTCTAACCAGATGCAGCTGAGTACCAGTTTTTACATGGAGCGACTGCCTATCTGACCTCCACAATCCAGTTACCGGGTAACACGGTACCCCTTGGTAAGACTGGTTGTCAGACTTTCTGGCTTCTGACTACCCGTAACGACTGTCAAAGATCTACAAATGATAACCGGGACCAACAGCTTAACGTGCTTTCCGAGGCACGGAGGAGTCTCGCTATGACAAAGATGGTCACCCATCCACGGACCGATCGCGCCAAGCGCAGCTTAACCTTTGATCGGTCGACCCGTGCGGCTGTTACTTAGCCACGAGCTCCTCTTCAGCTAATCTTTTATCTATACTAATATTATAAAAAGGAAAGATCTGTTTGTTTGTAGGGTTTTAACACAAAAACTACTGGATCGATTTTAAAAATTATTTCACCGTTAGAAAACGAAACGAAGTGTCATAGCCTATATTTATTTCCAGAAATAATTAGGGATCCCTACTAAAACTTGAATAATGTAACCCAAGGTGTAAAAAAATGTCCACGCAGGCGAAGCCGCGGGCGGAAAGCTAGCCGTTGATAATGCCTATAAAGTGCCCATGACCGACCGCGGTCACTATGGCTTAACACAAGCCTATATTCAAAGACTACCTACACAAACAATAAAAAAGTGTAAGAAAATCTTCGTGATACGAACCCATAAACGGGCACTACTCATTATCACAACAAAAAATCTTTGACACGTAAAAAAATGGCTAATTAGAATTTTAAATGGAAACAGTTATGAATAAAAGCATAGTAGTTTAATGAAATAAATCAATTACAATGTGTTAATTGTTTACATCGGCGTGTGGCCGGTAGAAACTCGTGCGCAGTCGTCTGCTTAGCGGTTAGAGGAAAATTGTACGACGGCCAATGATTGTTGATACTTGGTTGGATTTCTTCATTGCGAGATTTTGATAAGGGCGCGTGTTTTATGATTTAATTTATTACACGGCTGGATTATTAAAAATAAATATAAGTATAGGTTAAATGGTGATTAGGAGTGAAATGCGCATAAATTTGTTGAAAATCTAGATATTAGTTTACCATATAATTTAAGAAAAATATCTTTATGGATTTATTTTATTACTATTATGGATTAGCGTCTGTATAATGAAGTTGGGTTTTTGTGCACTATTTTATTCATTCATCTATTTTATTTAATGAAATAAACTAGTTGTTTTCCGCAGTTTCAACCGCTTCCTTAAGGAACTACTTAATAAACCCACATAAACAGTAGCCTCCAAGGTTCCATCTGTCTCCATACCAAATTTAATTCAAATCGGTGAAGCCGTAAAAGTATAGAAAAAAAAAGCATAGTCGCTTTCACATACTTTACATTTAGTGAGGGTATAAATAGGTAATATGCCTAATTTATGGCAGATTGCACAAAGATTTTTTGTACCTTACAATCTGTGCAAATAAATGTAACTATACTGTAATAGACAATGGACATGTCTATTGCTGTGTTGTATTTTTTGGTACTTAGTGTCTTTGAACACGAGAACATTTATAACATATATGAATCTAATGAAAATCAAATCAATTTTGAATAATAAGCAATGATGTACATAATGACACAACATAGAATAAAACCCAGAGATAAACATATCTACAAAAGTAATTACATTCTCAGTAATTCATTTCACTTGAATGCCGAAACTTTTTTCATTAAATGCTTAAAAAAAAGGGTAAAAAACATCCAACCAACCATTCATTATATTAGGACAGAATATATCAAATACTATAGTCTAATGTAGATTTATAAAATACTAGCTGACCCGGCGAACTTCGTTCTTCCTAACAGTCGATTCTTTATTTTTTTTTAATAAATGTTTTTTTTTCTAAAATAAACGTAGCCTAAGTAACTCCTTATAATCATCCAAAAATCCAATAAAAGTCCCGCCAAAATCGGTCCAGCAATTTCAGAGAAAAGCCGGAACAAACAGATAGACAGACAGACAAAAATTGAAAAAAATAATATTTTGGTGTATGTATTATATTCATATACATGTAGTAAAACGATTATTTCAATTTTACAAACAGACACTCCATTTTTATTTATGTATGTATAGATGACATCGTCACTGGTCACTTCACCATGACAAAGTTAAAGTATCACGATCTTTTATTCCATATACAAACCGTGTTTTCGAATGCTGAGCGCCGCTCGCGCACCACTCGCTCCGCGCTCCTATCAGTATCTCTAGGTCACTCGCGGTAGCTCGTCTTTCACTCAATCGTGAATGAACGATTGTGACAGCGAAAATAATCGATTTAATGATCGATTTAAAACGAACTTGTTGATGCTATTTGTGTTCGAATAGTGAAGTGACATATTTTTTTATTGTTGATTATAGTGAAGTGTTCCGTGATAAATGATAATTGTGATAAATCGAGGTTTTTGTGGACAACACTTTATTTCGTAAAGGTAATGTGCCCGTTCTTATTTAATAAATCTAGTCTTACTACAGTTTTGACCTAAACAATATACGGCGATGATTGTTATAAAAATTACGGATACCTACAAAATAGTTTTTTTTTATAGTATAATACAAATTTTATTAATTAACTAGATGACCGGGTGTACTTCGTGTCACCTACATGTATCTTAACTTTTTCTTACCGTTTAAACCTTCCCTAGACTACGACAAACATTTCAAAACCAAAATCAGCTAAATCGGCTTAGCCGTTCTCGAGTTTTAGCGAGACTAACGAACATCAATCCATTTTTATATACCTATAAGAAGATAATAATATAGCTTTTCTTCTCCATAAAAACTTTAACAATGACAAAGTACCTATTCTTTAAATTGAAGCCAAATTTTTCGCTTCACAGATTAACAGCAGGTTGCATAAAAACATTATACGGTTACATATACAATAAACGGAAGACCTATCGTCCAAGATCTGTCGAAATAGAGGGTAAAATTGAGTAATTTTGCTCGCGACTTCGTCCACGTGGAATAGTGGTGCTCCGCTCCTATTGGTCTTAGCATGATAATATATAGCCTATAGCCTTCCTCGATAAATGGACTATCCAACAATGAAAGATTTTTCAAATCGGACCAACGGTTCCTGAGATTAGCGCGTTCAAACAAACAAACTCTTCAGCTTTATAATATAAGTATAGATGTATGTTTTCTTAATTATTATATCTATGTATTGATATCATGTTTTTGTGATGTTCGTAAAAATACCTATAAATGATAAAAAAATTGTTGCAACCGGCTGTAAATATTTTATCTTCGTGTCATTCACCTGTTAAACCTGCATTGTTATAAAATAGCTACCAATTCCTTATCATTCATCACACTTGAGAGCATCAGGATCCCCTGTCCAGGAACCCTGCTTGATTGAGCTTCGTTACAAAGCCGAAATATATATTATAACCGCATTCTAAAATCACCTGTATTTTAAGTACAAAAGATAAGGTGACAATGAAGTTAGACATTATCAAATTGCGTCTGTTTTCTTTAAAAATTGTTGGAAGTATGGAGTTAGGATTAAAAATACACTCAGCAAACTTATGAAATCTAAAAAGGTCAACCACTAAATAATCAATAAATTCCTTACTAATATTATAAAATATGTGTGAGTTTGTTACGCTATCACTGTAAAACGGCTGTACCGATTTGGATGAGATTTGGTAAGAATATAGATGAAACACTGGAGACGGTTCTAAGCCCATTTTATCCGGGTGCGTTCATTACAAAGGGGCTTACACTCCATTTGCCGCCTTTTTAGTTAGGCCTTAAATAAAATGTGTCCCTAAAATATATTGTAAGAAAACTATGTATTTCGTGCTCCTGTATAAAAATGTTTTATCTTCGTTTGTTTCCTCACAAAACAACAGTTCGTGAAATTATAAAAAATAACAATAAATATACAGTTAGGTGCATGTAAGGGCTTACACTTACTCAATGAAAATGAAGATTCGATTGAAATTCCAAAAATCTTTCCTTGTGTATCAATTGTTATAATACATATATAGATAGAATAAGTATATCCCTCTATGTACAGAGCATAAGATCGCACCTTTTGGCGCCTTACCATGATGTGCCAAAGCAGTAATAGTTTAGTTGTAGGAAGGAGACGGTGCTATACGACGTTAGTAGCTGTGTCTCGCTCTCACATCTGAATAGTGATTGCAATAAGACGTGGTGGTACGGCCCCAGGTGTCTATTATATACATAAACCTGTATTCCAGATCACCAGGTCCTCACTCCACGGGATTCAGATATAACAGAACATATATAATTGGATCCCTTGTAGAATTATAGATAAAAGTAACCAATATGTTATCCTTACTAATCCTTATCCTTACTAATATTATAAATGCGAAAGTAACTCTGTCTGTCTGTCTGTTACGCTTTCACGCCAATACTACTGGACCGATATAAATGAAATTTGGTACAGAGATAGAATAGACCCTGAGGAACAACATAGGCTACTTTTTACCCGGGTGCGCTAAGTAGTTCCCTCGGGATGCGGGTGAAACCGCGGGAAACAGCTAGTTATTATTATATACCGAAAAGAAACTTCGGAACGACCGAGAATAGACGATAACTTTTTAGTGGTACGGTAAGGTGCGATCTGATGTCTGATGTCTGTACAAAAAGAGATGTACTTATACTATATCCATATATGTATAACAATTGTTTGAACCTTACCGCCCTAAAATTTACAAGGAAAGGTTCCGAATATCAAACGTAGAGTAGGCCCCCTAGTTATCTATATGTATTCCAAACACCATCCAAATTCGTTCAGTAGTTTTTGCGTGAAAGAGTAACAAACATACATACATCCTCACAAACTTTCGCAGATATAATATTCGTCGTATTTTATAGACTACAAGTTTTTTTGTTAAGCTGGACAAACTTCTAAGAAATAAATTCTCAATCCATTTATGCTTTAGATTGATCCATAAACTGTAATTGCACTTCTTATTGAAACTCCTCCATATTATATTGTTCTTCGAATTGGAAGAAAATGTATCGTATCGATTTCTGATTGTTGATCGTTATCGGATTTTAATCTTTTTCTGTTTGATTATATTAATGAATGGCAGTTTTTTTTATAAGATGTATAAAATATGTAAGTAAAGTAATTAGGTAGGACAAAATCACCAAATCATTTTAGTACATGATGTATGCACAAATAGAGATAAACCGTTTTTATTTTTTATATAGAAAACGACTGAACCGATGTTGATAAAATTTATATGGGACGACTTCTGAAGTATGACTTATCAAACAGTAAAAGAATCATCAAAATCCATTCATAATTGGCAGAGTAATAGCGTAACAAACATACAAAAAAAACCCTTACAGACGAATTGAGAACCTCCTCTTTTTTGAAGTCGGTTAACAAAATGAACTGCGTGAAATCGCGAGAAAATGCTAATTATAATATAATATGCTATGCATTTACCTACATACAAACATAAAGTCACACCCCTCGACCGGTTATGCTTTGTTAAAAGACACTGCAAAGCTTGATATTTGACTACTAGGCGAAGATCCATTATGCAATAGGTGAAGAGTTGAAGAGATAGAATTGCATTACAGCCTTGGCTTTTAGATGGGTATTTTTTTACTTTTTGATTTACTAGCTTCCCGCCAGCGGCTTCGCCCGCGATATTTTAGCTAATGGATACAAAAACTTGACAAATTATATACTAAAACCTTCCTCATTAATCACTCTTTCTATTAAAAAAAACCGCATCAAAATCCGTTGCGTAGTTTTAAAGATTTAAGCATACATGCAGGGATATAGGGACAGAGAAAGCGACTTTGTTTTATACTATGTAGTGACGACTTAGGGCCAATCGGCCTATACAATATAAACTTGTTTTAACCCCGATGCGGGAATTTGCATGCTATCCATTTCTTGGCCAACCTCGGATTGGTAATCGACCGTTTTAGAAATAAAAACCTAAGTGACTATACTCCATTTACAATAAGATTAGACATTTAAACGCACCTCATTTACCGTTCGTTCAAATGATTTTGAGTTCTATTCCTTATAGATAAGGATGGTGTTAAAAGCAAAATAATGTTTACTATACCTAATATATTCTGCATTTGTTTTTTTTTATGTCACCTTAATCACCCTCGTTTGCGAAACGAACGGTAAATGGGGTGCATTTAAATGTCTAATCTTATTGTAAATGGAGTAAAGTTGTCCATTGTAAGAAAGTAGTTTGAATTTGATGTAACCAGCTGTTTTCAGTTGATCAGATTGTTTATCTTGTCGGTGAACTTGGGCCTTGAACTGTCTTCAAATCCGGAACAAGCTCACCACACTATTCCCAACCTATACTTCTGAAAGCTAGAATCAACAGTGGCGACCACCAAAAAACGTCGAGGCAATGACGCTCGACGAGTTCCAGAGAAATGATTGTATATGCCTTGGAACCCGCAACGAATTCTATCAGAAGAGAATAGCGGAGGAGTAGGAATAAACATAATTTTCCACCTCCTTCCATATCAAGCAGGAGACAGTTGGGTCCCCTAGGAACAAAAGTATGTTTACATCTGTTGCTACAGTTGTTGGTCCCGGTTGTTATTTGTAGATCTTTGACAACCGTTACGGGTAGTCAGAAGCTAAAAAGTCGGACAACCAGTCTTACCGAGGCGTATCGTGTTACCTTGGATTTTGCGGATCAGATAGGCAGTCGCTTAATATAAAAAAAATATACTTAGCTGCACCCGGTTTAGACTGGAAGCCAACCCAATATTGTTTGGGAAAAAGCTGAAAAGATGATTATGATCTTAAATAAAGTAAATGAAATACATAAATAAAAAAAAGATTTCACGTTGATAATGAAATTAAATATATTATGTTAAAAAATTCGAATATATCTCGCAGTATTATCACTAACAAAATGAAAGCCATTGCAATAGAAAATAAAAATAAAAAATCGTGTTACGTAATCAGGGTGCGTTTTCGCAGACATAACGTGAAACTAGCATTACATTAATGACACTTCACAAAACAAACCACTTCCTAACCGAAACATCAATACATTGTTGAAATCAATACAGGAGTTTACGAGACAGGCACAAAAAACACATACATACATAGGAAGTAACACGTAACCATTCCGCTTCGTTGCGGTCGGGTAGCAGCACTATCAATCATGTATGAATATTGACATCACTAAGGAAAAGTATGAAAATCAACAACATTGTGTAAACCGTATTTTTTAATAGAAACTAGAAGCTTCCCGCGGTTTTACCTAAATTCTGAAGGAACTACTTAACGCATTCGAATAAAAAGTAACTTATTATCGTCTCCAGGGTCCCCTCTATCTTCGTACCAAATTTCATCAAAATCGGTTCAGCCATTTCACCGTGAAAGCGTAACGAACAAACAAACTCACTATCGCATTTATGCTATTAGGAATCGGTTCACTTTTGGACATAGGCCTCTCTTACCGTCTTACTTATAAAAAAAACCTGTAATCTCAAGTTCAACCATTTAATTACGACGTTAAGTAAGGTTTAGGTGAGAACCTAAACCTTACTTAACGTCGTAATTAACGCTAAACAGCATTTATGAGTGAGATTTTTGCCAATCCGTCGCTAAGAAGCAGATTAAAAATTAATCGTACTTTATAAGTGAGACGATTTAAAGCCTAAGTTCACCGACGAGATAACAGTCCGATTAACTCAAAACAGCTGTTTACCATAAATTCAAACTTCCAACTTTCGATGGGTAACGTATTATTTGAGATTTTTATTCCTGAAACGGTCGATTACCAAACCAGAGTTGAACTAGAAGTGGGTAACACGAAGATTCCAGTTTTCTAGTTAAAAAAGTTTTTGTTTAACGGCTTGATTAGGTAACCATTTGTTGGTGAACTTGGCCCTAAGTGTGCTATATCGCCCGATCAGACTCAGCTTCGATTCAGCTTGACACATCCAACTGTTACCTGCAATTTATAGCAGATCTTCAAGCACTCCATCTTGCAGAAGACTTCTGCTTACCCCTTCGGGTATAACAGGCGTGATGATATGATGTCCTGTTACAAGAATTTTGACGCAACTGTCGTAAAAAATTAACGTTATAATGACATTTACTTTCTAATAAAACACGATATTATACAAAATACAGTTTTTTATGAACTAGCTTTCCGCCAGCGACTTCGCCCGCGTGGGTTATACGAATTCAATTTAAAAATGACAGAGTTTCATACAAACTTTGCCCTCCTTTTTTAGTCCCTTAGGGGTAGAATTTCGGAAAGTCCTTTCTTATCGGATGCCTACGTCATACAAAGAACACATCCTCCAAGTATCAGGTCTCTACGATCAGCGGTTTACGCTATGCGTTGATCCGTCAGCCATTCAGGACAAAGCATTTTATATGTAAATATAGATAGATTTTTAATAATTTTAGAACATTCAATATTGTGTTATAAATATTCAATCATTGAGAAAAAAATATCAGTTACATTAATACAAGTTTTGATTTACAGTTACGCATAAATCACTGTTTTTAATTGGATACCTACATTTTTATACGAATAAAAACTGCCAATGGCAACACCCATATTGAAAAAATAGAGATATTAATATACTTTCTATAATAATTGAACGTTTTTTTTGGAATTTACCCAGCACTTTCAGAGATCGCCTATGATGTATACACAAACAAATTTTTATACTTTGTCGGCATGATTAATATACATATACATACCAAATTTGACAAGAACCTCTGAGCTATGCCGCGAACAAACAGATAGATAGACGGACATAGCGGAACTATAAGGGTTCCTTGTCGACTACGGATTCCTAAAAAAACCCGCATGAATACAATACAAACCACAAAAGCCCGAAGCCTTGTCCTTTAAATAAATACAATCACATAATATTGTCACAGGCCTCGTTTCATACAAAGAAGGTACTTATTATCTTGAAGACAAGAACCGTCTAATTGATAAAACAGCTGTCAATAATGTCCACTCGCCCTTCAGAATCGTAGTTGCAATCCAGTCGTGACCAGACAGCGACCGCCCGGGTCGGCTGTCAAATGTCAACAACCGTTGGGCGAGCGCGATTTGAAATTCAAATTTCGAATGGTCATGTTCGGAAGACGGTTAAAGATGGCGGATGTATGGATCAAAGTTATTCTAATACGTGATATATTTAATTGATTGAGTTGACTTTGTTTAAACGTTTAGTTATTATGCTTTATTGTTTTATACGCCAATTTATTTCTTTATTATTTTATTATAGCTAATCACGGAAAACTCAAAAGGTTTATTTCAAATTATATCTGAAAATAATTTTAAATATATAGTTTATAACCTTCCTTATTAATTAGGTTACCAAATGCAAAAAAATATATCAAATTTGATTGATAGTTGAAGAGATTAACGCGCTAAAACCAACAAATTCTCCAGCTTTGTACCTATACTACCTGTTTCGTAGGGATTCACCCGCTTCCCGAGAGAACTACCCAACGCACCCGGATGAAAACTAACCCTATGTCCTTCGCCAGATATCAGTCTATCCGCATACCAAATTTCATCTCCATCGGTTTAGCCGTTTTACTGTAAAAAATTTACAGACAGACATAGTTACTTTCGGATTTATAAGGATTAGTATAGAAGTAGAAATGAAGATCAAACCATTTTTCGTTATTGAAATAATTTACTTAACCAAGACACTACCATTTAATAGCTACATTTTCTAAGTCCATAACTTAAACCGAACATAAACCTAACTTTATGTATTCGCAGTTTAATTAAAACTAAACTTCAGCTTTAAATTAACAGTTGATCTAATTAAACTTAGGGAATTAGTATCATCGTATATTTAGAGTGAGTTCATTCACGTTTTAGAGATATAACACAGAATAGGAAATAGTAAAAAAGTACAGAATAATCACGCTTTGATAGCAAACATTTGAATTTAAACCTAATTACAACGTATCAACGTTCATATTACATTGCATAGTACGAATGTGTATTTGATACAATAACCTAAAGAGTGCGGGAGCGCTCGTGACGAAAAAAAATGCACCTTAAATTCATGTCGTGAGAGTCTGTATTACTTCACCCGTTATGCACAATACATAAAAACCCTGTGATTTTGTAGAGAATTGGGCCAATCTGCGGAGTGCGTATTCTGTACCTACCTACTATTCTGCGGTGTCAACAAAAAGCACAAGTCATGGGTCGAACCTTGATCTGCGTGTAACGGATGAATAACCAAGGCCGCTGAAAAAAAGAGACCATTAGATAATTTTTTGACAATGAACTGATTTTAAACAAACGAGATTAGGTAGTATATTATGACGTAGTAAGTTAAAAGAAAAGCTATGTGATGACATTTTACTGCAAATGCAGTATACAGTAACAAGCCGCGGGAGACGTTGCGGGAGACACTACGGGCATCGGGAGCCGCGAGACAACTCCCGGCGGGTGCCCTGGCTGGAGGCCCTAAATTTATTTAAGGCACTTCACAGGCAAGCCCGGTTAAGCAGTCGACAACCTTCTAGGTTGAACAGCGAGATGCCATACACAAAAAAAAAAAAACAGCTCCCGGCCACCGTAGGCGCGGGGCTGCAGACGGTGAGCTATCCATGGGTGGCTCGCCGTCCGGCAAGGACCAGACCCGCGTCGACGTTGCATTCGTGTTCCACGCGCGCCTCAAAGAGCTGTCAAGATGGGGGCTCTCCCACAGGGCCAAAGCCTGCCGGGACTGCGGGACGTTCGAAACAGATACCGCGCCCCCGGAATACAAAGGGCTGAGGAAGGAACATGGAGGGGTTTTAATCAGTTAGAGTCTGACACTCCCTGCTGCCTAATCCACGGCGGGAGGGGTCATTTGATGGGGTTTTCCATACGAAAAAAGAAGTACTTATACAGTAACAAGCTATAGGCGATGGTTTTTTACCCGACGCAGCGGAAGGCGGCCAATGATTTCACCATGATGACCGCCCGTCTATGACGACAAAGTGAAATAGAAAGATCATAATATAAGTGTGCTTGTCTAATTGTCTTGTATGTTTGTATCATCTATGTTTCCCCGTAGCACCTAAACTACTGGAATTGTGGGGTCAATCGATTCATTATGACCCGGGTGACATAGGCTACATATATGATTATAATACAAACAAAGTTTGTATGACGGATGTAAAATATACCACACACAAACCACCCGCATATTCCGCAGGAGTCCAGCAATTTTATGAATTGGATGGACGATTTGGATGAAATTTCGCGTAGAGATAGTCTCCTTTTTATCCGAGTGCATGATGCAGTTTTCTCAAGATTATAAACCTAGTATTAATATAAACACGAAATGATTTTGTTTGTTTGTTACCCTTTCACGAGGAAACGGCTGAACCAATTTCAATGTAATTTGGTATACTGATAGATTGAAACCTAATACAGGTCATAAGCTACTTTTTCTAGGTGCGTTGAGTAGTTTTCTCAGAACACGAACGAAGTCGCGGGCGAAGCTAGTTTTCTTATACAATACACGTTACACGTCGGCCTACCACTCCGCTTCGTTTTTACAAAGTTTCTTCGTAATATTAGCAAAAAGTTAATAAGTTAAAAAGTAATTACACTCATCAACATTGAGGTTATCAAACAACTAGCTTCTGCCCGCGACTTCGTCCGCGTGGAATAGTGGTGCTCCGCTCCTATTGGTCTTAGCGTGATGATATATAGCCTTCCTCGATAAATGGGCTATCTAACACTGAAAGAAGTTTTTAAATCGGACCAGTGGTTCCTGAGATTAGCGCGTTCAAACAAACAAACTCTTCAGCTTTATTATATTAGTATAGAAGAACTTATAGATATCGGCTGGCGCATGCGCGCGCGGGTACGCCGTTATCGACCGCGCGGATGCGTTCGCGCAGCGTGCTGTGAATATGTATTGACTTTCCAAGTATGGAGAGCGAGTTGCGAGCGATGGGAGGTTATAATCCACTAATATGGTATTTATCTACTTTCAAAAGATTTATATCAATTAAGTAAAAGTTATATTTATAATTTAATTTTATTACTTTCGACGATTTTTAACTTAAAAAGTAATTTTATAGTCAGATTATAATTTTAAAATAATAATTATGCAAGTCTGGCACGCTCTGGCGTTGGTATTTTGATGAGTCATCTTTCTATATATGGCAAATGCAAATTAAAAAATGAAAGGAAAGAGTGGGCGTCGATTTTTCATTAATTTTCAGTTTTAAAAAAAACACGTCGATGTCTGATGTGTGTATCTGTGGCATCGTAGCTCTCAAACGGATGGACCGATTTCGATGCGTTTCCTTGCGGTGGTTCTAAGCTATGTTTGGTTAATATCGGTCTAGCAGTGAAAGAGTATCAGCTCTTTTCCAAAATAATGTAAGACATTTCTGTTGTTCTGGTAGTCAGAAGTCTGACTACTAGACATTAAGTCCTGGGTTTGGAGTTACACCGAATTTTATTTGGCTTTTGGATGAGGAATTACTCAGTAGTCCTTTTAAATAGGCATTTAAAAATATATAGGTTAAACGTGAGTGTACTAGATGTATGTAGGGATCATCTACATCATCAGCCTATATATTCAAATCAAATCAAAATCCTTTATTTTCAGGCTACAATGGCCCATAGATATAGATATATACCTTACAGACTAACATATGTATAATTATATACAAAACTGGTTAGTATATAGAAACTTAAATCTATGTTAGTATCACTTCCTATGCACTATGTCACTGTGCGGTCTTGTGGCACTTGTCCGCGGAAGCGACGAAACACCACGTCCTGTGGCCAGAAGTTCTCGTCCTACACGAGGTGCAGGAAACAGGTTGGTACTCGCACCACGAACGCCCTGAAGTTGACGTTATGGCGCGACTCCAGCAGCTGCACTCTCGGGGCGTACTTCAGCTTCTGACGCACATACTCCACGATGTCCTCCGCCTTAGTGGTGTAGTGTAGGCGGGAGATGTACACCGGGGTGTTCGGCGTGGCGGCACGGATTTTTATATTGGGCTCCACAGGAGCCGTACCGCAGCGATTCTTGTTTGTTCGCTGACGGCGCTTCCTCCTTTGCACCACATACTTTATTCCTTTGCATATTGTCCCACTGCTGGGAACAAGGCTCTTCTCATACAGATAAAGCGATACCTCTGCTTAATTTTATTCTTCAGGCAATATAGGCTAGATGTTATTTTATAAGTTGTATGTTCTTTAATTAACACGCTTATTTTAGCTTTATTTGTGTGCGGGAGGGAGTGTCAGACCCTTGAAGCAGAAATCCCCAGAAGGATAGCGCATTTATGAAAATTTCATGCTCTAAGTATCATCATTCAGCTTTTAATGCCATTTTATTTATCTATGTGGGAAAATTAGAACAAAATAGGTTATGATTTGTTTATATTTTTGGTAAAAAACAATTAGTACAGACTAAAGCTCTATCTCGCTCAACGCTCATCGCTTGCCTCCCCCCCCCCCCTCGCAATGAAGCATGCGCAAATAAAACTGTCACGAGTCATAACATACGGAAGGAAACAATGTGTTCAATAAAATCCGGTCAAGCGTGAGCGTGTTCTGTGATATTAGCAACAATTCTGCTTTTGAGAATATTTATGACATTTTTCGCGAAATATCTATCTATACTATACTAATATAATAAAGCTGAAGAGTTTGTTTGTTTGAACGCGCTAATCTCAGGAACTACAGGACCGATTTAGAAAAAATCTTTCAGAGTTAGATATCCCATTTATAGAGGAAGGCTATAGGCTATATATCATCACGCTAAAATCAATAGGAGCGGAGCATCAATGAAGTATGTTTCAAAATCGGGGGTTAAAGTTAGCGATAGCCCAAAGTTACTTTTCCACGCGGACGAAGTCGCGGGCAGAAGCTAGTTAATCATATGACGTGATCTATTCGAGAATGTCAGCATTAACTTTGAACCGATAAATGAGTAAGCGCATTAACTTGGTGCTCCATCTTAGGGACTATTCGCCTGTAATATCACGTAACAGATTTGTCCATTTTATCAACACTTTTGAGGCGCGTGTGCAACATGAACGCGCCGTCGACGCGGGTCTGGTCCTTAAGCTTAGCTAGGGATACACACATATGAGGCTTGTCTGAGGCTGGTTAGACATCGCAATGCTTATGATGGTGATAGGTACTCTTTGAAACTCCATAATGGATTCCAAATGTTCTTTCACTTTCAGATAGCAACATAACTTCAGAGTACTATAGGCTTTCATGTAGTAATACCGCTGTAAAGCTGGCTTCCCACGGGGCGTGATTCTGCTGATTACTCCACACGACGCTCACGGATAATCACGCAAGAAACTAAATGAACAAAAGACAAGAGCTCTATAAAATACAAGAAAATATCGAATGGTTCACTAAGAAGCAACGAAACATGGTTATAAAGTAAGTAAGAAAAATACACAATGCTCTTCCAACAGCAACCGGCGTATCTGCACTACTATGGACAATACTCCTATGGTTCGTCCGTACGGGCTGGTCCGCGTCCGTCCGCAATATCACGCACCGTGGGAAGCCAGCTTAAGAAATGAGTTCTTATTAACTTTAGAGGTTATTTTCCTATGCAACATACCAGATGTACAGCAAGGCTTGTCGGCGCGTTGGTCTGATGTGATTGCAGTTTTTGCAAATGTCAGGTGCCGTTTGGTAAAGTAATGATAAAGTTTTTGTCATCATTAGATTTTAATCAGTGGAAATTCTATGTTGTGTAATATGTATCGTGTTTAACGGACTTCAGTGAAGAAAGCGGTTGCGTATCTTTGATGTGGGTATCCAAAGAAGTAAATACATATTTTTTTATATTTACACTAAACCTTATATTAGCTTAAAAAAATACTGACTAAAAAAGGGCATCAAAAAATATTTGCTTGATATCATCATTAACCGACTTCTTTTATTTTTATATTATTTTAAAAAAAACCGGCCAAGTGCGTGTTGGACTCGCGCACCGTTCCGTTCTCTCACTCTATTTCTCCGACTGTCAATATAGTAACAGTAACTAATTAATATAAAAAAACACGTTTGTTGTATGAGAGACCCCTTAAATATTTATTGTATTCTGATTTTAGTATTTGTTGTTATAGTGGCAAGAGAAATACATCATCTGTGAAAATTTCAACTGTCTAGCTATAATGTGTCATGAATCAGTGAAGGGTTGAGTAGGTACCAAACCCGAAAAAGAACGACGACGGGCCGATATTTTTTTATTTTGGTTTATTAAATTTTAGTTTATGATAAGGATATTACTAAAATTATTTTTTTTTTATAAAAAAACCAGCTGTTTCCCGCGGTTTCACCCGCATCCCGAGGTAACTACTTCGCACACGCGTATAAAAATATTATCCTATGCGCTAATCCAGGTTATAAACTATACCTAACTGTACTTATTTTTTATAAATTCATTCAATAGTTTTTGCGTGGAGTGACAAACACACAAACATACTTACGAACTTAATAATACAAGTAGGATAATATTTTATTTAAATTTTAATTCTGATATTAGATATTCAAACATTTACAGTTTATGTTATTAGTATATTGCCAAGGTACAGTGACCATGTAGGATAATTTGCATGTCTCTGTGTATGTGAGAGCGAGCACTAATGTACCGTTCATAATAGATCAAGTGGTAATTGCTTAGTTTCTACAAATGTATACGTTTCTCTATATATGTACATAAGTAGAAATTTGTATTTACTTAAATTACAATTTTCACAAAGAGACCTTTTTTCCGGATGTGAAATCTCAAATGAGCCCTCCCACCGCGAGTGGAAGGGAAGTTGGAAAGGCGAAAGGGAGTGTCAGAAGTTGGATGCGTCAAGCTGAGGAATGGGCAGTATAGACCAATATAGGCTGATGATGGTGAAATAATTTCGATCGATAGTTTATTGAAAAAGGTTATTAGCCTATAAAAACAAGAAAGTGACAGCTGCATGAGAAACAAAAATACTCCGTGATCGTTAAGTAAACAGTTGAAATAATAGAGAATTAAATATAATTGTTTTCGCTCGTTTTTTTGAGAGCACTGCCTATTGTATTTTTATAAAGGCTTTGATGTTTAGGGAAAGTTTCTTTGGTGATAAGAGAAATTAAAGATGGCGTAGATTTTAAGCCTTTTTATAGGGATGGGAAATCATCAAATTACTTGTCCCACTTTTTTTCGGATGGGAAGTCGTCAAATGACCCCTCCCGCCGTAAGTGGGGCGGGAGGGAGTGTCAGACTCTTACTGACTAAAACCCATCCATTTTCATTCCTCAGCCCTTTATATTCCGGGGGCGCGGTAACTCTTTCAAACATTCCATAGCCCCGGCAGGTATTAGTCCTCCCACTGAGGGCGGGGCGAGGGGCAGTGTCAGACTCTTACTGACTAAAGCCTATCCATGTTCCTTCCTTCGTCCTTTACTTTCCAAAGTCGCGGTCTTTTGAAATATCCCGCAGCCCCGGCAGGCTCTGGCCCGGCGGTAACCACCTAGACTTATCTCAGGTTCAGGTCCGACTAAGTATTTCAAATTTGGAAGTTGAACTCAATTTATCAAATCTATTTATCACCACGACAGAGGAAACTAAATTTCTTTAGTGGACATTATCCGGTCATAAGTAATTATAACCAATCCCACGACCAGAATTCTTTTACTTCGCCTATTGTTTACTAAAAATCACGTTTATTTTTCTTCTCACGATGTAGATGCAATTACTTTCTTTGTTATTGTTGTTTTATTCAAAGGTTTTATCCCCCCCTCCATTGATCTTTAGAGACGTGCAAATGCCTTCCTATATTTCGAAAATAGTGTTATATAATAATCAGAAAGTCCTTAATTATACTCTATACGTCTTCAACTTATTTTACTATCCCACAGTCTAACAATGACCTCTTCTCGTACAGAGAAGATATTGCATTTTACACATTTTATTGCACATTTTATTATAAGCATTGATCACTACGCTTGATCTATGTGCATAGATCACATAAAAATGGGTCTTTGAACTCAAAATAGATCAAATTGTGTATTACAAATACATGATGGTGAAAATGTTTATTTTATGATAATATATTCATTAAATCTAACGAATATATCAGTTACCGTTTGCCTATCAAACGTTTACAGTTAAATCAATTTTAAGATATTAAAATTTATATAGAGGTTCATTTCAAAATTAATGAAATATTGCAATGGTTTCTAGCTCGTGGCTAAGTAACAGCCGCACGGGTCGATCGATCAAATGTTAGGCTACGCTTGGTGCGGTCGGTCTGTAGATGGGACCATCTATGTCATAGCGAACTCCTCCGTGCCTCGGAAAGTACGTTAAACTGTTGGACCCGGCTGTTATTTGTAGATCTTTGGCCGTCGTTACGGGTAGTCAGAAGCCAGAAAGTCTGACAACTAGTCTTACCATGGGGTATCGTGTGACCCGGTAACTGGGTTGTGGAGGTCAGATAGGCAGTCGCACCAAGTAAAACACTGATACTCAGCTGCATCCGGTTAAGACTGAAAGTCGACCCCGATATAGTTGAGAAAAGGCTAGGCAGATGATGATGAAAAGAAAAAAACATGGTGTATTCGTTAGGATTCTCCACGATGACTTGGGTATTATCATGACGTGTCAAAGCCGGGATACTTTTGTTGATAACGTTTAGCTGTGTCTCGCTCTCACATCGGAATAGTGATTGCAAAAACATGTGGTGGCATGGCTCCCGGTCTTTTCGACGTTTTATTTTACCGCGCGGTTTTCCCACAAAATTTGTGTACGCCTAGGTTAAATAGTTTTTGAATTTATAAGACCGTATTTTGTCTACTTAGATTCTTTTTTTATATCCACAATCACATCCCAGACTTTTGTCGATATCATCGAGCTCTGACGTTAATTTCGGATTGGCATCTACATATACATAATGCTTTGTCCTGAATGACTGACGGATCAACGCACAGCCTAAACCGCTGATTCTAGAGACCTGAAACTTGGACGGTGTGTTCTTTGCATTACGTAGTAGGCATCCGATAAGAAAGGATTTTCCGAAATTCTACCTCTATGGGGGTGAAAAAGGAGGGCAAAGTTTGTATGAAACCCTTTTATTTTAAATTTAAATTCGTATAGTCGACACGGGCGAAGCCACTGGCGGAAAGCTAGTGTACAATAAAATGCGTTTTTTGTCAAAAAAAAAAAAACAGTTTTTGAAGTATGTAGGTAGTACCTATTTACTATGTGCATATTGTACAAGCGTAGGTCTCTAATACTTTGTTTTCACACACCATAACTTACGGATTAAATAAAATAGATACATTCATTCTCTATACGTATGACTGGAATGCTCGATCGACTACCTAACGGGTTGGACCACCACTAACAGCCGATTAAAACTGATGAACCGGCAAATAACTGCAGTTAATACTATAAACACCGGTTAATTTAAATGTGAAGCGTTCTACAATTATTAATGTTAACTATGAGGCGGCTGTTTAGTTATGTGTAATCGACCCTTTGTTAAGTCGTATTTATATATAAATAGACTGATGTTTACAATAATTTCAATACAAAAAAAAATCGCATGATTTGCTTGTGCAATTTTTATCCGAAAATCTTGTCAATATAAGACAGATTTGATATTTGTGAATTTAGATGTCCATATTATGTATTTTAGAAAATATTGAAATTATATTAAGTAAAATGTTAGAAAAAAAAACAAAAGTTAGACATCAAAATATTCGTCTACATCGTTGTCAACGACAATCGTAGCTATGCTGATTCTTTGGCTCAAATATAGTCGACTAAACGATTAGCTATGTCGCGATATAAAAGACATTTCTATCATAATAAGTAGGTACCTACTATCGACATTATTCTTAACAGACTTCAAAAAAAGTAGTTTCTATATTCGACCCCTATAGTTATACTATTTATGACGAATTACATAAAACTATACCTAATTGGAGATACCAACTTCTAGACCGATGTATTCGCAATTTTTTTCAATATGTAGTGCTTTTAGTTGATTTTGTCAATTCTATTTTTGCAAAAAAAAAACTTTTTTATTCTGGAAATATATTTGGTTCATGGGTACATTTTATCCAAGACCACGTGAATTCAATGCAACTTATCCACTTACCCTTCTAATCTGACTCCTGCAAAGCGCTAGTCAGACATGCGCTGCGCTTTTCAATCTAAGTGCAACACGAACCGACATCCAAATTTGGGAACGTTGCCAAAACACACCTTCATTACTTAGATTGATAGCACTGCAGTTGAAATGTTTTTATATTGCAGGTATATATTTTATTATTGAGGAGCTCGTGGCTAAGTACACGCTTGGCGTATTGGGTCCGTGGATGAGAAACTATCTATGTCATACCGAGACTCCTCCATGTCTCGGGAAGCCCGTTAAGTTATTGTTCCCGGCTGTTATTTGTCGATTTTTGATAGTAGGTGCGAGTAGTCAGTAGTCTGAAAGTCTGACAACCAGTCTTATCTTTTTTTTTGTATGGCATCTCGCAGGTCAACCTAGAAGGTTGTCGACTGCTTAACCGGGCTTGCCTGTGAAGTGCTTTAAATGAATTTAGGGTCTCCAGCCAGGACTTAACTTACAAAACTAAGCGACTACACGCTAAGGGCATCCCCTAGTGGGATACGGGCCAGTCTTATCAAGGGTATCGTGTTACCCGGTAACTGGGTGATGGAGGTCAAATAGGCAGTCAATGTAAAATACTGGTACTTAGCTGCATCAACCCTGATAAAAACTGTCCTATGTCCTTCCCCAAGGTTCAGTCTAACTGCAGACAAAGTTTCATCGAATTTGGTTTGCCGTTTTGCCACGTAATAGACAGATGAAAAGAAAGACAGAGTTACAAGGCTAGTGGACAGAGGGTACGTCGGTGTCGGTATTGGCATAGAAGTAAGTATCGACGTCGGGATTGGCGTCAGCATCGAGTTTTGGCGTCGGTATGGGAAATGGTGTCGACGTTGCTGTTGGTATTGCCGTCGGCGAAGGAGTATTCATTGGCGTTAGAATCGGCATCGGCGTCCGAATTGGCGTCGTCATCGGAGTTGGCGTACGAGTCAGTGTTGGTGGCGACGTCGGTTTTTGGCTCGACATAGGGGTTGGGGGTCAACGTTGGTGTTAGTGTCGGTATCGGAGTTCGCATCGGCATAGTATTTGTCTGTGTTGTACTGGAATAAATCCGAAGCCCACGCAGACAAAGTCGCGCATAGACGCGCTAGTAGTGTATAATCTCTTTTTGAAAGGTACATAAATTGGGTATCCGTTTTTAAGTAAAAAGGATGAAAGACAGAAACGCTACGTTATGGTAGAATTGCTATAGCAGTAGTAGTATTATGTCAGACAAGTATATTCGCTAGAAGGTCTAGAAATATTTGCTGCCAGCCTTCAACATTCCCAACTAATGAGCAAAACCTGCAGTCAATAATTATGACAGTCTCATAATTTTGTTCGCCATCTTTACTACATGATAAATGACACTAAGAAATCTTAGGCCAAAGAAAGTCGTTACATGAAGTATTCCTCACACATCTCATTTATTATTTAATGGCTTTTACTCTTTGATGACGTCTGTTGATTTACATGCTTCATTTTCCTTTCACTTGCTCACACATACTCTTCGATGAGGAGTAGGCAGAGAATTCCTTGTTAAGAATTAGAAGAATTCGTCTAGGGGAATGACCACCATACCTACTACTTGTGCAAGATGGATGAAAAGATTATCATCACCTGCCCTTTCTCAATTGTGTTGGGGTAGGCTTCTAGTTGACTGGAGCGACTCCCTATCTGATTTTCAAAACCCAGTTACAGGGTAACACGATACTTTCTAGCTTCTGACTATCCGTAAGAATTTCAAATGACAGTTGGGGACCTACGGCTTCGTGAGTCTTAGTATGGTATAGATGGCCACCCATCTATGGACCTATCGCGGCAAGTGCAGCTTAATCTTGATTGAGTAATCCGTGCAGATTTAACTGAACCACGAGCTTCTTTCGCCGGGTGGAATATCATCGCCGATTAAATACCTTTGCTTCACTTTAGCGATAGAGTTTAACTTAGATTTTCAATCTGGGTAGCTTCATAGATGCAATTCCTATATTTAAAAATTAACCAGACGTTGGCACTAGGAATTCCTCCTGTATCGTGGGTGCGTTTACAATCATAAATTACTTATGCACCCAGACCCGGAACAATTTTAGTTGTTCCGCGCGGGAACGGAACCCACGAAACCAGTGCAGCAGCCAATTGCTCAGCTACTAGGAAAGCGTGCCGTCTTTTTCATAGGCCTATTCCTCCGCAGCTATTTATAGCCTGGTTGTAAAGGCTCCATACATTATTGGCTTGTTCCGCCCCCGCTAATTTCGATTCCGACATGCTAATACCATTCAATTGGCAATTTATGGTGTATTGTTGGCCAAAGATTTACACCCAGTATTGTTCTGCAGGTTTTGTACTAATTTATTTATATCACAGCCTACTTATGAACGAATTTCGACCGTATTTAAAATTCGTTAAGGTTTAACTATGAATGGTTGGTTTTGGGACATACGCTTTTTATGGATAGAAAAGTATTATTGTTATTGATATTCATTATTTTAATTTCTTTCCGCTTTTATGGTTTCGGATAATTTATGTAGCTACAAATTAGTGGGTTTGTCAAAAAAAATAGCAAAATATTGTATCTAGGTACTACAGTCAAAATCAATATTTTTTCATAAGCGTTCTTTCGTTCCTTCAATTATACCCTCCGTGAAATCGTTCTATTGTAATAATTTAACAATTGATTTTATGTACAATCACAGTAACCACAGACCTCTTCTCATACAGAGTAGGCTTGAACATTGATCACCATCACCACGCTTGCTCAAGGCGGATTGGAGTTTCAGACTCTGACGTCTGACTCCGACACTTAGAAGTACAAATAACTTTGAAAATAGCACATTAGTACTAGCCAGGATTTGAACTCACAAATTCTAGGCCAACAAGACTTGTAAACTCACATCATCATTCGATATCATAAGAGATAGAACTTCTCATCCGTAGAATCGCTGGTGCTATTTATCAATGACTGTGTGTTGTGATTAAGCCAACCGAATCGTTGGGAAAATTCTAGAATAATACCTAACAAGTCCATTACCAAATCCCTACTGAATAGACAGATGGTCAGCCCAATACGTGTCCAAAATATATTGCCGTCATAAGACAAAAGGTTGTAACTACCATTTTTACACCCCGACGAAAAAAGGGGGGTGTTATAAGCTTGAAGTCGATGTTTGTCTGTCTGTGTGTGTATCTGTCTGTAGCATCGTAGCCCTCTAACGGATGGACTGATTTCGATGCGGTTTTTTTCATTTGAAAGCCAGTTTCCTTGCGGTGGTTCTTAGCTATGTTTGGTTAATATCGGTCCAGCAGTGTAAGAGTATCAGCTTTTTTCCAAAATGATTGAAGGCATTTTTTGTGTGGAGTTTTTTTTTCTTTTAATAATTAAGTTCATCATCTGCCTAGCCTTTTCCCAACTATGTTGGGGTCGGCTTCCAGTCTTAACCGGATGCAGCTGAGTACCAGTGTTTTACATGGAGCGACTGCCTATCTGACCTCCACAACCCAGTTACCGGGTAACACGGTACCCCATGGTAAGACTAGTTGTCAGACTTTCTGGCTTCTGACTACCCGTAACGACTGTCAAAGATGTACAAATGACAACCGGGACCAACAGCTTAACGTGCTTTCCGAGGCACGGAGGAGTCTCGCTATGACATAGATGGTCACCCATCCACGGACCGACCGCGCCAAGCGCAGCTTAACCTTCGATCGGTCGAACCGTGCGGCTGTTACTTAGCCACGAGCTCCTCATTTAATAATTAAGTTATTAAGTACATATTTGGAATCAGGAAAATATTCTATTTACGAATATATATTTAACTCAATGTCGAAAAAAAAAAATGCTAGTTACGGCCTCTCTTCCTAACACGTAGTGCTGGTGCTTTCGTGTTGTTGGCGAGCGATGATGCGAGAATGAAGTATATCTGCAAATTGGCGACGAATCGCCGTTCATTTGTTATTTATTGTTCTTGCCTGACTGGATGCAATTCGATAAAAAACTGACTAGGACTCACGCATCGCGGCGTACCTTGCGATAGACTGAAACGCGTCTTTTATAAACATAATTCATCATCACCATCATCTGCCTATATATTGCCCCACTGCTGGGCACAGGCCTCTTCTCATACAGAGAAGGCATGACCATTAATTACCACGCTCAAGGTGGATTGGCAATTTCAGACTTTTTAAGTCAAGGTTTCCTCACGATGTTTTCCTTCACCGTTAGTCAGTGACGTCTAAGATATACTAAGAAAGTACATATGGCTTTTAGAAAAGTCACATTGGTACTCGCCAGGTTTCGAACCTGCACACTCGCACACGAGAGGCAGGTGCCTTAACCACTAGGCTACCACGACAAACATAATTACATGCACATAATAAATGTCGGAACCAGCGTCACATCTTCACGGGGCATGTCAAAGTTTATGAATACAAATTTCTATCGACTTTGAGACTTTGCGAAAATGCAGATTACATCCTTATAAAAAGAATATGAGCTTTTTGGTGGATTGCATTTTGGTGATTGAGCTTAATGCCTCCTTAGAGAGAACCGGGTATAAACCCAGAGTCTGGTTTACTACTGGGAATTGCTACACGATAATCCTTACTTCTTATTAATTAATTAATCATTTAATTTATTTTTTTTAAACTATGAGTTTCATAATAAGAGGCATGCTGTGAACTCCTACAATAATATCCTAGTCAGTTTGTTACCTAATTAACGAAGCACAAGGTTTTTTTATAAATAATAGATTGATATTGTCTAGCTTTTTTAGTATATTTCTTGTTGGAAATCCTAACAAATAATTAAATCCAAATGTCTTCACGGTTTCACGGAAAGCTATATCCGATTTAAATATACTGTCAAGATAGATTAAAACGGCGTTAGGTAGAATTAGGATTGTTGGAAGAAAGCGTAGGATTGTTTTCATACTAAATACGAGAAGTAGGTCCCTCAGAATACAGGCGAAATCGCAAAAAACAGCTACTACACTATAATACTTAGCCCAACCAGATATTGAAGCTAATATTCAAATACAACGCACATTTTCGTGCGACTGTATCGGGAAAAATATGTTAAAACTTATTTAAAAAGAGTACCCATGGAGTTTCTTGCCCTTTCTTCTCCATAAGAAACAATTTTTTGGAATGGCCAAATAAATTCTTTCTTTTTCGATTTGCAAATGCTTGCTATTAGGCCTAATTGAAATAAATGATTTGAATTGAATTGAAAGCGATTCGATTTAAATAGAAAAGTAGACGATTTTCGACAATATCGATGTTGCATCGAGACTGAATCGCGTATTGCAAAATGTAAGTGTTTAATCCATTCAATCCATACTGGCATATAAATACCTACTTTTATGATCCACAAAATGGATTTAAAGTCATCTTAAGATATTATCTTCCACCATGACAATTAAGGGCTTATTGGTGCCTAATCATTTCGTCATTAACACTGCTACTTGCAAGTCTGCTTACCCCGTTGCTACTTAAAAAGGCATCATGCGTGGTACGTGTACTTTCTAACAGGTTGCAAATCCCAGTGGACGTTGTCCGCACTTTCCCTGAGCTTAATAATATCTAGCAGCTTAAACTAGTTGATGTTCACGGGTTAGTCTGCATCGAAGTTGAGTATGATTCGTGATTGACCGACGGGTCTCGTGACGTCATAACAGATTTGAAAAGTTATATCTGTCGGGGAAAAAAGCATCCTCTAAGATTTTTTATCCAATAAAATAATATCAGTATGTCTGTTTGTTTCTCTTTCACGCAAAAACTACTAAAGGGAATTGATTAAAACTTGTTACACATATAGTTTATTATCTGTTTTAACACATAATTATGATATTTTTATCCAATTACGCGTAATAGTTTCTTTAAGATGCGGGTGAAACCATGGTAAGCACGTAGTACCTATATAATAAACTAACTTCTGCCCGCGACTTCGTCCGCGTGGAATAGTGGTGCTCCGCTCCTATTGGTTTTAGCGTGATAATATATAGCCTATAGCCTTCCTCAGTAAATGTGCTATCTAATAGTGAAAGAATTTTTCAAATCGTACCAGTAGTTCTTGAGATTAGCGCGTTCAAACAAACTCTTCAGCTTCATTATATAAGTATAGATGGGAAAGCTTGGGAATGTATGTTTGTACCTCTTTCTCGCGAAAACTACTGAATGGATTTGAATGAGATTTGGTACACATATAGTTTATAAACTGGACTAACACATAGTATACTTTTTAACCAGGTGAGTGAAGTATTTCCCTCGGGATGCGGATGAAACCGCGGGAAACAGCTAGTGATCTGTAAGTCCAAATTACATTATCTCTGTAATTCAAAATCCGAATCCATGACCCCTTCCTGCAAGTCAAACTACTTGCTCCAATTGGCAAATATCCAAGGAGGTCACTCTTATAATATTTTTAACCCCCGACGCAAAACGAGGATTGTTATGAGTTGACGTCGATGTCTGTCTATGTGTGTCTGTATCATCGTAGCTCTCAGACGGATGGATTTCGATGCGGGTTTTTTTCATTTGAAAGCCAGTTTCCTTGTGGTGGTTATTAGCTATGTTTGGTTGGTATCGGTCCAGCAATATATGAGTATCAGATCTTTTCCAAAATGATGTAAGGCATTTTTCTTATGGATGAATCATATTAAGTACTAGCTGCCCCACACTAGTCATGGGTTCCGTGATTTCGCACGCGTCACGAAATAACTTAATGCACCAGAATAAAAAGTACCCGAGCCCCGTCTCCAGGGCCCCATCTATCTTCGTACCAAATTTCATCCATATCGATTCAGCAGTTTTACTATTAAGCGTCACAAACAAACTCACTTTCGCATTTATAGTATCAGTCGCAGGACCGACAGCTTTACGTGCTCTCCAACGCATGGAGGGGTCTTGCTATGCTAAGAAAACGGTCACCCATCCATGGACTGACCGCGGTTAATGCAGCTTAACCTTGCTTATCTATCGAGCTGTTGTTACTTAGCTACGAGCCCCTCAATTCTATGTTATAATATTACATCTTATCTTAATCTGTTTGGCCTTTGCCCAACTATGTTGGGGTTGGCCTCAGTCTAAACTGGATACAGCTGAGTACCAGTGTTTTACATGGAGCGACTGCCTATCTGTCTCTACAACCCAATTACCGGGCAACACGGTACCCCTTGGTAAGACTGGTTGTTAGACTTTCTGGCTTCTGACTACCCGTCACGACTGTCAAAGGTCTACAAATGACAACCGGGACCAACTGCATAACGTGATTTAAAACACGGAGGAGTCTCGCTGTAAAAAAGATGGTCACCCATCCACGGACCGACCGCACCAAGCGTAGCTTAACTTTTGAACCATGCGGCTGTTACTTAGCCACGAGCTCCCCTATAATATTAAACCTAACATAGTAGTATGTTGTTCCTAGAATCATGGAGACCAGTATATTACTCTAACGGTCACAAATTGACATGGCTTCAATTGCTAGGTCAATAAAGAAGCTGTATTGAGAGATTACTGTTGTCTTAAGTGTATATTATGCTGCTGATATTAGATTTCGATATTACCGTAATGATACAAGACTACTTTGGTGAGAACTTGGGCCTTACGTCTAAGTTCACCGATTAACCGAACAACTCAAAACAGCTGTTTACCATAAATTCAAACTTCCTACTTTCGATGGGTAACGTATTATTTGAGATTTTTATTCCTAAAACGGTCGATTACCAACCCGAGTTTAAACAAGAAGTCGGTAACACGAAAATTGTCGCTTCGTAGTTAAAAAATGCTTTTATTTAACGGGCCGTTTATGTAACCATTTGTCGTTGAACTTGGTCCTTAGTACTTGCCATATTTCGAATCCGTACTCACGTACACGAGATGCAGGTGCCTTAACCACTAAACCACCACGACACCATCGTTATCAATTAAGATGTTGTTACATCATAATATTGTACCTAGCAACATGATATTAAACTGTAGGGACTATTATGATTTAGCTTAGCAAGATTATAAACATGATACTGGTACCTATAATTCATTATATATAAGAAATAATAATTTATGATCGTCTACCACAATAAAGATTTGTTGGCAGTATTTCCAAGATGGTATATGAAGGGTGCCAATGGGACCCAACTTAGCCTCTACTGTCCGTTCTCCCGGCTGTCCGTCAGTCTGTCTGTCATGGGAATGCCATTCGTTTACGACTAGCTATCTGTCATTCCCATACATTTTGTTTTCTATTCTACTAGCGTCTTCCCCACTTGTCTAACCCCCTTGATTAAAAAGAAAGAAAAAAATACACTTAAAAATAGTTGCCCAAATTGCCTATATGACGTCAAAAATCGAATTCAATTTAAATATCGAAAACAATATTGTACTCGAATCCATTAAAAAGATCATTGATCAAAGAGAACCACATCGTTCTGACGCAAAAACAATATCAGTCCACTAAAATAGCAATTTTCGATGACATTTTAATCAAAAACAAAGGCTAGAATAAAAGCGATTTAAAATGAGAACGCCATTTGTGAAGTTGAATTAACAAAAACTTCTGTTCATTATTTTGCATTGGACATAATTAATGTGGTGAACGTTCACGACACGTGGCCACAGTTGAGGGAATAGCAGAGAGCTAAACTATTATTTAATTTTAATTAAAAAAAATGCAAATCCATAGTTATTACTACTTGTAAGTGCAATTATGTCTGTCTGTTAGTTACGTTTAGAAACAAAGAGATACTTGACTCATATAAAAATAATTATATAGATTTTAGTTAATAAAAGTCATCATTAATTTTCACATTATTTTGTATTCATGTTTTAAATATTTAATGAATCATCATAATCGGTCTACCCTTTTTGTCGGCCTCCAGTCTAACTGATTGCAGTTGATAACCAGTGTTTTTGACATAGAGCGACTGCCTATCTGACCTCCACAACCCAGTCACCCAGTCACAATGGCCTAACTAGACTCCTCCATGCCTAGGTCGAGACCTAGGCATGGGGTACACCGAGGTGTACCTAACAAATAATAATATGTTCACCCATCCACGGACCATCCGAATTATCGACCAACCATTGCATCTGTTACTTAGCCATGAGCCCTTCAATAAGTATGCAAAAATATTTATAAAAATACGTAAATTAATATATATATTATTATGCATCAATAATGTTTTTATTCTATTATGAAGTCGTGTTAATTAATCTTCTTAAAGTTCATTTCATTTTGAATGCATAAATATGCATTCTTAAATGCAGGGGACCTTCACCTTTTTGATTACATAGCTTTTCCGTATGGAATATTAATAAATTGAAGAGGTCAATGCAAAAATGACACAACAAAAGTTTTATGTCCAATTTTATCGATGACCCTAGTTTAAAATTCTTAATCTTATTCATGTTTTTCGACGTAACTCTAATCTAGGAATTTCTCCGAAATCGTGGGTACATTAATTTGCAAATATATATATTACATAAATCATACACCTAGGCAAGAACGATTGGAACTTGTCTCCCGCATTGGAATCGAACCCGCGACGCCAGCGCATATAGCTCGCAGCTGACGTCAAAGCGAATTGCAGTGTTTGTAGAGTGGATTGAATTCCTCTATGTCTATGATAACTAGTAATTTGTTTTATAAGTACCAAAGTCAGCAAAATGCTTACATTTGTACAAATCAAACTGATTATGGACATAAAAATACAGGATACGATACGACAATTCTTTGTACGTAATACAGACCAAATTCTAAGGCCCAGGTTAACCGACAAGATAACGGTCCAATCAACTGAAAACAGCTCATCTGCCTAGCCTTTTCCCAACTATGTTGGGGTCGGCTTCCAGTCTAAACCGGATGCAGCTGAGTACCAGTGTTTTACATGGAGCGACTGCCTATCTGACCTCCACAACCCAGTTACCGGGTAACACGGTACCTCTTGGTAAGACTGGTTGTCAGACTTTCTGGCTTCTGACTACCCGTAACGATTGTCTAAGATGTACAAATGACAACCGGGACCAACAGCTTAACGTGCTTTTCGAGGCACGGAGGAGTCTCGCTATGACATAGATGGTCACCCATCCACGGACCGACCGCGCCAAGCGCAGCTTAACCTTTGATCGGTCGAACCGTGCGGCTGTTACTTAGCCACGAGCTCCTCAACTGAAAACAGCTGTTTAGCATAAATTCAAACTTCTACCATACGATGGATAACCTATCATTATTATAATGGTAATTATATATGGTATTTTATTCCTAAAAGGGTCGATTAACAAGCCAGGGTTGAACAAGAAGTTGACAACACGCAAATACCCGCTTCGTGGTTAAAAAACATTTTTGTTTAACGGGCCGATTATGTAACCATCTCCGAAATATCCTTTCTTATCGGATGCCTGCGTCATACAAAGAACACAACCTCCAAGTTTTAGGTCTCTATAATCAGCGGTATAGGCTGTGCGTTGATCTGTCAGTCATTCAGGACAAAACATTTTATATTGTATAGATAAATTAGATAGAGCTGTCACTTTGACTGAATCATAAACAAAAAAATAATTGACTATACTTAGGTATGACCCCAAAACGTGAAAAAATTAAGACTGTTTTTCTCATCCAGTGACTATTAGATCCGTTAAACCTATCCAATTCCGTAAAGTCTACTAGTCTACCAAAGTTCACACAGACAGACTTCTCCAATCAGTCTAATCAAAACGTCAAAACGCAGCCATTCATTCAAGCTGAAAGTTTGATCTGCGAATTTAGTTCGTAACATTGAAATCTAGCAAATAAGGAGTTGGAAATTAGATGTGTGTTTAAAACTGCAAGATGTTTAAGGAAGTAAAAATCGCTATATGACATAATTATATTAAGCCATTTTCTAGTTTGAAGTCATCTTAAACAACTGGTTTCTAAATTGAAAATTAAATCAACACTTAGGCTTCAAGCGATCTATTTCAATGCTATATGCGCATCCCTAGGAAACTTTTTCATGCTCATAATAACTATTAACTTACCCCTCAGGAGTTATTTCCATACCAAATTTCATCAAAATTCAAAAAACGTTTATTCCAATTAGGCTGAAAATGACCTCTTTTGGAACATCAAATTAACAAAAGACAGCCCCCAAAATGCCCGCCTTTCACCACTTCCTATGTGTTTTAGTTGGGAAGAAGTAGCGCAACAAACTCTCCAGAAACACTGTAAGGTTTGAAGAAAATTGTGAAAACAAAATACATTCAATTAGATTACTCCCTGAGTCCTAATCGGTTCACCCGATCTACCGTAAAAGCGTAATAGACAGACAGAGTTCGGATGAAGAACATTAAGGATGGTATATCGATATTGTGGCAACAAATATAATGTAAAATCATTGATTTAGCATTGAATCTCATTTTAAAAATGGCGGATTAAAATGTCATCATTTTAAAAATAGTAAGCTGACTTCCGCGTTTTAAGTTAAGGCATAAAAATCAGATTCCAAAAAGATTTTATTTTCTTTTTTTCCGGATGGGAAATCATCAAATGTCTCCTCCCGCTGAGGGTGGAGCGGGAGTGTCAGACTTTTACTGACTAAAACCCATCCATGTTCCTTCCTCAGCCCTTTGTATTCCCGGGCCGGGACAAAAGTACACTAAATCTTTATTACAAGAAAGAGTTTATAATCGAAGTCTCAGAAAGTTTAAGTTCATCTTCATCTGATTGTGACATCAAACATAGCGTCATTTTTAGCGATGATAGATTTTCAGGTGGTTCTTAAACGATGAAGGAAAATATCGTGAGGAAACCTGGACTTAAAATTCTGAAATCGCCAATCCGCCTTGAGCAAGCGTGGTGGTCTATGCTCATGCCTTCTCTGTATGAGAAGAGGCCTGTGCCCATCAGTGGGACAATATATAGGCTGATGATGATGAGTTCTTCATAAGATTTTCAATTAATTCTCAATAACATTAACACATGCAACATAATGAAGAACTTATGCAAGACTAAAAAGCAATTTACGGTGATTGGTTTTCTTTTCTTCATGAAATTTAATAGCTCTAAGTGCATCTGTGCATTGATTAGTATGTTTTTGTCTTATCTATTGTATAGAATCTCAAGTTCTTATAACAAAATAGACTAAGCATGTTGCTAGGGAGTTTGTTGCATCATTTCTCTCAAGTTTAAATGATAGGAATTGGTGCATTAAGAATCGTCTTTGAGTATAGTTAAAAATGTGTTGATTCATTATCATAAAAAAAATTGTGCTAGCCTACACGTGGCTAGCCTAAATTATTTATCATTCACAGAAATGTTATATTTACTACAAATTAATATTAAAATTGTATTGCCTTCCAACGTGGCAATGCTGCCAGCCTCTTAGGTACACTTCCAGTTGACGGCGATGAGGAAGAATTTTTGACGCCATATTTTAGTATGTAATTATATTTTAGAATATTTATATTTTCTTTCTTTCTTGATCTCTGACAGTCGTTACGGGTAGTCAGAAGCCAGAAAGTCTGACAACCAGTCTTACCAAGGGGTATCGTGTTGTACGATCTCCTTCGAGGCGGCGAGCCTCCTAGCCGGATCCCCGCCCTGGGACCTAGACGCGAGGGTCCTCGCGTCACTATATCGGTGGCGCGCGGAAGCGTTAGGGCGGGGCGAGCGCCTGGTGCCTCGAGAGGTTGAGGCACGCAGGGCAGAGCTCCGCCAAGTCCTAGTGGCGGAGTGGGAGCAACGTCTTGCGCGACCCACGGCCGGGCACGCCGCAGTGGCGGCGGTAAGGCCCGTAATGAGGGAGTGGCTGGGGAGACGCCACGGCGCCCTCAGCTTCCGGCTGACGCAGGTGCTTACCGGACACGGGTGTTTCGGGAAGTACCTGTGTCGCATAGGCCGGGAGCCGACGCCCCAGTGTCACCACTGTGACAACTGCCGCGACGATACGGCGCGGCACACGTTGGAGGAGTGCCCAGCTTGGGCGGTGCAGCGCCGTGACTTGGTCGCGGCAGTCTTTGCTGCGGGCCATCTCTCGCTTCCGGCCGTCGTGTCAACTATGGTCGGGAGCGAGAGCGGGTGGGCTGCCGTCGCCTCCTTTTGCGAGGACGTCATGTCTGCAAAGGAGGCGGCGGAAAGGGAGAGAGAAGCTGTCACCTCTCTCCCGGCCCGCAGCAGACGAACGGGGCGTCGTAGGGTGGCGGACGATCTCCGGCCACCGTAGGGCGCGGCCTGCGGGCGACAGAGCAGGGGCATCTGTCGCCCGACCAGACACAGGCCTCGAGGCGGCGGCGTCGTGTTCCGCGCGCGCCTCACAGTTGACGGATTTCCTGCGGCCGCTGGGTGACGGCCGCAGTGGGTGACGGGGCCCGCCTTTTCCATCTGGCGGGCCAATACCTGCCGGGGGCGCGAACGAATGCGCGAGCGATACCCGTACCCCCGGCACTGGGTTTCAAGAAAGGAACACCGTGGTGGTTTTAGCCGGTAAGAGTCCGGCACTGTTGCACGGGTGTGGAGGTCAGAAAGGCAGTCGCTCCATGTCAAACACTGGTACTCAGCTGCATCCGGTTAGACTGGAAGCCGACCCCAACGTAGTTGGGAAAAGGCTAGGCAGGATGATGATGATGAATATTTATACTTTCTTTTTTATGTTTTCCGTATGAAGGTGGTTCTTCAAACCTGTCAGACAGACATATATTATGTTGGTGCGGAATTTGTTGCGCCACTTCTTCCCAGCACATAGGAAGTGCTGAAGGGTGGAACTTCTAGAGGTCTGTCTTAACGTGGAAAAAGGACTGATTACCAGCCTAGCTTGATTTGCTTTTTAATTTTGAATAATTTCTATTCAGAATTCCGAAAACAAAACTAAGTTGTAACACTGTTAAAATTTCACTACATCATAGAGTAATAAAAATCCAGATTATAGAAGCGGGTGTAGATAAATTCCAGTTTATTACAATCCTCGTATAAATAAGCGAGTTTCCTACTTATAAACATTTTTCATAAAGCAGCAGAGTACGGATAGCATTAACTGTTTTGTTATGGAATTCTTCGAGCAATTTGTGAAGTTCCAAGCGTTTGATCAAGTTGAAATAGTTCTTTTTAAAGTTATGTTGAGCTGGATATTGTGTGGTGTTAAGAGTTATAGAATGTTTCTCGCGGTTTCGCCCGCGTCGAGGAAAAAGTAGCCTACAACAACTTAACCTTACACATGTAGGTGAGCACGCCCTTTATTTCCTATTTTTCACTTAATGGAGGCTTTAGTTATATTTTTAAACAAGAGTAAATATTTAAGTAATTCATTGCTTGAGTTCTTGGATATAGGTACTACTAATGGAGTGTGCTAGTCAACATGTGTAAAAATGTTACCTAGTTAAATGTATTTTTTTTACAATTATTTAATGTATAAAGATGGTTCTTCAAACCTTACAGACAGACATGTGTTGCTGGGGAGTTTGTTGCGCCACTTCTTCTTCCCAGCTAAAACACATAGGAAGTGGTGAAGGGCGGGCATTTTGGGGGCTGTCTTTTGTAAATTTGACGTTCAAAAAGTGCTGATTTTCAGCCTAATTTGAATAAACGATTTTTGATTTTTGAATTTTTACAAAATTATCCAATGTCTTTTTTTACGACTCCTCCCGCCGTGGGAGGGTGGAAGGGAGTGTCAGACTCTTACTGACTGGAACCCATCCATGTTCCTTTCTCAGCCCTTTCTATTCCGGAGACGTGGTAACTATTTCAATCATCCCGCGGTCCAGTGTCCCATCAGTATCAGTATTCGTACAAAATGTTATCTATACCGGTTCAGGGGCTGTACCACCACGAGTTTTTGCAATCACTATTCAAGTTTGAGAGCGTGACACAGCTACTAACGTCGTATAGCTCCGTCTCTTTTTCATAACGAAAATAATCTTGTTTTGGCACGCCATGGTAAGGATATTTTACCGTGAAAACGTAGCAAACAAACAAACTCACAAATGTGTTTATGATTATAGTACTGGTACCTCATGGTATGCGTTTTCAATTTGTTGTTCATGTTTTTTTTATTCCGTTTGCTGAGAGTTAGTTGAGAACCCGTACAAATTCTAAACTATTAAGTTAAGTATTAACATCTAGTTGCATTATTAGTATATTGTTTGATTACATTGCAAGATGATGCTTTCTAACTGTGATTTTAGTTTACCATTAAATAAGTATGTTGTTTTTATTAGTGAACCTACCTCTAAATACCTCCGAATATCATTATGAATATTAAAATATTATGCAAATGCAAATTCTTTAATGGCAATTTTGATATATGCAAAACGGAATACGTAATTAATATTAATACAGTTAGGCAGCCTAATAATATCACAAATTATTTTTTAATATAGGTAGTTACGTAGGTAGTAAGCAATCATCAAAAGTAGTCTTTAATAAAATAAATGGTTTCATAATTCCAGATTAGTTAAAACACTTTAGCACAATGATATAATAAACTAAACAACAAATGGCAACATGAAATGAAGGCAATTGTCCTAATTCTATTGACAAGCTTGACCAATAAACATGCAGCAATCAATCGCAACGTAACTAACGATGTATAGTCATCTCTCTCTAACAGGTACACCATATGATGTCATTTATTTTCTTTCTCTTTCTTCGCGAAGGACTGGAATAGTTATATTAATACTTATAGCATTACCTTTCCCAGTATTTACGCTGTTTTTCAGAGCCGTGATGTTGGGGAATTACGAGTCTATATTATAATGCGTCATTGTGTTAGCATCACCGAAATTAAATTAAAAAAATATATTTTAATAATACAAACTTATTTAAAATTATTTATATGAAATCATCGAAATCTAGATTTCAAACGGCTTTTTATAATATCACAAAGTTGACTTTCATAATTTCTAAGATATTAACATTTTTGTCACCAACAGAAGTTCAATGCTCTCTACAACCAAATCATCATATATTATGAACAAGTCTTTAACAAAAATTTCTTCATCGTCCGTTATTTTGATGTTTGAGAAATATCTTTTTCCGTATCATTTAATAATAAGATACAGTATAAAATATACACTAGTTTTATACTCCCACGTAGATTTCTAAGGAAATTATATCAAGATTAATGATCTTGGAACCTTAACGCGTGACTGACTGACTGACGTACAATTGTCTGGATATCCCCTTAGTTGATATAAACAAAATATTGAGATCTTATTTGTAAACCAATACCTGTTTTTGGTTTGAATAACTGTTACCCGCATTTACACCCGCGGACCAAGCACTAAAAATTATCTAATAATAAATGAGCTAATTGGACGCTGTTCCTGACATCGGCGGATCTCTATTTATTATATTTTACAATGTTTTTCATAATTAATATTTAAAAATATATAAAAAGTAAACAAAGGAAATGAGCTAAAAATGATTATAGTTTTTTTATCCACAACAAATTGCTCAACTCCAAAAGTTTTTTTTGACAGATCTTTTTGTTATATAAATGTGTATATACTTCGATTCGTATAATTCAGCTTCATTTAGCACCAACGGTATATAATTTATCAGCATTGTTAATTGTTATTAAGTTAGTTTGATTTGAACTATGTATTTATGGCCAAATCCCCTAACCGTACTTATAACGTCCGATTAATTTTTAATCTGCTGCTTAGCAAAGGATTAGGAAAAATCTCCCTCATAAATGCGTTTTAGCGTTAATCCAAACTAAAGTAAGTTAATCCTGGATTACGATGTTAAGTAAGGATAAGGGGAGAAATGGTTTATTTTAACCTTTAGATTACAGGTTTTTTTATAAGTAAGACGGTAATTGTGCAATCATCTGACGAAAAATACATTTTCTCATTCCAGGTCACGAGCACACTCACTGGCAACAAATGACAGTCAAAGAATGAAGTGATAATGGGCAGCGGCATCAGCACCGCCACCAGCCGCAAGTGGCCAGGCCGTAAGCGAGAGCCACCTCCTCAAACTCCTCACGCGGAGTCTTCCAGAGTGCTCTTCCTCCTGTACCTGATACATAGGACATGGAATGTGGTTGTGGAACACGTTGATTCTAAGAGTGCCAGGTAATTTGGATTTTAGACTTTGTTAAAGATTAGCTATTTTCGGTTTCACCCGCGTCTAGAAGGATCTAGATAATGTACCCGGATAAAAAGTAGTCTATAACCGGCTTCGGAGTTTCATCTATCTACATATCAAATTTTATCCAAATCGGTTCAGCCGTTTTACCTTGAAAGCATCAGCAAACAGCAGCAAACTCATTTTTTCATTTAATAATATTTGTAAGGTTATTTTAATTGAGGAGCTCATCACCTTGGCGCGGTCGGTCCATGGATGGGTGACCATCTATGTCATACAGAGACTTCTCCGTGCCGCGGAAAACACGTGTTAAGCTGTTGGTCCCGGTTCTCATTTGTCAGAAGCCAGAAAGTCTGACAACCAGTCTTACCATGGGGTACCAGTTACCTGGTAACTGGGTAGTGGAGGTCAGATAGGCAGTCGCTCCATGTAAAACACTGGTACTCAGCTTCATCCGGTTTAGACTGGAAGCCGACCCCAACATAGTTGGGAAAAGGCTAGGCATATATGATAATGATGTTAGATTATTTTAACTATGAGTTCACGGCAACCTGCCTGATTATTGACAGACCATATTCCATACCAGTGGGTTGAGCGCCATGTGTTTTTGCAATTACTATTCGAGTATAAGAGCGAGAGACAGCTACTACCGTCGTATAGCACCATCTCTTTTTCACAACGAAACTATTCCTGCTTTCATACATCATGACAAGGCCATGTAGCGATGGTTAAGTACCAAAATACTGAGAATCAGGCCTAAACTTCTTTGAAAAGCCAACTAATAATATACAACTATAAACCAAAATATCTACATTATTTGCCAAAATACGCAAGACAATAATGTTCCCTTTGATGTGACGACACAGATATAGTTGAAATTCGAGGTATGGCTGGTAAACTTGACTGGAAGACATATTAGAACATTAATGAACAAACAGAAGCTATGTCATTAGACTTGAGAATAATATCTATCTATCGCAGTTTTACCCGCATCCCGATCCAATTGACATGCGCATCAAAAGGAGTTTTACATACATTGCTGCATATTTTTGGACGTTTATCTCATTGACACTTTCAAGGAAGCAATGTATATCATTGAACTGTCAAAATGAAAGGATTGGTATTGACTTACGCAATCGGTTTATGTTATTCTCTTGTTACCAAGTCAATATGATCCTTCGTCTAGATTCCTGAAATAAGAATGAAATGTTATGTGTGTCTCTTCTTACCTACGAGATATGTAATGATTTTGTTTGTTTTGGTTTCTATATCAATAATATTTTATTTTTCTTTTTGTTTATTAGAAGCCTTAGTCAAATATTTAAAGAAATTAGAACCTAGCACAATACATTACCTAAGAAGCTCATCCATTATTCCTATCGGTCAGGTAGAAAGAATGAGCTCAACGTCAGAATTTTAATAATAGCATCATCGGCCCCTTCACTATCCTATTGTTGGGTAAAAGCTTCTTCTCATACAGAGAAGGCACGAGCATTGATCACTACGCTTGCTCAAGGCGGATTGGCCATGTCAGACTTTTTAGTGCAGGTTTCCTCACGATGTTTTCCTTCACCGTTGCCAACGGTGAAGGAAAACATCGTGAGGAGAGTATATCATCGAAACCACTGACCAACGGTCCGTTGGTCAGTGGTTTCGATGATATACTTAGGAAGTACATATGACTTTAGAAACGGCACATTCGTACTTGGTTTCGAACTAATTCACTTGTAGACAAGATGCAGCTGTCAAACACTAGGCAACCAAGAATTATTACATCATAACTTCCTGAATGATGTTTATCTTTTTATTTTATAGTACCATGCCCATTAAAATGCTCTTTCTCCAAAATTCCAGATGGCGGGGCTCCCACACCGTGCCAAGCTCAGGCGAGGGTCTCGCACAGAGGTTCGACTCCGTCAGCCTGGCTGACTCAGACCTAGGCTCGTGCTACTCCAACTGCAGTTGCAGCTACTGCAGGCTGAGGGAGTGCGCCCATGATTGTGTCAGGTGGGTTTTCTACTGAAGCGAATTTAATATGTTGAGAAAATGTTTCTATATTTTTCTACTACATGTAATGATCGCAATGCCAAAAATTATGGTTCGTGGGTATAAGAGATATAGCCTGGGATAAGCCCAAAATGTTAATTATCTCAACTTGAAAGGTAACCCGCGCAATAGGCAGCTTGGCTGCGACGGCCAGTCAAACATAAATGATGGTCTAAGGAAGCCCGTGCAACCACAAACCATGTATTCTCAAATGCCTCCTACGCGAGGGCCCTAAAATTGCATATACGAAAATAAAAAATCTAACAGTTTTTATTTCCCTTTATTTCAGGTAAGAAAATATTCTAGAAGAACAGAATAAGAACTGCTGGTAGATGAGGAACTAATAGCAGATCGTGATCATTTAACAACAATTCTCGATCAAATAACGGACTTAAGAACCAGTCTCATTTTGCAAAAACATGATCTGGTGCACTTAAAAAGAACAGTATTGAAATATATTTTATAGGTTATTCCAATCCATTTAGAATCATATTAAGTGGAAATCATAATTTTTATACACACATAAATTAAAAATCAAAATTAATTTACATGCTTAACTACTTAAGGCTAAAGATTTAAAACTACTACTACATCAATTTTAGATTTTTAGGTTTCAAGCTCTCAATTTAAATTAAAATTAAAGCCTTCCCGCTGCAATCCATTTTCTCACTGAAAAACCAGCTGATGCAAAGGCAGCAGATGCATCGTATTTAATTTTCCTTCTCATTTATAAAAGAAACCTTGCTGTAATCCATGTTCTTAAACCTAACCTCCATACAAAACGAAGCCTACAGTTTCAAACGCTTTTGCAAAAACCAAAAATCTCTATTTCTACTTTGCTCTGTTTACACCGCGGACTGGGAGCTCACTATTAGAGCTATTACGTAATGAACGCTCGTACTCTACAATGTTAGAAAATTCTTTTTATTTTTCGCTCTTATCCTCCCCTAAAGTTTTGGGGTGTGGTTAAGTCGGAATATTTCTGTGTAATTTATAGGGGATTTAAATGTAAGTGTCTTTGGGTTAACGTTTTAACGAAAACATGTTCTAAATGGTACTCATTTTCAATATGTCTTGTTTGTACACTCGAATATGAAAAAAAGCCATTAGTAGTTATATTCCCGTAGTAATCCAGACCATTTCCTAGAAGTTGGTTAGAGTTGATAGGAAATGAAAATATACTATTCTGATAGTGAACTAAGGTTCATTGATTTTTGCAACCATTTGAGCAACTTCGAAGAAAAATATACCTATTAATATTCACATAGATTCATTGGTCAAAAAACTCTTGCTTTGTCTTATACTAAGATCAATATAAAAAACAAGAGTAAACTTTATCGTTTGCTTTACTCAAGTCAAGAACATCTAAATATACAAACTTCGAAGTATCTACTATCAACGCTAAAAGAACTCTCGTTGTTACTACGACCACACCTCGTTTTCAACACACAAAACAATTAAATTCCAGTGTTGAGAGCTGCTGAAGTAAAATGGCGGTTATCTGCACACACTAGTCTGTTCGTGGCTTGATTGCTTTCTTTGCTTTAATTCCTTCCTAACATTGTGTAACCAACCTCCCCGACATTGTGGCTATCATCTTTGTTCTATTTATTCTCTGTTTATGAGTAAACGTGAAATGAATACTGGTATAGTAGAAGATCCGACCCTACATCGACATTCATCGGGTTGATAATAGAATCAAACATATTTTATAATAAATTTCGTATAATAGAAAATATATTAAAAGTGGGTTGACAGCAAAAATCCTGGACAGAATATTTTTAATTATTTTTTAAAAAACAGTTTTTTATAAAATTTTGCAACATGAAGATAATAATAAAATTTTATACTGGACTTAAAGTATAAAACATATAGAATGTGCAGACGTAGGGTTGACTATTATTTACCTGGACGAACTACTGGGTTGACAGGTATAAAAGGTATGTAAATTCTAGTTACTTTCACTGATTTGATAATAGAAAAAAAATTATATCAGCATAAGCGCTGTTTTATTCCGAACACGATGATATAGGGTTGACTGCAAAAAATTCGGTCCTAATAGGGGTATACAAGTTTTAAAGATTTAAATTTCAACGCGTGTGGAAATTAGTGACAGAGAGATCCGAGGTAAGTATACCGTGTGATAATAAAGGACCGAACATTGCAGTCGTGTCTGATGGGATCGTGAAAATAAGAAAGTGCACATGCTCGGTATATAAACTATATGGAGAGTAGAGGTACCCCTGCTACCCTCCATATTGTAAACAGTACGCGTTATTTTGGAGCAACTGACATTTGAATTCAGTATGCGTTATTTCGGAGCAACTGAAAATAATTTTTTTGTCTTATTTTCTTGGGAAAATTTAAAAAAAATAATAAAAATGTGAAAAGGTAGAAATTGAAAAACAAAACAAAAAAACAGGCCGAGGTCCTTCAGAGAAATTATTTTTCAAATTATTTGTTTGATAAAAACGAATTCAACGAACGTTAAAATTGTGATATATTTCGAATTCTATTAGATAATAATTGGAGGAATCATATATTATGTACTTACTGAATACTCTGTAAAGAAAAAATTATAGTCTTCATGCTATTTACTTCGTAAAGCAGTTATTTTTTTGTTGGTATTGTAACCAACGAAATTGAGTGCTGCTTTAGTTAGTTCAATTTCATGATAATTCGAGAGGTGAAAGGTAAAAGGCTTTAAGCGACATTTTATAAACTTTACAGGAGAGCCATTTAAAGATCTAAAATTTCGAAAAAAAGAACGTTATAAAGAAACTACTACTCCTACTTTAATGAGGATCGGGAATCTTTATTGCAAACAACCACTGATGTTTTGGTATACTTGTCATAAAAAAAACTGCTATAATATCGAAAAGAATGGTGTATACTGAAATAAGAAAGAAATAAATGATCTATACTGTCTTATTTCTAGTGTAAGGAAAAAAGATTAAACTGCCAACAGTGTCTATAGCAAAATGGTTAAAGTGACTTTTCAGTGTTATTTAATAAAAAGCAAAGTGATTTAAATGACTTAACTCAATGATAATGGGAAGGGCTATTTTGTTTTAACCACCAATTAGGTTTTGATAAATACTCACACTAGGTGGCTTAGGACACGCTTATTATACTAAATGAGGTGTTTAGAGTCTCGTCTTAGAAAAAAAAATCATAAAACATAGTTTTTTATGCCAAAAAATAATGAATGAATGTTGCTGACAGTCAAATGGTTGAAGCGACACTGCATAGTGCTAGACGAGGAAAGCAACATGTATGAAGCGACTTAACATTAATAGTTAGCTACATCGAACACGGTTAATCTGCCATTTACTTGTAATTTTAGGAAGAGAATAAAGGCTTAAGCTCCGATTCACTATTAATGAGTACAGCTTAAGTGAAGAACTAAATAAAATTGCCAAATTTGATGTCGGATCATCCCTTGAGAATTATGGCCGAAAATTGCATTGTCTTTAGCGCCAAAAAAATGCTCAGGATCGTGCGAAAAATCGCTGATTTTAAATATGTATATAAGTCAATATCGCCCAAAATGTTTTACCTTTCACCCCTCGATATTTAAAGTTTTTTTTTTACGAAAAGTTAGCTTTAACGAACAATTTTTAAAAGCTTCATCTGTAAAATCACTTAAAGAATCGTCCAAGTCACATAAAAAACACTTTTTAGCCATTTTTTATCACAACGATACAGAATAACACGTATTTTCGATAAAATATAATATCATAAGTCATTAGCTACTCCAAAATAACGCGTACTGTTTACAATATGGAGGGTAGCAGGGGTACCTCTACTCTCCATATAGTTTATATACCGAGCATGTGCACTTTCTTATTTTCACGATCCCATCAGACACGACTGCAATGTTCGGTCCTTTATTATCACACGGTATACTTACCTCGGATCTCTCTGTCACTAATTTCCACACGCGTTGAAATTTAAATCTTTAAAACTTGTATACCCCTATTAGGACCGAATTTTTTGCAGTCAACCCTATATCATCGTGTTCGGAATAAAACAGCGCTTATGCTGATATAATTTTTTTTCTATTATCAAATCAGTGAAAGTAACTAGAATTTACATACCTTTTATACCTGTCAACCCAGTAGTTCGTCCAGGTAAATAATAGTCAACCCTACGTCTGCACATTCTATATGTTTTATACTTTAAGTCCAGTATAAAATTTTATTATTATCTTCATGTTGCAAAATTTTATAAAAAACAGTTTTTTAAAAAATAATTAAAAATATTCTGTCCAGGATTTTTGTTGTCAACCCACTTTTAATATATTTTCTATTATACGAAATTTATTATAAAATATGTTTGATTCTATTATCAACTCGGTGAATGTCGATGTAGGCCCGGATCTTAGACCAGTATTTTTAAGTCGTGGTGGCCTAGTGATTAAGACACCTGCCTCTCATGTACGATTGTGCGGTTTCGAAACCTGACAACTACCAATGTGACTTGTCTAAAGCCATATGTACTTTCTAAGTGTATGTTAGGCACCACTGACTAACGATAAAGGAAAGTATCGTGTGGAAATCTGGATTTGAAAAGTCTGAAATAGCCAATCCGCCTTGAGCAAGCGTGGTGATCAATGCTCATGCTTTCTCTGTATGAGAAGAGGCCTGTGCCGAGCATTGAGACCGTATACAAGCTGATGATGACGATGATGATACTATTCTATATTAGTAAGTAACTGAACTAGTTTGATTGAGAATCACTGCTCATGGCAACTTCCCTGACGCGGTATTGCTCAAAAAATATTTCAAGAAAATTCTAGAACAAAGACTTTAATCTACAAAGTCAGTCAACAACGGATCTCATAGTGTACAATATAAAAGATTAAAGAACCAAACTTCTGTTTTTCTGCCTGCCAGTCTCAGATACAAAACAAACAGTTAATATCTTAGAGGGAACCGTCTTAGGACTTCAAAGCTAAAAACCTGTTCTATAATCTTGTGAGAGACGTTTCAAAGGGATTCTTGGGAACAAACATTTTCTAACAAATATTAGGAAATACACTTTAAGAAGCACTCGCTTTTCTTTTAAAATTCCCTTTTATTTTTCTTTAAATGGGGATAAGTTGAGGGAGTTTTATTGAGAAGTGAAAATGTGTTTACGGGAGCGTGATATTGTGATATTTAACAGGGAATGTTAAAATGTTCTTTTCGTCAAGCTCGAGATTGTTGTTCATTGAATATTTTGTGTGTCGAATTCTAAAGTGGTTTTCTATCAGAGTTTGAATTTACGGGAGTGGTTTGTTTTTCTGTTCTCTAGACCGATTTGATCCGAATCTGCTGTCTGTCTGATTCAAGTCTTATGTTAAGTTATGAATTCATTTCAATTTTGAAATGGATATATTACAGGATATATACCTTATTAGGTATTTACCTATAGCATATTCTATCATCATCATCAAAATATTTTTACTAAATAGTCTGCTGTTGGACACATTAGGCCTCCTTTGACGTTTACCATATTGCCTTCTCTTCTGTTTCATAGAAAGTGAATGAAAGGCATACATTGCTCAATGTTTTTACCCTATAGATCTGTGGTTTTTTAATGTCTATTGAGTTTTAAATTTTACTTGGTAAAATCTTATCCGAATCAAAAAAAAATAAAAAAAAAACATCTATTTAGTGTTTATAGTGTTTTCAATACATAGCTGGTTAAAAAAACTTATCGGAACCGAAAAATTAATAGAAAATAATAAGGTACATCTACGAAACTTACTCAATCTGCGCTCTGTGCAAAATACAGCTTTTTGCAGAGATTTATTTTTGCAAACAGCGCCATCTAGCGGCTAGGCTACAAAGTACCAAAAGCTCCAACCTGAAATAAAGCCTCTACTTTCAACTTTCACTTGGCTCGTTTCGCACAAAGCCCAACAATGTATTAGTTCTGTGTTGCATTCATAGATGGCGCTTGATGTCATAAACAATTTAGTAGCATCTTTTGCCTAATTTTAATTGGTCGTCCAATTAGCACCATACAAAACTTTGTTTGTAAATTCAAAAGCGGCCAAGTGTGTATCGGGCCGCAATCAGTAGGTGAGCCGTAAAAGTTTTCTTTGCAAGTTAGTTATATATGCTACGTTTGTGATTTTTTCACAAATGTAGGAGCAGTTTCTTAAATTAGAAGGGAACCTAGAATTACGGAACTGACTACGGAAGCCTAAAAAGGACCTCTACTGCTTCTCCAACCTTAACCAACCTCTTTGAAGTCCGCAAACAAACTTAGAGTATTCAAGTAAGAACTCTCACCGATGCAGCCACGGCTAATTACTGTACCTCAGCTATTTTCACAGCATTATGTCTTACGGAATTCTAATGTGGGGCAATACTGCTGACATTGAAAGCATCTTTTTTTTGTAGAAGCGAGCAATTCGTGCTATATACCAACTTGGTGCTAGAGATTCCCTAAGGGAACGGTTTGAAGACGATGGTTTTAAGAACGGTGTTCTAACTGTGGCATCAAAATATACCTACGCCAACATCATATATGTAACGTTTTTGAGTTTGAGTTTAGAAAACGTCGCCACACTTCAACAATAATATCAGATCATTTGAGTAAAATGAAGCTATTTCCCGAACTGCGTATTGTGGTGAACTTTCCCTAGAACTCTCATTGTCTACCAGGTCGGTGAAGCCATATTGCTTTGTGAATGATGCCGTTCGGTTTTGCGGTTCGATTTGTTTTTTAAAACAAAGTTCTACCAACTTCTAGATATCAGCATTTTAGTTTTTTTAGGGTCCCGTAGTCGACAAGGAGCTCTTTTAGTTTCGCCATGTCTTTGGCTTAACTCAGAGGTTCCTAGTTTATGCTATATGGTATTTTTTTTTCTGGGGCACCTTCCTTCGACGTAAAGTGGGGATGAAAATTGTAAGATATTGAAGACTAGTTTCCGATTTACGAAGCCGTTTGTGAAATACTTATCAAGTCTTAAAGTAGGTACTAATTTTTGTTCCATTAGAGCGTTCCCCCTTTCCTCTATGTTTTTAATGGCTTCTCCTAGATATATGAAAAACTTTACAGACTTAGCATATATCACTAATTTAAATAGAAAACTATCATGGTTAGGTATGCTTTACCGAATTATAGACGGCCAACTAAAACGTATTACGGAAGCCTATTGCGCGTGGCCCGACATTCACTTGACCGGGGTTTTTTGCTGTTATTGGCTTCCACAATTGAGGAGCTCGTGGCTAAGTAACAGCCACACGGTTTGATCGATCAAAGGTTAAGCTGCGTTTGGCGAGGTCAGTCCGTGGATGGACCACCTTTGTCATAGCGAGACTGCTACGTGCCTAAAGGAAAGGAAAGCACGTTAAGCTGTTGGTCCTGGCTGTCATTTTTAGATCTTTGACAGTCAAGCGTGAGCGTGAAGCCAGAAAGTGTGACGACCAGTCTTACCAAGTGGTACCGTGTTACCCGGTAACTGGGTTGTGGCAGTCAGATAGTCAGTCTCTCCATGTAAAACACTGGTACTCAGCTGCATCCGGTTTAGACTGGAAGCCGACCCCAACATAGGTAGGAAAAGGCTAGGCAGATGATATTGACTTTCACAATTAATAGCACCATCTTTGGCCTATTTATAAACCCACTGCTATGAATTTATTCTAATACAGAGAAAGCGAGGATTGATCACTGCGTTTTAATTAAAAATAATTTTAAGATAGGTCTGAAGAGTCTTTCGTTTTGCTCTTTCAAAATGGATCAGTAGTGAAGAAAGATTTGAAAGTAGAAAAATTTATAAGTGAAACCATACGACATAGCTAATCATCTCAATCGAGAGACCGGTCTTTAATTACCATTAACGATGGTATCCTGTGACTATGGGAAAAGTAGAACATTCATCCTATACACTAATAGACCTAGTTATAGTTTACATCGTAGACTAGACCAATAAGGATAGGTACCTATCTCTCTATCTAAGTACTTAATAATTGTCGCTATTACGATAATAGTCGCTTTCACTACTTCTTAATTGGATCAGGCTAACTTAACCGTAAATTGATATAATTAAAATTGATGGAATTAAACTCCAGGGGCCTTACGTGCGAAAGCAGGAATAGTTTAGTTGTGAAAAAGAGACGGTGCTATATGACGTTAGTAGCTGTGTCTCGCTCTCACACTAGTGATTGCAAAAACACGTGGCAGTACGGCCCTAATTTCAAAAACAACAGGTTGTTTAATTGTTTTAATTTTGACACGATCGTAATAGGGAATATTGGGGAATTAGTGATTACCATACTAAGCACATAGGAATACCACCGAGAAACCTTATTGAAGTCCGTAGTAGCTATCTATCTATAATGAAGAACTTCATCAGATCCCAATATACTATATTTAAAAAACAAAGACTACCTACCCGAGCGAAGCCGGGGCGGACCACTAGTCTATCTATAAAAGCATTTGTAGCAACTAGCAATTTATTGCTAGAAAGAAATTCTTGTCTTCAACTTTAAAACAAGTTTCTAACTTCTAGCTAATACCAATCTCGCTAGTAGATTGTCATAAGTTCCTCTGTAACTTACTTAAGCTATTTCAACTATTGTATAATCTCAACTTCGGAGATTAATAGGGACATTTTACCTTTTCATCTGCCTAGCCTTTTCCCAACTATGTTGGGGTCGGCTTCCAGTCTAAACGAGATGCAGCTGAGTACCAGTGTTTTACATGGAGTTACTGCCTCAACCTACTTACCGGGTAATACGATAACCCTTGGTCAGACTAGCTGTCAGGCTTTCTGGCTTCTGACTACCCGTAATGACTATCAAAGATCTACAAATGACAACCGGAATCAACAGCTTAACGTGCTTTCCGAGGCACGTAGAAGTCTCGCTATGACATAGATGGTCACCCATCGACAGACCGACCGTGCCAAGCGCAGCTTAAACTTTGATCGGTCGACCCGTGCGACTGTTACTTAGCCACAAGCTCCTCTTATCTTTACCTTTCATTTTAATTAATTTTTAATTCGTTACCTATGCTCTGCTTCTTTGGAATTACATTACTAGATGGAACACCTCAATTAAAAATATTAGCTAATCACCAAGAGTATTTACTATCTTGAAAAACTAAGTAATTGACCAAAATACGCTGGATGTAAAATATCTCCATACATGGAAGCCATGTTACCACCCAATCTAGCACACACTAAATCAAATTTCCCACAAAATAAGAACATACCGATGAGCAATAAAACGCATTATATTATTTGAAATTGTTTAGATTCCAGCAGCCGTTAGCGATGGTTCAGATAAATACAACGGTATATGGGATTGGGAGCCGCTGTTTGCTGTCCATCGGTTTCATAATGATTGGTTTGGTTAGGGCATGGTGCCAGTACGAACAGAGCGGGCATAAGATCTGTCGACTGAAGGTCTAGTAGTCTATTGCTATGAATAAAAAATACGTTTATTATTCATATCATTTCAAAATTAAATAGATAAAATATAGTAAAAATCTTAGAAATAAATAAAGGTAGGTAATAATGTTAGGAGTTACACTTCCAGTTGACGCCGATGAGAATTTTTTTTTGTTAATATTAGAATATTTATACTTATTTTTTGAATTTTTCCTAATGTAAATACTTTCTGTGTTTAAAAAAATAATATTCATGAGATTTCACTTTTTGAAAAAGTTACGTTTTGAAAAATGTTGATAAAGAAAGAAATCAGATACCTATATCAGATAATCAGAGACCTACTACTACAAATATTATAGATAAACTAGTTCCTAATTCGCTGTCGCTTCCGCGTAAAGTCACACCTCGCCCTTACACTACATATTTCGCCCCCCGGCGAGGCGATGATTTCATGTTTACAAGCTTCCCTCGTGTAGTTTTACTTTGCGACATAAACCCACAAGAATAACAGGTTTAAATAACATATTTGCTTCTGCTACTGTAATAGTAATGAAATTATCCTATTTTCTTTACATACAAGTTTTGCTTTTAGAACGTGACATGGCTACTGGACATTATTTTCTAATGTTTATTTACAAGTAAAAAAATATTTACTTCATAAATTTAAGTTGAGTGCTTCGTCAGTCTAGTACTAGTCTAGAGTCGGGCCGAAATCGCTTTGAGAATTACACAAAAAGCAGCTCTGAGCCAGGAAGTTGATGGTCTTATCCCCCGTGCCTCGGAGGGCACGCTAGGCTATCTTTTTTTTTCCTACATGACCTCTTGCAGAGTGCTTCTAACAGCATTCGACCTGCTTAACCTGACTATGCTAAGCTACCTTGGTAGTAGTTTTTGTTATAAATCCATGTCAGAGACCGTCAGGCGGATTTGAGAAAACTGACACTATGGCATTTGGATGATTGCATTCTGGCACTAGAAGAATTTGCGTTTTTCTGTATCGTATCGTGTAAAACTGAAAAACTCACAAGACTCACACCTGTAGGTACATTCTATTCTACTTATAAAAAAAATGCAAAAGAGTTTAATGATGTATTTATGTTTGTTACCCTTTCACGCAAAATCTACTGAACGGATTTGGACGAAATTTGTTACACAGGTAGTTTATAACCTCTATTAACACATCATCATCATCAGCCTATATAACGTCCCACTGCTGGTCACATGCCTCTTCTCATACAGAGAAGGCATGAGCATTGATCACCACGCTTGCTCAAGGCGGATTTGGCGATTTAAAACTTATTTAGTCTAGGTTTCCTTACGATGTTTTCCTTCACCATTAGTCAGTGACGTCTAAGATATACTTAGAAAGTACATACGACCCTAAAAAAATCACATTGGTACTTGCCAGGTTTCGAACCGCACGGTCGTACACGAGAAGCAGGTGCCTTAACCTCTAGGCCACCACGACTTAACGAACTTACACATAGTATACTTTTTGTTCCGGTATATAAGACCACGCAAATAAAGTCACTATCTGAAGCTAGTCCAGACATAAAACTACTATTTCGATACCAGCTACTAAGCTAAAATCAAACCCATGACCGCGAGATTCAGTGCAAACGACGCGCTCAATGTGACATCCAAATTTCGAACCTAACGGATTTTGCAGTGAGTAGGTACCCTACCTACCTACTGATTACGGGTAGTCATAAAAGTAGAAAGCTGAACACTTGTTGTATTATAGTCCTACAGATCAAGATTACTTGGTAGAATGGTACCAACACTGACATGTAACTAAATAGATAACGCAAGTTCCGTCATTTGTATGAAAACCAAGCGTGTCAAAATAGGACTACTTTTTGTGACGTCACAAGAGCGTTTTAGTGATTTTTTCTTCATACTTTTGAAAAAAAAAATTAGTTCTTTCGCTTCTCGATAAGGCACAATTATATTTTTTTCTAGCTTTTGGTTGAAGTCTGGTGCCAATACAGTGGAGCGCGGACTAATTCAGAGGGTTTCGGTTTAGGTGGTACTGTAAAAAGACTATCGTAAACATTTCTTTTTAAAAAGAGTCTCTATGGAGTTTCTTGCCGGTTCTTCTCCATAACACCCACTCCTTGGAAAGGTGCGACTAGCTTGACGTTTCAAAAAGTTCCTGCAAAGACCTATTTGAAATAAAAAAAAATGAGTTTGAGTTGAGGTGCACTGCACTCATCTGTCACACACGACATACACACACTTGCGTCATCTATTTAGGTACATATGTGAGGGTAGCGACCTAACTAGAATGCCAGTTGACCCCAACAAGAGCTAGGCAGATGAAGACAAAGATTTCGGTGGAAAATAGGAGTTGATACTTGTTTAGACAAAAACATATCATAATAACGGGCCATATCAGCCTAGAATTTCGTAGAATCCAACCAATTCTGGTAGCTGAGATTAGAAATGCGTCGATCTGATACGCACTCTTCATTTAAACGAGCAAAAAATGTTTTATCTGTGTATATAAAAATGAATCCCTATTTTCATTGGTCATGCCATACCTTGAGAAAGACTAGACAGATTTATTTATTTATTTATTTATTATGTTAAAACGGTTTACAGACCAATTACATTAACATAGAAACAAGACGTAGAACAAACATATAAAATTAAAATCAATCGACAAAACAAAACAAGAATATGTGAAATTAAAAATTAACCAACAAAACAAAATATAAACTTAGAAATTAAATTTCAATTTTCATCATGTCATGTACTACAATAAATATAGATAGTTATCTGTAAACATAGCCAAAAAATACTGTTAAATTACATTTACATATATATAATATTTTTTTTATTTTTTTTATATTTGTCAAAAAGGTTAATATAGTAAATTTATTTTTAATTATAACTTCACATCATAATAATGTTCGTACCTATAATATTTGCACGCCAGTTAAACGGCGAGACATGTGAAACAATTTTAAATACTGTAACATCTTGTAATACCATACCATGTTTCTGGCAAATAAAGTTTCTTATTCTTATTCTTATCAAACTATTAAGCTTTCGCAAAAGCTGAGGCAAACACACATTACGATTTTTAAATCATCTGTAAATATATCACAGGTCGGGTTGGCTTCCGTGAGGTTATTAAGCGCAGTCAGAACACGGGAAATAGGGGAGAAGGCGCGGGCCACTGTGCGACTTGTAGGTACGGCTAGTAGACGGTGTTTTCGACCGCGGAGATAGTTATTAGGGACGTTAAGACGAATAAAGTCATTGTGGAGATCAGGGGCATCTGTTAACCCTTTACATATTTTAAGCATGATGCTCAGCTGGTCATAGGCAAGCCCGGTTAAGCAGTCGACAACCTTCTAGGTTGACCTGCGAGATGCCATACACAAAAAAAAAAATCAGCTGGTCATAGGCTCTTCTAGTTTGTAACATAAAATATTAAATCCTAGGAATCTTATTTGTATGAAATTTGGTACGGAGATAGAGGAGACACTGGATAGGTTATGACTATTATGTTTTTTACTCTTTCACAAAAAAAAACTACTAAATTAATTTGGATGAGTTTTGATTAACACATAGTTTAAAATCTGGATTAATACATAGGATACTTTTTATCTGGGTGCGTTAGGTAGTTCCATTGGAACCCGGGTGGAACCTGGGGAAGCGGCTAGTATAAAAATAATAATGAATATTTGTATGTTTGTCTTCTACGACGTGTGTTCCTTAACAATTCAAACGATTGTGATGAAACTTTAGTGGGGTTTTTCTATTTACACAAAGCCCAACAATGTATTACCTAGTTCTACGTTGCATTCATAGATGGCGCTCGATGTCTTAAACAATTTTGTAGCATTTTTGCCTAATTTTAATTGGTTGTTTATTGGTTGGTACTCTCTATATAATAGTTTTTTTTGGATGGGAAATCATCAAATGACCCCTCCCGCCGTGGTACGAAAGGGAGTGTCACACTCTTACTGACTAAAACCTATCCATGTTCCTTCCTCAGCCCTTTATATTCCGGGGGCGAGGTATCTCTTTTGAACATCCCGCAGCCCCTATGGCCCTGGGGAAGGGCCCTGTCATCTATGCTGAGTCCTAAAGTATCTGGGCTAAAAAAAACCATGGCATTGCAACGCAAGCCGGGTGCAGGTATTATAGAATAACATACAATGAAAGAACCAGTTTTATATCCCTACATCATATTACCTAACCACAAAGATGTCGTGCGTGACAATTTTTTTTATCTCTTTTTGAAATTCCGCTGTTTCCTTCCCCAAGAATGTAATTATAGTGTACCTAGCTTCCCGCCAGCGGCTTCGCCCGCGTGGACATTTTTTTTACACCTTGGGTTACATTATTCCAGTTTTAGTAGGGATCCCTAATTATTTCTGGAAATAAATATAGCCTATGATACTTCGTAAAGATGTAGCTTTCTAACGGTGAAAGAATTTTTAAAATCGGTGCAGTAGTTTTTGAGTTAAAACCATACAAACAAACAAATTAATCTTTCCTCTTTATTATATTATTATTATAGTGTAACTAGCTTCTGCCCGCGGCTTTATTTTGTCTATATATCGGGTGAAAAGTAATATATGTATGTGTTAAATTCCAGGCTATAAACTAGGCGTATACTAAATTTCATCTAGGTAAATACATGAAGTAATTTTTGCGTGATGCGTGTTCAAACATAAAGACAGACAGACAAAAATTCTTAAATAAAAAAATGGATTATATTGCTCAAAAAATACCTAAGAAAGAAAGAAAGAAAGAAAGAAAATACGTTTATTTGCGCCAAAAATGTGCCGCATAAAATATAAAGGAAAAAAAAACTAAACAAAACATAGTAACATGAGGAATATATGCGTCACATCAGCGCAAAACGGCCATCACTCAGCATAATGCTGTGACTCATGCACTAAACAGAGACCTACTACCAGTAGTTTTTTATAATATCTATAATGTACAGACATCGGTCTATTACGATTTTATTATAGACGAACTGTTTTGCGCGGTTCACCCCCATACTTAGGGAACTAGTTTCCCTACCCGGATAAATCGTATCCTAAGTATTAATCCAGATCATAAACTATGTGTCTAACTAATATCATCCAAATCCATTCAGTAGTTTTTACGTGACAGAGTTACAAACATACATACATCCGCTCAAACTTTCGTATTTACAATAACTAGTAGGATATACGTCGTAATTTCTATGAATTTGCACAAATAGTGTCAAGCCGTTTGTCATTCCGTACGTAACGGCTTTTGCGTGATTGCGATGATGTTTGCTAGGCCTAGTTTGACGACCATTACTTTAGACTTACAACAGAATAAGATGATTCAACATTCTGGTTGACTTGTGTTTTTCAAGTTATATATATCTATACCTACTTATAATAAATCTGTAGAGAGGTCAATTCTGTACATGAAATATATTTCCAAAATAACTATCAGGAGGTGATTAGGGATCGATACTGATGCCAAAAATGAAATCGATAAAATTTTTGTCTGTCTTTCAGTCTGTCTGTCTGTCTGTATAACCGTTATAGAAACAAAAACTAGTCGACGGATTTTAACGGAACTTGATACAATTATTTTTTATACTCCTGAGCTGGTTATAGTATACTTTTCATCACGCTACAATCAATAGGAGCAGAGCAGTGAAGGGAAATGTTGGGAAAACGGGAGAAGTTACTCCATTTTGTTTAAACGCGCTAATCTCAGGAACCGCTGGTCCGATTTGAAAAATGATTTCAGTGTTAGATAGTCAATTTTATCGGGGAAGGCTATATATCACACTAAGACCAATAGGAGCACCACTATTCCACGCGGACAAAGTCGCTGGCAGAAGCTAGTTAGAAAATAAATATTAATGCTAAGCAAAGTGTCCACTGGCAAGTAACTTCCACAATTTCTTGCAGAAGTCAACTGACGACTGTTTCCACTGACTGCAATATCTCTATATGCACGTGCTCTCTACGCACGTGCGACTTGCACCAAGTTCAGCAAGTCACTAAAACTTGCAGAAGTCAACTTGCACGATCGTTTACACGTTGGAAGTCACTTGCGCAAGTCAACTGCCGCAAATTTTATAGCTAGTGGACACTTCGCTTTACGCTGTGCTTGAAGCGGTCAGTCAGACGGAGAACAGAGATCATACTTTAACTTTACATTTTTTTTTTAATTTCGACATCAAATACGATTGACATAGCCGTGATGGCACAATTAGCGGTAGTGGGCTGAGCTATTGGCTGCTGCGCTGCGTGTTTCGGGTTCGATTCCCGCACGGGACAGCTATAATTGTTACAGATCTGGGTGTTTGTGCATGTGTAATGTATGTTTGTAAACGCACCCACGATACAGGAGAAATCCCTAGTGGCAACGTCGTCATCATCATCCTACCAGCCTTAACCCTATCCTACTGTTGGGAAAAGACCTCTTCTCACACAGAGAAGACATGAGCATTGATCACCACGCTTGCTCAAGGCGGATTGGCGATTTAAGACTTGTTTTTAGTTCCGGTTTCCTCACGATGTTTCCACAGTTAGTCAGTGCCGTCTAAGATATACTTAGAAAGTACAACGACTTTAGAAAAGTCACATTGGTAAGACAGACTTATTGGTTACAAAAATAGTCTTATTTAAACCAATTGTGTCTTTCTCTCCCTTTAGTATAGCGAGACTTAATTATGAGACATTCAACTGTGGTCAAGGTAAGCATTAATTTATAGGGAGGGGCTTCCTGTATCATCAGCATTAGTCAGGGTCAGAAGTGCATTGGCGCGTATCATTATTCCGGTTGCAAGGTTCACTGGTTCCATTTCTTTATCAAAGTAAATATAGCATTCAATTTCCTAAATGAATTCTAAATTAATCAAGTCTTTTTTAACTAACATCGGGGTAGTATGAGTATCTCTAAAAATAACATGAATATTTTCACCGATATGTAATTCAAAAGTGAGCTTATAGTGCAATTGCACTATGCCAGTTTGTCTAAAGTCTGTCAGTCGAAGAGAACTTCATCATGATCATAAGCCTATATATATATTGCCCCATTGCTGAGCACAGGCCTCTTCTGATACAGAGAAGGCATGAGCATTGATCACCACGCTTGCTTAAGGCGGTTTGGCGATTTCAGACTTTTTAAGTCCAGGTTTTGTCACGACGATGTTTTCCTTCACCGTTAGTCAGTGAATACGACTTTAGAAAGTCACATTGGTCCTTGCCAGGTTAATAAATCTCACACTCGTACACAAGAAGCAGGTGCCTTAACCATTAGGCCACCATGACTATCCTTACTACTGCGAAGAGAACTTATTTATGATAAAAAAATAACAGTTTGCTCAACCCATGAATCAAACCTAAGACCTCTCCGCTCAGCAGTCTAGCACTAACCCAAAGGCTATAAGAGAGAACACTCTAAATAAAAATAATGAAGGTAATTTTGTAAAAAATATTGTCTTAAACGTCTCTTCCAGCCACATTTATGAGTTCATCTCTCCTATAATATATTACAAGCAAAAGGCAACCTTAACTGAAATTGAATAGAGTTTGAATTCAGCTGCACGTCTCTGGTATTTGTATAGTCATTTCTTAGAGCCAACAGTGCGTATAATCAATGAGAACAGTAGCTAGTTCAACGGCGAAGTTCGTCTGCGCATCGTCTCGGCTTACAAAAGAAAGTATTTCTTTAATACTGCCTTTTAAAATACCATCTTTTGTAGTAGATTTTTCATCATTTAGTTCTTAAGGTTTATTGCCAAATTCTGATTTCCGAATTGGGGTTTTTGTCTTACTAGCTTTTCTATATCCAACAATATAAGTAAAAATAAAATGCTGAAATCAAGTTTTGGTAGCATAATATTGTGTTTTTTCTTTACTGATGTATAGTTATCATTGTTGCTTTAGATTATATTAGCTGTTTCCCGTGGTTTCATCCGCAGCCCGAGGGAACTACTTATCGCACCCGGGTAAAAAGTCATATAGGACTTTTGTTAATCCAGGTTATAAACTATGTGTGTACCAAATTTCATCTAAATCCATTCATTTGTTTTTGCGTGAAAGAGTAACAAACATACATCCATACATTCTTACAAACTTTCGCGTTTACAATATTTGTAGGATTAAACAGTTCGAAAATATGTGCCTCTAATAATTTTGGTCTGAGTCGTTTCATCCAACTCACTACTGTGTGTTTTTGTTAGACATCATCCACTTACGTTATTGTTGCATTATTGCTCTTATTATCTTCTAATACAACTTATTTACTATCAACAGAATGTTTTACAACATCATTACCGTGGCAACGTTTCTTACTTACTCATACAACTAAGCATTCTTGAGCGACTAAGCTTTGCTAAGAATTGTAGTGTTTATAAACAAATATCCATCATGTGCCATGCACTGCACTATTATATTTCCTGACATAACACTCCAGCATAATAACCACAGTATACCAACGACACAGAAGCGACATAACCCGAATAGCTCCGTAAACTTGACATCGAATGATCGAACCAGTCGCGAAGTCGTAACGCGCGCGGGCGCACGTCTGTCGATAGTTTCGGAGTCGGTAAAAGATGTGTGCGTGTTTGTGCTGTGAATAAGAGTGTTTTTAGTGAAATTGGGATAATTGTCTATTCTGCTTTTGGTGATTTTTTATAAGGTGAGATTTTTGTATTTTTTTTAGTTCTGGACTTTGATTTTTTTGAGTTAAGCTTCAGGGGAGTTTAAATGCCGGTCGATTGAAGCTGCGGTGACATCTTGGGTTAAAAGAAAAGTGGTTATACCTTTAAAACGGTCCATTGCTACTGCAGCTTGAGGAAAGGGATTTACATTTTATGGATCCATGGATCTGACAGATGGATCATTAGATATTTTTTATTACTTTATTTTTTCCCAGCTTTTTTTCTGAGATGTCATTGTCTAGCTTTTGTTTTACTTCAGTCGATAGTGTGGAATGTGCGTGCATACTGCCGTTCAACTGAAGATCATCTTGTGTAATAAATAACTATTTTCTATGCTCTACTTGCGTTGTAAGAGAAAATAATGAGTGATGAGATGACTCTGAAAGTTTTGAATTGAATATTGATAAATTTTTTGTTACTCATTCTGAGCTTTAAATAAATGTTTGGAGGCATTTCTATACCACACGTTACATCTATACATATAAAATGATTTGTCCTGAATGATTGACGGATCAACGCACAGCCTAAACCGCTGATCGTAGGGACCTGAAACTTGGAGGGTGTGTTCTTTGTCTAAAGCAGGCATCCGATAAGAAATGATTTTCCGACATTCTACCCCTAAAGGGGTTAAAAAGGGGGGCAAAGTTTGTATGAGTTTAATTACTGTAATTTTTAATTTGAATTCGTATAGCTCACGCAGGCGAAGCCACTGGCAGAAAGCTAGTCATATCTATAAATTCTTAGTTTCTTCTGACAAATAAAATTAATGAACTTAGTTTTATGAGTCACCACACTTAAGGAATATTGGAAAATCTCACGATAGAAATCGACATGTATTAAATTAATGTTATTTGCATGAGACACACTTTTAAATTACACACCATTAATCAAATCGGATACCTATAAAAGATAAATAACGATGGCAACTAATATCCGATGGTATTCAAAACATTTTTTTTTTTTTTTTTCTCAACTTCTAAATTTAATTTGATTTTGAAAATGACTTTGGCATTAGGGACCCTTGAAATCTATACTAATATTATAAAGAGGAAAGATTTGTTTGTTTGTAAGGTTTTTAACTCAAACACTACTGGACCGATTTTAAAAATTCTTTCAGCGTAAAAAAGCTAGATACCTACTTGTTTATTTCCAGAAATAATTAGAGATCCCTACTTAAACTTGAATAATGTAACCCAAGGTGTAAAAAAAAATGTCAATGCGGGCGAAGCCGCTAGCGGAAAGCTAGTAACTAAATATATTTATGTAATACCAGCTTCTGCTAGCGACTTCGTCCGCGTGGAATAGTGGTGCTCCGCTCCTATTGGTCTTAGCGTGATGATATATAGCCTATAGCCTTCCTCGATAAATGGACTATCTAACACTGAAAGAATTATTTAAATCGGACCAGCGTTTCCTGAGATTAGCGCGTTTAAACAAAATGACAACATTTCTCTTCACTGCTCTGCTCGTATTGATTGTAGCGTGATGAAAAGTATACTATAACCAGCTCAGGAGTATGACAAATAATTGTACCAAGTTTCGTTAAAATCCGTCAAGTAGTTTTTGTTTCTATAGAGTTTATACAGACAGACAGACAAAAATTTTACTGATTGCATTTTTGGCATCAGTATCGATCCCTAATCACCACCTGATAGTTATTTTGGAAATATATTTCATGTACAGAATTGACCTCTCTACAGATTTATTATAAGTATAGATATAGATTACTTATACATTATGTATTTGTATTATTTGTAGATACATCTAGTTTTAATACGTTAACATCTACAAATTATGAGGTATTCCTCGAAGCGCCACCGTTTTGAGGCGCACCTAATGAAGCGCACCTTTATTATTCCTCGGAGCGCACCTTTTAGTAGCGCTCCCGATAACAATTAAAAATATTAAAATTTTATTCCATGAAGCGCACCCATATTTAAAAATAGGGCATTTTGTTTTAAAATCTTCAATATAATTTATTACGATTACTTCATTCTCTTCCCTATTTTTAAACATAGGTGCGCTTCAAGGAATAAAATTTTAATATTTTTAATTGTTATCGGGAGCGCTACTAAAAGGTGCGCTCCGAGGAATAATAAAGGTGCGCTTCATTAGGTGCGCCTCAAAACGGTGGCGCTTCGAGGAATACCTCCAAATTATTAATTATATCCATACGATTTTTTGCAATAGGTAAAAATATACACTCGGTAATTGAATTTACTTTTTTGCCGAACGGAACGTACATACCTACTCAATCCATCCATCCAAGAAAGGTTCTATGTTGAACCTTTCCAGAACAATTCATCAAAATAAAAATATTAATTATTATAATGAGCAAAACCGGACCACTTTTTAAATGTCGTGTTTTTACGATACCGCAATAAGCTTAATTATGATAAAATTAATAATGCCTATGTTTTTATTATTTTTGGTACCTACTTAGTCATGTATAGAGCTGCCATTCGTCCGGATTTACCCGGATTTGTCTTAGTTTAGAGGGCGTCCGGGGTGCGTCCGGGCGGGTTTTCAAAGAGCGTCCGGAGAAAACCCGGACACTTTTTACCTGATATCCGATCCCGATTCATTGAAGGGTAAGCTATAAATTAAAACAAATAATAAAAAGTGTCCGGGAAAAAAAAACTCTTTTTGTTTTAGTCCAGGGTCGACTATTTGGGTGATGGCAGCCCTAGTCATGTAGGAATTCATTAACTGAGTAGGTACCTACATGTTTTTATGGGAAAACAGTGAACACTTACAGCTAGTAATAAATATATGCAACCGAACTTGTTCCAACCCAAATATAGGTAGGTACCTACCTACCTACTTGCATGGTCATTGACTTAATTCATTGATAACGGGAAATATTGACCAAAAGTGGGATGCAGCAAATTGCTACATAATGAGATGTTATGATTACGATCTAAAATATGTAAATGAAGAGTTTTAATTAATGTTTTTGTTTATAAATCATATGCATATTTTACTTACGTCATCCGGTTATGTATTTCCTAAACAAATTGGGCGCCTTTCAATCTAGAAGAAACTGAATATTTTAATAGGTATATAAATTATCGCTCTCCAACTCCACAATGAAACTGCTGGGATTGTACTTATTCATGGTAAAGTGATTCTAATTCTAGTATGAATAAGGGATATTATATCGTGGTATAATTAAGGGATGGTACAATAAAGATACCCTAAGGTTAGATCAGTTTTCAGATTACTCCTTAAATACAATTTCATATGATAGCTAAGACAAACTCTTCCAAAATTCACATGTAGATAACAAAATAACTAAAGTTCATGAATTGCAAGAGTACCTACAATTAAATTATACTAGGGTCATACTATTCTTTACATTGATACATATTAGCAGAATGGAGGAACCATTTTCTGTATAAGACTGTTAACCAATAAAATTCGTTATTTTGATAAACCCCTGTCGCTCCATTTAAAACACTGGTACTCAGCAGCATCCAGTTTAGGACGCCGATCCCAACATAGTTGGGAAAAGGCTAGGTAGACTACGATGATAAACAGCCGAGCGTGCTTCATCGTCGACCACATCGTCGCTTACCATCAGGTGAGATAGTGGTCAAACGCGAACCTATCAATAATAAAAAAAAAATCTAGATAAAACTAGATATAGTTACCTGTATCTCAGATGCTAGAATGTGCTCGAAATCTCTATAGGCCCGCAAGATTCACATCCCCACTTATCATTTTCCACCAATGAGGTTGCAAAATTAAGTTCATGTGCAAAACAATAAAGATTGTCTAAACGCCTGAATTAATCATAATGTCTGTATCGAGTTTTTATTACTGGCCGCTAAAGCTTTTGGCACGCGAAGCCTATTTTAAATCGTTATGTTACGCAGAAAAAAAACTAGAGCCAATCATTTCCTTTTTAGTTTGCGGTACTTCCTATATGCGTACATAACCGATTCTTGTCTAATGCCGTGGCGGCATGGAGGTTATGGGGTAGGCATTTTAAGCCTTGTGTTTGTGGGTCCAAAACTTGGGGGCCTACTCATCGAAACGTAACTTCGGAAAGACCGAGAATAGATGATAACTTTTTCTGTGGTGTGGTAAGGTGCGATGTGTTGCTCTGTACATAGAAGGTATATATTCATACTTTCCATATACTTATACAACAATTGTTTGCACCTTATCGCCCTAAAACTTTTAAGGAAACGTACGAAACTTCGATCGAATTTTCTTTTTCGTTGAGTTAGAGTAGGCCCCAAAAGAGTACTTTTTTAAACGCCATATGCTTAATGCTCTTGTCGAGTTTCACCCACGATCCGCTCAAAATTGTAACTCAATAAATACGAATTCGTACGAGTATACCATGTTTTCACAAATTTACTTAACAAGTGACGGAACTGACTATACCAGAAATATCAATTTGATTAATCATCGAATATTTTACATGGATTTTTTACGTAATTTTTTATTAGTTATATCATATTCACCTGTTGCATTGTTAGCCGATGTTGGTTACAATTTACTTTCATCTTATACCGAAATCTTAAGATACTTGAAGTCATGGTGGCCTAGTCGTTAAGGCGCCTGCACCTTAGGTACGAAGGTTCGTAACCTTGAAAGTACCATGTCATCATCTGCCTAGCCTTTTCCCGACTATTTGAGGTTGGCTGCATCCGGCTCCTGCATGCAGCTGAGTAGCTACCAGTGTTTTGCGTGGAGTGACTGCCTATCTATCTGACCTCCACATCCCAGTTACTGGGTAACACGACTGGTTGTCAGACTTCCTGGCTTCTGACTACCCGTAACAATTAGGCCAAACCTACTGTCAAAGTCTAGAAATTCCAACCGGGACCATTTGCTTAACGTGCTTTCTGAGGCACGGAGGAATCTCGCTATGACATAGATGGTCTGTACCGTCACCCATCCACGGACCGACCGCGCCAATAAAGCTTAACCTTTGATCGGTCAACTCGTGCGGATGTATGTATATGTATGGATTTTACGAATAATGTTAACAAAATCTTGACCAATTTTGTTCTAATTTCCCCACATAGATAAGTAAATAAAATAGCATTAAATGATGATGTTTAGAGCTTTAAATTGACGGCATCCTTACGCCATTTTATTAATTTCTGAGGCAGAATTAGAACAAAATAGGTTACGACTTTGTTACAGACTATAGTACTAAAATAGCATAGTAAATGCATTTACCCTGTAAAAATTTAACAATAAACTTTTATGGGGCTTATGTAAATGGTACCCATAGGTTGACCACCGAACCTTGAAGAATTAAGCAACGCGTTGGTGTAAACGCTGCTATCAATGCTTCACGCTTTTCCTTTTGTTTAATTGGTAGGGTAATACAGCAGTAATTGTGCATTGATATGGTACCCATGTTAAGAAAGCGCACGGTGAATTAATAGTTTTCATGAAGTAAGCGTTTTGGAATGTTCTAGAATCAGTGGACAGTGAGGCGGTAAGTTTTAAATAATATATAGCATCATTAGCTGTTTCCCGTGGGTTCGCCTGCGTCCCGAGAGAACTCTTAATATAAAAAGTAGCCTATAGCAGTCTCCAGGGTCCTATCTATCTCCGTATAAAATTTCATTCAAATAAATTCAGCCGTTTTAGCGTGAAACCGTAAGAAATAAAAAAACTTTCGAGTTTATAATATTAATCTTTTTATAATATTATTATTATTATTTATAATATTAATCTTGGAATGACAAAGTTAATGTACAAAGTTGTTAACCGTAATGTATTCATTTTCTTCTTAAATTCAAAAGTTTAAAAATGCCCAATAGATCGTATTTTTTTAATTGCTTACTAACATTTTAAAATGCATCACCAAGTTATTCACACTTAGAATGTGTTTATTGTTTAACATCAAAGAATTAATCAAAATATCTACGTAAAAGTAAATAAAATAACAGCCATGATAAAATATTTTTTTGAACAAAATCTGTAAATAATATATTAAAAATACAAATAAATAATATTTATTATCCATACAATGTAAATGATACGTTTTCGAGTGCTAATGATCAACTCACTATTGGAACACAACTTCGAAAACTTCCGATCTAGTCTAGACAATATTTACCACAGCCGAAGTACAACACTAACCATGAATAAATTTTAAAACACAGCTAATTACCATGAAGAGTTACACAACACAACGATTCCATAATTTCCTGTCGGTTAAGATGAAATTTATTCAAAAATGCCAACTACTTCCGCTCTTATAACTCATGGTATAAAGTTGTTTTTTAATTGCCCGTTAATGTATAGTTTTGAAGTTGTAAAATGTTATGTACAATTATTTGCAAGAGGTTTCATTCTGTATGTGTATGGAACCTAGGTTTACGAGGTCCTTAATAGCTAAACGCTAAGGCTAGAAGGATATATATATCCTATTTATATTATAAATGCAGAACCTTTACTTTTTTGTTACTCTTTCACTTAAAAAAATAGTGAATAGTTTTGAATGTTAGTACACACATAGTTTATAGCCTTTTTACCCGACTGCAAGGAAAGGGTTATAGCTGCGGGACGTTCGAAAGAGATACGGTGCCCCCGGAATACAAAGGGCTGAGGAAGGAACGTGGATGGGTTTCTTTCAGTAAAGGACTTTTTTATTAATTTAGGGAAAGACACTAATGGCGAGAGGGGTCATTTGATGATTTCCCATCCGAAAAAAAAGGAAAGGTTAATGTTTTTCTAACCTTTCTTTGTTTGTTAGTAACATTCTTTATTCTCTTATGTCTTCCAAACCACTCGATGGATTTCTTTAATTTTATATTTCAGATGAGAAATCATTAAATGACTCCAGTGGGTGGGGCGGAAGGGAGTGTCAGTATCTTACTAATTAAAACTCATATATGTTCCTTCCTCAGTCTTTTACAGTCCAGGGTCGTTGTATAGTCTGTTCCAATTGATTTCAAAAAAATGTAAACAACGTCGCTACCTATTTTGTTCTAATTTTACACTCTCCCACTAATATCAATAAACGGCGTTAAATGATGAATATTAATGTTCAGAGCATGAAATTGACATAAATACGCCATCCTTAGGCCATTTTGTTAATTTCTGTGGTAGAATTAGAACAAAATAGGTTATGATTTTGTTTTCATTTTTCTTAAAATCAATCGGTACAGATTATAACTCTTTCGAACATCCTGCAGCAGTTTATAAGCTGGATATGAAAAAATTGCAAGCCCAGTATTAATATGGCTTACCAATGACTTTTTAATTCGGTATTTTTATCTGAAGCTATGTTGTAAGCTAGTATTATCCAATAACCCTGCTACTCTTAACGGGGTTAGTATTTGTATACGAACGAAGTCACAGGCAAAAGTAGTTGCATTCATATTGATAATACATTCGATCACGTATCTGTTCATAACTATGATTTTACCGACTTCGGCAGGCGCTCCGAGCATTTTAATATAATGGCTGGATAAGAAACGTGTCGTAATCCAGTATGAATTTGTAACTGTTTTCGTATGGTATTTTCTGTGGCTATCATGTGATTGCGGTTATCGAAGGAAGAATATTTTGTTGGGATTTCATGTAGCTGGTACCTGCATAATATGTTTGTCAGAGTTATTTTAATTCATAAAATAGATTACTCGCTCAAGAGAAGCTCTTGGCTAAGTAACAGCTGCACGGGTCGACCAATCAAAGGTTAAGCTGCGCTTGGCGCGGTCGGTCCTTGAATGGGTGACCATCTATGTCATAGCGAAACTCCTCCGTGCCTCGGAAAGCACGTTAAGCTGTTGCTTCCGGCTGTCATTTGTAGATCTTTGAGAGTCGTTACCGGTAGTCAGAAACCAGAGTCTGACAACCAGTCTTACCATCGGGTATCGTGTTACCTGGTAACTGGGTTATGGAGGTTAGAAAGACATTCGCTCCATGTTAAACACTGGTACTCAGCTGCATCTGGTTTAGACTGGAAACCGACCACAACATACTTGGGAAAAGGCTAGGCAGATGTACACTACATATTAAAAAAAAGAACTAAATACTAAAATAATAAATACATTGATTGTATTTTATTGTCATAAATTATTGCGATATGACATAAATAACTGTTGACATAACTTCAATTAACAGCGAATTGCATAGTATTTCGTCAGTTGAACTGCCGTTAAATATTGTAGTAATGTTCCGGTTACATCATTGCTGGCGATTGATTGGTTGTAAATAAATAATCGACTTCTTAATGTTTATGTCCTTGAATGATTTCGGAGTTGTAAACTATTGCTTGTTAGTTTAAGGACCACTAACAAGATACTTTCATGTTTACGTTTATACGAAAATGGTTGACAATAAATTAATTAATAAAAAAAAATATAAGTACCCACGTAAGTATTTTTTTATCAATATGAGCATCATAATATTTTTTATATTTTTTTATTAAATAAATCGTTGCCCCACACTAGGATTTTTTTCTGTATCGTGGGTTTAGGATAGGGTAGGATTATTTTTAATATACCTACTTTTCCTTAACTTATGATCAAGTTAATGTTTTTCCGTAGCAAGCCCTAACATTAACCTTTAACCCTTAACCTGTGAGCCACCACGACTTACAAGCTTAAGTATTTTTTTTCCTGTACCCTCCTTACAGGCGACTTTTTGTAGGTGGCTTCTAACAGCATTCGACCTGCTTAACCGGACAATGTGGTGAGGTCCTAATTTAATTAATTAAATTAAGGCCTCCAGCAGTAAACCCGATGTAGATTTAAGTAATGCCACCCCTTTTTTTTCGGATGGGAAATCATCCAATGACCCCTCCCGCCGTAGGTGAGGCGGGAGGGAGTGTCAGACTCTTACTGACTAAAACCCATCCATGTTCCTTCCTCAGCCCTTTGTATTCCGGGGGCGTGGTAACTCTTTCGAACATCCCACAGAAATATTGCCACCCCTGGAAGCTATTCTAATCATCACCTCGTTTGTCGATAGCTATACTATTCCGTTAACAACACGGTATCGCAAAAACTCATGCTCAGCCCTGCACCTTGGTTAAGTATGGACATGATTGATTAGTTCACTCGTAATGTGTGCTGTCTCTCAGGTGAAAGTATCGTCTCCCGTTGGAAAAGCAGTTATTCACAAGTAACTTATGGGTGAATAACCGTTACAGTAACGTTGTAAAATTGGTTGATCTTAATACGAACTACAGACGTAAGTAGTTTTTATTTATTGCGTAATTTTTAAACCGTTGTGAATATTTTTAATATTGTATCATCAGCTGTTTTGTTAAACATAACAACTAGTCTTGTAGGTTCCATCAAAATCTCATAATTTCTATTATAATCATGATTTTAAAGACTTCCTTTAAATCATAGGTGTTTTCATTCTTTAGTTACTGTTTAGAAATTATCGTTTAAACCGGAAACTAATTCACATTTCTAGCTAGTTTGAAATGCCATGAACACTTTTTCCTACTTAGAGAGAGCACCTAGAACTCCACGCTCAGCAAATCACTAGGTCAAGGCAGTAGTTTTCAAAAACCACGACCTGCCTTGCCTGTACCCAACTATAATGTGGTCAGCTTCCATTTCAGCGATACAGCTGAGTACCATGCCATTTTAGATGGAGTGATTGCCTACTTGATCAACACAATAAAATTACCGTATAACACGCTTCACCTCGGTAAGACTGGTCAGACTTTCTGGTTTCCGACTACACGCAACGACCGTCAAATAACTACAAATGACTGCTGGGATCAACTCCCGAGACATGGAGAAGTTTGGGTATGACATAAACGGTCACACATCAACGGACCGACCATGCTAAGCGCAGCTTAACCTTAGATCAATCGGCCCGTATAGCTGTTACTTTTCTCGACAAATTGTCATAAAACACATTCTTTAAAAAGTCTGAAGGCTTTTGCTACGGTTCGTAATTTTAATTTTGATAATTGAAATGCCTCGTCTACACTATCATTGTAATGTTGTGTAAAGTGGGCTGTGGGAATCGTGATATGTAGAAAAACAATAACCGTTTGTGGCAAAATGTCTTCTCACTCCGCTAGTTTCACTGGGGGAACAGAGTTCAATCTAGTTTAGAGTATTCTTTTTAATAACCCACTTGATTTCTTTTTCCTTATAATGTAATAACTCTTAAAGATTGATTAGAGAATCGCACAATGATTGCTGAAATCATTGTGCCGCGTGACTAGAACTTTTTGCAAGCTCAGATAGATAAAAAACTTAGGACATTAGTCGGCACGTAACTTGGCAAGAAAAGAGTAGTTTTTCACTTTTCTCTAACTATCTTCTACATATAAATGTTTAAAAGTAAATTAATACAATAGACGATAGTGTAATGACAAGCACTGAAAGTGTTACTTTTGGATTGCACTGGGTGCACATGCGCAAACTTGTTCCAACTACTTTAAAATCTTGCCAAGTTATGTGCCGGTGACTATATACGAGTTTGTTGATATGGATCATGTGGATTTGAAGGTCATTGTCCCGTCAGTCGTTTGGCTAATGTTCTAATAACCAATTAGCGCCTGCTGACTACGTGCCAAGAAAGGGTCCGGATTTTCTTTGGGCACATAATGCGATCCCCATTGCACAGCCTCAGTAGATAGGGACAGTGGGAATCTCGTTAATCCATTCATGCGCGTCACTAATTAGATGACGAGGCATTTGGCTACCTTAAGAGAGTCATAGTTACTCCCGCCGTTTACCCGCGCTTGCTTGAATTTCTTCACGTTGACATTCAGAGCACTGGGCAGAAATCACATTGCGTCAACACCCGCGAGGGCCATCGCAATGCTTTGTTTTAATTAGACAGTCGGATTCCCCTTGTCCGTGCCAGTTCTGAGCTGACCGTTGAACGGCGGTCGTACAGAACCGCGCCGATCGCGCACGAGACGAAACCGACACGGCCTTACGGCTAGGAAGATCCGCGGAAGGCCGGAACGCGGGTCCGGATTCCGCCCTAGCGCCCCGAGAGACGCCAGAGCATCGACCAGGCCCGGCACCGGCCGCATCCGCTTCCCGTCCAAACCCGACACGCCCCGGTCCTCAGAGCCAATCCTTATTCCGAAGTTACGGATCCAATTTGCCGACTTCCCTTACCTACATTATTCTATCGACTAGAGGCTCTTCACCTTGGAGACCTGCTGCGGATATGGGTACGAACCGGCGCGACATCTCCACGTACATCCCTCACCTGAATTTTCAAGGTCCGCAGAGAGTATCCGGACACCGCCGCAAATGCGGTGCTCTTCGCGTTCCGAACCATATCTCCCTTCTATAGGATTCCATGGAACTCGAACGCTCAGGCAGAAAAGAAAACTCTTCCCGGACCTCTCGGCGGCGTCTTCAGGCCACTTTGGGTTACCCCGTCGAACACTCGCTGTAAAAACGAGGGAACGATTATTGAAACGGTTCCGCTGCCGGGTTCCGGAATAGGAACCGGATTCCCTTTCGCTCAAAGGGCGTTATTTATCATTGAACATACCAATAATAAAATTGATATATCGTTTTGAAAAAAACACGCCACATCGACATAAGATTTCTCCTTGAGCTTAGGATCGACTGACTCGCGAGCAACTACTGTTCACGCGAAACCCTTCTCCACGTCAGTCCTCCAGGGCCTCGCTGGAGTATTTGCTACTACCACCAAGATCTGCACCGACGGAGGCTCCAAGCGGGCTCACGCCCAGACCCTTCTGCGCTCTCCGCCGCGCACGTCCTACTCGTTACGGCTTAATGACGTCACAAAGAACGTCGCACATGCCCGTAACGGTAGTGTATAGGCAAAACGCTTCAGCGCCATCCATTTTCAGGGCTGGTTGCTTCGGCAGGTGAGTCGTTGCACACTCCTTAGCGGATTCCGACTTCCATGGCCACCGTCCTGCTGTCATGAGCGACCAACGCCTTTCATGGTGTCCCATGAGCGTTTTTTAGGCGCCTTAACACTACGTTTGGTTCATCCCACAGCGCCAGTTCTGCTTACCAAAATTGGCCCACTTGGCACCGTCATCAGATCTCCGGCTTCATCGTTCGAGTAAGCCGGAGTACTCACCCATTTAAAGTTTGAGAATAGGTTGAGGTCGTTTCGGCCCCAATGCCTCTAATCATTCGCTTTACCGGATGAGACTGTTCAAATCGACGCCAGCTATCCTGAGGGAAACTTCGGACGGAACCAGCTACTAGATGGTTCGATTAGTCTTTCGCCCCTATACCCAGTTCCGACGATCGATTTGCACGTCAGAATCGCTACGGTCCTCCATCAGGTTCCCCGTCAGGTTCCCCTACGGAAACCTTGTTACGACTTTTACTTCCTCTAAATGATCAAGTTTGGTCAACTTCCCAGCAACGCCGACGGCCGTGAAGCCACCGCGTGTCGGTCCGAAGACCTCACTAAATCATTCAATCGGTAGTAGCGACGGGCGGTGTGTACAAAGGGCAGGGACGTAATCAACGCGAGCTTATGACTCGCGCTTACTAGGAATTCCTCGTTTATGGGGGATAATTGCAAACCCCAATCCCCAGCACGAAGGAGTTTCAGCGGGTTGCCCGGGCCTCTAGGCCAGGGAGAACATGCTGATTCCTTCAGTGTAGCGCGCGTGCGGCCCAGGACATCTAAGGGCATCACAGACCTGTTATTGCTCAATCTCGTGCGGCTCGAAGCCGCCGGTCCCTCTAAGAAGAATTTTAATACGTCGCCAGTGAGTTGCGTGACGGAGCCACGCACACCTAAATGACGACGCCTATTTAGCAGGCTAGAGTCTCGTTCGTTACCGGAATTAACCAGACAAATCGCTCCACCAACTAAGAACGGCCATGCACCACCACCCACCGAATCAAGAAAGAGCTGTTAATCTGTCAATCCTTCCGGTGTCCGGGCCTGGTGAGATTTCCCGTGTTGAGTCAAATTAAGCCGCAGGCTCCACTCCTGGTGGTGCCCTTCCGTCAATTCCTTTAAGTTTCAGCTTTGCAACCATACTCCCCCCGGAGTCCAAAATCTTTGGTTTCCCGGAAGCTGCCCGCCGAGCCATTGTAGTAACGTCGGCGGATCGCTAGATGACATATTTACGGTTAGAACTAGGGCGGTATCTAATCGCCTTCGAACCTCTAACTTTCGTTCTTGATTGATGAAAACACCTTTGGCAAATGCTTTCGCTGATGTTCGTCTTGCGACGATCCAAGAATTTCACCTCTAACGTCGCAATACGAATGCCCCCAGTTATCCCTATTAATCATTACCTCGGAGTTCTGAAAACCAACAAAATAGAACCGAGATCATATTCTATTATTCCATGCACGAAATATTCAAGCAGCATTTTGAGCCCGCTTTGAGCACTCTAATTTGTTCAAAGTAAAATTGTCGGCCCACCTCGACACTCATTTAAGAGCACCGCGATAGGATTTTGATATTGAACCGGCGTATTACCGCCGGCTCACCGACGATATGCTCCGCAGACGTGTC